>BSBM01000344.1:10482500-11682500 GCA_027924585.1 Larix kaempferi
GGAACAATGTAACTTATTTTGGCAGGGACTCAAAAGGACAATTCAGTGGATGGTGGTTGACTGTGATACTTTCCAAGTCAACAAGGGTGAAACGACCCCCCTTTCAGGACTGCTCGAACCCTTACCCATCCCTCCACATATTTGGACAACTATTTCTATGGATTTTCTAGAAATGCTCCAGTGGTATAGTACCACATCTCAAAGGACACCATACGAATCAGTCTTTGTACATGCACCACCAGTTCTTCTTCCATACACCTTCAGCAACTCCCCAGTTCAGGCAATTGACTCAATTCTTCGAAACCGTGATCAGCTTCTTATCATTCTGCAGGACAATTTTCACATGGCAAGAATTCGACTGAAACAACAAGCCGATCAGCACCGTTCTGAGCGCACTTTTCACATCGCTGATATGGTTCTTCTTTGTCTACAGCCTTCCATGCAATCCTCCCTGAAACTCCAAAGGTGCCAGTGGCTCGGAATGCAACCCTAGGATGCTACAGGGGACCCACTCCTTCAAACTCTGCATCAATTTCCACATCTAAATCTTTGAGGACAAAGCTTTTTCTAAGGGATACGGGATGTTAGGAACCCATGTCTTTACTTTGTTAGTATATTGTTGTTGGACGCATATGCTTTGTAAGTCATTCCGTAGTATTTTTTGATCCATAGTTTATATTATCCCATAGTATTGACCCATAGTATTGGACGCATATGCTTTGTAAGTCGTCCCATAGTATTATATGTCCCATGGTTTTGACTCATAGTATTGGCGCCTAGACTTAGCCCATGGTTTGTATTAACACATAGTATTGACCCATGGTATTGGTGCCTAGACTTAGTATATAAGTGTGTGTTGAGGCCTATGAAGGCACCATGAAGTTAATTGTATTGAGCTTGCTCAAAAGAGGTTGCCCCCTCGAAGTGGCCCATGATCAATATAAAAGTGATTTTGAGTTCTATTATTTCTGATATCTCGTGTATTTGTATTAATTAATTATTGCAGGTTCATCACAAATAGCCTTCTTAATCTCATCTCTGAACCTTTTTGGGTGTCCATATGGTGGTATTTGGATAGGTGAAGTACCCACCTCCAAAACAATGGTGTCCTCAACTCCTCTATCAGGTGGCCTTCCAGGAGGAATGTCTCCAAAAACCCTTTCATATTTTTGTAGTAGTTGCTTTAACTCCCTTGGATGTTCTACAATATTTATTTTTGGCTTAGGGGAAGTGATGAAACATTCATCCTCCCATTCAATATCCCCATGCCTCAATATGGACATCATACTGTGGGAAGACACCACTTGATTCAAATAGGTGTGCATTCCTCTCACCACCCTTTGTTTTCCTTCCGAATCTTTGAATTTCATTTCAGGTATTTGATATTTCACTGTATGTTCCCCTATAGTATATAACCATTTCACTTCCAATACCACATCAACCACATAAAAGCTATCAAAAAATGTGTAGTTACCTATGGTGAGTTGTAGCTTTGGAATCCATGTTTTGCACTCCATAGTATTGTGACCTAGAATGATGACCGTGCACCCATAAAATGGTTCAGTATGTAACTTTCTCCTCTCCACCATGGCTGCATCAATGAAGTTATGAGTTTCTCCTCCATCTACAAAGACCAAAACCCTTCTCTCGTGTACCACTCCTTTGCACCTAATGGTATGAAAACGAGGCACTCCTGAAAGTACTACCATTCTCCCTTTGTCAGGTGATGGATGATATTATTACGTTGTTTCATATCCCTCTTCTTGGGCTGAAATATGTTCTTCTTCCTCCATACCCCCTTCACACTCATCATCATCATAAAATACTTCAATGAATTGTGCTTTCCCCTTATCACATTTATGCCCCAATACCCATGGTTGGAAGCATGTGTAACATAGTTTCTTTCTTCTGATTTCTTCCTTGCTTGGTCCCTCTTTCTTATCCTTTCCAAATGCATATTTTTTCCATGGCTTATTTTCAAATCTAAACTTGGAAGGAAATTTGGGCTTGGGAGGATACTTTGTCTTGGGTAGCACATTTTGCAAATCTCTTGCCAAGTTCATGGCATCTTTCAATGAAGTAGGTTTGTGGGCCTTAAATAAACCCTTCAAAGGTTCATCCAACCCGTCAATAAAGAGCAATACTAATCTGACCATAGATATATCAGCCACCTCAACTGATAGTTTTTGGAATTCCAACATGTACTCATCAGGGGTTCCAGTTTGCTTCAACTATGCTAGTTCCTTGAAAGGAATTTCTGGGTATTTTTGCTCAAATATTTCCAATACCCCGTTAAACAAATTATTCATATGTTGTAACCTGATCATTTCCCAAATTTTTAATTCCATGTAACCACCAATCATTGGCTTCTCCATCAAGATGCAAAATAGCCATTTATAGAGCATCATCTTCAACCATTGGATTCAACTGAAAATACACATCTAGTTTTTGTATGCAAGTATTTGCAGAGATTTGATATGCGCCATAAAAGGTAGGAAGGGGAATTTTACCGATGGGATAATTCAATTATTTATTTTGAAAGGGAGTCCTATTACCTCCCCTCATTTTGAGTTTGTTTGAGACAGTAAAGAATTGATCAAATGGTAGGGTCTTTCTACAATCTTCACTCAACTGCTGCTATTCTACTAAAAATTCATTCATGCCATATTGGTTGTTAGGATCTTCTTTGGAATCAATAAATTTAGGTGTAGTAGGTCTTGTTGAAATCTTAAATTCATGAGGTTGATTATGAGGCCCTGTCTTTGAGAAAATACTTTCACCCATTGCCTTAATTTCCTCGAAAGGAGAACTATTGTTGCCTTCTAATGCCAATTTGCTTCCAATTTGACTAGCCAACAATTCGAACCCTTGCATTATCTACTTTTTCATGTCTTCAAAGAATGGTTTCATTAATTTCCTAAAATCCTCATTCTCCTCTATCTCCGAGGTTCCTTTCTCATCCTTAGTCCTGGTTACCAAAGAATGCACTTCTTCTCCTGCTTCTTCCCTTTCACCAAAAGTTATTTCAGTTTCAGTTTCTAAGCGTGGAGGATGATTTTTCTGAATTCTTGTCCTCGTGAATGTTTATACACATCAGTTTCAAGGACCATGCTATGATACCACTTGTAGTGTCCCTTTTAATAAATTTGGAAAAATTGGGAAAAATTGCAATTTTTGGCCAATTCGACCCTTAGACTAGTAATGACTCAAATGCTTCCAAATGATTCCAAATGGGGTCTGAAGGTGTTTGAAGGGTGTTAATACATAAAAATGAAGCTTATGGATGCTTGTAAACTCTCAAATTACTTCTGCAACATTCATTTAAGTTCAGGAGAAAATAGGGAAATTTACTAGTAAATTTGAGGTTCAAACCCCCAAGGGTAGGAGACACAAATGGCTTCCCAAATGCAGTACGAACCTCCAAAATTTCAGAACAAAGACATGTAATAGTTATAGGAATTCAATGGGATCCAAAATGCATCATTAATCAGTTCCTAAAGGCTGCTGCAACTCCCATAAATCAGAGATTTGTAAACATGTTTTCACATAGGGGAAATGCTAGAAAAACTCCACAACTTTCTATGAAATTTGAGATAATTGTTCCAATGACTTGTATAATGTTAATGAGACTTCTTAAGTAAATTAATATCTCTCCGTATAGTAATAAAATCACATAGTTTGACTGAAACAAATTGAAACCAAGTAACTTCAAGCTCTCACAACATGATATAGGGGAAAATGGCACCATTCATACATAGTTTGGCATTTTTACATAGTTTCACTTGGAGTTTGGACCCAAGATTATTATGAGCATCAAATATAGAGTAAATACATCATATTACAAATAAATTGGGCCCCAAGAGCTCCCCCAAATAGATCAGCATCTCACCAAGTGCACCCTTCCTCCAAGATCCAAAATATGAAGAGAAATGTGAGAGAGAGGTGGGAACAAGTTGAAGAAGAGAAGATCACGAGAAACCCTATAGCTTCAAAATTCAAAAAATGACTACATTATAGCTCCAAATGAAAGTTCTGAATGGCCTCTCCAATTTCCAATTAGGATGGGAATCTTTCACCCTCGAAATTGGTACTAAGGCAAGTAGAGTAAACACTCACCTAGCATGGACAAGCTATGCTCTCCAATTTGCAAAATGAGAAATGATCAAAATCCCCTATCATTATTTGTACTTGTATTTTATAAACCTCCCAATCCTTCCATGGTTCTAATTCCTTTCAAAAGATTCATGCAAACTCGAATTGGGAAGAGATTCCAAAGTGTGCCACTTGTCCAACAATTTCTAGTCTCCATCTTCCACCAATTCGAATAAGGAGGCTCTTTGGTTTCCCTAACTCCCGTGTGTGCATTCTTGGAGGCTATTTTTATCTTGACATGTCATATTGGTTAGATTTCAGCCATCAAGTCTGATTCTTGTCATAAGTGTCATAGCATCTTCATCATTTTTGTCATAGAATCTAGGGAATCTAGCCCAATATCTCTAAAATGCCTCTTCCTCTTCCATGGGAATTACTCTTCCACTCCAATTCAACCTTCATTGAGTCATGCCAAGTATAATGACCTTCCAACTCCCCCAAGAACATTATACTCCACCTTGAATTTGAATGGGAGAAAATGGGATGCCATGTGGCATGAGGAATCTTGCTTTGTGTGGGTCCCACACCACCAATGTGTCTCCATGACCAAGTGCCACCTTATTTTCCTATTGTATATATTTATTTAGACCCTTTTAACAGATTTATGTCAAGATAAGGTCCATTTGTGTTTTATTATCTCCCTTATTCAAAATCCAAATGTTTCCACCCCAACTTAGGGAACTAGTATATTGGTGGAATTTTCCCTTTTAGTATTTATTTGGATGGGGACATTACACTCAGTTGGGTTTCATACAAACAAGATCCCAACAAGAAACTTAATTGTTTTCATCTATATAGACCTTTAATTTAGTATTCCTTCATAATGTTTTTCTTAAAACATGAAATAATTTTGACATCATTGTCATAGTTTGATCTCTTGAAGTCCCCTGCTTCCCTATCTGGTGTACCAAGGACTACGCTCTATGGAGACTATATGGACACACCAAGGTGGGATTGTGAATTGTGAAATGAGAAAAATTGATGGGACCTGGACATGTGGGAGTTTAAAAACAACATGTGTGAGTTGAACGCTATGATGTGAACTCTAAATCCATGAATGGAGGGGCTTATTGCTGTCGTAAAGTAGGTCTCATCACATGTTGCTCAACTGGAGGTGAGGGTGGATGACTTGGAGGTGTAGGTCCATGTTCAGGGTGCCCAATTGGAGAGGTTAATGCTCACCTCAGATACCCACCAGGCTAGGTTGGTAACAGAACATTCTAGGAATTCGAACTATGTAGGGACAAGGGTAGTGGAGAAAAAATCAGTGCATTAGCTTACCCTAGCAATTATGGACATTTCAATTTCTCTAGGACCATAATATGAACAACAGGATGGACCAGAAATGGGAAGTGGCCACAACTTTATAAAGTCTTCTCTATGCAGGTTTTTTGTGTATTTCTGATAGGACAATATGTTAGGGTTTACAGTGTTAAGTATTTCAGTTTTTTTGTTGTAGTGGTCATCAAGGGGAAAGTTTTCATTGGCCCCTATATGGAATCTCAGATAGTGTATGGGAATTTTGTAATTTTGGGACTATGTTCTTTTTTCCAATTTTTTTTACAACATTTCAATACAAAAACTATATCCATTTTAGGTTTTAAAAAAATAAAGCTTTTAAATGTTAGACTAAGATTTTAAAAAAACATAAAATCAAATAAGATATTCATATTAATCATAACTTTAAAATTAAAATTAAGTTAATATTAATAATATTAAATGTAATTTAACAATTATGACAATATCTCATCCCAAACACTACATGATAATTACTACATCATCCCAATCACTAAACAATAATAATATGAAGAATAATTTTCACATTATATACATTTATATCATTATATCCATTTATATCATTATTAATAATATATGTCACATGTTATGTCATGGAATTCTAAATCGTGAAACTAAACCTTACTTATTGAATAACATTTTGTAAGTACAGACACAGGGGCTACAAGGCTCTGTCTTTAATAATGATGTGGGGCATTTGGTTATCCAAGAATGCCTCCATATCTTAGAACTTGGAACCATCTCCATTCAAATGTGTTACTTTAGGTCTTTTAATTCTTTCGCATTTCCCACAGGTAGTTGATGAAGATGCTCAAATGCATATACATCTAGAAGTCATTGATATATTTGGTTCACGTGCATACTTTGATGGAGTCTCCCACGGAACCTCTAGATTGGGGGGTGTTGTAGGCACAATAGATCCCATTTTTATCAACAACAATGGGAGCCCCACTATTGTTTTGAAACGTTTCTTGGAATTCCCTTACTTATTTTTTGGGGTGTTTTGATTGTTTTTTTTATATTTTGTTATTCCCATGCTTTGTGTTTAATAAACTTTGCTGAAAAAACCTTTCTTTTGTGCGTTTTGAAAATTGCGGAAAACTTGTTTTTCTTCAAATTATATTGTTTCCGCAACCCTCGTTCCGCAACCTGCAATCCACAATGCATATTGCGGGTGTTTAAAATTTTTGACTTTTAAATATTCCCTTTCCGCAACCCGCAACCCACAATTGCGGATTGCGGATGTCGGGAAACTTTTTAATAAAATCAAATTTCCGGTTCCACATTCTGCAACCCGTATTGCAGATTGTGGAAAGCGCAAAGCACTTAGAAAATTAAAATTGTGTTTTGTACATCCGCAATCCGCAACCCGCAAATTGCGGATTGCGGAAAGTACTTAGTCGTTGAAAATAAACACTCACCTTCTGCAACCCGCAACCCGCATTTTACGGAAACCATAATAAACTAATTGAATTTGCGCACCCGCAAACCACATTGCGGATTGCAAAAAGATTGAACTTTCTTGTTATTTTACACCACTTCATTATCCAATTGCGAATTGTGGAAGCATTAAAATAACTTATTCCCAAACTTGCACTTACGCAAACCGCAACCCGCATTGCAGATTGCAGAAGCCATAGTCAAATTTTGCAAAAAAATTGATCCCACAATTTATTTTCCGCTCTTCGTGATTTAATCTAAGCCATTGATTCCTTTTGATCTTATGGCCTGGATTGACCCCGTTGTCGCTTAAGTATTTTAATTTACACGATTTTTCCACTGTTTTTCAAATTACGAATTTCATTTGGGCGAAGGATTTTTACTGTGGATTTTTTTGCCATTTTACTTCCGTCTTCGACACAAGTTGGTTTTTCGACGCCTTCATCCACATTTTGGTGATAATTCAGATTTAAAATTAGTTTTAATTGATTGATTTTTCTGTTTTAACACGGTTCTAAGCTACCCAACCATGTCAGGAAACACCCGCTCCAAAATGGCCCGTAGCGAACTTAAAAACAAAGACCCAAACAGTGGGATCCTCTCTGATACAAACGACAGAGTGTCTGAAACTCATCACCTGGATTGGGCCCGCATTTACTCTTTGTTTGACAATGATGACCTTTCTGAAATCCAGCAAAACCAATCCTTTTATATGAACATCAGTAAGTCTCAGTTACATGCCATTGCTTCTAGACTGGCCCATATGCCCTATACCAATGTCATCAAGTGGATAATTGACTACACCCAACCTCAAGACCATTCCTTCAATGATAAGCCTAGGGCACAGTTAACCTCTTTCTGACCGAAGCTTTCGCCAGAGCTTATGCCCTAAGACAACCCAACCAGTTTTTCAATGCCAAATTCCTCGACTTTTCCAAAACCCAATTCAACTTTGATGAAATGCTAAAATATTGGATGAGTACCCCTGCTAGCTTCACGCCCAAGGCTGACAAATGCTACCCCCGTTTATTGGTTTAAAGAGTCGCTCTCTCTATTGGCAGCCATGCTATGCAGGCTATACAGAATACCTGATTTCTCAGTATTTAAGGATGAGTGGGCACCCCTTGCTCACCATGTAATCCCTACAGGAGAGTCCTTAAATTGGGATCAAATTCTATCAGTGGATATCAAGGCAGAAATTGAGAAATACCAGAAGACCCCAGCCTCCAGAAATCCCACTTTCTTGTACTAGGCTTACATTATGGTTATCTTTTGTTCAACTTTTCAGTTTCCCTCCATGGGATGGAATTGGACTCTGTCTGCACCGCCTATCCACATTTATTGCTCAGTACTGTGGGAATATAATTTCATGCCTTTAATATATGATATCTTTGACCATATTGTTGGTTCAATTTATTTGATGATTTTCAAGGAGAATGCTCCCACTTTTTCTGAACATGCCAAGGCACTGGTCTCCACTATGGGTGATTGGTATGTAGGAGAATATTTCTCCTATGTCAAGATTTGGGTCAGCAACACAACCCATCTATTTACTAGGATTGTAACAGATAAACTATTGTTGGAAGAGATTTCTTATCAGATAGTAACAGATGGTGTATTCCAAAAACTCACTGGTTCCAAGAGAAGAGGATGGCCAAAGTTCCCACTTCACCTTGGGCCTCTGACAATTCAAAATTCAACCCATGTTGGTTTACTTGGAAAGAAGGTTGTTTCCCTCAAGCTTGGAAAATCCCCAAAGAGGGTGCATGATCCTAGGTATTTTTTGATAAACCATTTTGCACAGGAGCACATGAAGAGTGAGTATGCTCATCAGACTGATCCAGATGATTCTATTTACCAGGGTGTTGATGCATTTTCTAAGGTCTTGAACAAGACTTCCTCTCTGGAAGAAAAGAATTTTATTTTTCAGTATCAACATGAGCTCAAAGCTAAAGTTCTGCAATACAAAAATTTTGAGCTATAACTTGATGAAAAGGTGCGGAAGGACAAGGCAGAGACAGAAGCTCAGAAACCAAGCACCCCTTTGATGCTTACTTATCATACTGATGACAAGGGCAAGGCACCTGTGGAAGATACAACACAGCCCAGGCCTCTGGCTAATCTTAATGATTTGATTCAATTGGCTACTAAGATGAAAAGAGAATTGGTAGAGATGTCTTCAGTAGTGGATACTCAGGTTAGTGCAACAAACACCCCAGCGAAGAAACAAAAGGTTGGAAGCTCTGTACTAGTGGTGACCATGATCGATGACACCTATCTAGATGATGAAAGGCTTCCATCTTCTTTCCCAAATGTTTTGCATGTTTTACAAGAAGTTATTGTAACACCAAATTCTATTGACCTTTTAGAAGGTATAGTGATGTATGATCCTCTTCCAGATCTCCACTTTCAAGAAGTAACCATAGTGACCATTGCATTTTCCTCTACACCTCCGCTTACTTCCACTACACTCCCTTCCATCTCATTGGTTGATATCACCCTTCCATCATCCACCATAGTTAAACCAACTTCTATTCCTATTATCACTTCACAAGAATAATTGGTAACTCCACTTTCCACCTTATTTCCACATGTTACTGAATCCCAAGTCCCAACTGTATCCTCACAACCATCAGTAACCACAGTCTCTATTTCACTCCCTGAAACTATTACCTTGACTTCTCCTCTAACTTAATCCTCCTCACCATCAGTTTCTAACATCATTTCTCCTTCCATCTCCACCACCAACTCACCATCTCAATTCCAACTTCTGTTGTTTCTCAAACTGCACCTTTGGTCTCAACTTTTGATGTATCTACTTCTACAGTAGACATAGTGGCATACTTTGGAGAGGATGTTGTGGTTTCCCTGGGGGAATATTTCTATAGCAATTCTGAGAAGGAAGTGGTGAAAAGAGGAGATAAAAGACAAAGGGGAAGGACTGTTATGCAGGTCCCTGTTCCCAACTAGGTCATATGGAAAAATACATCCACATATGCACAACAAGAAGCACTTGAAACTAGTGCAGCAATGGGAGTCTTTGCAAGGGATAATTACGACTCAGGGGATAATTATGACTCAGTCACTTCTTTGAACAAATAAATTGAGGATAAGAAACAAGAATTGCAGAAGCTCAAGGAGAAGCAAACTGAAATTGAAGAACAACATCAATCTCAACTTCAAGAGTTGAGAAATGAGCATGACAGTCGGGTAATAGACCTGCAGGCACAAAAGGAATCTCTCCAACAACAGCTACAGGAAGCACAAGTGCTAAACATTGGCTATGCTGAGAAGATCACACATCTTGAGCAGCAGTTGAAGGATTCAATAGCCAAAGAAGCCACCTCCTCTTTCTCTAGGTTTTCTATGGAAGAATTCAAGGAAATATCTCTTGAAATAAATGAATACCATAGGAAGCTTTTGGTTGAATTATTTGAATCCCTGAACGAAATTCAGGAGACATACAATGTTTTTGAATGTCATTCGGATGTCCTTGAATAGCATAATGAGAGGAGGGAAGAGGCAACTAGGGAAATTGAGGATGTAGTTGATTGGAAAAAGTATATTAAGGACACGCCTGAAGATATCCCTATTCTGGATAATATCAAGTTCAGAAGGATTAGAATATCTTTGGATGCATGGGAACATGCTTGTGAATGAGTTGAGACCACAATTCAGAAAGCACAAGCAGTTTGTGGCAGGAGGTGGTATGCAACTGATAACATAATGATCATGCTAGATTTTCCAACCATGGACCTCATCGAAAAGGATTGTCCACCTAAGCTTACAATTGAGCAGGTTGATGAGAGATGTCCGCAATCCAAAGAGCGAATTTAGCAGTTGGAGCACATTCGTATTTCAGGGGTTAAAGAATTAATCAAGGAACCCATCAGCTTAGGGATAAAGATCAATCTTTTTCTGCGTGCATGGCATAAAGTGAAGAAAAACGAGATTGAATCTTTCACTTGTAATACCCAGCTGGCACTAGAATTGGCCAAATATCCAGATGTGGAAGAGTTGTTATATGTGTGGGCCAAGTGGCGAATTTCCCTTGGAAAATCCTAGATTAGAAATATTTTGTAATCCCTATTTTATGGGAAATCCGTCCTTGTAATTTCATGTAATTATTATTTTAAGGGGATGAGATCTCATAGAATAGGGGAAGGGAGAAAATCACTGAAGGAGAACTGGAGATAATTTTTTGCAGACTGAATGAAATTCAGTTAGTCTCTCTTTGCCATCTCTTTTGTATGATTTTTCAAATTTCCTTGATAGATTCTGATTTCCCACTTCGGTTTCTAAATGAACTTTGTTTTATTTTGCAACGTTATTGATACATCGATCTGTAGGTTAGATTTATCTTAACATATGATTCAGATGTTGTTATGTGTTAAATGAATTTATTTATTTCACTCATTTTATCTATTTATGCAAATTATAAATAGTTATAATTACATTGATGCCAATTTTTCAATTAGCATACCATAACATAACAGTCTCATATATGCTTTAATTCTTAAGGTAAAATCATTCAATTGTCATTGTCTGGATTTGTCTAGATATGATAAGTATAGATCCAATTCACATGTTTGTTAATTGGTGAAACACTTATTAAATTCAAGATCTGATTGTTCTGCAGACTCAAATCATATTTCCTAATTCATATCTAACTTAATTAGATACTTCCTAAGCTAACATTACTTACGCCTTAGTCACATAACACTTTTAATCTTCCGTAACAAGAAGACGGATCCATTCACATAAGTGCCAGCGGAGGCCTAATATCCGTAGGAGGCAATCACACCAAACAATATGGGGATAGAACCACTCTTGCGTAGGGTTGTTTGAAGCCTTTCAAATTGGGATGTCACCTTCTGTTGATTGCCTTGTAAAATATTCTATTATCACACCTGGGGCTTCAACAAATGGAACTAGAAGGAGGGCCATGACCAGTCATGCCTAAAAAAAACACTAGTAGACCTCCTCCAGCAAGAATAGTGGTTGTTACTAGGATCCAAACTCAAGCATCGACATCTACGGAACAACCAGTTCAAGATCCAACTGTAATACCTGCTACTCCTGTAACAGGACAAGAGACACTAAGGCCTCAAATTATTTTTGTATCGCCTACTAGAGGGCCTCTTACCCTTGAGCAATTAAGAAAAAGTACACATGATAGCATTGCTTGGATTGAACAGAGAATTGAAGAAAATCGGAACCTGAGACAAATACTATCCCAACAAAATCAAACCAAAAATTATTGGATTGACACCGACAATCAAAATTTGGATAATCAAAACAAAGATAATATTAACACAGTTCGATAGGAACTATTTCCTAACATCCAAATCGATTCATTATTTGAAGAAACAGATCAAGATCAGCATATCCCACAACCTAACGTTGCATCAAGTGGACCACCACCAACACCTCCTTCTTCATCATCATCCTCGTCTGAGGAATCATCAGAAAGAGAGTCATCCTCGAGTTCTTCTTCTTTAGAAGATATACTAATGGCAGAAGGCCAAAACAGACATTGGCTGGACTAGGATATTGTATTCGTTGTTGGGGATCAACATAGACTTCCCAAAAACCCAGGCAAGTGGCTTCCTAAATTTAATCCAGATGATAAATCTCCTACATTGGACCATATTAAAACCTTCATGCAAGCTACTAGGCTGAGAAGTGTTATACATGAATATGTGGTCTATAGGTTGTTACCTTATACATTCGAAGGTAAAGCATCTACCTAGTATTTTTCCCTGGAAGCCCGATCAATCTCTTCTTGGAATGATTTTGAAACCCTCTTTATCCAAAAAATTGGAGATGATAAAACCCCTGAGGATCTAGTCATTGATCTATTCTCAATGAAAATAAAGGGAAAAGAAAGGGTTAAAGATTTCAACCAAAGATTATCCTACCTAAAAAACAGAATCCGTGTCATTGTTCTTCCTACAAAAGAATTATTGGTTGCATATTACATTAAAGGTCTACCTATCCCCATTGCTATGTGGGTCAAAAGAGCACACAATGATAAATTGCAGGAGGCTTTTGTTGAAGCCATCCAGGTAGAAAAGGACATGTTTTTTTTAAAATATAATCCTGACACTCTCTTTGGTCAACCTTCTACCTCCCGCAAGAAACAAGAAAATCCTCCTAAACCCACTGTGCAAAACAAATATCCTTTTGAAATGAATGACATGAAAATATTTCTTCAAACGATCTCTAATGAAATGGTGGATTTGAAAAAGACCAACACTAAAAATCAAACCAATAACATAGGATTCGTAAGACCACCTTTTAGGAGACCTTATCAACCCCCTCAAAATCAAATTCCACATAATCTTGATGAGAGGTTAAATTCTAAAGAAATATATTCCATTTTCAAATCTTTGGTTTCTGAATCCCAGAATCCTCTTGATCACCCTGATGAAAATTCTAAAGAAAATCAGGATCCTGAACCACCTCATCAAGAAGAGGACTAGCAGGTCAACACTATCAGTTATTTTTCATAACTCCCTATGGCTGAAGAGGAAGATGAGCCTGAGACTGTTTTTAATGTCCAACATCCTTATAACACAAGAATCAAAGGACAATCTTCATAGGAAGCTTCCCCTTCTACATCTACCCCAAATAAAGGAAAAGCAGTAACACAGAAAGAGACTATCATTCATGAAATTGAATATAGTTTAATTGATGACTTGAAAAGGGTAAAGGCTAACATATCTCTTTTTGAACTTTTGAAAATCTCTACCACGAGAGACATTCTTCCTAAAAGCATGATTGTGAACAAACCTAGAGAAGTTAAAAACAACAACTTAGAGACATATTCTAAACCTGGTAGCCAAAATCCTGGAGGAAAGAAAATGCCTTCCTTCTTGCTCACCTTCGAAATTTTCAATAGGAATGTGCATAACTGCATGATAGACTCAGTTGCTTCATCTAATGTGACGCCATTATCTGTCTGCAAGAAGTTGAATGCATCTTGGGAACCTTTCCCTACCCAAATAGTTCAACTTGACCGATCAAGAGTTAGGGTAGTAGGAGAGTTAAAGAATGTTCTTTTGACATTGTCAGCTGATCCAAGAATCCACCAAACCATTGACATAATTGTGGATGATATCCCCGAGGAATATGGAATGTGGCTAAGTAGGGATTGTTCAGAAAATATTAAAGGTTATTTTTCTACTAACTGGTCCCATTTATGGCTCCCTTACAATGGAATACCCAATAAAATAAAAAATAGTAGAGATCCATACATGAAGCAAATAGACACTAACTTGAATGATTCCAGTGAACCTGCTGCTTATTTTAGTTCACATATTGAACACTACACTTTTGACACATTTTTCAGGGATTTACCTGTTGATTCATCGCCTACTGAGAATGTTCAAAATCAATCTCAAATTGTTAATTTTACTTCTGTTCCATTCTCTAGTTCCATTATACATAATGTCTATAATGTGAATACTAATTTATGATAGATTCAAATTCATGGACTTTGTTCTTTGACGGGTCAAGATGTAAAGATGGAGCTAGTGCAGGATGTGTTTTAATAGACCCAAAGGGCACCAAAATAATGATTGCATGCAGACTATAATTTGAGTGCACTAACAATATTGTTGAATATGAGGCTCTAGTTCAGGGACTCAAGAAGGAAATCGATTTGGGAGCTCAAGTAATAGAATGCTACAGGGATTCTGAAATTATCGTGAAACAGGTAAGGAATAAAATTCATTGTATATCCCCCCGTTTAATTAATTATCAGAAGCTTGTTAGGGATCTGACCAATCCTTTTATTACATTCAATATTAAATAGGTCCCCAGGTCCCAAAACTTTGATGCAGATTTATTGGCCAACACTGCCTCTAGATTGATTCCTCCAGAAGGTTTGTCTCCTGATACTTTCTCTATTGAGTTAGTGTACAAACCTTCTATCCCTGACAATGTCACAAGTTGCAAAGTTTTTTATGATGATCAACAGATTTTAGATTTCCTCACAGCCCAAGATACCTTCCAAGATGTAGCCATAGATGAGGTTGATCATGAGAAATATTTATCTGAACCTAACTTCCCTTCCAATTTCATTCCCAAGTCAGTCATTAATTTGGAAAATTACTATGATCTGCAGGACACGTTTAAACATAAAACAAATTGCAAAATTCACAGTTCATCTCTGAACTAGGAACCTGTCAACTTGGGAACCGATCAAAACTCTAAATTAATCAATTTAGGGATTGATTGCTCTCTTAAGGAGAGAAAATATTTCATTAAATTATGCAGAGAGTTAAAATATGTGTTCGCTTGGACATATGATGATCTCAAGACCTTTGATACCCATATCATGCATCACAATATCCCCATGAAACCTTATGTCAAACCTTACCGGCAAAAATTAAGAAAGATGCATCCCAGCTCAGAACCGTCTGTTAAAAAAGAGCTCGAGAAATTGTTAGTAGCCATAATTGTATTCTCGGTCAGACACACACAACGGATTGCAAATTTAGTCCATGTTAACAAAAGAATGGGGAAATTACATTGTGTGTATATTTTAGGAACCTTAATAAACCATATGAGAAAGATCAATTATCCTGTTCCTCCTATGGAGCAGATATTACAAAAGGTTGCAGGTGCTGAGATGTTCTCTGTGTTATATGGTTTCTCAGTATATAATCAAGTTTTAGTTACCCTTGCCGACCAATTAAAAACAACTTTCAGAACCCCTTGGGGAACAGTTGCTTACAGACGAATGCCTTTTGGATTGATAAATGCAGGTGCCACTTTCCATAGAGATATGGATATAGCTTTCAAGGGGTTAATGCATAATTTTGTTGTTGTTTATCTTGATGACATTACAATTTATTCTAAAAAGAGGCATAAACACATATTTTCTCTTAAACAAGTATTTGAACAGGGCAGGAAATATGGGATCTCGCTGAATCCAAAGAAATCCATATTTGCGGTTACTGAAGGTAATATTTTGGGATTCATTGTTTCAAAGCACGGAATGGTCATAGACCCGGAAAGGACAGATGCCATAGCCAAAATTGACCTTCCCAGTTCTAGAAAAGCCATGCAGTCATTCTTAGGTAAGATTAACTTTGTTAGAAGGTTTGTTCCTAATTTTGCACAGATTGTCAAGCCTTTACAACAGCTGATTAAAAAATATGCACAATTCAAATGGTCTGATGATCAAAGAAATGCCTTTTCCAAAATTTGGAAAGCCATCGCAGAAGCTCCTACTCTGATTTCTCCCAATTTCACTAAAGATTTTATTTTGTGTACATTCGCTATTGATTTCTCGTATGCTACCATTCTCACGCAGAAACACCCTGAGGATGTTGAGATTCCTATCTCCTTCATGAGATCTATGTTTAAAGTGGCCGAACTAAATTATTCCCAGATCGATAAACAGGCATATGCGGTCTATAAGTCAGTAAAACACTTCAGAACCTATCTTTTGAAATCTTGGACGAAGGTTGTTGTCCCTTATGCAACCATCAAGAATGTTTTGATCCAAAAGGAGTTAGGTGAAAAACACGCTCACTCGATGACAGCTCTTCAGGATTACGACCTTGAGATCATACTTGCTAAAATTGTAAAAGGCCAAGGTTTGTGCTTACTTACTGCTCAATCTAATGACCCTGTACAGGAACAACTCGAGTGGAATCAGGAAGAAAGTACATCTTATGTTAAATTTTCAGAATTTACTTCAATCTGATCTAGGATCTTAACTGAGATAACAACATGTACAGCAAATATACAGCATATCAATCATGGACACAATAATGCAAGCACACAAGAGACACAGAGTTTACTTGGGGAAAACCATAAAGGTGAAAAACCCCAATAACTTCCTCAGAGATAGATAGAGCAATGATACAACCAGAATACAAGAGATAGTCTTCTCCTAGCAGCAAAGCCTCCTCCTCCACAAGTGCACCACTCTCCCAATTGTGAGTGAGAGAATAGAATGTGTAAAATGAGAGAGACACACTCTCTATTTATACACTAACTTGACTTGACCTTTACTCAACTAGGTCGGCCTCAACTTAACCACTTAACATAATGCTTACTGGGCCGACCCCCACTAGGGTGGTCTAATAACCCTTTGACCCACATGGCCGACCCCCATGGTCTAATAATAACATCTCTATAGGAATACAAACACTTCCGTATAGAGGAATAATACCATCTCTATATGAGTACAAAATACATATATGAAATACATGGGTGAAATACATTCTGAAGTTACATATACATCAACACTCCCTCTTAACTAGGAAGGTATTTCTCGACATAGGTCTTCTAGCACAAGACATCTTCTCTGGATCATCGTCACTGGATAATCGTCATCAAGTCATCATCATCATCACTGCTGCTGCTATCTCAATCAGTCTCTGAATCTACTCATCATAGGAAGTTCTACAGATCCAGTCCTTTTTCATACTGGATGTAGGCCCACCACCTGCAGGTCTTCGTCATCACTGGCCATACTGTGGAATCCTCGGGACTTATTACATGCGTCACAAAACCTGGCTACAGCATCCCAGGCTGTTACGAGCACACAGCTCTACCTGTCGGATCTCCTAGGAGCACATTACATGTGACCCATCACAAAACCTGGTTGAAGCATCCCAGGTTGTTACGAGCACACAACTCTACCTGTCGGATCTACCAGGAGCACATTACATGTGATATCACTACAAAACCTGGCTGAAGCATCCCAGGCTGTTACGAGCACACAGCTCTACCTATCGGATCTCCTAGGAGCACATTACATGTGGTCCACCACAAAACCTGGTTGAAGCTTCTGAGGCCTTTTTCATCATGTCTAGATCTCCCAGGAGCAAATTACATGTGGCAATGGCAAAACCTGGCTGAAGCATCTGAGGCCTTTTTCATCCTGTCCAGATCTCCCAACAGAAAATTACATGCCATAGGACAAAACCTCGCAAGAGCATCTCAGGATGTTATGGGTACACAACTCCGACTTGAAGATCTCCCAGGGAACAAATTACATGTCCTCCCAAAGCAATGTCTCGAAATATCATCCCAGGCTGTTACGGGTACACAACTCCGACCTATAGGATCTCTCAGACATGCTCATCTGCACAACCTGATCCATGGCCACAAAGTATCTTCCTGATACTCACCATACATCATCCTGATGTACACATGATCATCCTGATAATCATCACTGCAACATCCTGCTGCATGTCATCTGGAGAAGCTCGTCATCCACGATCATCCTGATCATACAATGCATCCACCTTATGCATACCAAGTATCTACCTGATACATATCATCATACATGATCTACCTGATCATACAATGTATCCACCTGATACATACACAGATATATGATCCACAAAATGTATCCACCCAATACATATCAACATACATGATCTCAGTATCCACCTGATACATATACAGATACACGGTCCAAGCATCCAACATGATGCATATACAAAATACATACAAATGATCCAACTGATCATATCTAGCATCCAACATGATGCATATACAAAATACATACAAATGATCCAACTGATTATATCTAGCATCCAACATGATGCATACATACATAAATGATTCAACTGATCATATCCATCATCCAACATGATGCATATATATATAAATGATCCAACTGATCATAACAAGCATACAACATGATGCATATATACATATACAAAGTAGTAACTGGAGCATCATCCTGATGCTCATCATCCATGATCCTCCTGATCATCATAGCATCGTCCTCTTCAGATCATCTCATCATCCACGAAGCACATCCTAGATGCACATCATCCAGCACTTACACCACCGACATGGGAGAACACATCTACCACCATTCGGGGAAGGCTCCAACCCTTACTTTTTTACCATGGGAGAACACATCTACCACCATGTGAAAAATGGCTCAGCAATTACATCACGACCAAGGGAGAACATATCAACCATGTCAGAAAATCTCATGTGCATCTGCATCTTCCGGACTCAACACTTCCCTTTGGAAGGAACCTTGATCTGAAGTGCACCAAGCCTCTCTCTGAAGTACTCAAACTGCACTCTGGCCAACGGCTTGGTTAATACATCCGCAACCTGCTCATCCGTCGCAACATACTCTACTTCGGATGTACTAAGTGCTACGTAGGACTGCTTCCTGCTAAACCAAGAGATCACACCTGATCCCATACTAAAGCAGCACCCAGAAGTGCTCTTCCTATCTATAGCACTGCATGCCCAATTTGAATCAACATAACCCTGCAGGTTAAACTTTTGATTCGCATCGTACTTGACCCCATAATCAACCGGATCAAATGGAGCATCACATAGAAGCTTCAAGTTCAATTCCATAGGTGTGGTCATAGCCTTGTAGTCCATCATCCCGAACCTCTTCAGGATCTCTACTGCATACTTCCCTTGTCCAAGGAAGATTCCATCTGCACTCTGCCACACCTTCATGCCAAAAAAAAATAGTGCATCATCCCCAAGTTCTGCACACATATATGACTACACCATTCAAGAAAGTTGTCTTGAAATCCATCTAATGTATCTTCTATTTCATCACTTTTATATTTCTCTATGCTGCCATCTGCAGCATGCTTGATCTAATAGTTCCATTTGGAAGTCATGACAGACTTCCCTTCAGCTCTTGGGACCGCATCCCAAACATCGTTCTTCATGATCAACGGATCATGGCATTCTTCCCATATCTTGGGAACTTCAATATCTTCAATATATAATTTTTTTGCTTGAACAAATGTTGTAGCCCGTCCTTCTTTTGTAGGTGAAGGTATACGGTCTTTCCTACAAAACAAGTTAAATTGCATGATTAGAAACATCTCATAATTTTCAGACAAATTCTTACACATAAAGAAATATGTCATACAGTCATGCAATTATCTTAGCCAATGCTTCAATACAACATTCATCCATGTTCCACAACTTTTTAGATGCCTTCCAGTCTCTACCAGAACATTGTTAAGAGTTTGCAATACTCCCAACATGTCAGCAAAGAGGTTTCATTCAAGATAAGTAGCACTAGAATGTTGTACAGTGCCATAGGCCACTTACCCATCACATGCATATTAGTAGTATACTGTTCATTAATGCAATCATTCTAATATGCACAATACATATCCTAAGTCTAGGAACATGAGCATATACATCATTGCAAAATTTTATTTAAACAAACAAATATGCAAGAAATGATAATAAAAATACTTATCTTTGTTTGATTGTTGGGTTGACTCCCTCTCAATCTTTGCTTCTTTTTCTGCAACTCCATTCTGATGTGGATTGTGAGAAGTGGTCAAATCCCTCTGAATATCTGCATCCTTGCAGAAACTACTGGAGTGTGCTCCCTCTTGATCTTTGCTTCCTGGATTACCTATTCTTGAACTTATATTCATTCTCGATCCCTATGCATGCTTGTTAGTATCGTCATTGTGTTATCCTTGAGGACTCATACATAATCACACATTTATTAGTATAATCTTAATACTATCAAAACACAATAATCTTAAGCATGTATAGTCATGATCATTTCAAACAAAAATAATAAGCATTAGTATTCAAGGTTTCAGGGAAGTCTTCTTTTACTCATGCATATTCTTATTTGATCATAGAACTCTTCTAGTTAGTTAAATCATCAATCAAGATAAGATATATAATATGCATAAAACCCGTGATTACTCAAACCTATACCTTCATGATTCTTCTGGTTAGTCATATCATCAATTATGGTAAGAAACATAATATGCATGCAACCATGACTATTCAAACATATGACTTCATGAATAATCATTATCAACAAGGAAACATTATAAGATCCTAACACAAGGTAGGCTTCTAGCTTGATATAGGAAAAACATACATGGATTAGCATGCTATCTAGTTATGTCTAACATACCCGCATAATGTCTACTGGTTCTCTTCAGTGACTTATGCTAGTAACCTGCATGTCTCATAAGTTAACCATTGTAGAACCAAGTTATACATACCTCGTAAGTAGATCTTCTATGTGATCCATGACAATGGATGAATCTTTGTCTTCATGTCACCATGATCATATGTTCTTGAAGTAGAACATGATTTGTCTTTCTTGGTGTACCTTTTATGTTAGCGAACAACATAAACCTCATACAACATCACAATGCATTAGTACATTCATAACTGTCAAAACCTTAATCAATGAACATCTTCTATTAAGGTGATACGACAAGTCTAGTAATTAATCAAGATTGTACTATAATGATAAACATATGATAAACTTAACCATGAAACATACCTATAAGCCATACCAGTCAAGATTGCTTGTAATCTTCTTATGGAAGGCCTTAGCCTCATCTCCCTCTGAGACAGGAACTTCTTCACTTATGCAGGTGACCAATCCATCCTCTTCTAGGATTAACCCAATCCACTTGATTTGCAGGAACTGGATCTGGAGCTGTAATAGGGTTTGTCGGAGAAACCCCAAAAATTCAAACTTTGAATTTCAAACTTCCAAAAGGATAGAAATATGCGCCTTGATGAGCTGATCAAGTTGGTGTATTCAGAATTTGAAAACTGCAAAGTTTCACTCCTCAAATTTGCCTTTGAAACTTTCGGATTCACTAGACATGACCTAGAACTAGGGTTTGATGAATCCCACTCTTCTTCCCAATGAAAATGTTTGATCCAAAGCTCTAAGCTTCTATTTTTATGAGGAGCTTCCAGCCGTGGTCACAGATTTCAAAAATTCCCATTTTTGCAAAATCCCTAATTTTCCACTTTTCTGATCAAAGTCCCGAACTAGGGTCTGATCAAGCCTGGCCTTCTGCCCAACCAAAAATTCTGATCTTGGTCTCTAAATTTCGATTTATATGAGTAGCATTCAGCCGTGGTCTCCGATTACAAAAATTCCAACTTTCTCCGAAGCTCTAAATTACGGAAGCCGTGAATGAAGGTGCTCAAAAATAATTCTGATTTGACAGAAATATGTACCTGATTGTTTTTGGTGTAACTCCAAACTTTTTGATCCACGGAGTCTGAAAACTTTTCCTAAGATAGCCCGACCTGTCATCTTTCCATCCCGATAGGTCTGACCTCAATTGGATTCTCTGAGAGAGGGTTATGCCAAGTGTCGCAATGTGACCTGTTTATGGGATAATACAAGAGAGAGAACTTGTACGGTGTACCACATGTCACTGGTTCAACTTCGGCCTCTGAAAACTTTTCCTGAGATATACCATCCTGTTATCTTTCCATCCCGATAAGTCTGACCTCAATTAAATTCTCTGAGAGAGAGTTATTCCAAGTGTCGCAACGTGACTTGTTTATGGGGTAATACAGGAGAGCGAACTTATACGGCGTGCCACGTGTCACTGGTTCAACTTCGGCCTCTGAAAAAATTTCCTAAGATAGTACCATCTGTGTACTACCTGTTACATTTTACGAAATTTCATTTGGAGCTTCCTAGCCCAAGTTATGACCTTTTTCCCAAGGTCACCTTATTTTGACTCAGATCTGTAAGAGGCAGAAACCCTATATTGTACAGATCATAAATCACAAATTACAACGAATTAGAGGTTTTCCTTTGGACACAAGGTACATGGGGATTTGATCTTCGACCTGTGAACGTTTCATATCCGAAAAATTTGCCAAAATGGATTTATAGTGAAAGTGCTACGATGACTGGTTGTTTCTATATCAAGCCCTAGCATCGTAAGTGCAACAAGTGTCATACATGCCATATCATGCCTTCTTTCAGGCTAGCTCTAACACCATGTTAAATTTTCAGAATTTACTTCAATCTGATCTAGGATCTTAACTGAGATAACAACATGTACAACAAATCTACAGCATATCAATCATGGACACAATAATGCAAGCACACAAGAGACACAGAGTTTACTTGGGGAAAACCATAAAGGTGAAAAACCCCAATAACTTCCTCAGAGATAGATAGAGCAATGATACAACCAGAATACAAGAGATAGTCTTCTCCTAGCAGCAAAGCCTCCTCCTCCACAAGTGCACCACTCTCCCAATTGTGAGTGAGAGAATAGAATGTGTAAAATGAGAGAGACACACTCTCTATTTATACACTAACTTGACTTGACCTTTACTCAACTAGGTCGGCCTCAACTTAACCACTTAACATAATGCTCACTGGGCCGACCCCCACTAGGGTGGTCTAATAACCCTTTGACCCACATGGCCGACCCCCAATAGGGTGGTCTAATAACCCTTTGACCCACATGACTTATACAG
Organism: Larix kaempferi; assembly: GCA_027924585.1. Lineage (NCBI taxonomy): Eukaryota > Viridiplantae > Streptophyta > Pinopsida > Pinales > Pinaceae > Larix > Larix kaempferi. The sequence continues at coordinate 10,505,649 of BSBM01000344.1, forward strand.
GGCCGACCCCAACAAGGTGGTCTAATAACCCGTCAAGTATAAGTTACGACACTTGCAATATAAATGACGACACTTTCGTATAGAGGAATAATAACATCTCTATAGGAATACAAACACTTCCGTATAGAGGAATAATACCATCTCTATAGGAGTACAAAATACATATATGAAATACATGGGTGAAATACATTCCGAAGTTACATATACATCAACATCTGAAAGTTTTGTAAATGTTATTTCTACACCAACATCTGAATGGTATGATGACATCAATTTTTTCCTAAAAAATGGGTTTGCTCTCGAAACCCTTGATTTTAAAATATTAGGGATTTAAGATTGAAGGCTGCACTGTATTAGTTTATTGATGGTGTGCTTTTTAGAAAAAACTATGATGGTATGTTTCTTAGATGTTTGGAAAAAACTGAAACTGACAATATCTTGTTGGAATTTCATGCAGGACCTACAGGAGGACACTTTTCAGGGGAAACTACTACCCACAATATCCTGAGAGCATGCTATTACTAGCCAACTCTATTCAGAGATGCATATGCTTTTACTAGGAAATGTGAAGCATACCAAAAATGTGTTGAAAATGTCAAGAAGCCTGCCTTTCCCCTTTAGCTAGTCACTGTCCAGTTTCCATTTCAACAATGGGGCCTGGATTTTGTTGGTCCTATTACCCCTACCTCCTCCTTGCAACATAGATACATCCTGATAGCCACATACTACTTCACCAAGTGGGTAGATGCAGTTCCTCTTAGGCTTGCCAACACAAACTTAGTGATATCCTTTCTTGAGAGTAACATAGTCACTAGTTTTGGGGTGCCTAAGTTTCTAGTTTTTGATAATGCTTCCCACTTCTCCTCTATCAACCTTACCCAGTATGCCCTTGAAAAAGGGATCAAACTTAAATATTCTGCCAACTATTATCAACAGGGAAATGGACTGGCTGAGTCTTCCAATAAAAATATGATCAACATATTAAAGAAAATTGTAGCCACCCATCATAAGAATTGGCACACTCAATTGTACAATGCTCTTTGGGCAGACCATGTGACCCCAAAATCCTCCATTGGAAACTCCCCTTACTGTTTGGTCTACGGTAAGGATGCCATCTTACCATCTAATCTTATGATACCTTCATTACAATTAGCTCATTCAATACAACAGGATGACTCTTCTCCCCTCCAACAAAGGATTGACACATTACTTAAATTGGAAGAGGATAGGAAGAAATCCAAGAATAAGCTATATCAGAAATCCAAGAATAAGCTATATCAACATCAACAATTAGTTAAGAGATGGTTTGATGAGAAGTCCTCAAATGATAGGGATTTCAAATTGGGAGATTTGGTTTTAAAATGGGATAAACAACATAAAGATAAGAATGACTATACCAAATTTCAACGCTTATGGCTACGACCATTAATTGTTACAGAAAAGCTTGGTCCTAGTAATGTCCGGTTACAAACATTGGAGGGTGTCTCTGAAACCTATACAGTCAATGTTCAGCTGCTCAAGAAGTATTTCATTTAGATAAGCATTTGGCTTATATGTACATAGGTGTGGTTTTTTATTTTAAATTTTGTTTTTTTTAATCATAATAATGTCAACACATTTGGCATACGTTGTTGATCAATGTATCTCAAATCAATCTAGTCTGAATTTTTGGGCTGGCCATGTCAGATTCACTTTACTCAGTCTATATGTGAAGGTGTATTTTCATGAAATATAACAACCAATTTTTGTAGATCTTTAGTTGATACTTTCCCACCTGAATCACCATCTTTATAGATGCCTCATTTTGTTAATTGAAGTTATAGAGGTGACTAGGTCTTCCTACTTTATGTTCCATTAGTGATTGGTAGTAAATCTTTATAGCCTGATCAACCTTTATCTGTTATGGATCCCATCATGATCATCTTGAAATTAAATGCATTTTAATAACTGTAAATTGCAAGATGAGGGGTCTTATCACAAGCCAACCCATTACGTTCATAGATGCTCAGTTGAATGACATCTCCACATCTGGTCATCAAGCTAGGGAGGTGATTTTCAGCTGCTGCTGAAAGGTGGAAGATCCTACTACAGGTTGGTCCATTCATGATCTGCAAGCATCAGTGAGTAACACTACTAGAATATGGTCACCAAGACATGGTAGTGTATTGTAATTTACATTTCAACTAATTTTGTTTCTCTTTCATAAGACAACTTGTTGCATTCAAGGATAGGGGGGTCTTATTACAAGCCATCCCAACCATGATCATGAACTTTATTTTAGACTGGAATTATTTCTATATGGTTACCAAGCCATGATAATTGCTTTTAGTGTCAAAATCTAAAAGACAAGGAGTCTCCTTATAGAGATAGCTTGTTAAGTTTCCAGGTGAGGTTTGTGAGTGGCATTGCCAAAATCTGATCACCAAGTAAGGGAAATGGCCTTGTTTCAACAAAGTCTTATTTGTACATTTTTCTTTGCCAAAAATAAAAATATGTATATATATATAAAGGATTTTGATTAATGCATCAGTGGATACAATAAATGAATGGTTAATAATTCAAGGTTACTCATGATTTGGTGATCTGGAATAGCTGTAAGTTTGTTCTAAGGTTTATCACAAACTGCCCTCTCATGTTTGCATAATGGTTTAAGGATTACCTTCTTACTGCTAGGCTACCTTTTCCAAATGAACATCATCATTAAGTGATTTCGGATGGGGACATATCAATCATATGAAATCAACTCTGTTGTGTGGTTGTGTTTTTGTGAAAACATTTTCCAAGTTGCAGGCTGAAACATTTTTTATTCTGACATGTCTCTTCCTTAAAACTGAAGATTACGTTCACGGAGAAAATTGCTTCGCCCAGCCTATCGCCATTTGTTGTAGGCACAACAGATCCCATTTTTATCAATAAAAATGGGAGCCCCACTATTGTTTTGAAAGGTAACTTGGAATTCCTTTACTTATTTTTTGGGGTGTTTTGATTGTTGGTTTTATCTTTTCTTATTCCCATGCTTTGTGCTTAATAAAATTTGTTGAAAAAACCTTTCTTTTGTGTGTTTTGAAAATTGCGAAAAACTTGCTTTTTCTTCAAATTATATCGTTTCTGCAACCCCCGTTCTACAACCCGCAATCCGCAATGCAGATTGCGGGTGTTTAAAATTTTTTACTTTTAAATCTTCCCGTTCCACAACCCACGGCCCGCAATTGCGGATTGCGGATGTTGGGAAACTTTTTAATAAAATCGAATTTTTCAGTTCCTCATTGTGCAACCCAAATTGCAGATTACGGATTGCGGAAAGCGGAAAGCACTTAGAAAATTAAAATTTTGTTTTGCACATCCACAATCCGCAACCCGCAAATTGTGGATTGTGGAATGCGGAAAGTACTTAGTCATTGAAAATAAACATTCACGTTCCGCAACCCGCATTTTGCGGATTGCAGATTGCAAAAACCATAATAAACCAATTGAATTTGCGCACCCACAACCCACATTGTGGATTGCAGAGAGATTGACCTTTCTTGTTACTTTCCACCACTTAGTTATCCAACTGCGGATTGCGGATTGCGGAAACATTAAAATAACTTATGCCCAAACCTTCACTTCTGCAACCCGCAACTCGCATTGCAAATTGCGGAAGCCACAGTCAAATTTTGCAAAAAAGTTGACCCCACAATTTCTTTTCCGCTCTTCGCGATTTAATCTAAGTTGTTGATTCCTTTTGATCTTATGACCCATATTGACCCCGTTGTCGCTTAAGTATTTTCATTTTTACGATTTTTCCACCATTTTTCAAATTACGAATTTCATTTGGGCGAAAGATTTTTAAAGCATATTTTTTACCAGGATTGTCATTTTACTACCGTCTTTGACACGGGTTGGTTTTTCAAAACCTTCATCCACATTTTGGTGATAATTCAGATTTGAAATTAGTTTTAATTGATTGATTATTCTATTTTATCACAGTTCTAAGCTACCCGACCATGTCAAGAAACACCCACTCGAAAACGACCCTTGGGAACTTAAAAACAAAGACCCAAACAGTGGGATCCTCTCTGATACAAACAACAGAGTGTCTGAAACTCATCACCTGGATTGAGCCCGCATTTAATCTTTGTTTGACAATGATGAACTTTCTGAAATCTAGCAAAACCAATCGTTTTATATGAACATCGGTAAGTCTCAGTTACATGCCATTGCTTCTAGACCGACCCTTATGCCCTATATCGATGTCATCAAGTTGATAATTGACTATGCCCAACATCAAGACCGTTCCTTAAATGATAATTTTGGGGCATAGTTAACCTCTTTCCGGTCTGAAGCTTTCACCAGAGCTTATTCCCTAAGACAACCCGACCAGTTGTTGAATGCCAAATTCCTGGACTCTGACACAAACCAATTCAACTTTGATGAATTGCTAAAATCTTGGATGAGTTCCCCTGCTAGCTTGTAATATCCCAAATTTTACTGATTATATTGATGTTATATATTGGGCATAAACCAGATGCATATGATTTATTTTGGTATATTGGGCATAAGCCACAATGCACATGTTTTACTTTTATTATATATAATGGGCCTAAGACCCGATGCACATGACGTATGTTAGTTATAGACCTACATATTTGGGCATGGACCCTAACGGATGCAGCTTATTGTTATATACTAGGTAGAAAGCGCCAATGTATTTGATTGATGTTTTACTATGAGAATTAGGTACAAACCCTAATATACTGAGATGGTCTTGTTATATACTTTGCAGAGTTCTGATATGCATGACTGACTTTTATGATGTGTTGAGTGTGAGCTTTAGAGCACATGGATGACCTATGTACTCGGCGTAAGCCCCGATGTACATAGAGGACTTTATTATGTGTTGGGTGTAAGCCCCGATGTACATAGCGTGTTGGGCATAAGCCCTGGCGCACTCCAACTTGATGTTGAGCATAAGCTCTGGAGTATCAGATCTTTGGCCATTGTGTCCCTAGGTCTATCTTACAAATACATCCTAGCACTAGTGTTGATCAAAGAGCTCTGGAATTGCACTAGCATAACGCCCATGTAAAAGTGTTGAGCCTAAGCTCTGAATAGAACTAGGGGTTACTTTACTTAAGAAGGTGTTGAGTTGAGGAAGGCTCTGAATAGCACCAGCCATCATACTTATTTTATTCTAATTAATTGATTCATTACTCATCTCATCAAGAACGGAGGAAACTACCACGAAAAACAAGGTAATCCAACATGCAAAGGGACCTAGAGCTACCTAACCTAGTCGACCATCCAAACCTACCAAGGATTTGTCAAAAGAGTGGACCTTAATTAAACAAAGCATCAAAAATTTATAATGATATATACCCAATTGATTTAATTTAAGGGATTAAGTATAAGGAGCCTCACTCCTATATACATAGATATATGTATATGAAAGATACTAATTATAGGTAAAAGATATTACTTATAAATAAAAATATTAATTATAAGTAAAGGATATTACTTATAAATAAAGATGGTAATATAAGTAAAGATTAGTACTTATAAATAAATATAATATTCATAAGCAAAAATATAATTATTATGTTAAATAATAAATATCAAGTTCTTTTAATAAAATTATATAAAGGAACAAGTTAAAAAGTTCTAGATAAACTTAAGTTATAATTTTCAAATTATATATATATATATATTCAAACTGGAAATCAACTTAAGTTAATATTAAAGAAATTAATATTCTCAACTACTATTTTCAAAAGTTCACCTATAAAAACTAAGACAATTCCCAAAGAGGAGTCATCTATCTTTTTATCATTCTTTTATGGTAACAAGAGAGAATTTGTTCCACAGAACAGAAAGAGCAAATCATTCCAAGATTATATTATCATCAGTTGTCTGCCCTAAGTACTCTAGTTTTCTATTGCATGTTGGAGCTAGCTCGGGGGGATCCGATCAAAATCAGGAACGAATCTGGGTCATGGTTGGGAGGAACGTGGTAGTTCCAGATTCATTTGGTTACCATCCTACAGCTCAACTAAGAATAACTATTTTCATTAATTAGTGTTTGAGGTGTGCAAGCTTGTGCAAGGAGAGGATCCCAGCTGCAAATTCAGGTATGAATTACTTTTATGTTGCAAGCTGAAAGTTTATGAATTCAATTACTGTACTCTCTTTTCTGATTCAATTTCAGGAATTGGGAGCAAGGGCTATTACATTGGCTCCCTGGGTTAGAATATTTATATTTCAAGTTTAAATTTATGTTCAAATTTTTCAAACCCTAGCTAAGCTAAAACAAGTAAAGAATTTACAAGCACAACTCCATTAAAAATTACTGCAGGATCATCTCTTGCAAAGAGATCGATTCACTTGGATTTTTCCAATATTAGAATCATGGGTTCCAACTTAAAATCCAAAACTCCATACTATGCAAATATCCCAATTAAAATACTATATAAATCTTTGAAAGAGATACGTAGAGCCCTGTTTCAAACCAACTTAAAAATCAACGCAGCAAAGAACTTTAAACCTAGCTTTTCGTCATACATAGACTTGTGTCTCAAAAGTAAACATCACATTTTATTAAAGTTTCCGTACACGGTCTGAACATTTAGGGCACATTTTCCAGGCTTACAAATCTCTTAATAGAAGTCAAGACTCGGGATCGAGTCCTCTGCACAACACATTTAAGAATATACGAATTACATAAGGGACTACACTACAACGTGGGTTGCAATTTAAACCATAAACAAACCATAAAGATGAATGTGATTTTAACACTAGGGCTCTACCCATAAAGTCCACCTAATAATATTCAAAACAAGAAATTAACTTAGGACCTTGCCAACGCAGAGATAACTATTTCACACAGTAATTCATTCCCATCCCTGGAAACGTTAAAACACGATTCCTTTCACAGAGGCTTCATTTTCCAAAACTGAGAAAGCATCAAAAGTTTAAATTACATCGAAGATCTGCTCTCAGTTGAACTTATACATTCTTTATAATTAAAAACGTATTGCAAGATCTAATCACCACACACATAAGCAAAGAAAAAACACACGACCAGTTAGGGCTTTGCCCATTAATAGAATTTAACCATTCTTTCCACAGGGAGATTTGGTTCCCAGATCAAAATACATAAATTAAAATGACAAGAGTTGAAACCGAGACCACATTAAATTAGAAACGTAGACAGGAGCTTCACGCCCAACCTTCAACCAACGAAATAGTAAAAACCTAGTTTAAGCATAAATATTATGATATTTAAAAGATCAAACACAAAACAAGAAATCCTGATGGTCCTACATTACAGTCTTTACCATTTAAGGAATTACACAGGCCAATGGCTTCCCCTAGTAGCTTAAAACCATTTAATATATATCCATAACTCTGACAGAAATCAAATAAAAGACTTCATTTTATTTACTACATAGATTTTCCAAAATGCCAAAACCACAATCGTTTTGTACAGGAGTTAAGTTAGGGCCTCCTCCAAACCAAAACGCCATACAGGATACAAACTTAAAAAAAATTATGGATTATACATTACAGATCATGCCACAAAGTCTGGCCATGATGCTTTCCTCATCCAAGCTTAGCATCACATTAAAACCCAGAAAATTCAAATGGGTAAACCATTCCCCAATTCTTACATACTGAGCAAACAAGTGACAGCACAGGAAACCATTTGCATGAGAGGATAATATGGCCACAAAGGACCAGGCTTACCCATGGTCTTCATAGCTACGAATATCCCATCATGCCCAGCTCGATTCCTTCAACACCGTAAACCCTGTCAAAAGGCAAACTCAAAACTTTAGTTACAAATCTCAACAAAACGAAAATGAAGAACCAATAGTTAAAATAGAGAATAAAAATCTTAGAAGATACCTCGTAAAGAAGCTTTCCCTCACGCTGTCTGGATAAGTGCAAGCCTGAGCGAAACGCTCATGGCCAATGTTGGTCTCATGGTCTCACCTCGCAGCCCTGAGAGCCCCGTGCTCTCACCATCAAACTCGTAGACCCTAAGATCTCTCCATCCAAACCCAAACAACGAAAATGAAACTACAACGAAAGCCACCCTAGGTTGCAAAGGACCTCACCATGCTCCAGTTGGATATCACACTCCAAGGTAAGTGCATTAAATGCCACCAAACCCCACTACTCCTTAGATTTTTACCCACACTCCATAGTAGAGAGTGTCACTCACTTGAGATTTGATTTTTGATCACCATGGCATGCTTTACATTTGAATGTTTTGACTATCATCATAATAAATTTATACTTGGATATAAAACTCTAGGAAGTTAACTTAAATAGTCCTTTAAAAAGAGTACTAACAAAATAAAGGAAAAAGCAAACCTTAGCATGAAGCTAAGTAAGCCAGGCCCGTGCCACCAAGTTCATCCCCTCAAGCTCATGAAAAGATTTACAAAAATACAGTTACACATATAATGAAACTAATCCATTTTCTTAGTCTAAATCCTACACACAATTTGACTTTAAAGTAATAACTTATAAACCAAGATGTCGATATAAAAACCATTAGAGTTTAGATATGTACACTCTTTATGATTTTTCAAAAAACAGAGATATATCCATTAAACTCAATGAGGTTCATTACAACATCATTCCAGTACATCGCTTCCGCAGAATTATAAGTGAAACCAACCACATCAAGTAAATCAAACAGTGAATCATGAACAGCAGTATAAACTATGCATTACATTGTATTGATAAGTCTTCCATTTATTTTTTCGAGTACTGAAGTTAATTTAATAAACATTTACTTAAATCGACGATGATAGCCGTACGGGAAAACTTTTAAATTTTTATAGTTTTAGGTACATTACATAGCTTCACGCCCAAGCCTGGCAAATGCTACCCCATTTCTTGGTTTAAATAGGCGTTCTCTCTATTGGCATCCATGCTCTGCAGGCTATACGGATTACCTGATTGCTCATTATTTATAGTTGAGTAGGCACCCCTTGCTCACCATGTACTCACTACAAGAGAGTCCTTCAACTGGTCTCAAATTCTATCAATGGAGATCAAGGCGAAAATTGAGATATACCAGAAGACCCCAGCCTCTAGAAATCCCACTTTCTTCTACTCGGCTTACATTATGGATATCTTTTGTTCGGATTTTCAGTTTCCCTCCATGGGATGGAATTGGACTCTATCTGCGCCGCCTGTCCACATTTATTTCTTAGCACCATGGGAAGATAATTTCATGCCTTTAATATATGATATCTTTGACCATCTTGGTGGTTCAATTTATTTGATGATTTTCAAGGAAAATGCTCCCACATTTTCTGAACATGCCAAGGAACTAGTCTCCACTATGGGTAATTGGTATGTAGGAGAATATTTCTCCTATGTTAGGATTTGGGGCAGAAACACAGCCCATTTATTTCCCAGGATTGTACCAGATAGACTATTGTTGGAAGAGATTTCTTATCAGACAGTAACAGATGGTGTATTCCCAAAAATCACTGGTGCCAAGAGAAGAGGATGGCCAAAGTTCCCACTTCACCTTGGGCCTCTAAAAATTCAAAATTCAACCCATGTTGTCTTGGAAAGAAGGTTGTTTCCCTCAATCTTGGAAAATCCCCAAAGAGGATGCATGATCCTAGGTCTTTTATGATAAACCATTTTGCACAGGAGCATATGAAGAGTGAGTATGCTCATCAGAATGATCCAGATGATTCTATTTACCAGGGTGTTGATTAATTTGCTGAGGTCTTGAACAAGACTTCCTCTCTGGAAGAAAAGAATTTTATTTTTCATTATCAACATGAGCTCAAAGCTAAATTTCTGTAATACAGAAACTTTCAGCTATCACTTGATGAAAAGGTGCAGAAGGACAAGGCAGAGAAAAAATCTCAGAAAGCAAGCATTCCTTGGATGCTTACTTATCATGTTGATGGCAAGGGAAAGGCCCCTGTGGAAGATACAACACAACCCAAGCCTCTGTCTAATCTTAATGCTTTGAATCAGTCAGCTACTGAGATGAAAAGAGAATTGGCAGAGATGTCTTCAGTAGTGGATACTCAGGTTAGTGCAGCAAACACCCCAGCGAAGAAACAAAAGGTTGGAAACTCTATACTAGTGGTGACCATGATCGATGATAGTGATCTAGAGGATGAAAGGATTCCATCTTCTTTCCCAACTGCTGTGCCTATTTTACAAGAAGTTACTGTTACACCAAATTCTGCCGACCTTTTAGAAGGTATAGTGATGGATGATCCTCTTCGAGATCTCTACTTTCAAGAAGTAACCATGGTGACCATGGCATTTACCTCTACACCTCCGCTTACTTCCACTACACTCCCTTCCATCTCATCAGTTGATATCACCCTTCCATCATACACCATAGTTGAACCACTTGCTATTCCTCTTATCACTTCACAAGAATCATTGGTAACTCCACTTTCCACCTTATTGCCACAGGTTACTGAATCCCAAGTCCCAACTGTATCCTCACAACCATCAATAACCATAGTCTCTATTTCACTCCCTAAAATTGTTACCTTGACTTCTCCTCCCACTTCATCCTCCTCACCATCAGTTTCCAACATCATTTCTCCTTCCATCTCCACCACCCAACTCACCATCTCAATTCCAAATTCTATTGTTTCTCAAACTACACCTTTGGTCTCAACTTCTGATGTATCTACTTCTCCAATAGACATAGTGGCAGACTTTGGAGAGGATGTTGTAGTTTCCCTGGGGGAATATTTCTACAGCAAGTCTAAGAAGGAAATGGTGAAAAGAGGAGCTAAAATACAAAGGGGAGGGACTGTTATGTAGGGCCCTGTTCCCAACTAGGTCATATGGTAGAAAACATCCACTGATGCACAACAAGAGGCATTTGAAACTGCTGCAGCAATGGGAGCCTTTGCAGGGGCTAATTACGACTCAGTCACTTCTTTGAAAAAATAAATTGAGGCTAAGAAACAATAATTGTAGAATCTCAAGGAGAAGCAAACTGAAATTGAAGAACAACATCAATCTCATCTTCAATAGTTGAGAAATGAGCATGACAGTCAGGTGAAAGACCTGCAAGCACAAAAGGAATCTCTCCAACAGCAGCTACAGGAAGCACAAGTGCTAAACATTGGCTATGATGAGAATATCACACTTCTTGAGTAGCAATTGAAGGATTCAATAGCCAAAGAAGCTACCTCCTCTTTCTCTAGGTTTTCTATGGAATAATTCAAGGAACTAGCTTTTGAAATAAATGAATACCGTAGGAATCTTTTGGTTGAATTATTTGAATCCCTGAATGAAATTCAGGAGACATACAATGTTTTTGAATGTCATTCTGATGTCTTTGAAAAACATAATGAGAGGAGGGAAGAGGAAACTAGGGCAATTGAGGATGTGGTTGATTGGAAAAAGTATATTAAGGACAAGCGTGAAGATATCCTTGTTCTAGACAATATCAAGTTCATAAGGCTTAGAATTTATTTGGATGCATGGGAACATGCTTGTGAATCAATCAAGACCAAAATTTAGAAAGCGCAAGCAGTTTGTGGCAGGAGGTGGTATGCAGCTGATAACATAATCATCATGCTATATTTTCCAACCATGGACCTCATCGAAAAGGCTTGTCCACCTAAGCTTACAATTAAGTAGGTTAATGAGAGATGTTCATAGTCCAAAGAGCGAATTCAACAGTTGGAGCACATTCGGATTTCAGACGTTAAAGAATTAATCAAGGAACCCATCAGTTTAGGGATAAAGATCAATCTTTTTCTACGTGCATGGCATAAAGTGAAGAAAAGCAAGATTGAACCTTTCACTTGTAATACCCAGCTGGCACTCGAACTGGCCAAATATCCATATGTGGAAGAGTTGTTAGATGTGTGGGCCAAGTGGCGAATTGCCCCTGGCAAATCTTAGATTAGAAATATTTTGTAATCCCTGTTTTATGGGAAATCTATCCTTGTAATTTCATGTAATTATTATTTAAAGGGGATGAGATCTCATAGAATAGGGGAGGGGATAAAATCACCGAAGGAGAATTGGAGATACTCTATTTCTTTGAGGCATTGTATTTTTTTGCAAACTTAATGAAATTCAGTTAGTCTCTCTTTGCCATCTCTTTTGTATGATTTCTCAAATTTATTTGATAGATTTTGATTTCCCACTTCAGTTTCTGAATGAACTCTATTTTATTTTCCAACTTTATTGATACATTGATTTGTAGGTTAGATTTATCTTAACATACGATTCAGATGTTGTTATGTGTTAAATGAATTTATTTATTTAACTCATTTTATCTATTTCTGCAAATGATAAACAGTTATAATTACATTGATGCCAATTTTTCAATTAGAATACCATAACAAAACAATCTCATATATGCTTTAATTCTTAAAGTAAAATAATTCAATTGTCATTGTTCGGCTTTGTCTAGAGCTGATAAGTACAGATCCAATTCACATGTTTGTTAATTGGTGAAACACTTATTAAATTCAAGATCTGATTGTTCTGCAGACTCAAATCATATTTCCTAATCCAAATCTATCTTAATTAGATACTTCCTAAGCTAACATTACTTACCCCTTAGACATAGAAAACTTTTAATCTTCCCTAACAAGAAGACAAATCCATTCAGATGCATTCACATAAGTACCAGCGAAGGCCTAATATCCGTAGGAGGAAGTCACACCAAACAATCTAGGGATAGTACCACTCTTGCGTAGGGTTGTTTGAAGCCTTTAAAATTGGGATGTCACCTTTTGTTGATTTCCTTGGAAAATATTCCAGCATCACACCAGGGGCTTCAACAAGGGGCAGGTAGGATACTTTACATTTTCTGAGCATCGTTGGATAAGGTATGTTTCTAGTGTTGGGACCAATACAAACAATCATGTTGAGATGATGGCCCTTAAGCTCTTGCTGCATCTTGTTTTCGATCAAGTCATCCAAAAAGTTCAAATCATGGGGGATTCTCGTCTAGTGATTAATTGGTTGAGGCTCAAAAAATCCCCTAGGAACATTTGAATCGGGCCCCTATTTGAGGAGCTAATCACCATAGTTGTCGATGTACACCATATTTATTTGTGTTGCATTAATATAGAGAGGAACCAAATGGTAGACCAACTGTTGAAGGATGAACTACAAGTAGGACCAGGTCTATGGAACAGGTGGGTAAATAACAGAGAAGGATTTGTTGAGATTGATCCGAGACTTCTCTAATACTTTTATGCTCCTCAGAGTTACACTTCATAACATAGAGAGCAAGGAAAAAGCTCATATATGATTTGCTTTGAAGGAGAATTATATCATACACAGTTTTGTATTAGAATTTGCATATAGCACCTTACTTTTTAGTTTTATATATAGTTGAGTAGATACACTAAATATGAACTATAAATTATATGGATTGTTTTAGAGATGAATTATTCTAGACTACTCATTTTTAAGACTAATTAAGAGGCCTAATTGATTTTTTATGATTTACAACCAATATAGAAAAAAAAAATTATATTAATAGAAAACTATGATAATTTTTATGTGGAAAAATACATTTTGTAAGTGCATGATACCTTCATAAACAATTAGAGTGTTGAGTTAAAGTCCCTTTGCATGTGATTAAATGATGTTTCATTTTTTAAATGTTTCTTTTTGTTGAAGATGATTTATGTTGTAAATTATAAAAGTTTGAAAAAAAATTCTAACAAGATTAATTAACCAAACTAATTTACAACTTAATTGCAATTGATAATAAAGATAAGTATTATAAAAAAAACATGTGCAAAGCAATGATGCATATTTCATCTTAGTTACTTACCATAATAAATAAAAAGTTAAAAGAATTTTACAATCTAAATAATGCATGGAAAATAATTGAAATAATAATGCAATTTAAATAATACATTCAAAATAATTGATAATAATAATGTAATCCAAATAATGTATTGAAAATAATTTATAATTTTTTTGGATGGCATGACAATAAGGTAGAGAGGTTGATATTTATAAGCACGAAATTTTTTAAGGAACTATAATTTTTTTTAAATGTACAAATCTTGGCGAATCTTACTAATTATCAAATTCCCTACCATAAAATGCTTGGCAATATTTTTAAAATGTATTCAAATTTATAAGGTTTTATATAGTTTTTGGACAATTTTGCCTATTTTTATAGTAAATTTTTTTAATCCTATGGAATGTAGGTAAATCTTATTGGAAAAAAATGGAAAATGATGAATATTTTTTAGGAAAAAAACCTTGAAAATTATCCCATGAGCTAGATTTCTCTCCTAAAATTTTCCCTGCTTAGGAGGAGATGTGATCGGCAAAGAGAACTGGGAGCATCTTGTGGCACTGAGGCTTTAATTCCTGTCCCTTCTATGCAGTCAAGAGTGCATGATCCCAATGCATTTAATGGTGGATTAATGGAGCGCAGAGCTACCACCATGCAAAAGGACAGACATTTAATGAGATAGGAGAGTAGGTTTAAACGTCGTCCCAAGAGTCTTCTTGTCATTTACGTTGGAAATAATTTGATGGGGAGTGGAAGGATCTGGGTTAACAAGTTATCGACCATCATTGTTGTTGCTACATTCATGGTGAGAGAATGGTTATGAGCATCTAGCGGTCAGGGGATACCAACGTGGTCGCTCAACAATGTCGGAGGGTGGTGCAATTGCAAATCGATTGAATTCCATGATGGATTCTCTCTTTGAGATTAAGAATGATATTCAAAGATTTAGCGAAGATTGACAGGAAAAGGTTCATTTATACTTGGAGACAGGTTCTACTTCGTAGCTTTGTTCTGAATCATAGCACTGTTTTCTTTTTTGATTTTCTAGTTTATCACAGTATGACAATGTATTGTTTGTATGAAAAACTATGGGATGTGTTAAACTAGTTTAGTGTCCTTTTTTGGCGATTTGTAGAGGCAACTAGGAAGCATGGTCTACTTATTTTGATAGAGGACATTTCAAGTTATATTTCTTTTGTAGAATCCATCGAGAGAATGACAACACCTGTTATTCCATGTAGAGAATCAAGGTATGGCCAGAAATACAATCATTACAATAGGGGATCCGTGTTAAGTTTAAACCAAATAGACAAACAAGATCTCTGAAAGAAACACAATCACAAGATAGACACACAATATACCCTGGGAAACCCTCATGGGGTAGAAAACCCAGCAAAGCTTTCCTCAATAAGATGATCAACCAAAATACAAGATGTGCTCCTTCTCCTTGACTCCTTAGCAGATCTCCTCAACTAGTGCGCACTCTTCCACAAGTGAGTGAATGATCTAATGAGGAGTTCACCTCCTCTATTTATACTTGACTCCCAACTGACTAAAAGACTAATGGGGCCGACCTCACCTGGAGAAGTCTAATAACCCCTAAAATATAACTTCCGGGCCGACCCACACATGGTGGGTCTAATAACCCTAGTTAATACAAACCCCTGGAGGAATAAACATCTCCAGATACATGATAGGGTTACCTCGGAGGAATGAACCATCTCCGGAATAATAAAGTACAAATATAATATTCTTTGAAGTTACAATATTCAACACTCCCCCTTAACAAGAAGGATATTATAACAACATCTGCAAGAGCAAGGAGTCATCATATATGATACATCTACAAATCATCGGAAGCTTTCTTCAATTCATCTTCATCAGTAACTCAACCAGTTACTGGAACAGTGTCGATATCAATCCGATCATCGGCATCGTCATCAGCATCGTCATCATACGATCATCAACATCGCCATCATACGATCATCAGCATCGTCATCAGCATCGTCATCACACGATCATCAGCATCGTTGTCACACGATCATCAGCATCGTCATCACATGATCATCAGCATCGTCGTCACACGATCGTCAGCATCATCATCACATGATCATCAGCATCGTCATCACACGATCATCAGCATCGTCATCACACGATCGTCAGCATCATCATCACATGATCATCAGCATCGTCATCACACGATCATCAGCATCGTCATCACACGATCATCAGCATCGTCATCACACGATCATCAGCATCGTCATCACACGATCATCAGTATCGTCATTACACGATCATCAGCATCGTCATCACACGATCATCAGCATCGTCATCACACGATCATCAGCATCGTCGTCACACGATCATCAGCATCGTCGTCACACGATCATCAGCATCGTCGTCACACGATCATATTCCTAGGATGATCAATCCTGCTCCTTTTAGGACATAGGTCCATGGATGATACAATCCAATCTCCAGTTCTCGGAGACTTCAGTCTACGGATCAATTCTGGGACCTCAGTCCGGGGACGATGCAATCCCCTGCCTGTTCATTCAGGACTTCATTTATCGGAGACCCAGTCTACGGTTCTATTCTGGGACCTCAGTCCGGGGACGATACAATCCCCTACCTGTTCATTCAGGATTTCATTATCGGAGACCCAGTCTACGGTTCTATTCTGGGACCTCAGTCCGGGGACGATACAATCCCCTACCTGTTCATTCA
Source organism: Larix kaempferi (assembly GCA_027924585.1). Taxonomy (NCBI): domain Eukaryota; kingdom Viridiplantae; phylum Streptophyta; class Pinopsida; order Pinales; family Pinaceae; genus Larix; species Larix kaempferi. The sequence goes on from BSBM01000344.1 coordinate 10,522,150, forward strand.
GGATTTCATTATCGAAGACCCAGTCTACGGTTCTATTCTGGGACCTCAGTCCGGGGATGATACAATCCCCTACCTGTTCATTCAGGATTTCATTATCGGAGACCCAGTCTACGGTTCTATTCTGGGACCTCAGTCCGGGGACGATACAATCCCCTACCTGTTCATTCAGGATTTCATTATCGGAGACCCAGTCTACGGTTCTATTCTGGGACCTCAGTCCGGGGACGATACAATCCCCTACCTGTTCATTCAGGATTTCATTATCGGAGACCCAGTCTACGGTTCTATTCTGGGACCTCAGTCCGGGGACGATACAATCCCCTACCTGTTCATTCAGGATTTCATTATCGGAGACCCAGTCTACGGCTCTCTTTAGGACTGAAAGTCCAGGGATGATCCAATCCCCTCAACTGTCCGCTAAGGACTTCATTCTCGGAGACCTCATGTCTACGGCTCTCTTTAGGACTGAAAGTCCAGGGATGATCCAATCCCCTCAACTGTCCACTAAGGACTTCATTCTCAGAGACCTCACGTCTACGGCTCTCTTTAGGACTGAAAGTCCAGGGATGATTCAATCCCCTCAACTGTCCACTAAGGACTTCATTCTCGGAGACCTCACGTCTACGGCTCTCTTTAGGACTGAAAGTCCAGGGATGATTCAATCCCCTCAACTGTCCACTAAGGACTTCATTCTCGGAGACCTCACGTCTACGGCTCTCTTTAGGACTGAAAGTCCAGGGATGATTCAATCCCCTCAACTGTCCACTAAGGACTTCATTCTCGGAGACCTCACGTCTACGGCTCTCTTTAGGACTGAAAGTCCAGGGATGATTCAATCCCCTCAATCTGTATTCTCATCAATACAAGTACAAGTATCCTCATCCATACAAGTACATAATCAATATCTAGCATCAACAGCATGTATACGTCATATATCAAAAGCATGTATTCTTACTAATACATCTAAAAGCATGTATACATCTGTCATCAAAAGCATGTATTCTCACTAATACATCTATCATCAAATCATATATACATCTAACATCAGAAGCATGTATATATCTAGCATGTATTCTCACTAATACATCTATCATCAAAATCATGTATACATCTAACATCAAAAGCATGTATACATCCAGCATGTATTCTCACTAATACATCTATCATCAAAATCATATATACATCTAACATCAAAAGCATGTATACATCTAGCATGTATTCTCACTAATACATCTATCATCAAAATCATGTATACATCTAACATCAAAAGCATGTATACATCTAGCATGTATTCTCACTAATACATCTATCATCAAAATCATGTATACATCTAACATCAAAAGCATGTATACATCTAGCATGTATTCTCACTAATACATCTATCATCAAAATCATATATACATCTAACATCAAAAGCATGGATATATCTAGCATGTATTCTCACTAATACATCTATCATCAAATCATGTATAAGTGAAACTAAATGAAAATAAAATAGTCCTAAATCTAACTATTTCTAAGTGACTAGGTGAAGTCTCATTGTTGATGAGACTTGCTTGTCATCAGGAACCATGCTACTCCCCCTTTCTAGGAGAGTCCTTTTGAACTACACCAAGCTTGTCTCGAAAGTATTCAAATTTCACACGAGACAGTGGTTTGGTAAGGATATCAGCAATTTGATCTTCAGTGCTCACGTACTCAAGCTTGATAGCTCCTTTCTGCACCATATCTCGAATATAGAAGTATCGGATCTCTATGTGTTTTGACTTATCATGGAACACAGGATTTTCTGTCATCTTGATGCAGCTTTGATTATCACACATAATCATAGTGGGATCCATTTCTAAGTCAAACACCCCAGATAACAGTTTCCGAAGCCATACAGCTTCACAGCTGGCAGAGCAAGCAGCTATGTATTCTGCCTCAGCAGAACTGAGGGCTACACTGGATTGTTTCTTGCTGAACCAAGAGATCATGGCAGATCCAAGGCTATAACATCCACCTGAAGTACTTTTTCTGTCTGAGACACTGCCTGCCCAATCAGAGTCTGAGTAACCATGCAACTTGAGTTCATGACTTCCATCATAGAGTAAACCAAAATCTAATGTACCTTTTAAGTACCTCATTACATGCTTTGCAGCTATTAGATGAACCTTTCTGGGTTCTACTAGATACTGACTTAGGGTATTTATAGCAAAGCATATATCTGGTCTAGTATTTGTTAAGTACATTAGTGACCCAATGATCTGTCTATATAAAGTTAGGTCCACTAATTCTGATGAGTCATTAACCAAAATCTTTAAGTTGGAGTCCATGGGAGTGGCCATGGGTTTACACTCCAACATATCAAATCTCTTCAGAATTTCCACAGTATACTTACCTTGATTCAGAAAGATTCCTCTTGGTTCTTGCCACACTTCTAATCCTAAGAAGTAGTGCATCAATCCGAGATCTTTCATCTCGAATTCTGAAGAAAGCTTCTTCTTGCTTTCAATGATTTGTTTCTCATTTCCAGTTAGAAATAGATCATCTACATATAATAAAAGTATAACTGGTTCATCATCCATCACCTTGAGATAAAGGTTTGGGTCAGCTTTACTTTTGGTAAAGCCCATGCTAGTTAAGAAATTATCAATCCTTCCGTACCAAGCTCTGGGAGCTTGTTTCAACCCATATAATGCCTTTTTCAGTTTGCATACATGAGTCCTTCCGTCATTTACCTCAAACCCTTGTGGTTGATCTATGTATACTTCTTCTTCAATTACACCATTCAGAAAAGCTGTCTTAACATCCATTTGATGTAGTTTCCACTTCATCATGGATGCAAGAGCCATGATAGTTCTAATTGAAGTGTACCTAGCAACTGGTGCAAATGTTTCTTCATAGTCAATTCCCTCCTTCTGAGAGAAACCTCTGGCTACAAATCTTGCTTTGTATTTTTCAATACTTCCATCCGCAGCATGTTTTATTTTAAAGATCCATTTGGAAGAAACCACACTTTTGTCTTTTGGTTTGGGAACTATATCCCAAACATCATTTTTCATTATTGACTGATATTCTTCAGTCATTGCTTCTACCCATTCTTTCTTTTGAGCTGCCTCTTCATAGCTGGTAGGTAGTTGATCCACTAGATCACACATCAGGGCCATATAGTTGGATACTAACTTTGGTTTCTTTCTTTCTCTAGTGGAGCCTTCAGGAGCACCATATCTTTCTGCTCCTTGAATAATGTCTCTAGCCCATGCTGGTCTTCTTTTCCTTGACAATTCTGTAACAGGAGGTTCTTGTGGTTCCAGCATGTCATGATCCTCTGGTGTGTCCTCTTCAGGAATGTGAGCATTCTCTGAGATTCTGGGAGATGTATCTTCTTCATAAACTTCTTCAAGTTGACACTTTCTAGATTTCTTGAGGGCTGCTTCCTCATCGAAGGTAACATCTCTACTTATTTCTATATGATGGAAACCTGGTATGTAGATTCTGAAGGCTTTGGAGGTTTCACAATAACCAACAAATATTCCCTTCTTACCTGAGGGATCCAATTTGGATCTCTTTTCTTTTGGAATGTGTATGTACACAGGACACCCAAATATTTTGAGATGACTTACCTCAGGCTTCTTTCCTGTAAAGACTTCTTCTGGAGTTTTGAAGTCAAGAGCACTATGAGATAGTCTATTTTGAACATATACTGCTGTCTTGGCTGCTTCAGCCCATAGATACATGGGAAGGTCTTGATCATGTATCATAGTCTTTACAGCTTCCATGATGGTTCTATTTTTCCTCTCAGCTACCCCATTTTGTTGGGGATTGTAAGGAGTGGTTAGTTCCCTTTTGATTCCAGCTTCTTTACAGAACTCTTCAAATTCCTTGGAAGTATATTCTCCACCATTATCTGTTCTGAGAATCTTGATTTTCTTGTCTGAGAGGTTTTCTATTAGAGCCTTGAACTCTTTGAATTTTCCAAAGACTTCATTCTTACCCTTTAGGAAGTATATCCAAGTTTTTCTTGAATAGTCATCAATGAAAGAGAGATAGTATTCAAACCCACTTAGAGATGTGGTAGGCATAGGTCCACATACATCTGAGTGTATTAGCTCTAGAGAACCCTTAGTCTTTGTTTCACTTTTCGGAAAGGGATTCTTGATATTCTTCCCTTTCTTGCATCCTTTACATGAGCCATCATGATCAACCTTCAAGTTTGGCAAACCTATAACCATCTTACTCACATATGGTAAAGCTTTATAGTTAATGTGAGCTAGTCTTCTATGCCATAGCTCACTGGGACTAGAAACTTCATGAGCAAGGGCAGATTCTGGATGACCCTTGAGTTTATAAAGTCCTCCTTCTTCTTCACCAATGACAATTGCATCTTTGATTGATTTTCCTTTGGTCCACATGAGTACTTGACCATCTATGAAGGCTACTCTAAAGCCTTTCTTGTCTAGTGCAGAGATAGAAAGTAGATTCTTCTTTAAACCTGGGACATATAAAATTTCTTTCATCTTCAAAGGTGTTCCTGAATCAAGCTTGTAGCTTGCTTCACCAATTCCCTTGATGGGATATTGATAATCATCTCCTAGAGATACCTTCTGTGGTGAAGACTTCTCTTCAATCTTGGAGAGAGTTTCCTTATGACCTGTCATGTGCTTTGAAGCACCACTGTCAATGAGCCAAGTGCCTTCACCAGGGGACACAGATCCAGAGAGAGCAGAAAATAGTACATATTCTTCTGGTTCTTCTTTCTTTACTTTAGATCTTTTCTTTTGAGGCCTTTCCTCCACTTCTTCTTCTTCTTCTTCTTCTTCTTCACTGTCATCTTCTGCCATATGAGCATGATGTCTTTTGTGAACAAACCTTTTCTTCTTCTTCTCTGGTAGGGTACAGTCTCTGGCATAGTGTCCTAGCTTGAGACAATTGAAGCATTGGACTGTGGAGATGTCTCCCCCTTTCTTTTTGAATCTATGAGAGGGTTGAGGCCTTTTGTGGTTCACTTTCTTGAAGTAGCCTCTCTTTCCTCTTTTGGTGTGGGTGGCCAAAGCTTGGTCATCCTCTTTGAGAAGTGCTTCTCTGTTGGCAACCCTAGCCTCCTCTTGAACACAATCTTCCCATACTACATCAAACTTCATACTTTCTTTTCTGGCACACATAGTTTGAATGAATGACTCCCAAGGTCTAGTGAGACCATTTAGAGCTGTCATCACAAGTTCATCTTCATCAAGAGTATCACCAATGGCATCTAGTTGTTCTTTGATTAGAGAGACTCTTGAGAAGTAGTCTTGAATGGATTCTCCTTTGTGCATCTTGGTACTTTTCAACTGAGTCCTTAGATTCATCTTCCTGTTGATGTTCTTTCCTTCATACATTCTTCCTAGGGCATCATACATTTCCTTTGGAGTCTTCTTGGAAGACACTTGGGGAATCAAGTGGTCTTTAATGGAATCAGCTATGATTCTCTTTGCCCTAATCAGGTCCTTCCTGTGTTTTTCTTTGGCTTCATCATCTTCTGGTTCTGCAACTTCCTCCTTGATATAATGAGCAAGATCATTCTCCTCAAGAATGAGACCAATTCTGTATTTCCATGCCCGGAAATTCTCTATGCCTTCTAGCTTGTCTTCAAGCTTAGTATTTGGAGCCATCTTCTCTTGGGGGAGTCCAAGAGACAGAGCAGACTTACCTGGGAAGTTACTTTTCACTTTTCCGGAATCTGGAACAGAATTTTATCGCACTTTTGGTAGAATTAGGGTTTGACTTTCCCGGAGTTCTATCCAACCAAAAAGTTCGATCTATAGCTCAAAAGAATGCTCTTGAGAAGATCTATCCAGCCATGTAATCAGAAATCAAAAATTACAACTTTTTTCTGAAACCAAAATCTGACGTATCGCACTTTTGGTAGAATTAGGGTTTGACTTTCCCGAAGTTCTACCCAACCAAAAAGTTCGATCTATGGCTCAAAAGAAAGGTATTGATGAGAGCTATCCAGCCATGCAACCAAAAAATCAATAATACCAACTTTGGGCTGAAAACCCTAACTTCACCAAAGAGAGAGAAAGAGGTATTCTTACCTTGTGAAAGATGTCCTATTCAGTCTAGCTCTGATACCATGTTAAGTTTAAACCAAATAGACAAACAAGATCTCTGAAAGAAACACAATCACAAGATAGACACACAATATACCCTGGGAAACCCTCATGGGGTAGAAAACCCAGCAAAGCTTTCCTCAATAAGATGATCAACCAAAATACAAGATGTGCTCCTTCTCCTTGACTCCTTAGCAGATCTCCTCAACTAGTGCGCACTCTTCCACAAGTGAGTGAATGATCTAATGAGGAGTTCACCTCCTCTATTTATACTTGACTCCCAACTGACTAAAAGACTAATGGGGCCGACCTCACCTGGAGAAGTCTAATAACCCCTAAAATATAACTTCCGGGCCGACCCACACATGGTGGGTCTAATAACCCTAGTTAATACAAACCCCTGGAGGAATAAACATCTCCAGATACATGATAGGGTTACCTCGGAGGAATGAACCATCTCCGGAATAATAAAGTACAAATATAATATTCTTTGAAGTTACAATATTCAACAATCTGCAAGAGCATCATTACACTAAAATAACAATATGTTATGAACATGATTTATGATCCCTACACATAAGAGAGGAGCTAGAGTTTACGGTGACCTTTGCAGGCGGAAGGACTGACGGAGACCATGGTTGCATCTGTGGGGGGAGGCTCTCCACCCCCCCTTGATACCCCCCTTGAAGGTTTTCAGGTTGGTGGGATCCCGATCTCACTTGATGGAATGGGTGGTATGGGAAAAGACTCTCAGGTTCTGGGATCTGTATTCCCCTCTGTGGGCAAGATGTTTGGACAATGCATACCCAAATCGGCCGCAATCCCCTCAATGAAGATCGAATCCAGCAGGTTAAGGGAACGAATCCAATATATACAAGACCATGCGCTCATTGGTAAGTTTGTAGGGATGCTACTCTCGAAAAAATCCCTAATTTGGTGGATTAATTCCACTTGGAAACCAAAGGGGCATTATGATCTCCAACTGGGGTCCAAGGGTTTCTTTACGATCTCTTTCCTCAACTTGGAAGATAGAAATGGAGTTCTAGATGGAGGTACCTATTTTTCTACAATGCGGGCCTCTTCTTGAGACCTTGGAAAGAAAAATTATGCCCTGAAAAGGATGACATGCGAGTTGCTCCTGTTTGGATCGGGATCTATTCCCTCCCGAGTGAATACTGGGATGTTGAAATTCTAGAAGACATTGGGAACAACCTTGGATCCTTTGTTAAAATTTCAGAGCAAACCAAAGCTCAACGGTACACAACTTATGCTTGGATCTGTGTGTACATGGATCTCTCTAAAGATATACCATAATCAATCAAGATGACATGGGAGGATGAGGAATGGATTCAACCCTCGGACTACGAGAAAATCTCATTCAGATGTCGTCGCTGCCATGAACATGGGAATTTATTCAGAGATTGCCCCATGAATAACCCTAAACCCTCCCCTAGGGTTGAAGAGGAAAGCAAATATCAAGGGTTTTCCAGGGTTTCAAATCGCAAGCGGGGTGGGAGAAAACAGGAAATCATGGAGGGATCCAAGAAAATTTTGACTTCTAATCAATTTGATGCTCTCAGAGAACAACTGGAGGACATTGCTTTTATCCCGAATCAGGAGCAGAAAGGCAAGAGCAAACAAAAGAAGGAGATTGAAAACCCCCAGGCATCCCATTCAAAGGTGATCGAAGCCCCAAATGAAGATATTGAAGGGGATAATGCTGAAGATACGGAAGTTATGGACATAGGCAATCTAGATCTGGAGGGCATTGAACAAGCCTGTGAGGATGCTGGGAAAGGTTATGTTCCACAAGAACAAATTTTCCTCCTGAAAGAAGCTATCATGAGGGCTCGAGACTCCAATCGCCTTGGAGTTAGCTCGAGTTCTCTTAAGGACCATAAGAGGAAACATGAAGAGAACATAAAAAAACAGGGCGGAAATCCATCCAGCAACGAATTGCTGCAGCGGGAATGAGGTTGGTGGAATCAGGTCAGTACCCTACAATAAGGGTTGCTCTTGGTTTACAACTTTAATTTTTTGTAATGAAGATTGTTTCCTAGAATATCAGGGGTCTTAATGGCCCACGAAAAATTAAAGCCCTTCTGAAGAATATTAAGATGACAAATCCATCTATTGTGCTTCTTCAAGAAACAAAATGCCCGGGGATCCAACTTCAAGAGTGCTGTAAAAAAATATGGAAAAACAACGAAGCTATGGGCATTAATTCCAGAGGTATGGCAGGAAGGTTGGGTATTCTATGGGACCCCTACAAATTTAATTTGATGGGATTCCAAGGGAATCACTGGTACCTTTCGATCGAATTTAGGGTTATTGGCTTCCAAGTTTCTGGTCTTTTAACTAATGTTTATGGCCCCCATACCCCCCTGGTGAAAATTGTGTTTGTTGACTCCTTGAGACGTATGGGGGATGGAATGGGGAATCAGCATTGGATTGTGGGAGGTGACTTTAACCTTATCACTTATTTAGAGGAAAAGAAAGGGGGAAGACGTCGTCTAAAAGGGGTGTTAAATTTTCAGAATTTACTTCAATTTGATATAGGATCTTAACTGAGAGAACAACATGTACAGCAAATCTACAGCATATCAATCATGGACACAATAATGCAAGCACACAAGAGACACAGAGTTTACTTGGGGAAAACCATAAAGGTGAAAAACCCCAATAACTTCCTCAGAGATAGATAGAGCAATGATACAACCAGAATACAAGAGATAGTCTTCTCCTAACAGTAGAGCCTCCTCCTTCAAAAGTGCACCACTCTCCCAATTGTGAGTGAGAGAATAGAATGTGTAAAATGAGAGAGACACACTCTCTATTTATACACTAACTTGACTTGACCTTTACTCAACTAGGTCGGCCTCAACTTAACCACTTAACATAATGCTCACTAGGTCGACCCCCACTAGGGTGGTATAATAACCCTTTGACCTACATGGCCGACCCCCAATAGGGTGGTCTAATAACCCTTTGAACCACATGACTTATACAGGACCGACCCCAACAAGGTGGTCTAATAACCCATCAAGTATAAGTTACGACACTTACAATATAAATGATGACACTTCCGTATAGAGGAATAATAACATCTCTATAGGAATACAACCACTTCCGTATAGAGGAATAATAACATCTCTATAGGAATAAAATATACATATATGTGAAATACATTCTGAAGTTACATATACATCAACACTCCCTATTAACTATGAAGGTATTTCTCGACACAGGTCTTCTAGCACAAGTCATCTTCTCTGGATCATCGTCACTGGATAATCGTCATCGAGTCATCATCATCGTCACTGCTGCTGTTATCTCAATCAATCTCTGAATCTACTCATCATAGGAAGTTCTACAGAGCCAGTCCTTTTTCATACTGGATGTAGGCCCACCACCTGCAGGTCTTCGTCATCACTGGCCATACTATGGAATCCTCAGGACTTATTACGTGCGTCACAAAACCTTAAAAGAGTCTCTTGACTAGCAAGAACCCTAAAGAGCATCTGAGGCCTTTTTCATCCTGTCCAGATCTCCAGGACTTATTACATGTGACCCAACCACAAAATCTCGAAAGAGAATCCCAGGACTGATTACGAGCACAAGGCTCAACCTATCGGATCTCCCAGGTCACAAATTACATGTGGTCACCACAAAACCTCGAAAGAGCATCCCAGGACTGATTACGAGCACAAGGCTCAACCTATCGGATCTCCCAGGGCACAAATTACATGTGGTCATGGAAAAACCTCTCAAGAGCATCCAAGGACTTATTACGGGCACACAGCCCAACCTATCGGATCTCCCAGGGACATATTATATGCCATAGGACAAAACCTCGAAAGAGCATCTGCCAGATATCCCAGGGCCAGATTATATGCCATAGGAAAAACCTTGAAAGACTACCTGCAGATCTCCCAGGGCCAAATTATATGTCCTCCCAGAGCAAAACCTCTAAAGAGCATTTGCCATATATCCTACGGCCAAATTATATGCCATAGGCAAAACCTCGAAAGACTATCTGCAAATCTCCCAGGGCCAAATTATATGCTCATCTGCACAACCTGATCCATGGCCATAGAGTATCAACCTGATACTCACCATACATCATCCTAATGTATACATGATCATCCTGATCATCATCACTGCAACATCCTGCTGCAAGTCATCTGGAGCAACATCCTGAAGCTCGTCATCCACGATCATCCTGATCATACATGCATCTACCTGATGCATACCAAGTATCTACCTGATACATATCATCATACATGATCCACCTGATCATACATGATACATATCAACATACATGATCTACCTGATCATACAATGTATCCACCTGATACATATACAGATACATGATCCACCCGATCATACATGATACATATCAACATACATGATCTACCTGATCATACAATGTATCCACCTGATACATATACATATACATGGTCCAAGCATGCAACATGATGCATATACAAAATACATACAAATGATCCAACCGATCATATTCAGCATCCAACATGATGCATACATACATATACATATAAATGATCCAACTGATCATATCCAGCATCATCCTGATGCATATACAGAGGATCATCGTCCTGATGCTCATCATCTAGCGCTTACATCCACAGCCATGTGAAGGATCCTCCTTCCAACATGCTTGGAATGGCCTCTGCAAATGTGTCCATCACTTCTTCCTTGAAGTGTCATCAATCCGAAGAACACCAAGCCTCTCTCTGAAGTACTCGAACTTCACTTTGGCTAGTGGTTTCGTCAGCACATCTGCAATCTGCTCATCCGTCGCAATGTATAGGAGCTTCACAGCTCCTCTCTGCACCATATCCCTGATATAGTGATATTTGATCTCTATGCGTTTTGACCTGTCATGAAACACTAGGTTCTCGAACAGCTTCACATAACTCTGGTTATCACAAAAGATACCAGTAGCATCCAATGGGAGATCAAATAACTCAGACAGTAGCTTCCGTAGCTATACTGCCTCACAACTAGCTGAACAGGCTGCAACATACTCTGCCTCGGCTGTACTCAGTGCTATGCACGACTGCTTCCTGCTAAACCAAGAGATCACACCTGATCCCATACTGAAGCAACACCCAGATGTGCTCTTCCTATCTACAGCACTGCGAGCCCAATCTGAATCAACATAACCCTGCAGGTTAAACTTTTGATTCGCTTCATACTTGAGCCCATAATCCATTGTACCCTTCAGGTACCTCAGAACATGCTTTACAACAACCATGTGAACACTCCTCGGATCCGTCAGGAACTGGCTCAATGTGTTCACCACAAAGCAAATATTTGGTCTCATGTTCGTCAAGTACATCAAGGACCCAATCATTTGACGATACATAGAGACATCAACTAGATCAGATGAAGCATCACAAAGAAGCTTCAGATTCGATGCCATAGGTGTGGCCATGGCCTTGCAATCCATCATCCCGAACCTCTTCAGGATCTCTACTGCATACTTCCCTTGTCCAAGGAAGATTCCATCTACACTCTGCCACACCTCCATGCCAAAAGCAAATAGTGCATCATCCCCAAGTTCTTCATCTCAAACTCGGTAGCAAGCTTCCGCTGCGTGTCGGCAATCAATCTATCTTCACCTATAACAAACAGTTTATCCGCATACAAAAGTAGTATCACTAGATTGCCTTCCTCAACCTTGTAGTAAAGGTTGGAATCCGCTTTACTCTTGGTAAATCCCAAACTGGATAGAAAGCTATCTATCCTACCAAGTTCTGCACACATATATGACTACACCATTCAAGAAGGTTGTCTTGAAATCCATCTGGTGTATCTTCTATTTCATCACTTTTATATTTCTCTATGCTGCCATCTGCAGCATGCTTGATCTGATAGTTCCATTTGGAAGTCACAACAGACTTCCCTTCAACTCTTGGGACTGCATCCCAAATACCATTCTTCATGATCGACGGATCATGGCATTCTTCCCGTATTCTGGGAACTTCAATATCTTCAATAGATAATTTTGTTGCTTGAACAAATGTTGTAGTCCTTCTTTTGTAGGTGAAGGTATACGGTCTTTTCTACAAAACAAGTTAAATTGCATGATTAGAAACATCTCATAATTTTTAGACAAATTCTTACACATAAAGAAATATGTCATACAGTCATGCAATTATCTTAGCCAATGCTTCAATACAACATTTATCCATGTTCCACAACTTTCTAGATGCCTTCCAGTCTCTACCAGAACATTGTTAAGAGTTTGCACTACTCCCAACATGTCAGCAAAGAGGTTTCATTCTAGATAAGTAGCATTGGAATTTTGTACAGTGCCATAGGCCACTTACCCATCACATGCATATTAGTAGTATACTGTTCATTAATGCAATCATTATAATATGCACAATACATATCCTAAGTCTAGGAACATGAGCATATACATCATTGAACAATTTTATTTAAACAAACAAATATGCAAGAAATGATAATTAAAAATACTTATCTTTGTTTGGTTGTTGGGTGGACTCCCTCTGAGTCTTTGCTTCCTTGCAAGAGCTGCTGAAGTAGCTTCTTCTACACCTTTCTGTTGTGGAATGTAGAAAGATGGTCAACTCCCTATGAATATCTGCATCCTTGCAGAAACTACTGAAGTGTGCTCCTTTGCTTTCTTGCAGGAACAACTGGAGTGTGCTCCCTCTTGATCTTTACTTCCTGGATTACCTATCCTTGAACTTACATCCATCCTTAATCACTATGCATGCTTATTAGTATCATCATTGTGCTATCCTTGAGGTCTCATACATAATCACACATTTATTAGTATAATCTTAATACTATCAAAACACAATAATCTTAAACATGTATAGTCATGATCATTCACAGATAATAAACATTAGTATTCAAGGTTTCAGGGAAGTCTTCTTTTACTCATGCATATTCTTATTTGATCATAGGAATCTTCTGATTATTTAAATCATCAATGCATAAACCCATGACTATTCAAACCTATGACTTCATGAATAATCATTATCAACAACACAACAGTATAAGATCCTAACACAAGGTAGGATTCTAGCTTGATATAGGAAAAACATACCTGGATTAGCATGCTAGCTAGTTATGTATAACATACCCGCATAATGTCTTCTAGTTCTCTTCAGTGACTTGTGCTAGTAACCTGCATGTCTCATAGGTTAACCATTGTAGGACCAAGTTATACATACCTCGAAAGTAGATCTTCTATGTGATCCATGACAATGGATGAATCTTTGTCTTCATGTCACCATGATCATATGTTCTTGAAGTAGAACATGATTTGTCTTTCTTGGTGTACCTTTTATGTTATCGAACAACATAAACCTCATATAACATCACAATGCATTAGTACATTCATAAGTGTCAAAACCTTAATCAATGAATATCTTCTATTAAGGTGATACGACAAGTCTAGTAATTAATCAAGATTGTACTGTAATGATATGAAGACAAACATATGATAAAATTAACCATGAAACATACCTGTAAGCCATACCTATCAAGATTGCTTGTAATCTTCTTATGGAAGGCCTTAGCCTCATCTCCCTCTGAGACAGGAACTTCTTCACTTATGCAGGTGACCAATCCATCTTCTTCTAGGATTAACCCAATCCACTTGATTTGCAAGAACTTGACCTGGAGCTGGATTAGTGTTTGTCAAGGAAACCCCCAAAATTCAAACTTTGAATTTCAAACTTCCGAAAGGATAGAAATATGCTCCTTGATGAGCTGATCAAGTTGGTATATTCAGAATTTGAAAACTGTAATGTCTCACCCCTCAAAATTGCCTTTTAGATTTCTGGATTCACTAAGGAGGACCCTGAATTAGGGTTTGAGTTTCCTAGAGCTTCACCCAACCAAAAGATTTGATTCAAAGCTCTAAGCTTCGATTTTTCTGAGGAGCTTCCAGTTGTGGTCACAGATTTCCAAAATTCCAAGTTTTGCAAAAGCCCTAATTTTCCATCTTTCCGATCAAAGTCCCGAACTGGGGTTTGATCAAGCCCGGCCTTCTGCCCAACCAAAAAATCTGATATTAGTCTCTAAATTTCGATTTTGATGAGTAGCATCCAGCTGTGGTCTCCGATTAGAGAAATTATAACTTTCTTCAAAGCCCTAAATTCTGGAAGCCATGAATGAAGGTGCTCAAAAATAATTCTGTTTTGACATAAATATGTACCTAATTGTTTCTGGTGTAACTCCAAACTTTTCGATCCATGGGGTCTGAATTTTTTTTTTGAGATAGCCTGACCTGTTATCTTTCCATCCCGATAGTTCTGGCCTCAATTGGATTCTTTGAGAGAGATTTATGCCAAGTGTCGTAATGTGACCTGTTTATGGGATAATACAGGAGAGCGAACTTGTACGGCGTGCCACGTGCCACTGGTTCAACTTCTTCCTCTGAAATATTTTCCTGAGATAGACCGACCTATCATCTTTCCATCTCGATAGGTCTGACCTCAATTGGATTCTCTGAGAGAGAGTTATTCCAAGTGTCCCAACGTGACCTGTTTATGGGATAATACAGGAGAGCGAACTTGTACGGCGTTCCATGTGTCACTGGTTCAACTTCGGCCTCTGAAAAATTTTCCTGAGATAGTAAAGTTTGTGTACTACCTGTCACATTTTATGAAATTTTAGTTGGAGCTTCCTAGCCCAAGTTATGACCTTTTTCCCAAGGACACCTGATTTTGAATCAGATCTGGAAGAGGCAGAAACCCTATATTGTACAGATCATAAATCACAAAGTACAATGAATTAGCGGTTGTCCTTTGGACACAAGGTACATGGGGATCTAATTCTACAACCTGTAAACGTTTCAAATCTGAAAACTTTGCCAAAATGGATTTATAGTGAAAGTGCTACGATGACTGGTTTTTTCTATATCAAGCCCTAGCATCGTAAGTGCAACAAGTGTCATACATGCCATATCATGCCTTCTTTCAGGCTAGCTCTGATACCATGTTAAATTTTCAGAATTTACTTCAATCTGATCTAGGATCTTAACTAAGAGAACAACATGCACAACAAATCTACAGCATATCAATCATGGACACAATAATGGAAGCACACAAGAGACACAGAGTTTACTTGGGGAAAACCATAAAGGTGGAAAACCCCAATAACTTCCTCAGAGATAGATAGAGCAATGATACAACCAGAATACAAGAGATAGTCTTCTCCTAGCAGCAGAGCCTCCTCCTCCAAAAGTGCGCCACTCTCCCAAGTGTGAGTGAGAGAATAGAATGTGTAAAATGAGAGAGATACACTCTCTATTTATACACTAACTTGACTTGACCTTTACTCAACTAGGTCGACCTCAACTTAACCACTTAACATAACGCTCACTGGGCCGACCCCCACTAGGGTGGTCTAATAACCCTTTGACCCACATGGCCGACCCCCAATAGGGTGGTCTAATAACCCTTTGACCCACATGACTTATACAGGGCCGACCCCAACAAGGTGTTCTAATAACCCATCAAGTATAAGTTACGACACTTGCAATATAAATGACAACACTTCCGTATAGAGGAATAATAACATCTCTATAGGAATACAACCACTTCCGTATATAGGAATAATAACATCTCTATAGGAATACAATATACATATATGTGAAATACATTTCGAAGTTACATATACATCAACAAGGGGAATGTGCCCACTTCAGGGATTCCATTGAGTTCCTCAAACTGGTGGATGTTGTCCCGGGGGAAAGCATATTTACCTGGAACAATAAAAGGAAGGGGGACTGCCATATTGCCTCTCGTCTAGATCGGTTCCTTGTTTTTGAATCAGTTATGGAATCAGGAAGTGAGTTTGCTTCTTCCATTCTCCCAACATTTGGGTCAGATCACTAGCCACTTGAACTATGGTGGAGTGGGTTGGGCTCTCAATTTAAGAAACGCTTCCGGTTTGAACAATTCTGGATGGGTCATCCTAATTTTGGGGGGAAGGTTACTCAATCGTGGGAAGAGCTTAGCTCTGAGGAGGGACGGAGTATGTACCAGTTCCAACAGAAGATGAAATCTCTTAAGGAAAAAATAAAGAAATGGAACAAGGAAGAGTTCGGGAATATCATTGAGGACAAAAAATATCTGGAGTATCGACTTGAGGAAATCCATAGAAGGGGCATGAACTCTGGATACACCTCCCAGTTGCAGAGTGAGGAAACCTCAGTTTATAATAAATTGCTAGAAAGGGAGCATCGGGGGGGAATCTTGTGGCATCAAAAGGCCAGAATTAACTGGCTCCATGATGGGGAAAGAAACACAAAATTCTTCCACCGATCAGTCCTCCATAATAGAATGCAAAACATGATCCTTAAGCTTAAGAAAAGGGAGGGATAACAGCTCGAAACTAGAGAGGAGACAGCTGGTGAGCTCAGTAATTTCTTCCAAGAAATGATGACTTAACCTTCTCTTGATAGAAGAAGACATATTGAGATGATTACCCAAAATATTACTACTCTTGTTACACAGGAGAAAAACGATCTCCTTATGAGGCCAATATCTATGACGGAAGTTGAAGAAGAAGTGCAACAAATGGCGGATGGGAAGGCCCCTAGCCATGATGGCTTCACTACTAACTTATTCCATTACTTCTGGGATCTTATCAAGGTGGAAGTTTGTCATATTGTGAATCTTCCAGGTGCTCTGGGAAAATCCTTCCTGCATTCAATGCTACCTTCCTGGCCCTCATCCCCAAGTGTGCAGGGGTTGACTCTCCAGACAAGTTCCTCCCTATTTATCTCTGCAATGTGATCTATAAAATTGTCATGAAAGTGATAGCCAAACGCTTAAAACCTATCTTTCCCTCTCTTATTTCTCCAAAGCATTCGGGGTTTGTTGAAGGGAGGCAAATAATGGATGGGATTATCCTTGTTCAAGAAGTGCTTCACTCCCTCAAAAAGGAAAAAATCCCAGGCATGATGCTAAAAGTTGATATTTCTAAGGCTTATGACAAGTTAAACTGGCAATTCATGAAGGCCATGCTACAATCCTTTAGTTTTTCGGATGACTGGGTCAGATGGATTATGAACCTAATTTCAACAAAATTCTCTTCAATCTTGCTTAATGGAGTTCCTACTGGCCTTCTCAAACCCTCCATGGGGATTCGTCAAGTGGATCCTCTCTCTCCCTTCCTCTTCATTATTATGGTTGCGGGGTTAGGAAGAACATTCAAGGCTATGCAAGGCAATCATGATTTGCAACGGCTCATTATCCACCCGAGAGCGGAGTGTCAAACTCATCAATAGTTTGTGGATGATACTATGGTAATGAGGCATCCCTCTGTGCAGGAGGCCAGGCATATCCGGTCATGCCTCACAAAATTTGGAAAAACATCTGGTCTTGAGGTTAATGAATGAAAATCTCAGGTATTTTTCTTCAACACTCCCAAGATCACGAGAAGAAACATTTGCCTTATTTTGGGTTTCCAGGGGAGCTCCCTTCCATCCAAATACTTAGGTTCCCCCTTGGTTGATTCCATGGCTAGGAAAAGTTCGTGGAAAGAACTACTTGAAAAAATGAGGAAAAAATTATCCAATTGGACTCTTCGTCCCCTGAATTTTGCGAGCCGTCTGGTCTTGGTTAAAGCTATTCTGTAGGATATGCCTATATATATGTTTTCGGCCATGACTGCCCCCAAAGCTGTTTTGAAAGAAATAATAAATATTCAGCATAATTTCTTATGAAGTGGACCACCGAAAATGGGTCCTGGTCAAATGGGATACAATCTGTTCTCTCAATGTGCTTGGAGGTCTTAACCTCCAAGACCTTGAGCAAGTAAATTATGTTTCTGGGGCTAAAATATGGTGGCGATGGGTCTCTCATGACCAAGAACCCTGGGCTAAACTATGGCATGCCAAATATGTGAATGGATGGGAGAGAAGTGACTTGATATGTTTCTCTAAGACTATCACAGGCTCCCATATATGGAAGGCGGCCACTCAAGGTAGGGACATTGTCCAAGATAATAACTTCTGGGAAATAAGAAATGGTTAACAAGCTAAGGCCTGAGATGACTCCTAGAAACAATTACCCCCTATCGCTGGCAGTATTGAAGCTCCCCGTGTCATTAAGGCATGCATTAATAACAATAAATTTCTAGTCCAGGATCTCTGGGATGCAACAGTCCCAGAACAAGAATTTAGGGTTTGGGTGGCCTATGACTAGTGGAAACCTTTCAGCCCTGAGGAGGAATTAAACCGGGTGATTGAAGCTTTGAATGACCGCAGAATCAAATTCCATACAGGGGAGGATAAATTAAGATGGGGCTTTGAACCTAAAGGAAACTTCTCTATCAAGGAATCTTACAGCTTAAGGATGGGATTCAATAACCAGGTTCCGGTGCTGAAATGGAAGAAACTGTGGGATGCTAAACTATGGCCTAAAGTTTCAATATTCATCTAGTTGGTTATTAAAAAATGCATCTTAACACGTGATAATTTGCAGAAGATAAGTCTGAGAGGTCCTTACCAGTGCGTCATGTGCAGCTCGGCGGAGGAAACCATGCACCACCTTTTGGATTCGTTCCCGTTCGCTTCATGCTTGTGGGATCGAAGGGTGATGGCGTTCCGAAGGTCTAACAGAATTCACGATAACCCTATCCAAACTCTCTGTGAATGGACTGAGACTCCATTCCAAAACCTCTTGGTTAACCGGCTATGGAAAATATTGCCATACTTTCTAACTTGGGAAGTCTGGAAGGAACGCAATTCCAGAATATTTAGAGAAAGAACCAATTCTGAGGAACAAGTATGGGTTTCCATTCACACCAAGATGATTGAAACTATTAAAACTCAAGCCTGGAATAATTCATACTGGGAGGCTAGCAAAGCTGAGTCTTTAATCCTTCGCGCATGGGGCATTTCTGGTATGCTTCCTTGTCTTGGAAAACCAAAGGGACCGTCTATGGCCTGTGATAGCCCTGAGGTCTAGTCTCCTCCCCATCCTGGTTTCTTCAAACTCAATTTTGATGGTGCCTCGAAAGGAAACCCAGGTCTGGCTGGTTATGGGAGTGTTATTAGGAATATAGACAGAATTATGGTTGGTTTCAAAATAGGCTATCTTTGGATTGAGTCTAATAACACTGCTAAGTTAGAGGGCCTTCTTCAAGGAATCCAGCTGGCTAGAACCCAGAATTGGACCCCTCTCATCGTGGAAGGTGACTCCGCAGTCATCATCCACATGGCTTCTGAACTATACAATGGAAAACAAAGCCACAAAGTGGCATCATCGTGGCGATTGGAAGGAAAACTCGAGAGTTTGGAGACGTTCTTTAGCTCTGGCATGGCTCTAACCTTATCCCACGTCAAAATAAATGGGAACAAACTAGCGGACTTGCTGGCCAACCTTGGGAGTGAGAATCACTTGGATCTTTGTGCTCACTCGTGGGAGCGCCTGCAAGATTCAGAAGTTAGGGATAGGTGCAGGGATACTCTCTCCAGTGACATTATGAGCTATTGTATTGATCATGTGAGGTGACGTTAGGATGAGGCTCGTCGAGCCACGTGATGGAATTTTTCCTTTATATCTCTTCGCCTTCCCTTGAGGGGAGGATGGAAGGAGATCTTTTCATCTTTATTCAAGGGCAGTTTCTGTTCTTTCCAGGAATAAGGGTTGTACTTTTACCATGATTGTGCGAAGGTGGAGGTTTCGTTGGGAAGATAAGATTGATTACCACTTCCATTTTCAACATGATTTAATTTTAATGGATGGTGCTTGGTTCATTATGACTCGGGGTGGCGATTTCCTTTATATAGTTGAGCAGGGTGGTAATTGTGAACGTATGAGATAGAGCAATAACTGCATGCACACTCTGATTACTCTGTCGTCAATTAAAATAGGTGACAGTGAGAGGGTGGGAATTATGGGAGATCACAGTAATGGGGAGAGGAAGAGACAAGCTGTCGATCGTGTCAATAGCTTAAATAGAGAGGATTCCCTGGGGGTTTCGGGAGGAAGATTTTAGCAGGCTCAACAGAAGGCTCGTTGGGAGTCAAGGATCTTTGATTTGGACCTTCCTATATCTAATCAACAAGAAATTCAAGGTGTGGAACGACAACTGTGGCATCGGCTTGATCCTGAAACTCTGTGTGAGGAACACTGAAAGACTAGAAATTGGGTTATGGACCCAGGGAACACGGCTGGAAGGTTAAGCCTTTACGAGTGCATCGTTGCTCTCTATTGGGTAATGAAGAATCTGGTTGGGTATTCTCTCCGGGATAGATGGATCTCAAGACCGAGCGAGTGCAAACAATTCATGAGCAGAACATTCTTGAAGAAACCAGAGTTGTGCACCGTAAGTTGGACTTCCTCCTTCAATCCATGGAGCTGCGCCCTCCTCCACCGGGCCATTTTCATGACATTCCTTACATTTTACTTTAGCTATGGCTGATGGGATCTCTCAGTTAATTAATTTTGGTTATCGGGGAGTTGCTTGGATTGTTTTGTTTCGGGTATGTCTGCCCTCTGTTCAGGCGACAGTGGTTCTGTGTTTTTTGTTCCCAATTGTAATCTCGATACTCTTTTGTTGTCTCAGGTTTGTTGTGTCTTAAGACAGGCCTTAGTGCCTGGTCGTGTAGCATAGTTTAAGCCGAACCGTAGTTCTCTTGAATAGTATGGTTTCACAGTCTGCTCCTGTTATAAGGCTTGGTAGTTTGGTTATGCAATGTAGATGCAGGGCTTCGGCCTGCTATCCCTTGTTTGTAACTTCCCTTTTTGAAATATAATACACAATCTTCTTACTTAAAAAAAGAAAAAAGAAAAAAGAGCATCATGTCACTTACAAGAATTGAACCTGGGTGGGGACGGAAACAATCATTCCTCCCAACCACCCAAGCTACAACTAATGGACAAAAACCATTTATTATATACACTAATTTATATAGTTGGAAACAACATATAATATTATCATTATATATATATATCTATATATATATATATATATATATATCTATATATATATATATATATATATATATATTTCACATGTGGTTCACAAACCTACCCAGCGGGGCTACT
The DNA here is from genome assembly GCA_027924585.1 of Larix kaempferi. NCBI lineage: Eukaryota > Viridiplantae > Streptophyta > Pinopsida > Pinales > Pinaceae > Larix > Larix kaempferi. Next base: position 10,543,295 of record BSBM01000344.1, read on the forward strand.
ATGTTCACAGTAAGAAATCACAAGGGTCCCACCCGGTTCGCTCTGATTATGGATCTAACTCGATGGGGACATCAAGTGAGGTCCTTATATAGCGATGTATAGGCACCCAGGGATTTGACCCCGAGACCTTCTGCTCACAACTTACAACACTCAACCACTTGAGCTAGCCCACCGGGCTTGTATATATATATATATATTTGTTTTTTTCCTTGGAACATATCGTGGGAAAACCCTCAAGTACTTCCCCCCATTTTGAGGATGGTACCCAAGGTAAACCACCAACCCTGATTACAGGGTCAAACATCAAATGAGGCCCTTAAATATCTATGCATAGCCACCCGAGGATTTGACCCCGAGACCTTCTGCTTACAACTCATAGCTCTCAACCACTTGAACTAACCCACCAGGCTATATATATATATATATATATATATATATATATATATATATATATATATATATATATATAATTTTAATTTCTTATTTATGTAATATAATATGACATTGGAATAAAAACTAAAGATAAGTAGTTGAATAGGTGTATTTCTCTCTTGTGTCCATTTTGAAAAAAAAATTATGGAGTCCCCGAGATTCATTTGTTTATCATCGTGGAAAGGTGAATGGATGGCTCAAATTACATGATGGTTAATATAAGGTGAATGGATAGCTCGGTTTTCGGAAAATTCTAGACATGCATATAGCATCTATAGCATGTGAGGATGGGTGGCCTACACTATTTCACGATGCAAAGGAATATGTTGTATGCATATGAGGGTATCTTCTAAGGTTTGGTCTGGTGATAATGGAATCTGCTAGGGTTTGGTCTAGGGGTGCTTAATATTTGGAGTTTTAACAGATTCTTTTGTAACTTGGCTTTCCAGTTTTTGTTCCGACATTTTGTGCTTTTGTCCAGTGTAGGTTGGGTGTGTGGCGGAAGATGGCGTCTTCTAAAGGCTACTATCAGGACAAATCCTCTCCCATTTATATCCCATTGGGAAGGGAGTCCATGGAAGTAATTTTTTTTTAAAGAAACAAGGAGCTGCTAGATGACTACAAAAAGTCTCAGAAAGCTAGGAACCATAACAACATTTATTTCCCTGATTTTACCTACGGAAAAGTAGGTTCCTCGGGGAATGAGGGAGGTACCATGTTTAGTGGGTCTTCCTGCCTAGTGGGTCAAGCCTTTTTGGAGTCTTCAAAAAACTTGTAAGTTTCCCTAAGTGAATCATTTATTATTGGCAATGAGGTGCTTCAGCAGGAGTGTACATCGACGGCGAAGGACAATAATGATGTCAGTTGTCTATAGCTGGGTCTAAACCATGTGGATGAGGTTAAGGAAATAGATCCAGGACTCAATGCAGTGGGAGAAACCTCAAGCCATTTGAGTAGCTTGGAAGAAATTGCTTGTGGGTCATGACGTTGGCATGGAGGACCTTCTAGACTTATCTCTAAGGGTTCTTGTTGGAAAATTTGGGCCCTGGACTCCTTCGAATGACTCTATCGACTCCTAGATGTCAGCTATGTGGCTCCCTATTTTGAACTATGTTCCTAAAGTGTCCTTTCTTGAAAAAGGATGGTCGAGCTTCCATTTCCAGAATGAAAGAGATGCTTCAAGGATTCTGGGAGGACTTTGACTCCATGGAAGAGGAAGTCTTATGCTAAAAAAATGGCACCTTAATTTTGACCATGATTCAGAATGCATCCTTCTGAAAAATATTTGGGTTCTAATTCCAAAATTTCCCTTGGCATTATGGAATAGAGAGGATTTTGTGAAAGTGGGTAATTCCCTTGGGAGATTCCTCTATGTTGAAGAACAAACCCTCTCTGGAAGGGATAAATGTGTTGGGAAAAGTCTTGTGCAGATAGACACGATTCATGGGTTATTGGAGGAGCTTGAAATTGAATGGCATGGGAAAAAAAAAATTTAAAAACTTGACCATTGGAAAATTCATTTTTCGTTGTCTGGCCTGTAAACAAATTGGGCATTTAAAAGAATATTGTCGTATTGGGGTATCTTTGGATGAGTAGGAAGACATTGAATAAGGTTCAAAGGAGACATTTTCAACAGGATTTAGTTGAAAAAGGTGTCGAAGCCTCTTCCTGACACTCTCTAGACACGAAGGATAAGGGTTTCGAGGATACAGGTATTCTCATAAATATTTCATCTCAATTATCGTCTTCTATACCTTTCTTGGAACCTTCTTCAGGAAACCTTTGTGGTCAGCTCACTCAAGAAACTATTTATGTTGGGACTTTCAAAATTGCGACTGGAGAGTGCCTTCCTCATAGGTTTTCTTTAAAAAATGAGAATATGTCACACCTTTGTGCGGATTCTGCAAAAAGGAAAAAGGATTAAGGATATTGTAGATTTTTCTACAAAACCTCCTTAATTTTTGAAAAGCAAGTGAGACCTGACTAGGAACAAAAGGACTTAAAATATACTTTAGAGGGGTTAAGTGGGGATGGAATGGAACCTTTTGGATCCATGGAGTCTTTTTTTAAAAATTTAGGTCCAATAAATGTTATCAATGATGAGTTATCTTAAGATGTATTACACTCCGATATTAATGAAATTACAGCGACATTGATTCCAAGCTACAAAGAAACCCTTAAGAAAAAGCTGCTCCTTGTATATTTAGGAACTAGACTGTTAGCAGAGGAATATGAGGGGTCTCTCCCTGTCCCGTCTGGACTAAATGCGGATGTAGTGAAAAATGGCATAGGTAAAAGTGGCAGAAAAGGTAAACATGATGATAAAGGAGCGGTAAGAGGAGGACTATTAGTGGTACCCTGTTCTTCGTCAAGCAATCTGAGGGGGGTCGGGATAGCATCACAGGAATTTCTTGTAGGAAATCAGAATGGAGGATTTCGGGCCCTTAGAGCACAGAATGCCCTTGCAAGGGTTCCCAAATGATATTTCTCTCTATTAATATCAAGGGAATAGGGGGTGGTCCCAAGCAACGTGCCCTAAGAAGATGTCTAGATTGTGTTAGACCAGACCTTGTTTTGCTGCAAGAAACGAGGCTGGCGGGTGAAAAATCAAGAAAAAAAATTGTGTGGTTTGTGTCGGGATGGGATATGTGCTCAATGGAATCAAATGGTATTTCTAGGGGTGTGCTCTTAGCATGGAATCCCTTGGTTTCACAATTTGAAGCTTACCATACATGTGGTGGTATTATTTTGGATGGTATTGCAAAAGTTATTTCTTAGAATTTTGGGGTTCTTAATTGTTATGGTCCTTATCAAAATAGAAAGGCTTTTATGGGATGCTATTGTCCAGTCCTCTATTCTTGATTAACCTTGCCTTATGCTTGTTGGAGACTTAAATTTCATTGTCTCTGTTCACAATATTTCGGGAGCTCGAGCCCTTTGGATCCACTTTCAGATTTCTTTACGGAGATGATTAATGATGTTGGTCTTATTGATGTTATTACTGGTCCTGATAGACCCACTTGGCTTAATGGGTATGCGGGAGATGTAGGTATTTCTAAAAGGCTCGACTGGTTTCTTATGGTTGGAAGATTGGCCGATTTGGTTGGGGGATTTCGTTCCTAGGTAATAAATGAACCGATTTCATATCATATGTCAGTTGTTCTCCAAATTGATACAGGTAAGCAAAATTTTCGTTATCCCTTTAAATTCAATCACTCATGGTTCGAGGAATGTGATTTAAAAGAAATCATCAGAAATAAGTGGACCTCCTTCATCTCTATTGGAGAGGTTTCTAAGATGGATATTATTGTACAAAATTTAAAATCTATTAAGGAGGTAGTCATCAACTGGGAAAAGAAAAAAAAGAAATATTTAAAAAAGGAATTGTGTGATATTGGGAGTTGTATCCAATTTTTCTTCACAAAAAATCTATTTGCATGTTTGAAGCCTGATGAAAAAGGTTATATTAACAAATTGGTAGAGAGGAAGCATGATATTTTGTTGATGGAAGTAGAAATTTGGAGGCTAAAAATCCGTGCGATTTGGGTTTCTAGTGGAGACCAAAATACGACTTTTTTCCATTGTTATGTTGAGGGTAGGAGGAATTCAAATGCTCTTTGGGAACTATGTAAGAATGATGGAACTATTCTAAGTTCTCAACAAGATTTGGAGGAAGGGTCCAAACAACATTTTCAGAATCATATCACTGATACAAGTCAAACTTCCATTCTTAGGCATATGGACTGTATCCAATGCTACCCTCTGATTTTTTCTGAGGAAGAGGGTTTTAAATTTTATGAGCCTCTTTCCATGCAAGAGATGACAATGGTTCTATTTTTTTTTTCAAAATCTAAGAGCCCGGGGCTAGGCGGATGGCCTGTCAAGTTTTTTGTTGAATTCTTGGATTTGATGGGTCCCAACCTACTTGACGTAGTTGAAGAATCCATAAGAAAAGGGTTTGTAAGTGGAGCGTTAAATGATACTTTTTTTACCCTTATTCCAAAGAATTCTAAACCTGCATCGTTCAAAGACTTTCGTTCAATTTCTATATGTAATTTGATTTATAAGATCATCTCCAAGGTTATTGCCTCTAGTTTGAAACTGATCCTTTCAAATTACTTATCAAAAGAATAGTTTGGGTTTCTCAAGAATCGCCAAATATTTGGTGTGGTGGGAGTTTCTTAGGAATGTATGCATTCCATAAAAACAAAAAATATGAGGGCTGCGATTCTCAAGGTAGACCTTGTAAAATCCTATGACAGGGTTGATTGGAGTTTTTTAAGGCTCATTCTTCTTCATATTGGTTTTTTAAGGATCATGGGATGTATTAGTTCTGCAAATTTTGTGGTTCTAGTAAATGGTGTTCCTACTCCTTTTTTCAGAAGCTCTTGAGGTTTGAGACAGGGTTGCCCCTTGTCTCCTTGGTTGTTATTGTTGATTATGGAAGGGCTCAGTATTTTGATTCTTAAGGCCAAGTTGGATGGTAGATTATCTGGGATAAAAAAATTTGATGCCATCTATATCACCCACCTTCTCTTCGTTGATGATGTGCTTCTCATGGGAAAGGGTACTATTGCTTAGTGGCGGGTTTTAAGGATTGTCTCAATGCCCTCTCGAAGGCCACTCATATGAAGGTAAATGATATTAAGTCCTCATTTTGGTGGCTGGTGTTATGATGACTTTGAAAACAATTTGATGTAGCTCTTTTAGTTTAAGATTGATCCCTTAGATACCAGCTTCAAGTACCTTAGCTTCTATTTAAAAGAAAACAATTATCACAAGGCTGACTAGTTTTAGCTGATGCAGAAGGTTGAAAAAATGTTACAAAACTGGAGTTACCGTTGGATTTCCTTGGGAGGTAGGTTAATCCTCATAAAGTTTGTATTAGAAAATATTCTTGTTTATTGGATGACACTGGCCAAAATTCCAAAAAAAATTCTTGACAAAATTCGTCAGCAATGTTTCCATTTTCTGTGGTCTGGGAAAAACACAAAAACCAAATATCACCTGGTAAACCGGGAGTCCATGGCTTAACCTAAAGAGTTTAGCGGGTGGGGTTTGAATAATATCTTTGATTTTGGTAAATCTAAGACTGCCAAAAGTTTGTGGCGTTTCCTCTTTGGCGTTGGTTTATGGTCTTATGTTTTAAAGGAAAAGTATCTCCAAACTGTTACCATAGTTCACTGGATTCGCAGTGACTCCTATCGTTAAGAGGGGTTGAAAACTGTTGGTTATGTCTTCTTGGTTTTGTCAAATTGTTAAAGGATTGGCTTGTGTGGAAGCCAGGAAATGGGTTGCAAATAAAAGTGGGAGAGGACCCGATTTTTGGCAGTTCTTCTTTCTCTTTCTTGTCGTGCCATCTTGTGATCAAGCTTAGGTCTCGTGGTATTGTCAGGTTAGGGCAAGTTTTTTATTGGAAAACTTTGTACCAGGGTGTTTACAGGTGGAAAAATGCAGAGGCACTTAACCTTCCTATTCAGTTTCATGCTGAGTGGAATTGTTATATTTTTGGGCTCTGTAGAACTGGTTCTATCTTGACAGAAGAGGCCCAGATAAACTTTTATGGTCCAGGAATGTTGAATCGATATTTCTGAATGTAAAAGGTGCTTATTATGCGATTGTTGCTAACAAACAGGTGAACCCGGAAATCTGGTGGAACAAAAAACTTTGGAATTGGAATTGTCCTATCAAGATGCTTTGCTTTTGTTGGTTGTTGTTGGAAAAAAAGTCATATATTGGGATAATATTAAAAAAAAAGGTTGGAAGGGACCGAGTTTATGATGTCTCTGTCGAAATTCTGAGGAGACGATGGATCATCTTCTTTTCTCCTGTGTGATGATGAGATTAGTATGGCAGAAACTGTATAGGATGTTGAACATATTAAAATGTTGGGGAGTTGTTTCCTTTGAGCAGAGCTTATTCCTTTGGTTTTTTGGTGGCCCTTCGTGGTATCTCCTTCCTATTTTCGTCAGCTGGGCTATTTGGAGGCACATAAATCTAGTTATTTTCGAGAATCATGTTGTGAGCTTTTTGCAAATTATTCGATCTTCCCTTAGCGATTCCAGGGCGTGTCAGTTTATGAAATATCCCAAGCTGAGGTATATTTCCCAACCCCTTTTCGAATTTGTTTATCTGGTTGGTCATTTTGATGGTGCCTCCCAACTGTCTAGTTCAGTTTCTGGAGCTGGTATGGTGCTATCACTCATTTCTTCTCATTGTCACAAATCTGGTTGGTCATTTTGATGGTGCCTCCCAACTGCCTAGTTCAGTTTCTGGAGCTGCTATGGTGCTATCACTCATTTCTTCTCATTGTCACAAATCTGGTTGGTCATTTTGATGGTGCCTCCCAACTGTCTAGTTCAGTTTCTGGAGCTGGTATGGTGCTATCAATCATTTCTTCTCATTGTCACAAATTATGGATGGGGTGTAATATTGGGTCTAATACCCGTAGTGAACTATTGACCTTAGCTGGTCTTTTTTTTCCGCTTGGGACAGAGATATACACACCTTACAGGTCATCGACGATTCAAAATCATTGTGGATTGGGAACTTAACAGGGCAAAGATTCAAGTTGTTCTGCTGGAGTGGTGGAAGCAGTGCATTCGTTATTTGCAGGAGAGTTTCTTTTATTTATCCTTTCATCATGTTTTCAGGGAATTCAATTTGGTCGCTGACTCTTTTTCTAAGAGAGGTATGTCCTCTTTAGAAGGTATGTTTCACTTTGAAGAATGGTGTGATATTATTATGATTGGTCAGGGGTCCCTTGCATTCTATGTCGCATAAAGTTCAACTCTGTTGTTTTGGCCTACTCGCTGACAAAGTGCATTTTTTTGTTGTCCCAGGAATGTCGTTTTTGCATCAGCCTATTTATGTTGTTTGGTGTATGTGATTGTTAAAGCTTCAACTATTTGTGTTTACCAGAAAAGTCTTGATATCATGGTTGTGAGTGGAAAGTCGATTATCACTTTTGTATGTGGTTGTGATTACTAGAAAAGTCTTGATATCCTGGTTGTAAGTGGAAAGTTGGTTATCACTTTTGTATGTGGTTGAAGGGTGTAAAAATCCCCCGTATGGTTTGATTCAATTTTGAATATCAACTATAATTTTCTTCATAAAAAAATCTATAATATATGAGGAAATTAAATTTTTAAAGCAATAAAGTTGTGGTTTTTTTCTTGTAAAAAAAGGAAGAGAAAACACTTCAAATACATTTTAAAGTTAATTTGAACAATTGAAATTGGTGCAAGGTAAATAATTTATTTCATTGGAAAAGCTTGTTGTAGAGAATGTCTCTTCATTAGTGTTGGTATATTCCTTTGCTTTCATGGGTGATTTGCTATGAAAATAAATACAACATTTTAGGCCTTACTAAAATTGTTATTTGTGGCTATGTTATGTGTTTTGATGTGAATGACATACATAAGAATATTAAAGTTTATTTTGTTTTTTTCTTATTTAGATAATCTCTTTTCGAATAGATCATTAAACAAAAGGGAATCAAATTGTATGTGAATACATGTAGTAAAAATATTCCATGAGAGCATAAGAATACATATGTTTGAATGTAGAGTGGACAATAAAGATACTATCTTCTAGTTTAAGAGTATGATACATGTTTTCACCTAATCCTCATTTACAAGGGAGAGCAGAGGTATATATCTATCCAACTAATGAGTCAAGCTACTTGATTTTATAGGTTGCACTCCAAGTACAAAGCTACTTGATTCTATAGGTTGGACACCAAGTACAAGATGCCAAGCTCTAATATATGAGTTTACATTATTTTTATACATGAGGCACTTGCATGTGAATTTCGATCAAAGGCATAAGGATTTCAACCAAAGCAAATTATCTAGGCTTAATATTGTTTGACTTTAAATGGTTTCTTCAACTCAAAACATAATGAGATCAACACTCTCTAGCTTTATATATAGGAGATTATGGTCCCATTCCTATTAGGCAATAGATAAAACTACAAACATGAATTTATATCTTTACTTCATGTATGGGGATAAGGCACACTAATTGAGGAAAGGACCCGACCCCTCTGTTAGAGCCTTATTAATGACTAGAATGGGATATTGGATTTCTTCTAGATACAGATCAATGCTGAAATCACCTCTCGATCCTGTGGTAAGATGTTACACTACTTCTACTTTGCTAAGAAATCATATTCCTCGGAAGTAAATAAGCATCATAATGGCCGAATATCTAGAGGCCTTTGGAAAGAATGGAACCCTTCCCCCTTACAAACTATTAGCAAGTTATCATATGCTACTGGGTTTTGTTTCTACACAATGATGTCTATGAATGTTGAGATAGATATGAGGATACTACTAGACCAATAAATTTGAACAACAAAAATTTATTCCTACTCTCTCTATATATATATTCTCATTTAATAACCCATTTTCACCATAAACCATATTAAAATGGTGAAAATCCAGAGTCGCAAATAGTCGGTTCTAAAGGATTTTTTCTCAGCCTAATTTATCCCATAGCATTGAACTTGGTAAAAAGTTAGCAAATCAAAGTATTAAGCATGTGAATGAGATGCTAACAATGGTTTGCATAGTTTTAAATGGTTGGTAGAATTTTAAGTATTCATATTATTCCTAGTAAGGAAACATCCAATTATCATTGTGAATTCTACCCCTTAAGTTGCACAACTTTCCAAGTTCATTGAGACAATTTTTAATGTGTAACATAAAGCCCTCCCCTTCCAATAGCATTAGGAAGGTATTGGTATCCATGGAATGTAGAGTGAAGGAAGGAGGATTGAAAAAGATTACAACTTGCTTTCAAAGTTGGAAAACCGTATCCTCATCATGTTAGTGATTTTATGTATAATAATTTGTTTAACTATCTATATTTTGGGAAAGAAATGATCTACTATTGGGGATGGTGTAGGCAAGACTCAGTCAATTTCACCTGGGATGGGGTATGCTCGAGGTCATTATCTAGGAAAGTTAAGGTAATGTTTGTTAAGTAAATTACCCTATCTAGGACCAACTAAAACTAGCATGGATGCTTTAGACGGTGCTACTAAAATGGGCAATGGGTAAACTAAAACTGGAATTGGTGGGACCAATGCATTCACTATTTTGTGATATATTCATATATTATAGAACCACCAGATGAAAAGGCAGGGGAGGCAACACTGAAAGTAGTACCAATAGATATAGTTCCAATTATGGTTCCATAATCATTTTACCTTGAATTAACATCATCTTGCCTACTTCTAGTCCTATAACCAAATGAGTGGAAGGAGGTAGCTTCTGATCTAGATGAAGATCCATAATCATTTAGTTTAAGAATGACGTGTATGGTAGATTTAATGGATTCTAATTATAGGAGTAAGTTTAAACCAGATGCAAAGATGCAATGTGCTCAAGAAATAAGCTCCAAACACACACAAAACCATGGACTTTTAGTAATGCAGTTGAGAATATGACGTAGTATTGTCCAAGTGTGCTTAACAAGGTCCAATAGTACTATTATTCGATGAGTATGTGGAGGTATATGTATGCATTGTTTGTTTGCTAGCTTGATATACCAAACACACATATCAAGTGCCCCATTGTTATAGAGGTCGTCATATCTTTATAGAAATTGGGCCTACTCACTATAGCCTTCCATTTTCTACACACAACTTTGAGCTTAGGGTTTGATTTGTATGCCACTTGACGTACGGAGTATGATGTTGGGTTTCACCTAAAATGAGCAAATGAATGAAATAAAAGGTCTAGATATTGAGGTCCATCGAGGTACAAACAACCAAGACGTCTTTAACATCCTATACAGGTAATCTCAAACTACCACTATCTAATTGGGTAGATGATGGCATCACCTCTAGTGAGACACATCTAAAAGGTGTTATTACATTTGTAAACCAATAAAAATAGTGAATAAATAATTTTTAAAAATATATATATAATAAAAAATAAAAATAAAAAAAACCTGATTTGAGAAAAAATAAATTTAAGTATAGTTCCAACCCCTCACTATATGTCTCCACAAGAATATGATAATTTAAAAGTATTTTATTAAAAAAGTAAATGATACATTGTATTTAGATTTTTTGGGTTTTGATATTTTTTTTCAACCGAAAAAAACATATTATTGATACTGAATGAGAATCAAATAGTATATAATTGTTCAAGTCATAAAAAAACTTATGACGAAAAACTTAAAACACTTCTTCCAGCCCAGATAGATACATATTCCAAAAACTCTTCACCCAACCTATGATGTCCAAACAAAAAAACATGAAAACATATCATTTTTCAAAAATATTCACAGAACCATCATCACAGATATATGAACTATTGAATTTTTCCCACAAAATAACTCCTTCAACACCTGGGTTTTGATATTAAATCGTTGAAATGAGAATAAGAATAAATTTTAATTTGAAAAGTTAATTTGTCTTTTATCGAAAATTCTGAAGGAGAAAATCTCATACATAGGTGTTACGAAACAAACAAATAATGGTTATTTTTAGTTTTTAGAATGGAGTTACAATGTTATGTTTTTTTTTAAGTCTTTATTTAGCCCAGATTTCGGAAGCTTTTACAATTTCAGAATTCAAATTTTATTAATTTGTAAAAAGATATAATACATTTAAATTTTATTGTCTGGTATATTATAAACTTAAAATAAAAACTTAATTCTCTGCAGTGCAATGAATCGTTAAAAAACTGAGGCAAAGTAGAATACTAGAATGCATTTCTTGATGTAAGAGTTAATATAAAAGATGGGATTTTTTTGATTAATTTATCACAATATGAAATATTTAATGTTTGAAATGTATATTTGATAAACTTAATCCTCTGCAGTGCAATGAATCATTAAAAAATTAAGGCAAAGTAGAATACCAGAATGTAATTTTTTTATGTAAGAATTAATATAAAAGATGAGATTTTTTCGATTAATTTATCACAATATAAAATATTTAATGTTTGAAATATATATTTGATAATTGATAAAATAATTAAAAAATAATAATAATATTGAATATCTTTTAAAAAAATATTTTACAATTTTAATAGAAGTTAAGACAAAGTATAATGTATTTTTTTTAACATAGAGATCAAAATAAGAAAATAAGATTCTTTAACTAACTTAATGATAGATATGAAAAAAAAAAAAATTCAATCTATTAAAACATATGATATAAACAATTGTTTGTTTTAGCATGGACTATGGTATTATCAGTGTTCTCTCGGATGTGTATGTTGCACTCTTAAATATGGACTATTTAGTAGATTTTTTGCTTATAAGCAATAGTGGTTTTGTCACTGGTTTGTACCAAGTGGAACAATTCATACTGCTCACCAAATTGTGAATTTGATACACACATGAATAGCAAGTTATAGTATTTTTTTTTTTTCTGAAAAAATGGGTGGTGTCTCCTGCTAGTTAAAAATAGGTGGGGTTTCTAGACTTACTGTGCTATGTATATGTTCTTTATTTTTGTTATTTCCCTTTGTTATGTCTTTCGGGGAGGCATGTAGGATCTCATGTAAAGGATTTGATCCTCTTTACATTGCTTTGTTTTCTTAGTACAATTTTTTAGCATGGATTATGGTACTATCACTGTTCTCTTGGATGTGTATGTTACACTGTTAGATATGGACTATTTAATAGTTTTTATTATTATAATAAATAGTGGTTTTGTCACTGGTTTGTATCAGGTGGTTTAATTCACACATGAATAGAAAGTCATAGTATTTTTATTTTTTTTTAAATGGGTGGTGTCTCCAACTAGTAAAAAATGGGTGGGATCTGTAGACTTACTGTGCTATGTATATGTTCACTATTTTTTTTATTGCCCTCTGCTATGTCTTTGTGGGAGTCTTGTAGGATCCCGTATAAAGGATTTGATCATATTTACATTGTTATGTTTTCTTAGTACAGTTTTTTAGCATGAACACATATTTCATTGAATTTGGAATTAAATAGTGGATCTAGAATTCTAAAACAACAACAAAAAATCAATTCTAGCATTGTTCTTGTAATAAAATCTTTCTAATTTTAATGAAATATATGTTCATGGACTATGGTACTATTCGTGTTCTCTTGGCTATGTTTGTTGAACTATTAAATATGGACTATTTGATAGTTTTTTTGCTTAGAAGGAATAGTGGCTTTGTCACTGGTTTGTACCAGGAAGGAGAAATCATACTGCTCATGAAATTGTATATTTGATTCACTCATGAATAGCAAGTTACGGTATTTTTTTTTTCTGAAAAAATGGGTGGTGTCTCCAACTAGTAAAAAATGGGTGGTGTCTGTAGACTTACTGTGCTATGTCTATGTTTACTATTTTTTGTATTTCCATCTGTTATGTCTTTCTAGGAGTCCCATTGGATCATGTGTAAAGGCTTTGATCCTCTTCACATTGCTCTATTTTCTTAGTACATTTTTTTAGCATGGAATGTGGTACTATCAGTGTTCTCTTGGATATGTCTGTTGCATTGTTAGATATGGACTATTTAGTAGTTTTTTTTGCTTTTAAGCACTAGTGGTTTTGTCACCGGTTTGTACCAAGTAGAAGAACTCATGTTACTCATTAAATTGTAATTGTGATTCACACATGAATAGCATGTTACAATAATTCTTTTTATGAAAAAATGGGTGGTGTCTCCGACTAGTAAAAAATTTCAAAATTAAATCACCACAATGTCTCCATTTGTTTTAACTAATTGCATTAATTGAGATATGAGATCTATGAATTCTCATGTATTGGCTAAGCATTATTCCCATACTTAGACATACTTAAGCACTTGATTGAAACGAAATAGTATGAGAAGGAACTAAGGAACATTATCACATGATTCATGAGTGTGGTGAGGAATAAGGCATAGCCATCAATGTGCAGGTACAATTTTCTTGCAATATGCAAGATTTGTTTGAAGCAAGGCCTAAGTAAGGGTTACCCCACTTTACATAGGTGACAAAATGCCCTCCAATACAACCAATGCAAGCAACATTCACTCTAGCACGATGTTGAAGGAAAGTACTAACAATTGTGTGTCCTCTAAAAAGATAGATATTGGAATGCAGGATGTGAGTTGGGACAAGGTAGGAAGGAACAAAGCGTACTCTTCCAAGAAATCCTAAAATAGTGTCTTCTAAGAAATCCTCCCAGTTTGTGTTTGAAGTTTGATATCATAGCCTCTTTGAATATGTTGAGTCCGAGCCTAAGACATGCATTCAAAACATGTTAATAAAGAGTATGTGCACCAAGTTTTAGTGGATGTTGTTCTTAGCATTTGATACATGGTTTTAGTGCATTGTATTGGATTGTATGGTTATTATAAGATGCCTTCTCATTTATTGTATGATTGTTGGTGCTTGATGTTGGCCATTTTTAACCCTTATCCAAGATACGCGTAACGCAGTATCCACTTGTTTCCAACATTGTTAGGAATGATGTGATATCGCATATGCATAATTTTTAAAAAAATTACAGGGTCACAATATACTTTTAAATTTGACATTTCATTAACCACCTTACTCTAGCTAGCTATATAAGTGGAATCATTTCTTTGCCATCATGGATTTCAGGGTGTAAAAGAGTACGAATAAAGATTTTTGTTGGTTCAAGAAATTTGTACAAATCTTTTTACACAAAGACAAGATTACCTGTCTATGAGTTGTTTTTTTTATTTTTACATGATTTTTTTTTATATTTTATAGTATATAAAATTGTCAAAGATTACAATTTTTGAGTTAACTAACGGAAGCAGGATATCCTATCACAAAAACATGTAGAAACCTTGCATTCATGACCAAACCCACAATGATTCTCAGAGATATCCAATGATCTTATCCCCAATCCCAAGCCTAGGAGGTGCCAAAGAAACTAAGATGTATAATAGAGGAAAAAGTAAAGCCGAAAAACTTCAATGAAGTCATAAGATCTTCATGAAGCTCAAAAAGAATGCTGCCCTCACAAGCTAAGAGATCATGTCTGGACATCTGATGTGCCTTCATATTGTTTGCACGAGGGGTGTGGTGGAAGTGAGTCCCTAGCATATCCAAGAGTAGCCAGCGGATCTGCAACATCCAAGGAGAAAGAGCAATGGCCCGGATATCCCCTAAGCAGCTGACCCAATTGATAATAATCAAAGAGTCCCCGATGACATGAAGAAGATCAATCTTGATCTTAGCAGAAAAATAAAGCACCATCCATAGTGCTACAATTCTGCCCTGGTATTTGAACCAATACCACAGTTCATTCAAATATAATAGCTCCTTCGAGCATCCAATTTGACGAAAGCTCCTGCCCCCCACACTTAGTGCCTGACATCTGTGAGACACCATCAAAAAAAGCTAGAACACCTGTTTTTGGTAATATGGCAGGATGGATTCGAGTCTCCTGCTTCTTGTCAATGATTCTGCTTGAATATTCACAAAAACCAGCCACAGCAATACCAACACATCTAAATGGTATAGTGATCTTGTTTTCAAATAGCATAAGATTCCTAGATTTCCACATTTCCCATATGATGTAGAGTGCAAGCTCTCTTAGCCCTCCATTCGAAACAAACCAATTGTTTACACATTTTTGTGGAGAAAATCCAATCTAGAAAGATGAGCAAAATAATGAGCGTCTATAAACAAATGAGCTGAGCAAAATAATGACAGTCGATAAACAAATGAGCCACTGAATCTTCTGCCATTTTACATTGAATGCATCTGTTTGGCCCATGAAAGCCAGATTTTTCCAGGTAAGGAAAATGCATCCGTTTATGAGTTGTCTTTATCAATTGATGAGTTGTTACTAAAATATAAATATCAAATCCATAGACCATATATTAGTATCATTGAATGGATATATTCTATTGTATTATATCAAGATTATTTGTTTTCCTAAATTTAGCTTTAAATTATATTTGGGATGAACCAGTGTATGTGAGCCAAACCGCAATTTCTTCGTTTTTCTAAATTTAAAGTTATATTTAGGATGAACCAGTGAAGTAAATGTGAGCCAAACCGCAATTTCCATTATTTCATTACTAAGTATAGCTTGCATCCCACATTCTCATATATTTTACAGTATTTGCATATGCAGAGTAATGGGTAGCAAATACATCTATTTTTAGCTACAAATGTCAGAAACTGTAAAGACACAGCTAAAGCTGCTGCTGCAGAAAAGATGGCTGAGGATGCCCATTAATGTCGACGTCTGGTTCGATCTGATTATCAGATTGATGGATGGTCTCATGGTGGTCCGGATCCGCATGGGACTCTTCGATGATTCTGATCCTCTCGGGCTGAACCCACCTCCCCTCCGAGTTCTTGATCATCCCTTTGTTCGCGTCCTGCCTCCAGAAGGGAGGAACCAGGTGGTGTTCTTTTAGGAAATCGCAGGACTTGTTCACCAGAGCCGGATCACGGCGAGACGTCAGACAGAAACGCTGTCCCCGCCCGTGGTATCCGTCCAGGAGGTGTAGATGGGCCTCCAGATTATGAAAGCAGGCGAGATCGTTCGTGGGCTTCAAGAACGGAGAATGTGTGTGATCAAGAACCAGCTCTACCCCGATGTGGCAATAACTCCATGGAAGCTTGTCGATCCACTGCTTCATCATATTGAACTTTTCATTGAACAGAATCCCTGGGACCTTCGGCACGCTGTCGTGCACATTCACCACTCTCAGAAACTTGAGCCCCAGCTCCTCGCAGCGATTCTTGAACGCCGCGTTGCCCACTCTCGGCCCCGCGAACGAAAATACCGTTACGGGAATCGACTCGGCCGGATCGTCGCTATATTCGGAGCGGTTCAACCCCAGTTCTGCAATATCGTACGCGCTCAACATCGCTAGCGCGCTCCCTAGGCTGTGGCCTGTGATTGTTATGCTCAGCTGCTCGCCTCTGTATTTCTGCAGCAATCGCCTGAGCTCCGACAGGACTTGATCCCGTGCGCTGCTTTTACAGAACCGGCAGTCTTGTTCCCGGGCAGTGTACAGATTCAGGAACCCCGATTCGACCTTCACGTCGGGATGGGGATGCACGTAGTTCAATTCGGCCGGTCGCAGAAAATCCATAAGGTCGGCGATCCACTCGAGATACGTCACCGTTCCTCTCCAGGCGATCACGATGTCCCGCCGTCCGAGCCTCTTAATTTCCTCCTCGTCTGTGGCCACGGCTATGAAACCCATCCAGTTGGCGTGAGTGCTCCACATCTTCTGCACGCGGGGCTTCTGGAAAAGGCCGGTGAGATTGATGTTCGAAGTGGCGTAAAGATATTTGGTCACTTCGTAGCCGTAATCAGACATCCCAACGCCTTCAAAGAGATGCCGGCGATGATACTTGCAGCTACCGCAGTACTTGGAGAAGGGATCGAAGTCGAAACCATCATAACAGGCTTGGGCGAACTCTCCATACCTGATAATTTCCTTTCGCAATATGTCGTCCATGGGATCAAGCAACCCTTCCCAGTTGTTGGCGCCCTGCAATTCCCTCCATATGTCCGCCAGATTCCTCTCGGACTTCGATGCCTCGGAGATCTTTGCCTCAGTTGGCTCTTGGACGTCTAGGGCTTCCAGCGTGCTCGGCAGCGACTCGGTCTGGATCGCTGAGCTTCTGACAGGGGGAACCCTTTCTTTCATGGCCTTCATCAGACCCAGGCCATTCTGCGGTTTCCTGTTCCGATTAATCCTTTGCTGATATTGCGAAATTATTAGCCTCCGCATGTCCGATGAAACCGCGGACGCAAAGAGGGGATGGCTGAAATTGGAAAGCCGAGAAGCCGAGGTAGCAGAAGCTGAAGGGAATGACGGCCTGAGCATTGTCTGGGAATTCATGGCTACAAGAGAAGTGTCGATGGTCGGTAAGGATCGATACTATAAAGCCAGAGAGTAGCTGAAGGTTCAGATGCTCTGGAGTTTAAAAGCATATTATAATTTATAACTGTACACACCTCAGCAACGTGGGACAGCCATGATCACTGGCGTTGCCATGAAAATGAGGGACAGTCTAAAGAAGAAAGGGGAAAAATGAGGGATAGTCTAAACAAGAAAGGGGAAAAATGAGGGACAGTCTAAAGAAGAAAGGGGAAAAATGCGGGACTGTGTGAAAGAAGAAGGATGAAAAAGGAAGGAAGTCACTTTTTCTTTTCTGAGCAGCGCCGTATTATTACATGATTTGTCTTTTTCAGCGAACTAGTGGTCAGTGTTCTGGCCATTTCAATTTCCCCTTCACTGGATTCTGGTAATGCCAGTAAAGATGCAAATAGTTTAGAGTTTATCTCATTTTTTTTTACTTTAGTGGACTCTGCTTTGCTCGTTTCACACACCACCCATATCTGGTTTCCCTTTTTTGGTGAATTTTTAACAAAAATAGGTAAAAAATGTTTTTGAAAATTGCTATTTTAACAATTTTGTAATTTTAACAATTTTGCAATTTCAGCAATTGTATTTATCTGTATTAAATTAAATATTCGATTTTAAAATCAGAAATTGCAATTTTAACACTCCCAATTACGATTTTAACAACAATTGTTTTATCTAAATCAAGGATAAGGAGCATTTTGGTTAACTTTTATAATACACCAGAAAATAGGGATTAAGGATTCTCACTTCTCATTTAACTATAAAAATTTAGTTAATCAATATCACTTCTTTACTTTGAAGAAGATTTATTACTTCTTTAATGTAAAGAAATTAGAAATTTTATCACTTAAGTAGGAGAGATTCAGATAATCTCTTCGCTACCATTGTGACATTTCTACCTTCGTTAGGGTAACAGTTCTAGACAGTCAAATCCTAACACAAATTCCTTGAAAAAAAAATCTCTTTTAAAAAATCAAAATGAACAGAGAATCACTCTCCACCATGAAAAATCAATCTTTTAAGAATCCAACTAAGGATGCCATCTTTATTTCTATTTTTTTATTTAATAATAAACAAAGATATAAATTAAAATATAAAAACAAAATTATAATTATAAATATTATAAAAACTTGATTAATACATATATTTATATAAATCCGTAGGGTTTATGTTATGAATCATGATTGTTAGGTAATCCTAATAGTGAGAATTTATTAATTTAATTATAATTTAATTTGTAACTTTTTAATAAAAATATACACACATGCATAATGTAATATGTACTACTCACCTTATAAAATGAAAATATTAAATTAAATGTTAATTTTAAGTATATAATTTAGTTTCAAAAGTTAATTAATGTTTTAACACGTAAATTAATGTTTTAACACGTAAGCATAAGTACAAATTTTATAGTAAACTTTCATTAATTATTTATAACAATCTCGAAAAAGTTAATCTTTTAACAAGTAACTATAAGTGTATCTTCACGATTAGAAAAATTGTTGGCAGAGAAGTTTCTAGTACACTTACCTTATTTGAATTGAATTAATTTTTGATAGGGTAGTCAGCAACATTATGATGTGATATTACTCAAATAATATTCATTTATGTGGGTCCGTTTTCAAAACCACCGATGATGTGTGTTTTATTGCTTTTTAATAAAAATATACACACATGCATAATGTAATATGTACTACTCACTTTATAAAATAAAAATATTAAATTAAATGTTAATTTTAAGTATATAATTTAGTTTCAAAAGTTAATTAATGTTTTAACACGTAAGCATAAGTACAAATTTTATAGTAAGCTTTTATTAATTACTTATAACAATCTCGAAAAAGTTAATCTTTTAACAAGTAACTATAAGTGTATCTTCACGTATCTTCATGATTAGAAAAATTGTTGGCAGAGAAGTTTCTAGTACACTTACCTTATTTGAATTGAATTAATTTTTGATAGGGTAGTCAACAACATTATGATGTGATATTACTCAACTAACATTCATTTATATTACTCAACTAATATATGATGTGTGTTTTATTGCTTTAATAGGAAAGACCACGCTCGAAGAGTAGGGGAGGGATGTCAGTACCTAGACACCCCACCTGCCCCCCCCCCCACGCCACTTGGCAAGGTCGAAGTGGCACTTTTTGACGCCGACGAGGCAGCGCCACCTGTCTAGTAGGTGGGCGCTTTAACGCGGCACATGCCAGGTGCCTTTTCACGGTCCCATGGTCCCGCGCCCGGGAAAGGTATTACCCACCGTTGTTTTTTGTTCGGGCCCGGAGTGTGGGCATTCTGCTGCCCCGTTTGTTGACCGTCTGTGCACCCGTTGTTGTGGCTCCCTCCACCTGTCTATGTTCACCTGGCGCTCAACTCTGGTGATCTCCCGCACCCCTTTGTGACCACTCCGTCCTGGTTGTTGCTTCGGACATGGTGGCATTTCGCTCAATGGTGCACATCATTGTGTTCGGTTGTGGTGGCGACTTGCAGTATTCTCGTTTCAGTCGTGGAGATGTCGGGTTTCGCCTCCCGTGGTTTCGATGGTGGCAATGGTGGCTTTCTGTCCCTGGTCCAGTGGCTGTGGTGGCCTTGTTCGGTGGTTTCGCTCCTCGGTCGGTAGCTGCACTCATCTTGTGTTTGGATTCTTCGTCCTGTGGCTCGCTGGTAGGTTTCCTACCAACCATCCCTACAAACGTGTTTTTCAGCACTCCCAATCTGCTGGGGATTTTGTGGACCTTCTGTGCTGCACTTCAAGGTTTAACATTACTTTGGTTTGTTGTTGTTGTTGGAAAATTTAGTTTAATATGGATAATTTAGTTTGTTGCTAGTTTAATTTGGAAAAATAAGTTTGTTGTTGGTTTTTGTTGCAATTCCTGCATTCGGGTTCGAGATTAAGCTGGTGGTTTGTCCTTATATTGTGTTTTGAGATACTAGTTAGGGTTTATGAATTACGGTTAGGGTTTATGAATTATGGCTAGGGTTTATGAATTATGTTTCTTGTTGGTTTACGTTTCAATCCCTGCCGCGGGGTTGGCGTTTATGCATTATGTTTGTTGTTGGGTTACGTTGCAATCCCTGCCGCAGTGTTAGGGTTTATGAATTATGTTTGTTGTTGGGTTACGTTGCAATCCTTGCTGCAGGGTTTGGGTTTATGAATTATGTTTGTTGTTGGCTTTCGTTGCAATCGTTGTCGCAGGGTTAGGATGTATGAATTATGTTTTTAGTTGATTTAGGTTGCAATCCCTGCCGCAGGGTTAGGGTTTATGAATTATGTTTGTTGTTGGGTTACGTTGCAATCCCTACCACAGGGTTTGGGTACAAGAATTATGTTTGTTATTGGCTTGTGTTGCAATCCCCGCCGCAGGGTCAAGGTTTATGAATTATGTTTGTTGTTGGTTTACGTTGCAATCCCTGTCGCAGGGTTAGGGTCTATGAATTATGTTTTTTGTTGGTTTATGTTGCAATCCCTGCCGCAAGGTTAGGGTTTATGAATTATGTTTTGTTGCAATTTAGTTTGTTGTTGGTTTTTGTTGCATGGCCTGCAATAGGGTTGGTTTATGAATTTGGTTTTTGTTGCATGGGATGGATGTCTATTCTTGGAACTACATGGGCCTAATGTTAATAGTTAATACTTAAAGCTACATCATACAGCAGTGACTTCTGCCATTGTCTCATCTTATTGGGAGAATACACACAATTAATTTTTTTATATCAGCAACTGTGCCAAAGCGTTGGAGCTAGCAGTCGAGGACTGGGATTGGCTTTTACTTTAATGTACAGTTGGCAACACAACTTGGCATATGATGCAGTTTTACAGGTATATGGGCTTCAATTTACAAGTATATGATGCAGTTTTTACTTCTAACTATTAACATCAAGTGCACTTCACTTGCATTATGGGCCAATTTATGGTGTGAAATTATTTTGTAGGCAATTTACTTTCTTCTGCACTTAATTCATATTCAAAATCTGCTATGATGGGTGCTGTCAGTTTTTCGTGTTGATTTGGTTGTAGGTAGAATGTTCAATTTGTTGTTGGGTAGACCATAGCATGCATTTATATACACCTGGTTTTATTAAACAGTGACTTTGGATCGATTACTATTGTTTGTTGCTCTAGTCTTCAAAAGGATATCGATTTTGTTCTTGGTTCCTTATAAAGTATCGTGTCTTCTTTGAATATTACAAAGAAGGGCTGCAGACTATAATTTGATATTTGATAGTTATTTTGGTTGAAGGGCTGCAGACTATAATTCATAGGCAAACTGAACTGCAGCTGTATTTGATTAGTATGATACTCATTCATTGAAGATTCATTAAGGATCTAGACATAACCCTACTGCAGGGATTGCAACATAAACCAACAACAAACATAATTCATAAACCCTGAAAAACACACACTATGCTTGGTTTAGGCCTTTTATGTTGATTAGTATGACTCTCAGGCTTCTATAATTTGTCTTTGGAATTATGAAGTTAATAGATAGTTACTAGAATTCAGTACTGTGCTGCCACTTCTAATGTGATTTACAAATACAGCAGTTTACTTGGAGGCATTTTTTCTATCATGGTTATCAATATTCTCTTTGCATTAGACTTAGCCATTGTTGCTAGACTAGACTTGTGGGTTATGATCAATTTTTGAAAACAACGGAGGTCTTGTTATGGCTGCTTTCTAGAGATTACAAAATGTAATGAATCTAATGATTAATACTGCAGCCCTTAACCTGCTGTACTTACTAAGATTAATGTAGAGGGGTTCTCAAGAGTTGTACATTAAAAAAACCACACTTAAAGATTCATTAAGGATCTAGACCCTAACCCTACTACAAGGATTGCAACATAAACCAACAACAAACATAATTCATAAACATGATGAAATTGTATATTAAACCCCTGATTACAATGCCGCAAACATTAGGGAACGTTGTGACCTAGGATTGTATCCAAAATGGTCTAGGATTGTATCCAAAATGGCCATGTTACAGACATTAGAGCCAGTTATTACAAAAAATCCACATTGCAATGTGGTCACAACAAAAATGTTGGCACCCCATGTGACACCCCTATGAAGGATGTCCTCCAAGATCTTCACTACCTAGTGTTGTTGAGTTTCCTGCTTGAGCCAAGGTTGTTGGCCTACCTAACAATGGCTGGTTAGGTTGTGGCTGATTGCCTCCATATGATATCCAATTCGCCTCATGAAGCCATGGAGGAATTGAGTAGCCACAGTGCACACTTGTGCTGCTAACCCCTCCAGTAGGTTGAGCCCCCCTATAATCATACACACGATTGACACCTGCAATGGTAGGAGGGAATAAATTGGGCATGTGCACTTGTTGATAGCGGGGGACTTGGATGTTTAGGAGGTCTTGGAAACATGGAGTATTATCTGAAATATGTTCCAATGTGTTTGGCATCATCCTACTCCGCTCCACCATGTTTGCATCACTAGCAACCCTTTCTGGAAGCCCTTGTTCTTTTTGAAGCAATTGTTGATCCTTTCTCCACTCCTTTTCCTGCCTTGCCATATGCTTTTGATGAGCCTTTTCTTGTCTCTCTTTCTCTCTTTCAGCCCTTTCCTGTGCTCGAAGTTCTGGTGCAGCAATCCTTGCAGCCTTCTTTTCTTTAGCTAAGTCCTTCTTCTTCTGTTTTAAATCCTGGATTTCAAGTTTCCTATGCTCAAACTCAACCAATAGTTTTATATAGTCTTCTGAGGTGAGTAACTGTGAACTTCAGCATAGACGAAGATTCTCTGTTGTTGCTTGCCTTCTTTTTGCTGACACTCTCTCTACTAGTAACTTTAGGAACCGACCAAGCAACTAGCCCTTCATTGACACTTGCTGCTCCTTGCTTGACACTTGCCTTTCAATATTTGGGTCAATGTTATCCTGCTCTATCTGAAACATATTGTCCTCTTCAGCTGGAACCTCATTGTGGAGACTATCTTCTTCCAGGTTTCCATTGTCCACAAAATAATGAACAATTTCATCTTCCAATTCTCATGGTTGTGAAGGCATGTTCATGCTTTCTTCATTGGTCCCTGAGTCAATATTTTGGTCCAAATTCATCATGGCTTCTGCCAGCCATGATGGTGGGGTAACCTGGCTTGGAAAAGTCAATTCTCCATTGCTGCTCCCTGGTGCATGATCAACGTTTTCATTGACATGATCAGAAGCAGAAGTTGTAATTGTCCCTTGCATAGAGACATTGAGAAGATTAGAAGCAGAAGTTGCAGCTGTCTCAGTTGGTGTAACAACCTCCATGTTACTGTCACTTGGTTCATTGTTATATTGTGTTTCACACACATGTTCATCATCATCACCGCAGTAGGGTCCTCCTTGAGACAGGGATATGATATTATCAGCAGCAACAACATCTTCCTCTACTTCCACATCTCCTTGGCCATCATCTCGTGCTTTGACATCCCCTTCTTCCTGACCATCCGGTTGAAATGCCTGGCTGCAACTAGTATCATGCATGAGAGCCTCAGAATTCAATGGCCATATCCCAGTCCTCTTAAACCCAGCTTTGATATTTGATGGTGTGAGAGCCCTTCTAAAGGCTTTACTTGCAAGCTCCGCTAGCTCAAACCTTTTTACCTCCACCCCTGGATTCTTTGCCATCCATGAAGCTTTCTCACCCTTGAAATAGTTCTTGAAAGGCCCGAACACACTGACATCTAGGGGTTGCAATCTGTGAGTGGTATGAGCAGGCAGTGTCAACAGGTTGATGCCCAGATTGTTAGCCTCTTCAATTGTTTGCACAACAATGTGGCTTCCATGTCCATACAAAACCAGTAGGTGTCTGTTTATAGGTGAGACACCGCCTGGTATAAATGCAGCAAAGTGAGTTAGCCAATTCAGAAAGAGTTCTTTAGTCATCCAAGCATGGGGATGTGCAGCCATGCATGCACCTGGTTCACAATTCTGTATATAGTTTTTGAGTTGAGTTTAACCTTTAAATAGATAAAATCCAGGGATTGAAGCACCAATTGCATTGACACAACATAGAATAGTGATCCACTCCCTGCTCCTAGGCAAAATCTTAGGCACATTACGACTCCCTCTCTTGGAAATCACACGCATGCCACATTTCCTTCCTTCCTGTAAACCTGTTTCATCACAGTTCCATATATGGTATGGAGCATAACCATGTTTTTCGTATGCACTAGAAAGGGTGGCATAGAACTTAGTCAAAATTGCAGGGCATAGATTTAGAGCCCTATCTCTATCCAGGCCCTCAGCTGTATGCAACACAAGGTCTGGGTGCCTTTTTTTAAACCCAAACCACCATGACTTTCCAGGAAACCCATCTTTGAAGGGGTTTGGACTCCCTTGACATATTTGAGCTACTGTAGACTTTAGCTGTATCAGCTCTAGCCCATGTCCCATTTGAGCCATCTCCTTACACCACTGAACCACCTCGACCTCCTCCTCTTCACTCATAACTGTAACAGTCCCTTTGCGCTTTGTATGTGTGAGCCCATTTATCCAGTAATGCACTGATGAGGTAGCAACTCCATGTTTTTTAGCAGCAACATGAATGGAATATCCATTGAACTCTATATCATCAATGGCAGCTAACATGTCTACTTTTTTCCAGCCTCTTATTGCACTAATTTTGGTGGTTGAACTTGTTCCTGGAACTACTGTTGATGGTGGCTCTGTGGTTGATGGTGGCTCCGTGGTTGATGGTGGGACAACAGTGTCGTCTACCACCACATGGTCATTCTCAACAACATTGTTGGGTGCATTGTTGGCATTTGAAGGATCGACCCTCTCCTCGTCCGATGAGGTGCAGTGTAGTTGGGCACCCCTGCTCAGTCGACGACTTGTTCTCCTTGCAACGTTGACTCTTGCCATGCCTGCAACAAGTTGCACATTTAAAGGGGAAGTTGATTATGCAAAAGAAAACTAGAAGTTGCCTATAACATAAATGGAAATAACACTACAGGTTCTAATTATATAGAAATATCACTAACAACAATGGAAATAACATAAATATCACTAACAGCAAGTTCTGATTATATAGAAATATCACTAACAACAATGGAAATAACAAAAATATCACTAACAATAATTGAAGCTTTAAAGGGGAAACTTTTTATATAAGAAATATCACTAACAGCAATGGAAATAACATAAACACTGATTATGCAGTTACCTGATTATACTGTGATTATACCCTGCACACACTCTGATGGTATGTATCCACTTTGCACACACTATGCAGTTCGAATTTATGAAATGCCTTTGTGGTAAGGGTTGTGGTTCTTTTATAGTTGTTTAATGTTGAATTGGATTGGTAAGAAGTGTGCACATGGATTGCAATCTCTCAAAAATGAATGTGTGTTGTGGATTGATTTAGATGTGATCCAATGGCTAGGAGCTTGTCATGGTTGATCCTTGTGCCTTCATCTGTTTCATGATCCTTGTGCTTTCAGTTGTTTAATGGTTGCATTTAATGGGTAGTTGTCATTTATTGATCACAATGGGTTGGGATGTTGAACAAGCACGCAGTTATGGCTGACAGTCTTTTGGTTGTTGCTTGGACAGGTTGATTTGAATGGTTGAATGGGTTTTAATGAATGTTGGGATATCTAGGCTCTAATAGATATTTGTGGGTCCTCATTTGATGGTTACCTTGCAGTTGATGTGAAATACAAGCTGGGTTAAATAGTTGTTAATGTACTTCTAGATACATGAGCAGATCTGTATGTACTTTGTACAAGATGTTTTGTACTATTTTGCACTCCAGGACTATTTGTGGACACCTGTTGGCCCAGTCAATTAATGGGCAATTTTTGGACTTAAATTAAATATGTACTGCACTTAATATGGAATATATATGTTTAATTTATGGGTTTTTTTATGTCAATATGTGGTGGCTGTGTGGGACCAGTACTATGACAACTACTAGTCCCTATTCAACAATAGATAACCCTCCCCTAGGGAAAACTACTTTGGCTCAAAGAAGAACTCTTTGCCCATTGCAAGGAAAGACCATTCGGGTAACAAGGGAGATGGTTCATTGGAGTAGGTCACAATTTTTTTTTATAAGAATCAACCAATGTCTGGAGTAGGAAAAAGGGATCATTTGAATCTGGGTGAAAAGGAGGTGGACGATAACTTCAGGAAGGGGAATTTTCAGTGTCAAAACAAGAAACAAAAGAAGTGGAAGTGGCAGTCTGGCAAGCACTAGCTGACCATGGGCATGGATATAGGTTTGGAGGACCTTGTTGAGTACAATATGACTGCCTTGGTGGGAAATTCAGCTACAAAGCAAAGAACAAGCAGGAGATTGTTAAGTGGGTTTCTCGGGTTTGGGGACCCATGCTGGACTACGTACCCAAGGTCTCCATCCTCCCTATGGCCTGGTTCGGATTCAAGTTTCAGGCGAAAGAACATGCTTCACTGATATTGGATAAACGTTGGCTTAAGGATTCGGGAAGCTTAATGCTCCAAAGATGGCATATGGATTTCAACCTGGAGATAGCCACGATTCGTTTTCACCATCTCTGGGTTCTTCTCCCAGGCTTTCCTTTGGCAATGTGGAACTGTGGAGCTTCCGAGCTGATTAGAAACCCCTTGGGTCAGCTCTTGCATCTGGGCAATGATGTTTTAAATGGGGTAGACAAGCGTGTTGGACGGATCCTCGTTGAGGTGGATATATCTCATGGTCTCATTGATGTTCTTCATATTGACTGGAGGGGTCATAAATACACCCAAATCATAGACTATTGGGGTATCCCATTTCGTTGCTCTTGCTGCAAGGAGGTCAGACACTTGTGGAGGCAATGCAATGGCATATCGACTTTGAAGGACAAGGTTTATGGGGATGAGGAGGACTATCTCTGGTTTTTCGAAAATAGCAGTGAACGGGATATGGACATGGCGAGCGATCTCGACGGTTTCTCAAACAGGGTACCTTCTCAAGGTTCAACGACTCTTGGCATTATGGGTAAGTTAAAAGCAAACAACCCATCTTTCTATCATTCATTGAATGAATTGGAAAAATATTTCATTAAATCTTTAGAGCTAAAAAGGGCATATAACAGGATATCTCAAGCTTATTGGTACCTGTATTCCTCCTTGAAAGCCTCACAAGCAAACAATTTGGGCTTCCCCTAATGTGTCGATACTTCTAGTCCTGAAGTTTTATTTATTAACCAATCCAACAGGGTAAAGGAAAAATCTTCACAGGATTTGGCTAAGGGCCTATCCCCCTCCTCAGAGGACACTATACTTATATCCTTGGACAATGATTTGAGTTTGCATATACCCATTCAAGCGAGGAATCACTTAACATTTGATGATATTCCCTCTATGGGGACTAAGGCATCTCCCTCTATTGATCTCTCATCGAAAGTTTTGGCTTTAAATGGTAATTTTGTAGCTCCCTCCAATAACGTCATGGAGTCAAAACCTCTTATCCATGTGCCTTCTTATAGTGAGGTAGTTAAAAAAATTCCTATCCCTTTATACATTAAAAACAAATCGGTGAATCCAAAATCTACAACTATCAATCCCGTGGATATTGTCGAAGAGGCCCAAAAATCTCCTCCCATCACAAAATCTGCTAAAGGAGTTCATATGGGGGGGTCTAGCACAAGATTTCTCTCCCCTAAAAACTAGAAGTGTAAGAAAAAACCTTGCAAAGGGTGATCAATCAATACCCACAGAGGATGCAGTTCTGTCAAATTCCCTTGATGCTCCTTCTTCTGACTCCAGGGCTCTTAGATAATAGAGAGATTAAATCCCTTCCGAGGGTGCGGAAATGATTTGTTTCTCTCTAAACATTAGGGGAGTAAGGGGGCTCCCTAAACAATTAGCTCTCTAGAGAGTCCTTCAAATACTTAGCCAGATCTTGTGATTTTTTAGGAAACAATGGCAAATGAGGAAAAAGCCATGAGTTTTTTCACCAAACAAAAACCTAACTAGGAGATTTGTGCCATTGGTGCCAAGGGCCTTTGAGGTTGACAACTCGTTGCCTGGAATCCTCATATTTTTCATTTTCACTCCTACAAAACATCTGGCGGGATTCTTCTTTTAGGCAAGATGGTTGGTTTTGAGAAAGAATTAAATTTCATAAACTATTACGGTCCTTGTCTGGATAGACGCATTTTTTGGGATCGTGTAAGTGAGGATCACTTGTTGGATTTGGAAAATATGATATTAGCAGGGGACCTCAATTTTACTTGGGCTGCTTCGGAGATTTGGGGTCATCAAGCTAAGTTGGATCCAATGGGTCAGTTTTTCTCAGATACATTCTCCTCAAAGAACTTGATTGACATAGAACCTACTCCTCTGGTTCCTACCTAGTGCAATGGTAGGAAGAATGGGGATTGCATCTCAAAGAGACTTGATCGCTTTTTAATTTCTAAGGAGCTTCTTGATAGTTTTTTCAAAATAGGTCTTGGGTCCATCAAATCATAATCAATGATCATCTGCCTGTGATTTTTTAGTTTGAGATTGCTGACAAACATCACAACTACCCTTTTAAATTTAACTATGTCTCGCTATCGAACCAAATTTTTAAAAAAATGTGACTGAGCTTTGGGTAAATTTGGATGTGTCGTCCGAGCTGTCTACTATGGATAAATTGGTTAAAAAATTAAAATGCTCAATAAATTCACTGTGGACTGGGATAAGGAAAAGAAAAAATTATTTTCCAAGGATTTAATCCAGTTGGAAACAAATATTGAATCTATTATTTTGGCTAGCCAAGGTGGTCCCCTTACACCAAGAGACTATGCAACTTTAATTGAGCTAGAAGGCAAAAAATTAAACATTCTAAAAATACAGGAGGAGTCATGGCGATTGAAAATCCGAGCCATATGGATCAAAGCAAGTGACCAAAACACCAATTTTTTTCATAAATTTGCAAATTGTAGACGGATTCAAAATGCCATGTGGGACCTAAATGACAGGGAAGGAAAAAATATTTATGGGATTGAGGATCTTCACAGGGAGGCTATTCAACATTTCCAATACATTTATCAGGATCCAAAAACCACGTCCCTAGTGGAACCGTTCAAAGTTATTCGAGAATAACATTGGGTGGCCCATTGCATAGCTCGTGGGCTATGCAATAGCCCACGGGCTATGCAATGGGCCGCCCAATTCCCATTCAAATGAGCTTGGGGGTAGGAGCTTAGCTCGTGCGCCCAAAGGGGCGTGCGCCAGGGCCATCCTTTGGGTTCATGATACATCGGGCCAAAATACAGAGCTATGCTATGGGTGCACCATTGCATAGCCCAAGGGCTATGCATTGAGCACAGGGCGCAAAATGCATATCCCTTGGGCTATGCTAATTGTGCAAATGTTGAGCCCTTGGGCTATGGTACGGATGCTATGGGCACCCGTAGCATAGCCCCAGGGCTATGAATTTTGAAAAAAAAAATTCTCGAGTCCTCTACATTTAAAAAATTATTATGCTTTGTATAACTATATGTTAACATTTTTGGTTAAGTGCAACTATTTTTTTTAAACATATACTAATCTTCTTTTGTTTTGTTTCTAACTATAGGGAAAATGGCATCAAGAAAGCTATCTGTAAACATCTCTGGAGCGAGCTCGTCGATGAAGTCATCGAAAAAAATAGTTGAGCCATCTGACAATGTTGCGCGTGATGAATTTGTATCCAATGATGATTTAAAAGCCAAGAATGCTAGAGAATGGAAACACGCACCAGTTGAAGAGAAAATGGACTATTCTTGGTTTCTGAAAGAGAAATATCAAGGCAACTCAGACAGTATTCACTTATATTGTGCTGGATTTGCATATCTTAAAAATGATTATCACTCATTGGGATTGTTGCGAGATATTTGTTTGGTGCCAGTTAAAGACATTGTTTATGCACTAGTAAAACAAGCTAAAACCTTTGTCAAAATCTGATATTCTTTGAAGGTTTCAAACTATAAGATCGAGGAAATTTTCACAGAATTTTGTGCAGGAGTCGTGCATGATATTGAGTGCAAGAGTGTAAGTTTCTATATTTTTATATCTTTTTTATTTTCTTATACTTTGAATTATATGACCATGTAATAGATTTAATACAATAATGTTTTTATTTTGTAGTATTTTGCTATGCCACTTTCCCATATTTGGAATGGAATTTATTCTACAGAAGAAAATCCGATGGATGCCATTAATGCCCCTCTTCATAAGGGAGAAGCACCAAAGAAGGGAGAAACACCAAAGTAAAAACGAGTGCAAAATGTTCCTGAAGAAGTACAAGCACATAAAGGAAAAGGCATCCAACAATCAAATGAAGTACCTAGGAAGGTTACATTCAAAAGGATATCTCGCCCAATTGAACATGATCGATGAATTGTTGGTGATGGAGATGTTACTCCTGCTAGTAAGAGTAAGATACACTCTTCTAAATGACCTATGGATGAGGATGTTTCCATCCCTGATCAACAAGTTGTTCTTTTAGATACAACTGCTTCAAGGAATAAAAGGAGGAGAGAATATGTTCAATCCAATGTTGAAAATCATAGTGAAAACTCAAGGGGCAGTTTGGAAATCATCACTCCAGGTGGTGATCTAGATGATGGTATTGTTAAGACAACACACAATGCTATTCGAGATCGATTGCAGAGGGATAAGTTGGTTCACAATGAACATACATTTGATTTAAATGTGAAGCAACTTTATAGACACACAAAAGGCCAAGAGAAGTATCAAATTAGGAAACCACATCGCTTGCATGTTCATAACTTGAAAGTATTTATGAGGCACAGTCCCTATGCACATGTGGTTGACTACCTATTTCTTGTTGACCCAAAAGATGTTCTTATTAGAGATGCATTTGAAGAATCAAGATGTTTTGATTACAACTACTATGTTTTGGGGGTGAACCATTCTGCATAGGCTAGAAGAGAATTGATGCAAGAGTTTCCCAAAAACCTTTTTTTCAAACAGTGAAATGTATCATTTACACTGGTTTAACAAATGTGGAAGCAAAACTATTAGCATGGAATCACAACACAGATAATGAATATAGGATGTCCATGACATTTGTTCAAAGGGTTAGATTTATCCACAATTCATTTGTACAAATTTGTTGTGGGGATAGATCGAAAGTTGTTGCAGATTTCCAAAAACAATGTTGTATGGAAATAGGTATCCCTATTAAAGAGGACAATGTGAAACAGGAAGGTTTGAAAGGAAGTGATGCATTCAGATCCATAGATAACTATTTTCACGTTGCATTTAGAACGGGCCCCATATGGGATTTGATTGATGATATATTTAGCATGTGGGAGAATATTGGCGTAAAAAATCAAAAGGTAAAAAAATAAAACAGTTGCATGGAGCAGTAGTCAAGGAGGCCCTGATGTCAAGAATTTTCCAGAAGATATGACTATAACACCTTGGAGATCATTGCAAGGTGTGAAGGATGAAACACTTATATCTACAATACTGTCACGTGTAAATTCAGGTGAATTATCCATGGAGGAAATGTGCAATGATTTT
The DNA here is from genome assembly GCA_027924585.1 of Larix kaempferi. Classification (NCBI taxonomy): domain Eukaryota; kingdom Viridiplantae; phylum Streptophyta; class Pinopsida; order Pinales; family Pinaceae; genus Larix; species Larix kaempferi. The sequence goes on from BSBM01000344.1 coordinate 10,575,063, forward strand.
GAAAAGTAAGTTTATAGGTTGTTTTTATTTTTTTTAAGTTTATTTTTCGAGTTTAAGATTTTATATTAAATAAACATCGTGTTATTATTAGATGTCATTGTTAACACCATTTATTTTTACATCATGTAGTCATAAGGTTTACATGAAAATACAAGAGGATATGGTTATAATGTTGGGTGAGAAGAGTTGGGATGATATCACATGAAACTATCCAGATTCAAGCTCCATGGAAAACTTAAAAGATTTTTTTGTTGCATACAAAAAAGTATGATGATTTATGATATTTTCTATTTTATTTATTTCTAAGTGAATTCATTTCTATTTTATTACTTATAGACATAATTTTGTTTTCAAAGATGTCAAAGAAGAATACATTACCAGAGTCTTTCAAAATTCATATTCAAAAAAGCAAAATAGAACGACAAAGAAGCCAACGTCTTGCAAACGTCGAACTTGATGACACCATTGATCATCATGTTTGGAATGGGCTCGACACTGTGCAATATAAAGTGATTTTGGGTGATTGTGCAAACATTGCAAATCTTGTTCCCAAAAAGGATTACTCCCTAGTTATTGCAGATATCCTCATGGATACAATATCAAAAACATTACTTATGATTGTGAGCCTTATACATACCAGTAATTCAATAAAATGGTTTCAGTATTTCTGGACATCACAACATCACCCCTATGGAGATTTATTGTTTTCCATTCAGATGAACAGGGAGGAGCAGTGCTAACAACCTTCAAGGATAAAGCAAACTCAAGGAAACAACTATATTGGTAAGATATTTGTAGTATATTATTATACATTTGAATTTAGAAACCAAAATTATTTTTCTATAAGTTAATTAGATTCTTATCTATTTTTATTACAGGCATAAGCCTAACATTTGTAGCTCCAGCATTGACCCATTTATGAGTGATACTGAAAACATACATTTTGCATGTTGGACAAAAGATGAGACCTATGAAACTCTTTTAATCAATGTAAAGAGTGAAGGAAAATATAGTCAAATATTGTCCTATAATGTCGTGGTTAACAAGTTGACATATGAAGAAAGAGATTTGAAAGGAGATACTGTAAACATCTACCAAAAGCCACAATCATTGATTACTTATCTCCTAGATACTTTTTCAATAGAAAGAGATTGGGTTTTAGATTTGTTCTCGGGATCAAGTAATATTTCTGATAATACATATGAAACTAGTGTTGTAATCTAAATTCAGTAATATATATTTTTTATATTTATGTTTCATTATGTTATTTAACTTTTTTTGTTCTAAATGTGGTGATTAGGTACAACAATAGCATGTTCATTACAAAAAGGAAGAAATTGCATATCCATTGACAATGATCTACTACAATGCAATTATATCAAGCAAAGAATTAATGCTATGAAAGTTCTTCCAGATGAAATGCAGGAAGTTGGTTTGAAGACAGGAGAATTTACTTAGTCACTTGTGGCAAAGATGTCAAAAGAGTCTCATCCTCCTTTAAAAGGAATGTTCGGAAAATATCACTTTGGGCATTTTGCATAATTATAGGACCTAATGCAAGAACACATTGAGGTCCAGGAAGAAAGCCAACCAACAGAACCAACCAAAAATGTCAATTTCGATGAAGATTTCGAGATGCATGATATTGTTGATTAGTTTCATATCATTGAGGAAAATGTCAAAGTTGACAAATTTTTGATAAGATATTTTTGTAATGTTTTGAATTGAAGATTTTATTTTGAGAATAAATGTTATGTTTTTAATATGCTATTTAAAAATATATGGTATACATTTTGTTGAGTTTATGTGAATCATCACTTTATGGAAAATAATGTTAAAGAGTATCATTTTTATACATCAAATTGCAGAAAATACATTGAAAATTGTTTGAAATGCCTTTTTTTTCTCATTTTGTTTAGAAATTGCCCAAAAATTACTTCTTTAAAATAAAAGTTTAATGAAAAAAACTTTGAAAATGCATATATTTTTCGTTCTAACTAGCTTCTAAATCTTACAAAAATTCAAAAATGTGTGTATTTTTTTACTATAACTAGCTGTTAAATGTAGATTGTTTTGTAAAGTTTGGAAAATGGCCCTTGTAAATAAAAGTTATAGTTTTCTTATGACCAAGAAGTTTCAAAATCACAACAAAATGGCTCAAAATGAAAAATGGTGCTACTAGTATACACACTTTTTGAAGCGGAGGTAAAAACAACTACTAAAATTGATCCCCCAAAAAATGAGAACAATGTCGAGTTCTTGTCAAGTTGTATAACATGTTTGATGTTGGCAATTTTATTTGAGCTATGAAGCTATCTGATGTAAAATCACTATACTATTTCTAATATTAATAATATGTTATGTTTCTATGAAAAAAAGGAAAATATGCATTTCTTCTTTTAAACTTATTGGTTTGAATCCGAAGAGGGTAGGCTTAGCCTATATATATTTTTGCATGCCAAGGAGATATATAGATAATAAAATGTTATATTATTACTTGTGACAATTATTATTATATCGATGATACTTCGAAAGTTGTGTGGTATAGAAAGGTCTTTAAACCTATTTCTATATGAGAAACGATTCCTTTTATGGGTTTTACAATGGCTGTATTCGTGGTTTTCCTATTTATTATCTTGGAGATTTATGACTCTTTGAGCTTTTGTGTTTTCCTATTTATTATCTTGGATATTTATGATTCTTTTGGGTTTTTCTATGGTTTGATTCGCAGTTTTTCTATTTATTATTTTGGAGATTAATGATTCTTTTGTTTTATTGATGGGATTTTGGTTTAGTTGGGGTTTGAGGAACTTGAAAATTTGCTTCCCCGAATTTTGAAGAAAACAAAAAACCGAGAAATCCAAACCTAAACAAAATAGGGATTTTGAGTTTTTGGTTTTATCTTGTTCAAATAGTTTTTCGTGAAATAATAGGGACTTTGAGTTTTTGGATTTATCTTGTTCCAATGGTTTATCACGTAATTTGGTATTTTACATATTTTTTAGATTGAACCCCAAAACTCATATAAACCTTGTGAATTTTGATGTGTACTGGAAAAAAAAAATATATATATATATATATATATATAGTAGGGTCATTTAATGTGTCAAATTTGCATTTAATTAAATGTTTGTCCTTGCAAATTTATGAAAAAGATAATAAATGAGTTTTGTTCATGTCAACTAATTCAATGTTCAACATATAATTTCAAAAAAAAATACAGGATCCCAATTTTTTCTTTGAAATTATATTATTCATTTATTTTGAAGTTGACCCATTAATAATTGAATCACATTTTATACACAATTTGTTCCTATCAACCTTTTTCTAATTATTTATATAGATTGAAAAACAAAAAAGACCCCAAAATTCACAAGGATCCCACATATTTTTAATAAATTTTTTGTTGTGTATGTTTTATGTTATTGATTTTTCTTTGAGTTCCTTTGAAACTGTGGAAAAATAAATTAAATAAAAAAATATAATATGCAATCAAAAGTCTGAAAATAATATGCCATTGGATAGAGGATTCATTGAGGAATCCACTAACCTTGACTCCTAATATGAATGAGATGAAAGGGTTTCACCCTTTAGAAGTTGCAGCTCTAGAAAATCATCAATTGAAGCACTAGATCGAGATATATAGCTCGATTGATGTTTTTAAAAAGCTCAATCAAGGGCTATATGATGAATTTTAAATAACTCAATCGAGGGTTTGTGCGGTTTTAAAATAGCTTGATCTAGCTATGGAGCTCACACAAGCTCGTGCAAACCCAACAAATCTTCATATATATCAACTCCAAGATTTATGGAGCTCAATCAATCTTCAACAAATCTGACAACCACTTCATATATCTCATAATTTTAACTATTTGGTGGTTAGAATAATAGAAAAAACACACGCGAAGCAATCAACAATCAACATCGAGAAAAATACACTTGAAAGAATAAATTAATCAACAATCAAGATGGAAAATATTAAAAATATCAATATGAAATATGATCACCAATGGGTTAACGGAAATGAAGTATGAGAGAAACCTATAGAGAGGATGAGACAAAGACAAGCAAAATTGAAATAACAACATAAAGAAATTGTAGGTCAACCTATTACTCAGCCTTTGGTGCGTCTAGTTGGAGAGTCTTCGGGCATCTAGTTGAGGGAAATATAGATAATTCTTCAAGTTTCTTTTTAACTATTAAAATGCATACCTATTTTATAATTCTTTAGGTTTCTATTTAACCATTAAAATTCATGTCTATTTTATAATTCTTCATGTTTCTATATACTCATTAAAATGCACATCTATTTTATAATTATTTATGTGGATTCCTTTAATGGAAACCATTGAGCAATCCAATAAATCAAAGTCAAACCTTAATTCAATCAACGCAACTAACCAACTTAATATTTTTATGACATCATAAAAAATATTATACTCTAAGTTAGGATCATTGGGCTAGGCATCCAAATGATGTTCCTCAATCATTTTTCATTTAAAACATAGTTGTTTAGCTAGGAAGCTAGAAATCTTTCTATACCAAGTGTGCATAAACCAAGATATGGACGTCGGTGCCCTAGGATGCTAATTGCTAAATCCAAGGTTTGATGTTTCTCAAAGGTTTCTTTAACCACCCAACTTTTCTTTACCTACAACCCATTACCATTCGAGGTCAAATTCCTTATATGTACTTAAGGAAGCCATTTTAGTGGTCAAAACCTAGGATTGCGACGAAGGTGACTTTCATCGGGTATGATTATACCTAAGGCATATAATTGTTGGATACTGGAATATGTCCTCACTGCCCTTCACTATAACCGACTCTATCATACCTTCATTAGTCAGTTTTGGGGGACTTCAACCCCTATCATTGGGACTTTTAGAAGGCCTAGTTAAATTTTTGTAGGAAGATCATTAATAGTCATAGGAATATTGGTAAACTTGCACACTATGAGATCCATCCAACTTTGAACTCAAACAACATTTTTTCCACCATTGACTCTAGTTTGGGAACCAAATCTTACACTGAGACAAGTTCTAACGTCTACAAATATTCTTCATTATTGGGGGCATTCCTTGGTGGCCCACTCAAACCACCACACATAGGTTATTTACCTCTCTACACGATCTTAGTAACAGAAAATGCCACTTTGACCTCATTGCCTATGTCAAGTACACCACCATGACCTACCACTTTTTTTATGTCACCCATTAGGCACTGCCTCCCCCATCTCTCTCCATAGATGGGATCCTGTAGAATGTATCTCAATTTTATTTTCCCCATTGGGTGTAACTAAGACTCTAGTCATGACTACGTTGCCTCTTCTAGTACTCACCCTTGGGATACCCAGGTATGGTACCTCTGAAATCTCAATCCTAATTTCTCCCTAGATTGCACTAAAGACATAAGATCGATATGATTGAGGGCATGTTGTTATAAGTACTCCTAGGGTTATGATCTGATCATGATTCTAGCGGTGATGCACAATGTCACATATGTCATTTGATTTGAAGTATACATATGCATGTTAGTGATATATAAATCATGGATAATGCATTACATTCATTTGTTTACACCACATATTTATACTGTGTATGGAAACTCTCTTATCATTGCAATTGTGGTTGCATGTTTGGATAACAATGGTGGATATGATGGATGGAATTGTTGTTTTACTGGTTGTATAACACCCTATAGCATACTAGTGCTTGTACACTTAAAAAAATTAGTTCAATAAATAAAAAAGAAGAAATGTTATGCACCAAATTCCCCAAATAACATAAAAATATTAAAAAAAGAGTAACCCGGGTCCTTGCAAATGAAATAGAGAGATGAATAAGAAGCCTCTTCGAGGGGAAAACCTCCTTATACAATGTATTAAATGCACAATACAAGGTGAGATGATCCTAAAATTAGGTCTCCTTGGTATATATATAGAAGACCAAGGGTACACTTACAATTCTAGTTGACCATACAATTACAATTAAGGTCCTAGCCGACCAATAAAGACAATACTAATATAACAATAGAAATGTAATGTCACAATATTTAGGGATTAATATGCCCCTCCCCTTCAAACAAGTGTTGTCCTCAACACTTGTGATGCAGGAGCATCCTGCTCTCCACCCAAGTCCAAAGTTTGGTCAGACCTTAGGGTCTTGACATTTTCCTAAGCATGTCTTTGATGAAATATTGTAAATAATACCATGTTTTAAGTGTGATTATAGATAGATGATGAGTCATTAGTTTAGATGAGTCATTGAGTGGGTCATGTAATAAAATCCACATCTAATGGCAGCATTCGATGAAGATCAAAGGATCTCATAAGCGAGTCATAGAGGTAAGATAAGTATGTTGCTAATCTTAGAAATAGTTGCTGTGAATTAGGAGTGTGTTGAGAGGTTTTTGGATCTAAACCATAATTGGTTTCAGAATCCTTTTGTATAAATGTATGAGCCTACGAGGCATAGGGAGAGGTGGCCAAACAATGTAAATCAGGACAAGAGAGTTGATCATGTTTGTATCAAGCCTAAGAGGATCAAAACATAGGTTCTGAGACAATTGTGAATGTACAAGTTTCTTATGATTGAATGAAGAAGGATAATTATGTATATCTCTGTATCTATGGATGAATTATGTTGAGTGGTCAATGGAAGAATAATTCTCTGTGTGTGATTTATGAAATGTTGAATACTTGTTAAATGATAGATACTCTGTGTGTCTCGTAGCCTGAAATTGGGGTTCTTAGATAATTGAATATTGCAGAGGAGGTTTGACTGATCCCTATGTGTGAGTGCTTGAGTAAATGTTGTAGTTTGCAGTGCAAACCATGTATCATCGATCACTGAAAGGATCAATTCTCCTTCATATACAAAGTTGTGGGTGAAGCTCAGGGTTAGACCGGAACGAGCTTGTGGAGTTGAATTGAAGTTCTACTCTATCTAAGAGGTGATGATTAGATCCAACGAAGGAGATCAATTCTGGTGAAGGTCGATCAAGTTTGATTGATCGATTTTCTGATCAATCAACGTAGAGTCATGGAGATTGCATTCAGTTCATTTCACAGAGGTTGGACGGTCTAGATAGAAGCAAAGAGATCAACGATGGGGAAAGGATTTCGAGAGGAGAACTTGCGGGGGAGATAGAGCTCTGAAATGCCAAGGTGAACGTTCCACAATTGATCATAGATCGATGGACAAAGGGATCCACGAAGTGATCAATGGCTCGTACAACATTCTGTAGGAGAATGTGGAATTAGCACATATGATTGGAGTACACCGTTGATCTAGATCCAACGGTCCAAGACAATTGTGGAAGGAACTTTGCGGGAGGCAATTGCGGAAGGAAGTTGTAGAAGGGACACCCGCAATTGTGGAAGGAAGGAAATTGCGAAAGGAAGGAAGTTGCGGAAGGCGATTGCGGAAGGTAATTGCGAGAAGGTAAAGGAGAAAGGTGAGACCCGTAATTTTGATGAAACTCAGTTCACCGCCAGTTTGAAGTCCGCTCTTCAACGACTATTTGGATAAAGGTTTGGAGAAAGACTTAGTTGGATTTGCTAAGTTTGGTGATTTTGCTAAGTTTAGAATCAGACTAATCTTGGGGAAAGCGGGTTGGATTGGTTTTGTTGATCCCTCTTGCATCAATTGGTATCAGAGCGAGGTTCGCTCTTGGAATTAGGTATGTTCTTTTTTGAATTGATGCCTAGAATGACATATAAATATTTTGAAATTGAGAACACAAGAACGGTACTTGGAGAGATTTAGGGCTTGCAGCATTGAAGATTTGGAGAAATATGATAGAACAAAGGAATTGAATAGATAAATTAAAGTGATGTAGGTCTGCAATAGAATATTGCAGTAGACATAGGATTGGTATGTTTAAAAAAGGTATGTTGGTTCAAAGGAAATTGAACATAGAAAATTTGAATTGAGTCAATTGAAGTAAATAGAGGACAACATGTACAGGGAAGTTCATGAGAAGATCTCAGAGGTGTGTGACATAAAGTTGTCCATTCAAGTGCAAGATGTGGAAGACATCTTTAAGGTATTGATTTATGTGTTTATATTAACTCTGGTTTGAAATTATTGCAGATTGAATCCTATGACAAGGTTGTTAGTAGCAGACAGCTTGAAAGCTATGATAGAGAACATGTATGTTCTTGATGAGAAGAGTTTGTGAACTCTTAGAGAAAAGAGGAAATAGTGGCAGAACCTAAGGATCCAACAGAGGTTGGACAAGAAGGGGACAAGTTGAATGTTCTTAGAGAAAGTGGATCTGTAGAAGCCTGAGAGGAGCAAAGGAAGTTGCTCAAGAGGTTCTTGAGAAAAAGGAACCAAGGATACCAAAAGGAAAAGCTCAATGAGAGATAGCTTGTTTAGGTATAGAAAGTATGAAGAATTGTTGAGGGAAGGCTTGGGAGTAGTCCACAAGTGAACAAGATGAAGTTCACGAAGGAAGAGGAGATAGATACAAAGAATATTGCAAGTCATTGCATGGGTTCAAAGGAAAGCCACAACAAAAGGAAAGATTCCAAAGAAAAAAAGCATCAAGAAAATGAGTCAAGAGGAGTATGAAAGAGAATTAGTTGAAATAGGATTGCAACTTATTCATTTAGAGATGTTACTACAGAAGGAAAACTAAAGAGGATGGAACTTGAAGAAGAAACTCAAGTGGACATTGATGCAATTGTTTGAAGATAAGATTTGGAGAATCTTAGAGGAAATGAAGCATAGAATGAATGATTTATAATGGAAGGAGAGATTGTGATGTACCAACTTAGGATTGTGGCACAAAAACTCAAGACTTCTCAAATTGACTAAAACAGTGATTGTGGAGGCTAGAATTGTTGGATATGGGAAAGATCAAAGGATATGGATAGATGGAAGGTTTTGATATGATTTTATACCTATGCACAACATACTGAGACCATTTATGTTTCAAGAACAGCCCGACTGAACTCTACTCCAATGCTCCTGGGGTTCTCATCATTTACAAACTAGTATGGGTAGGAAACTTGACTGAGGGTTGGAGACGGTTGTTGTAGAAATAAGAGAGCTTAATTAACATTCATTTATAGTCATATCATCATTAAATATCATCTCAAAAAGTTTTATGCAGATCTGGGAAAGTATTATAACAAATCTAGTGAAATGGCAATTCAGGACAACTCAACTAGTTCGACTTTTGGATTCCCAAATAGTGCTCAAATGCAATCGAATTTCTGAAAAATAGGTTGGATCATGACATATGATATGTTAGATAACTATAGGAACATTAATGAATTCATTTGGACCTTTACTCATTGACTTAGGAATCATTCATTGAAAGCTAGTCAAATTCTAGCTAAATCTAGAAGGGGTGCATAAATTGGAGAAGAAATCAGAGATCTGTAATTTGTATTGAAGTGACTGATATAATAACATTACATAATTTTTTATTACATCATAAATAGGCCAAGATTCCTCTTATAAGATGATGGAAGAATATCTCCTTTTGCATATAGGAAACTAGTTGTAGAATAGAAGAAGGAGGAAGGATTCAATCTCTAACTTTGGTGAAGATGTTTCTGAACTTCCAATTCAACCTAGTCAGCTTTAGTACCTACAAATACACTCATTGATAATGGTTGGATTCCATCATCCTCTCACAGAAATCTGGGGCACATCTCCCATGCTTGACTAGGGGCACACCTCCCAAGTCTTGGATGCACAAATGCATTCATAAAATTTTGCATACTAGCAAAATATGTGAAATGGAGTTGGAATCCTTCTTTTATAAAATTCATGTTGACCGGTTGAGTTGGAATCCTTCTTTTATAGAATAGGTCACCCATGAGTGGACATACTTTCCTTGCTTTGCTTTGCTTTGGCTTTCCTTCTTTTTCCTCCTTTTTTGAATTTCCTTCTTTTCTGAACTTTCCTGCTTTTCATATTTTCCTGCTTTCTGGATTTATGCTGCTTTTCCTAAAATATTCATCTTTTCTCATTTTTGGCATCATTTTTGGACTCTAGTGCTTACTTGACTTCTACTCCAAGTAATTCCTCCAACCTTGTCCACTAATTCGAATTGGTGAGCCAATTTCTCCATTTATTCAGCATAACAAATAAAAATATTAATTGCACCAATAATATTAAATGCTCCATAATTATTTATTCCAAGTAGGTAGCAAACTATAGATAAATTTAAATGCACACTCCTAATTACTTAATTGTCTCATCTTAACCCTCATTAATTAATTAATTCAATCTGTCACTAGGATCCATGGGGTTCGATCTTCTTCATGGTGCTGACAAAATGGGAACATGACAGTCCTCCCCTCCCAAGATTGCTTGTCCTCAAGCAAAATATCCCAACAGGTCCATCATGCTTTTGCTGCACTACTCTGATCATAATCATCTCTCCAAGAAAATCTTCACTACATCTGTAATTGAACATGCCTACTTCTATCCAAGTGAAGCAACTGGAAAGTGTGCCAAGATCCCATAAGAATATCAGAAATGCAAAGATACCACTACTATGTAAACTATAAGTCCATCCAAGAAGGTGTTCCCTATGTAGGAAACTGAAACCAAGTGCAACATAGGTGAACTGGTGTAAAAGAGGGTTGGCTTTCTCCATCATGCCAACATGCAAACAACTACTCCAAGGAAAAACAATGTCAGGATCCCATTGCTTGTATGGCACCCCCATGGATCGGAATACCATCCAACAAAATCTGTTAAGTAAAAGAGTTCCTGGATACCACTGTTCATGCTACATCTCCCCAGACATTATTAACAAGAAAAAATCAACATCATATGAAATGTTGGGAAAGATGAAAACATCATACCACCATATTGGAAAATCATCCTTTACAATGCAACCCTGAAGCTTTGAGGGCCCCTCAATCAAGATATGCAACTCTCCATGGTAGGAACCAATCAAGGCAAGGCTATGCATCACCAAATATGCCTCCAAAGAGTGAGGCCGAACCTCATCAATTATTTCCACTCCATCAATAAGGTTCTCATATGCCAAATGCACATAAGAATAAAAAATGTCATCACTGTAGCTCAAATGAAAAGGGTGGAAGTCCCTTATCCAATCATGAGAAAGATAGGAATCATATAAGAAAAAATTCCTTGTTAACTGCTCACAAGTAAAATATGATGAATACAATGAAAAACCATAAGTGCAATAAGACCCAATACCCTTAAGGGCATACATCTCCAAGGAAGTTATCTCATGGCTCAACTTTCTTCCACAAGATCCAAAAGACAAACATGTACTATCCCAATGGCTCAACTCTCTGCCACTGTTTCCACTCAAGTGGAAATAACATGTGTTGCATACCTCCATCAAGTACGTACTCATCCCATCAGTGGATGAACAACCACTCACCAAATCAGGTCCAAGTAAGGAGCTTGTGGTTCCCCCAAGTGCACATCCCCAATAGTTCACCAACTTCCTTTGGAAGCTTGTTTGTTTAGTTTCCTTCCATCCACCATGTGCATAAATTTTTCTACAAGGAGACTCCATGTGGAGCATGTAGCCTTCCACCCAATCCATGTGTGGATGAATGGTATCTAATGGAAGCAATATGCACCTATGTTGCTGATCACAAAACATATCAATGTCAGAGGCATAAAAAATTTCACACAACAAAAATTTACCTCTTGGATTCTCCAACTTTGTGGTGCATCTATCCATGGATGGAAAGAACTCTCTGCTACTCGATTCCAAGGTTATGAAATCAAGATCATGGCTGATAGGGGGAATATGAGCCTTTTCCAAACCCCATGTATTTATCATCAAGTCATCTAGAATGACTGTGGGAGCCTCCTGCTCCTCTTGGGGCCTTATCAAGAAAAATCCTTTCACCAATTCTCATCTTCAAGTGATGTGACTGAAACATAATTGTGGGGTGAGAGAATGAATCAACTCTCTGTAACAATTATCCACCAAGCATGTGGATCTATGTACCTCATCCTCATGGGATGACCCCTCAAATGTGAGACCATGTGTCTCCTCCAAAATTATGCATCTCTCATCATGAGGTAACTCATCATCTCTCTGAAAACAAGGCAAGTTCTTGGTTACCTTCTTGCTTGATTTCATCCCTCTCAAGAACATTCAAATCATCATGCTCCTCATGTTCCACCATCACATGAGATTCCTCCACAAAAATATGAAAATCATCAACCAAAAGGGAATGGCTGATTGGAACATAGGAAGGAATATATGATCTTAGAGACTCTTGATGAAGTTGCTCTACTTGCATCTGAGATTCCAAGAGAGTACTTTGAGTACTTCTCAAAGAATCTTGGGTGGATTCCAACTCATATGAGAGCCTTTCAATCTCTTCTTCATTCTTCAATAATACATCATGATACATTCCTAAAAGATCAAACAAATAATATCTGTCAGAAATCAATTGTGAAAATTTACTTTTGATGTTTGGCATTGACTTCTGAATCTCCTCCAAGTCTTCAATGGAGAGTGGATTTTTCAGTGATGCAGCTCTCCAACAATATTGTGACACTAAAGCATGAGTGACATGGAGAATGTCAATGGTCTCCTTGATCTTCAATGTGTTCATCTTTAATGTCCCTTCAAGGAAGGATGGTTCATGACAATGAACATCCTCTTCTTCAATTTTCCTTGGATTAACATCATGAAGCTTATGTGGTGATGGTGAAGTTACTCCTTTCTCCTCACCAATGGCTGCAAATTCATCATCTTCATGCTCAAAGGAAAGTATGTTTGCAACAACTTTATCAAAGTATGAAACTTCATGAGATAGAACCTTCTCTTCTTCAAATTCTTCAAACTTCATTGGATCACCCTCATAAAATTCAAGCGGTGAAGGTGAAATTGATCCTTGGTTTGCTTCCACTATTGCAAGGAATCCATCATCATGATCAATGGTACTTTGGATTGCAGCAAAATCTTCAAATATGATCCCTATGTCGCCATCATATAGATGTGAGCACCCATTGATATCACCTTGCAGTGACTCATGCTCCTCCAATGGTTCATCTCCATGAATGCCTTCATAGTTAACACCAAAATTTTGAGCCTCCATACCGAAGGACTCAACCATGCCAACCCTCTCACTCTAAGTGGCTACCATATCACAATGAAAAAAAGGGATACAAAAATCAGAATTGTGGAAATACCTTTGTATCATGTCTTTCTCTTCATGTGGTGGATCTGTAATGGCTTGCCCTTCCACCAAATCTTCTGGTTCACATCCAACTGATGTTTGCTTGTCTTCTGCTTCTTGATGAAGCTCAGGAGGTGATTTTAAACCTCATTCATGTTCATCCTTTGGATCAGATCCAAAATATGTATTACCACTTCTGACAACATCATCATCCCTTATACTTATTTTGAGATCACCCACCAAGAAACTAGGAGTGATTCACCTTCCACATTGCCAACAACCACATGTTGGATTGTTAGATCTTCAGCTGTGCATGGACCTTTTTTATCTTCTTCCGAGGATTTATTTGGTAACTCATCAACCTTATGGCTGCTACAAATAGACTGATTTATATATTCCTCTTGCTTATCCTTCATATCAATACCTTTGGTCCTCTTTTCTTCTCTACAACTTAGCTCCTTCCTTGGTGGCTTGTTGGTCTTCAAGGAATCCACATGTGTCATTGTTTTGGATTTCTTGGGTAACAAGAATACCACTTCTTTACAAACATCATTTTCCATCAATGCAATCTTTTCCTTTTTAATTCTAGAGTAGGTAACTTGAAATAATCTTTGGATCTCATGTGTGCAAAACTCTCTGAAAGATATGAGTTCCAAAATCTCATTTCGCAATGCATAGTAAGTTGTGAGGTACTCAAAGGGTATCCTTAACTTCACTTACTCAACAATTTCAGACCTTGGATAATAAAAATATTCATCATACCATTGGTCACCATAGTCACCATCATCTCTTGTGAAACTGCTCGAAAATATGCATGATGATTCTTCTTCTTCGACTGCAACTGGCACTAGCCTCATGGCTACAAATTTGAATTGTGATCTGCAATATTTTTATTTATCAGTGAGCTTATTTCTTTCCACAAGGGTGGAGGAAATTTATCTGATACCACTGTGATCTACCAACTTAGGATTGTGGCACAAAAACTCAAGACTTCTCAAATTGACTAAAACAGTGATTGTGGAAGCTAGAATTGTTGGAGATGGGAAAGATCAAAGGATATGGATGGATGGAAGGTTCTGATATGATTTTATACCTCTACACAATGTACTGAGACCATTTATGTTACAATAACATCTCGGTTGAACTCTACTCCAATGCTCCTAGGATTCTCAGCATATACAGACTATTATGGGTAGGAAACTTGACTGAGGGTTGGAGAAGGTTGTTGCAGACATAAGAGAGGTTAATTAACATTAATTTACAGTCATATAATCATTAAATATCATCTCATAAAGCTATATGAATATTTGGGCAAGTATTATAACAAATCTAGTGAAATGGCAATTCAAGACAACTCAACTAGTTCGACTTTTGGATTCCCAAAAAGTGCTCAAATGCAATCAAATTTCTGAAAAGTGGGTTGGATCATGACATATGATATGTTATATAGCTATAGGAATAGGAATGACTTCATTTGGACCTTTACTCATTTACTTATGAATCATTCATTGAAAGCTAGTCAAATTCTAGCTAAATCTAGAAGGGGTGCAGAAATTGGAGAATAAATCAAAGTTATGTAATTTTTATTGAAGTGAATGATATCATAACATTACATACTCTATTATTACATTAGAAATAGGCAAATATTCCTCTCATAAGATGATGGAAGAATCTCTCCTCTTGCATATAGGAAACTAGTTGTAGAATAGAAGAAGGAAGAAGGATTCGATCTATGACTTTGGTGAAGATGATTCTGAACTTCCAATTCAACCTGGTCATCTTTAGTACCTGGAAATACACTCAGTGATAATGGTTTGATTCCATCATCCTCTCACAGAAAGCTAGGGCACATCTCCCATGCTTGATTAGGGACACACCTCCCAAGTCTTGGATGCACAAATGCATTCATAAAATTTCTCATACTAGCAAAAGATGTGAAATGGAGTTGGAATCCTTCTTTTATAGAATTCATGTTGAGCAAGTTACTTGGATTGGTGACCTGTGAGAATAGGTCACCCATGAGTGAACATACTTTCCTTGCTTTGCTTTGCTTTGGATTTCCTTATTTTTCCTCCTTTTCTGACTTTCCTTCTTTTCTGAACTTTCTTTCTTTTCATACTTTCCTTCTTTTCCTGTTTTATCCTGCTTTCTGGATTTATGCTGCTTTTCCTGAAATATTCCTCTTTTCCCATTTTTGGCATCATTTTTGGACTCTAGTGCTTACTTGACTTATACTCCAAGTAATTCCTCCAACCTTATCCACTAATTCGAATTGGTGGGCCAATTTCTCCATTTATTCAACATAACAATTAAAAATATTAATTGTACCAATAATATTAAATGCTCCATAATTATTTATTCCAAGTAGGTAGCAAACCATGGATAAATTTAAAAGCACACTCTTAATTAATTAATTGTCTCATCTTAACCCCTCATTAATTAATTAATTCAATCTGTCACTAGGATCCATGGGGTTCGATCTTCTTCATGGTGCTGACAGAATGGGAACATGACAAAGACTCAAAGAAACTGTCAGGCCATTAACAGGATAAGGTGTTCAATATTGCGAACCAGAAAAGGGAAACATCATTGGAGAGGATGATGAAGAAGGGAAGGAGAGACTAACTGAATCTCTCATAAACTCTTTGAAGAGTTCAAATCAGCGAATGAAGGAATCAAGAAGGACTAGAGAGCCTAATGTTTTTAAAACTAATGAATTGTGTGTGTTTATAGGTATAGCAAGTGATGAAGATTATGAGGCTGTCATGAAGATGAAGGAAGAAAAAGAAATGTATTCTTACATCCCTGAAATAGGACAAAGTCGAAATTTTGTTCTGAAGATGGAGGATGAGACAACATGGTATCATGAAGATATCCAAGGGGGAACACATACACAATTTGACAATGGGGTTGCTGACAGATAGTCAGAAGAACCTGTTGCTGCAATTGAAATAAATTTGTGTCATGAAGACAACAAGGAGGAAGAACATACACCATTGAACAAAGAGACTGTTGGAAGACAATTAGAAAGGACTGTTGCTACACGGAGCAAGGAATATTTGGCTCATGAGAATGGCCAAAGGGAGGTTGAAGATAAGCATTCAGTTGCAATGATTACCAGATGGAATGAAGATATTGAGTTGCTAGAAGAATTTTTTAGTAAAGAGGATTCAGAAGGAAGAGAAAGTCCAGCTAGAGGAGAGAGAGCATGTTTAAAAGAGTATTACAATGAAGAAAAGGTGCCCATAGCATCTAAATCCAAGGAGGTAAATTTTAATTATCAAATTAAATTAAATGTAGGCATAATCAATAATAAGTAACACGATTGGGAAGTAGCCTCAAAGGGTGAATTTGAACTTCAATTTCAACATTCAAAGTTGATGAATTTTGAGGATGAGATAATATTTTTTGAGGAATGGTTGGAAAAATATACAAGTGATGGAGACTACAAACAGTTTGAAGGTTTAACTCAAACTGATTCTGGGGAGGAGACTATAATGTCAAATGAACATGGCATGAATGAAGATGAGAGTAAAAATCCTGAAGATATAAGAAAAGAGAGGATGCAGCAGCTAGTGGATAACAACATAGAGTCAAAAGACAAGCAAAACAAGTAGGTGTACCAACCAGTGAATAGACTGGACAATGAAATTGAGATGGTAAGGGTGTTGATTTCAAAGGTATCTCAGAGAAGACATGAAGATAAAATGAATATTTACATCATTAAAGCAAGAAAGCAAAGTAACAATCAAAGACAAGTGACAAGGGAATATTGAAAAAGAAAGGCTAGTGGAGCATTGCAGCAAAAAGTATGGAAGCCAAGAGAGTTGCAGTCAACAACAAGACAAAAAGATAGCCATGAAGTAATTGGAAAGCTTCAACATAAACTTTGGGACCTAGGCATATTGAAGATTGAATATTATGACCAAGAGGTCATATTTCTTTCTTCATGGGGATTCTGATGCAGGAGCATCCTGCTCTCTGGGTTAGAGCGGAATGAGATTATGGAGCTGAATTGAAGTTATACTCTTTTTAAGAGGTGATGATCAGATCCAGCGAAGGAGATCAAGTCTGGTGAAGGTCAGTCGAGTTTGATTGATCGATTCTCTTATCAATCAATGCAGAGTCATAGATATTGCATTCGGTTCATTTCACAGAGGTTGGACGGTCCATATCGAAGTAAAGAGATCAATGACAGGGAAAGGATTTTGAGAGGAGAACTTGTGTGGGAGATAGAGCTCCGAAATGCCAAGGTGAAAGTTCTGCAATTGATCGCAGATCGATGGACGAAGGGAGCCACGAAGTGATCAATGGCTCATACAACATTCCGCGGGAGAAAGAATTCAGGGGTTAATGGCCAGAACGGATGCAGAATTAGCACATAAGATTGGAGTCCACCATTGATATGGATCCAAAGGTCCAAGAAAATTGTGAAAGGAACTTTGTGGGAGGCAATTGCGGAAGGCACACCCGCAATTGCAGAAGGAAGGAAATTGCGGAAGGAAGGAAGTTGCAAAAGGAAGTTGTGGAAGGAGATTGCAAAAGGTAATTGTGGGAAGGTAAAAGAGGAAGGTGAGACTCGTAATTTTGATGAAACTCAGTTCACCGCCAGTTTGAAGTCCACTCTTCAATGACTATTTGGAGAAAGATTTGGAGAAAGACTTAGCTGGGTTTGCTAAGTTTGGCGATTCTGCTAAGTTTAGAATCAGACTAATCCTGGGGAAAGCGGGTTGGATTGGTTTTGTTAATCCCTCCTGCATCAACTTGATTACCTATGGATGTTTTTGCATGAAGAACTCATATTCCCATGTAAACTCTTCTATCGACGACTTCTTTCATTTGATGAGGTACTATGTAATTTCTTGATTTCAAAGTTGTTTGATATTTGTGTCAAGGATTGTTTTAGGTTATAGTATTAATTTCCCTTCTTCACATGTAGACTCATTTATTGGGAAGTTCTTTCACTTGATGAGGTACTCAATAATTACTCGATTTTGAAGTTGTTTGATCCTTCTGTCAAGGATCGTTTTAGGCTCTAGTATCAATTTCCCTTATTAATCAATTTTTAGTAAAATAGTCTAGACTCAGATCTTCTCAGCGATTACCTTTTTTAGGCAAGAAACATGAGAGACTAGATGTACACGTGAATATGGAGGCAAGGCCAATTTATAAGCCATACTTCCAATCTTCTACAACACCTTATAGGGACCATAGTACTTGGGTGTTAATTTATTGACCTTCTTTTGTTGCTTGAGGGACATTTGTTTAACTTATGGTTGCAGCAATTGCCCACTTCAAATTTGATTTCACTACAATGTTTATTTGCTTGTCGTTTTATCTTTTTTTTTCTATATCCAAGCTATAATTCAATAGTTGGAGAACCTCTTATTGGTGCTCTATGTTATCCTCCACTACTTGAACCTTATATTTCTCTTTCAAGGATGATGTGATGGAAGGAGGACGATATCCATAAAGTAACATAAGTGGATACAATATGAAGTACATAAATATGTGTTTCACCACCATTCTATTAAGGGAAACCACTTAAACCATTTTGTTTTCAGTTATTGACACTCATTACAAACCATTTAGAGAATTTCCTAAAATTATTCCACCTACTTTGTTTTATGTTTATTAATGTGTGAGCTGTTTCCATGAAAGTAATATTTGATTATATGAATGTATTATCTATTTCTTCTTACATGTTATAGAGATAAGTAGAATTTTGGTTAGTGGATTTTCCTCCCTTCTCTTCATCACTATGGAAACTTGGTTCCTGCAATCCCCATAAATGCCTCAGGTGAGGCCTCATTTGCTTGCAGGTGAGGCCGAAAAGTCCAGTATCTAAGTGTTTTGTTGGTAAATTAATGTTGAACCTTGGGTATACCCACTACATGCTAACAAATGGTTTTGTTCTCGAGATTGGGATCTGCAACTGAAGGGGATTTTGAGGCCAAATAAGAAAGATATTGACCAGTGGTTAGAGATGAAGGAGTACGAGTTCACCAAAGATCATAATAAGAACCCATAGATTAGCTCACAGGAGTGGTTAGAGAGGTACATATTTACATGAGATTTTCTTTAGTGAATTCCTGATAATTTTAGCTGAGTGGTTAAAAAGGTTAGTTGAAACAAATGAAACATTCTGCCAAGTTGTTCCAGGGAATTAGACCCCTGACTTGATTCCGCAATTTAATACCATAAGTAATAATATGTCGCATGCAGTTGATTTTTGGTTGGATAGTGTATTGGGGGGTTATGTTACCGATTTTTCCATGAAGTGTACCCAGTCATATAGTACTACTGAAAGGAAATTCTTTAAATGTCCACATAGATAATATTTGAAAGCACTGTCTACTTGGACTACGATGTTGTTGTGTGATAAGGGAGTTGTGAGGTTAGAATCTAATCACTAGGCGCCTTTGCGCGCATAGGGGGACCCGAGGATGACCAAGGGATGGTCTTAGAGTATGGGGGGATACATGAGAGACTAAATAAGGAACATATGGGATGAGGATGCCGAGAAAAGAAGAAGGTGCGACAGAAGAAGAGGTTGGAGTGTTAAACAATGGAAAATGATTTTGGTATATTAAGAAGAGGACTGTGGCTGATAGAGAAGGACATCACAAAGAATTTGAAGAGAGAGACACTGGCGTAGAATTCCAAATCGAAGGAATACCATGAAAAAAAAGGAATGAAGAGGATCCTCATCTCAGTCCAGTAGGAGAAGATCCATTGCATATCAATAGTTGCACTCAAGTTGTTCCTTGTTCCAAATGTACAACCTCGTGCGCGTCTCCAAGGTCTGAGGTAAGAGCTAAAACTGTCATGAACACTTGTAGTTAGTACAGGAACTAAGGATAGTAGTAAAGGTATTCAAAGCAATGGAAGTAGTATGACAAACCAAACTAAGTCAACAACACCAAAAATGAATACTACGTAGTACACACTGGCAGGGGTATACCCCACTTTGAGAATGTATGTCTTCCACGGAGCAGGGACAAAATATATGGAACAATATTTATTTGTCTATGAAGCAATATGGACCATGAAGTAGGTCCATGATGATAATAGAAAATCCTCACAGCTAGCAACAAGATTTAGAGATCGTGTGTTACTATGATCATGAAGTATCAGTCCACCGCACCTACGGGACAACCTAGAACGTTGGTATAAATCAAGCAAGCTCTGTTAAAATAATTCCATAAATCGAAGTCTGATTCGTAGTGTATTGAAGAGCTGAAAGAAATTAAGAAACTACAAAATGAATCAATATGGGATTTTGATCAGATATTCAAGATATTGATGGACCAATTGACCTTCCTGATTCCATATGAGCAACATAAGGAATGGTTCATTGCAAAATTGTTACGACATATATGCTTTCCTTTGACGCAATAGAAGATTATGACTCAGAATGACATACTAGAGCTCGCGATGAAGTTAGAAGCATCCCTTATAGGAGATAATGGCATAGGGATGGATTGGGTTCAATCACAGTTAGCAGCTTGACAATTTAGTTGCAGGAGATTGCTAAAGGGAAGGAAAAGTACGAAGAAGTATGGTGTGTGACATGTATAATGGAAGGTCATCATAAGAACAAGTGCCCAGAATTTAAATATTATTTGGATACAGGAGCTCTGAATCCTTTGGACAAAGGAGGGTTATGGTGTGAAATATGCAGGATGGTGGGGCATCACCCAACCACCTGTCCTTTAATGCAAAAATATCAAATCACTGCCAGAAACATATTTTGTAATTTTTACAAGCCTGTGGGACATGACAAAAAGGATTGTCACGCACTCAACCTAATGAGATAATGCACCTCAGATGCATACAGAGTTCAAGGAGAAGTCAGATTCGAAATAGGGACACCGCAATATAATACTCTGAGGGACTACAATCAAGGAGGGATAGGAGGATTTATAGGTCAGGGGAGAGGAGGATTCGACAGAGGAAGATTACTAATTATCTGTTACAACTGTAACCAAGTTGGGCATTTTGTGCAAGATTTTCTGAATCCTTGTACAACATGTAAATACTATAGAAAATTGTACCATGCAATGAAATACTGTCCACAGTTGATCACGAAATGGAAAGAGAAAAGGAACCAAAATTTGTAGAAGATAGTAGTGAAAGAGTATGAAGATTGACCAAGGATAACAACAGTTACGCGCGGAGGAATGAGAATAGGGGTCAATGCGAAAAAAACAAAGAAATCAAACTGAATAATGGGTCAGAAAAGAAGCAAAACCACCTACAACATTTGATCCTCGGAGGGAGAGGGACACATACAAGAAATCAAGGAAGGAGCTGCTGGAAACATGATGCAAAGCATCGACATCGCAAGTGGCATATTACAAGCCATTCATGTATGATATTCCTCCAGTCTATGACTACTCGATCCTAGAAAGGCCAGTTGAGAAGATAGGTACGTTGAAAGGTTTCTTAAAGAGTTGTGTAGAACTAATAAAGGATGAAACTGCATTAAACATGTTACGCGGGATAATCAACCAGTCCGCACAATATAAAGAAACACATATTATACAACGAACAATTAACCATGTACAACGCAAGAAAAGGATGAATAGGGAATTTCGACTTATTGCACAAATACACTAGTACATGTGCACATTTTTCCCATGGAAAATCGTTGCTATTGCAACGCTTGTGCATTGCTATAGCGACAAACATGACCCCATATTTTCGTCGCAACATTTTCATCGTTGTAGCAACATTTCAAACGTTTCGTCGCTATGGCGACAGGAAAGAGATGAAAGGTGGCATGAGTGGACTATGTTTAAACCAGCATAGATCCATCTTAAACCTGTATCTATCAAGCACTGAGAGGGATCCAATTTCTTGAGGTGTGTTTCTTTTTTTAAATTTAAACTCAAGAAATTTGATCTCTCTTGATTAATAGATCCGGGTTTAAGTTTTAAGTTTTTATTTTATAAACAAACATCTATTTTTTAATTACTTTTCCTAATATTTTATTTATGAACCAACATGGATTTTTTTAATTACTTTAAATACTTTCCATAATTTTTTTTATTTTATGAGCCGACATGAATTTTTTTAATTATTTTGTTAGTAACAAACGTTACAACATCTCCCCCATACTGGGCTCTAGAGCACCTCGTTTCACTCGGTGCAAACATCACAAACGTTACAACATCTCCCCCATACTGGGCTCTAGAGCACCTTGTTTCACTCGGTGCAAAAACCAATTAACATTGCTATACCGATGTTAATCTGTCGCTATACCGACTGGTCTTCGTCACTATAGCGATGGACTGAACTTGTTAATTGCTTTCCCATGTAACAATATTTCGTGGCTGTAGTGACTATGTCTGAGTCCGGTTGTCAATATACCGACAACTAATCGTTGCAATAGCGACATTCCATCAAGAACATAGTGACAATCATTATGTCGCTTGTATAGAAAATTCGTCGCTATGTGCTTGGTGGATCTTTGCTATAGCGACGCTTCGTCATGAACATAGCGACATGTTTACTATACAAGCGACGAAATGTCTGTCGCTTGTATAGAAAACCCGTCGCTATGTTCATGACGGAGCATCGCTATAGCGACAGTCCCATGGCTATAGTGACTGAATGATCATTGCTATAGCCACATAATAGGGCTACCGGGTAAAACAATTACCAAGTTTGTGTCTTCGCTATAGCGACGATGTCTGAGTTTTTAAAAAACAAAAAATCAATGGGGTATAATTGCTATGAATTTCAGGGAATTGGACCAAATGGTGGGAGGACCTTTGCATGAGGGTATAATTCTTAACGTGGGTGATTTAAAGTGGCTTATAGAGAATCCCAAGGAATGAGGAGCATCGATAGGGTTTTCAATCCTCATCTTCTGTGAAGTTGTTATGAAATTGATTAGTTCGATATCAAGCCACACTGAGTCAGTTCTATGAAGTTGTTATGAAATTGAGGTAGGTTATTGTTTATGACGAAAACATGCCACACTGAGTAAGTAGAATGAATCTCACCAAATGGATTGAAACCATCAGTTTCCAATGAAAGTATAACATTACGAGGTTCATCTTTAAAAATTGGCCATTTTTCTTCGATGTTCTTCAATGCAGAACCATCTGCAGGCATTCAAAGAACACCATCTTCACTTCTGTTTTTTGCATGGTAATCCATAAACTGTGTTATACTTTGGAACCTGAATAGTCGTTGGAAACGTGGAATTATGGGAATATAACAAAGAACTTTACAAGGCACCTTTTTTGTTACTTGATCAGTTAGATATCTACTAATTTCACATTGTGGGAATTTGTTTTCTAATGCACACTGTACATAATATCACTAGTACAAAATGAGAGATAAGTGACCAGGCAACCAAAAAATTTGGTCGCCACGATTTTTTCAAGGGATAAATGAACAAAATTGAGAAATTTTAAGTGAGCTAACTAAAAATGACCAAGATAAATGACCAATTTGGTCATGGTATAAGAACTAAACTAAAAATGACCAATTTGGTCACGGGATAAGAACTAAACTAAAAATAACTACATAACAATTGGTCATTTATTTGGTCATTTTTAGTTGTGTCACTCTGACAATGGAAAATTACAATTTTGACAATGAATTTGTACAATTTACTAAATTCTAACACTGCAGATGGATTCAGAAACTCCTTCTTCTTTGAATCCATCTACAGTCTTAGAATGAAGTAAATTAAGGGGGTCTCCGAATCCATCTGCAGGGTTAAAATTTAGTAAATTGTAGCATTGTAGATGGATTCATATAATATCCAGTTCAATGTGCTTATCATGTCCATATCTTATTTCACCATTTATGTTTTTGTATTATCCCTTCGATAGATCCAACAAGTTGCATCATGTGTGTCATCATAGTGTGTCGGCTGAGTTGAGTCTTGGATATTTGTCATCTTTCTATTTACAAATTAAGTATCAAAGCATAGAAGTATTACCACCTTCTAACTTTAGTTAATATAGTTCATCATCATTATTTAATATTTATGACAATTTTATATTAATTTTTTTTATTCCTATAAATTTAAATTTATAGTTAAAATAATAATTTTGAAAATTTGTCATTTTGAAAATTTCATATTATAATTTTATACACCATAGTGAATTATTCTAATATAAACCATATAAACTTTTACAATTTTAAATGAAATTTAACATTAATTAAAAAGAGATTAATATAAAATAAAATTTATATAATATAAATTTATAATTAATTAACAAATAAATATCGACCTATAACCAAATTGCTACCAAAGAAGGACGAATATAGAATAGTCATGTCTTCAACCCCTTTCTCATAAAAAAGCCAAAATGATCAATTTGATCGCATTTATAGTCTAGCATCAAAACCTCCTAGATTAGGATTTGATCACATTGTAAGAGTGGAAACTCACCAATGAAATGCCATTTGGCAGGTTTTACTGCCTAGAACAAATGGTTGTTTGAGGATTTCTTTACTGAATTTTCCAATTTTCCTTGCAAGAAAGAGTTTGTAAATATGAGCTTCAATGTGACTTGGATTGTTGATGCTCATTCGAATGAGTTTGCGCTTCATTCGAACTTGATCCAATGCCAAGCTATTATGCATCTGTTAGTCACTGGTTGTGTTGCTCGTAGGTTGTCTGAGCTAAATCTCAATATTCATTGATTCTTTGGTTACATGAGCAAAGAAAGCAACACATGGCATGTAAACTCATTCCCATCCTTCCATTCCATTATTCTTGCTTCTCTTCCTCCATGGAAATTCTCATGAACCACTTGTATGGGAGACTAAACACCCGGTACATATAGGTACGATGGATCTTGATCATACACCAAGTGATCAAGCATAGAACCATATTTAATTGGGTAGACATCATATTTAACAACCTTGCTCGATGCATTTGAGAAGCCAAAACCCCCTCAGATGGTAGTGTGCATAAGTTTAACATGGCATCCTACCTTATGAGTTGCATGTGTGCTTTCTTAAACTTCGCTAGACTTTAATCCCACTTGCTAGTCTACCTTTGCGCCAATGCACACCTACTTTTAGGGCTTATGTATAAGAAGATATCTCTAAGAATACTCCACCATATAATGTGGATTTGTCCTTGTCCCCTTTTATGAGAGGATCCATGGAAAGAAGTGCATGTGTTTCTCAAGGGAGGCCATTACGGTGTTAAAGTAAATTGGCTACTGGTACTTTTTGGAAATAAGTAACTACATAAGAGTATACAAGGTTTCCATTTCTCCTCACACTTTTCCCAAGCATGTGCTAGTTCTGCTACTAATCCAAGAGATTTCCTTTCAGACTAGATTACATGGGGTGGATGACATTTAAAAAGAGAAAAAAGAAATCTAGCCTAAGTTACCTATAAAGGTAGTACTAATCAAATATTAATTTACTTAACACACGAGGATAAATTAGCCCCAGAGTTCAATACATACAATTTCCACTCATAGCTAATTAAAGTCGATGACCCTCATCAAGTAGTTTAGAAGTTATTTATATCTCAATCCTTGGTTTAGAGGTTATGTAATTAGAAGAATGAACATGAATAATTATACAAAAGAGATTCAAATCACATTGAGGTGGAAATGGGAAGGATTAAGTGCATAGAAGTGCTCACATCTCTACCCCTAGTATATCTAGGGCCATCAATTGAGCCCCCTATGACATTTGGAACCTTACTTATTATGACCACTAAGAAGCTGAGGCAAAGATTAAATATCATAAAGGAAGTTCCAACGGTCAATATACCAAAATATGTGCTAGGAACTAGTGCCACGAGGGAAATTAAACCATAAAACATTCAAATCCTTGAAGAATTTGGATGCTCAATTCCCAAGGAAGTTTCAAAGGAGAATAATTTGGTCATAATCCACAGTGATCATCTTCAATTATGTGATGGGAAAATCACCGCTGAGGGATGAATCAATAGGAAGTAGGATGAGGGTGCCATAGTGGAAGCAACAAACAATGCAATGAGGTTGGCATAGTGGTTCATAGAGGAGATAATTAATCCTTAGCTAGATACATGAGTTGAATGCGAAGTTGACACCTTTGAGTTTGACTTCATGTGCCAATATTTAAAAAGGGTGTCTTTTTATAGGAACCAAAATGAAAGGTATAAAATGGAGGTCTACTAGGTAGCTGAAGAATATATCTTGAAAGTGGATGATGCACATCCTCTAGCCATAGGGGCATCAAGGGTAATCTTTACCCAATTTTCTGAGTTGAAATTAAAGAAGATGCACATTTACCACTTAGATACGAGTAAATAAAATGTTGATTTGAAAGAACAACTCAAGAACCAAAAATTTCATACCAAGGGCAAGGCATCACTTCTAAGGAAAGCCACAAGGATGCAAGATGGTCTCATCCCTTTGGTAAATGAGTATTTCACCAAACTCATCGGCATATGCTTCCTTCAATATTAAATGATACAATTCATCCATCAGGTTAGTGAGAAGCTAGTAAACACCTAGCAGTAGCAATCCCAATTAGTACAATGTACTCAATGGAAGGATCAATATGCACCGATCCTGGCCCAAATTCATGTATTAAGTTCATCTAAAGTTGCCAAACTGTGTGCACACATGGATTATGAAGATCAATGTGGGAAACTTTCACAAAGTAAAGCAATTAGCCTCCTTACTTAAATGCTTAATTTTTTGGTAAACACTCAAGTAATAAGGGGTTTACTAGTGGATCCTTTCAATTGCCCCGATCAATAAAACCTCTTGCATCAGTAGCTTAAATAAAAGGTCATCCAAAGCATAGAATCAAGGAAACTCAATGCAAATGAAATCCTTGATGTAAATGAAATTCTTAGTTTCCATTCATGATTAAAACTAGTTAGATGCATTTCATATTGCACTTTGCATTTCATGATAGTTGCATTACATTTATAATACCCCATATTATGGTACTTGGTCCATAACAAGAAGGTTCACCATTTTAATGAAGGAATGTCTAATTGGAGATTTATATCTACTAATTACTCGTACTCGTATTGGCACATGGTGTGCTAAGACTCACACATTTTCTCTAGAAAGTAGTAGGTTCACATGGTCGGGACAATGGAAAGGTTGTTGACATCAATGAATTGGGCTATAACTTTGAACGCTTCGCCAAAATAACCCATCTAACATGACCGCTTTTTCCACCCTAATATTTGGCTTAAAAAAATACACATAGCACACTTTGGCAAGACCTACAACTACTTGCTTTGATCTAAGGGCCTTTGTTTCTCCAACATACCTGTTCCTACTTTTTGCAATTACGGTGAAGGAAATCTAGGGCATGAAGGGATGTTGTGTGCTGTGACTCTTAAACAATTGGAAGGGGTGTTGGGTGAGATGCCAATGGTAAATCATAGCACTGTGACCGAGCATCCATATTTATCCTATTATGTAGAATGGAATATACAAACAACAAAAACCAAGTGGACAAAGAAACATAACTAAATTACACCTATATACACATGCGGGTCAGCCGAATCTATGACTCGAACCGTTGCTTCTTTTGTGGGGTCAACTGCTAGCTTCGTTTGGATTCAATTTGAGTGGTAATTTAAGTTCCATTGATAGCGGAATCAAATTAAGTAGATCCATAAGCTTCAACACAAGTATTAGCTCGAGAGGCATATCCAAATCCCGTAGCGGTTGGCCTCACTGACCCAAATCCCCAACATCATCCAGACTGGTATAAGAACCTCCATTGCGGGGGCACAGGCAGTGATGGAATTTGACGGGAAAAATGCCCGTCATGGGGCATTTTGCCCATCAAATATGGTTTAAAATTTTGATTAGCCGTCATTTATGAAGGGTAAGAAAAATTTTAAAACGTGTTTTTGAAGGGCAATAAAATTTCTAAAACATCTTTATATAATTAATTTACTAATAGTATTAATATATTTATCTTATATAAAACTATATTTTGTAAATTCCAACTTCCAAACCATACATTGACAAAAAAAATAGAAACTTTGATTAAATTAGATCTAATTACATGTCTCTCCATTTACAAGTTGCAACCATACATTTAATAAAAAAATAGAAACATCTATTAAATTAGAATTATTTTCATGTCTTTCCATTTACAAGTTGCATTGATTTTCCCTAAAATAAAGAACTCCTTTAACTCAATAATTTTTCCATTATTTTTTGACTTTTTTATTATTGCAATAAGCTTACAATTTCAGTGCTCAATGCTCATTGATTACATTAAAATGTTACAAAAAGTTGGGAGTTGGAGAGCCTTGGCGACAGAGTTTGAGAATTATTTGCATTATCAAAGGTAATGCGTGCACTATAACGTGTGTATTTAGCGATTTATTCCATAATTTATGTAATTTATATAGATTCAAACTCAAAAGTCTTCGTTATATTTCTCTCATGGTTCAATTTCAGTGAGAGATGCATAATTTAAATGAAGGCCAATACTAAATAAAGCATTGAGAGACATGAAATCTGTGTGCAACATTTAGAATGAAATGTAGTTTGTAGAACAACAGAATATATATATAAAAAAAGAGCATACAAAACTATATCTTGTGGAGTCCGTCATTCATCATTATTATTTATAATTCTTGTGAACTCTGCAAGACTGCACTTGGTATGCCTGCATTCTATAATTGCTTAATTTCAATCTCCATCATAGCCACCTACTCCTTGAGATTTTGATTTTGCTTCCTAGACTCATGCAGGTGCTTGAGGAGCGAAGCCCTCTAATGTTCTTCTACAATGAGCTCTGGAGTATGAACTAGGTAGGCATCTCGTGCCTTTATTTTATTTTTAATAGCCATAATATTTTTATCCTTAGTGTCTAAAACTCTTTTACTTTTGTGAAGTATTGGGGAGCTATACCCAACCGAATAATGGTGATTGCCTTGCCCTGGTCACTACCTTTTCTTGCCTTAATTGTTTCTCGACTTTACCAAGGGAAAAGTAAAAAAAGGCAAGGGCATGGACATATTAGATTTACAAAGAATTGTATCTAGTTTATAACAATTAGATTTACAAAGGCTTATATCTATTTTATAACAATTAGATTTATAAAGACTTTTATCTATTTAAAAATTTAAATTCTGATTACAAAACTTTTTAAGAAGACTTCATTGTTGAAGGGTAAAATTTTAAACAAAACGTTTTATGATAGGTAATATTAAAAAAAACAAAACGTCAAAAAATATTAATCTGACGGGTAGAATGAAAACCAAATTCCAACACTGGGCACAGGTAGCATCCCGATAAACAGCATAACCATCAGCAGTTGAAGTTGCACCAGCGATTTCATTTTATCCCTGACCATGCTACCTGAACGAGGAGATCTCGCTAGTTAAACTGGTTCGAGCATGCTTTCGGAAACAACTAATCACTTTCTCGAGTTCAGGTCCATCCCCCCGGTTGAGCTCAGTAAACTCCCTTGGAACGAAATGATCAGGGGATATGCTTGGAACGAACAATGTGAAGAAGCATTGGCACTTTACTACCAGATGAACAGGTAGGCGATTGACCAAATAATTTTACTTATCCATTTGTGCTCAATGCATGCGCTAGGTTATTAGCTCTACAAGAGGGAAGAGATATTCATTATCGTGTAGTGAAAAATG
This sequence comes from Larix kaempferi, assembly GCA_027924585.1. Classification (NCBI taxonomy): domain Eukaryota; kingdom Viridiplantae; phylum Streptophyta; class Pinopsida; order Pinales; family Pinaceae; genus Larix; species Larix kaempferi. The sequence continues at coordinate 10,604,831 of BSBM01000344.1, forward strand.
GGCTTGAAATGGATGTTTATGTGGCAAGTGCCCTCATAGACATGTATGAAAAATGTGGGGAATTAGAGAATGCAAGCAAAATGTTTGACAAAATGCCTAAGTGACATGTTTGGGTAAGAAACTATTTGTAGGCACTTAGTTTTCTCCGGGTTCTGGCTCAACGTCCATTTATATGCAGGGGAGAGGCAAAACACCAAATGAGAATGTTTTATAACATATGTCCCAACAAAACAAACATGGATTCAATTCACACGAGCAACTAACTGGTGAAAATAAGAAACCGTTTCTAAGAACATCTGTATGCCCAGCTTCCAGAAGAGAAGTATACCCCTCTTCATTTTAATTTGGCTCAATCGTTTAGCACTTATATAATTTATCCGAACCAATATAAAGTGCTGATAAACACTGCGATTAGATAGTGGTGATGCTTGTTTAGAGGAGGGCATCAGTAAATAAGTTTGATTTATAATCAAAATCCAGTTTTGGACCTAGGATGTCCAAACCCTAATTGGGGAAGTTCGAATTCGGCTCCCAAGAATGTTGCTTTAATGCGTATTACTTTTGCCCGAATCTCCATATCTCCTAATTAATATCTCAGAAACGGACCTGGAAAGAGTCATTCTAACGCCAAGGGATGTTCACCCAACCGACAAAGCCTTTTACTTACACATGATACCCATCCATGAAAGCTCGGTTTTAATCCTCAAAGTTCCATTTGCCTATCCTCCATATCATAATTATATTCACCCATTCATATTCCAAAAGTCTGTGAGCTCAATTACATACCCCGAACTTGAAGCATATAATAACCAAGAGGGCATATCTCGCAGCGGAAGTGAAGCTTTAATAGCCGAAGTAATGCGGAAGTATAAATCCCTTGTTTGCCATTTTCTCCTGGAGTGCACTGATTACAGGATATGGTTTCTATAGTTTCGATAGAAGATATATATACAGATCAAGATAAAAATCCAAGAGCAGGAACAAATCCTACAAGGACAGGTGCAGATCCTTCAGTTCGAAATCCAGTTACAGATTTCATTACAGGTACAAGTGATTTGGAACCCATTGATCTGGAAGCAATTTACCAAGTGAAAACATATCCAATTGCAGTTTCACTTCCCCCTATATATAAGCACTATCGACATGGAAAAACGCATCAGAAGTAAAAGCAGCAAAGCCAGTCAACTAAGTTGCACTTCGCCCAGCATTTTGGCTAGTTTAAGCTTCTGAACCTATTGAATTAGAGCTAGTTTACTCAGTTTACCTCGTAGCGAAGACAGAACCTGGCACGGGACCTACTCATAAAATATAATATTAAATGGGCTATGAATCTGCTACTTACTCTGTATTTGATGCGGGTAGTATTTAATCAATTGGTTTATTACATGATATGCTCATAATGGACATGCTGGGAAGGCTTTGGCACTTTACAATCAAATGCAGTTGGTATATGTGAAGCCCACTTCAGTCACCATGGTGAGTGTGCTTCCAGCATGTGCGCAACTAGAAGCCTTGCAGCAAGGTAATATTATCCATCAGATTGTGATTAGGTGTGGGTTTGAGTCCCATGTTTCTGTGGGGACTGCACTTATGGACAAAGCTCCCTCATTTTTACATGCTGTAACATAAACCATGAATTTATAACAGAGGCATGGTACTGGCACCTTGTGTCACTTTGCTTCATCCAGGAGCTTTTCTAACAGTGAAAATCTTCGACATTACTGCTCCACCTACTTGCTCTCTTTCGGTATGAGCTCAATGTATGGCCTTCAACATCAGGCATTATACGTGAGTGTGACTCATCTGCTAGTGGCATCATCCAATAAGCTTATGAGTCAACTCTTTAAACTGTTAAGGAAGTCGGTTCTCTGTATTGCACATCATGTTAGTTAAGCCCTTCGTGACTTCTGAACTTAATGGCTTGACAACTTTAAATGTGGTAGTGTAGAAATTGCTCACCGAGTGTTTGACAGAATGCCTCAAATAAATGCTAGACCTGTTAGACCTGTTTGAATATATTTTAGTGTGTTTACCTTTGTTTTCACTCCTATAAAATCCTTTCAAACTTCAGAAAGATTTGCAATGCATTGTATCTCTTATTTTTATCAAAAAGAACTCTTATATAACTCTGGTTGCATGATATTATTTATCAAATGTCAAGTACTATCAAGGACACAATTTTGTATTAGTGTGACCCTCCCTATCTCTAGGACACTAGTCTTTAATGAAATGATTTACATGCATTGATTCTAGCATTTTTCTTCGCTATTATCATTTATTAACTCCTTAGTTGTAATCCACGTTTGATTGCAGTTACTGTGCATGCTTCCGAGAATCTCAGAATTGGGTATGTAGATACTGGTCTGAAATTAAAAGAACCTTAGCATTATGGCGACGACTCGGAAATGGACATTGCTGAAAGTCATCATTCTGGGCGATAGCGGGTAAATGTTTCAATTCATATTTTCCTTTGTAACTTATCTACTGTGGATATTATGATATGCATGTGGACAGATCCATATTTTCTGAAGTTCTCTTAAAATATTTCATAAACAAATTGATGTAATTTCTTCTCCATTGCTCTCAGATCCTCACAACAAAATGCTGCTATACCTCTATTTTTATTTTAATCATTCAGCTTTGGTTCAACCCATTTAATTTATGGCAATGATTTAACTAACATGACAAGCAAATTTGCTCTTATTCCCCAGACCATGCTTGGCATCTTCAGTCCACCCGTATAGTTTTAATTCATAGTAGGGCAAACATAACCTATGGGCCTTGCTACAGACATAAACCCTGTATGGATTTTGTCTGCAATGCCATTAATAAACTTGTTGATCCTTTAGAACATCAAACACAATATCCATCTGTTATACGTATTTCTCTAGACACATCTCATGCAAAGAAAATGTTTCCAATATAGTTGATTGCCAATTCACGCTTCATTACAGTGGAATGTTGTTTCATACTTATAGGTTAAATTACATATTGGTTTACTATTTAAGGCCTTAGTCTTCAGGGATTTGTACAACTAATCTTACTAGGTGTGAACTTTGCTGATTATTGGTTCGTTTGGCAGATAGCAATACAGAGATTTGAAGGTTCCAATTATGTTAGTATTAATGATTGTATGTGTGATCTATCCCTTTCTTTGAGGGTTAGGGTCGGCATGATTGAGATACAGAGAGAGGCAGGAGAGAAAGAAATAAAGAATGAAATGATCTGTAATTACAATGCAGATTTAGCCCTGCACATTTCAGTGTTTAATTAACCATGGCAACCTTTTTTTGAAATAAAATAAAAGTCTGCAACATGACTTGCATCCATTAATCTTCTGCAATCAGAGATTTCAGCGAAACTAACTAGGATTACAGAATGCATAAACTTCCTACCTTAAATTCACAGTGGGTACTCTCCTTTGTACAATTTGCTACTTTGTATGAGTGCAGATGGTTCACTGAGTCTCTTCTAGTAATTACAGACTGTTACCGAATCACAGAGATTACAACTGCTACAAGATGACAGGGATCGGCTACTGTTTCTGCCTCCAATTCCCTGCTGTTACTGATTCACGACAGTCAATATTTGGTTGTTACAGATTTAAGCCTCCTCCCCTGCTGGTACAGATTCTGCCTCCCCTTGCTGTTATAGATTTCTACTCTCCCAGTGGTTTTAGTCTCCTTTCTCCAACAAAATAAAACTCGTACTCTTTTTTCCTAACTGTAACTTGTAATGGGGTTTAGCAAGTAATTCATTTGTTTTTATTAGGTAAACTCATATTTTTTACAGCAAGTTAAAAAAAGTGAGGTAAAATAGTGAATACATAAACTATCTATACGGATAAAAAAGGAGGATGGGGTGTCTCAAAACAGTTGCAAGGTAACAATGTGGCATGCAGGCAAAATGATAACACTTATGCACAGAGAGGCAAGGGAATTGCAGGTCACATAATTAAAATAACGGGAATCTGTTGCGTGTTCTTACTGCATTAACTGACAGCAGATACTGCCAATGCTGGTGTTAAATATGGTTTCCTATTCCATTTATAACAAGAGCTATTTCTAGTGTCCAGGGTGGCCAAGAGGATAGTTTTTCGCATATTGGGCATACAAGATAATTCTATTAATGTCCACCAAGTGACCACAAAGTTGGTCAATAGGGCTCAAAAGTACAGCCAATGTGAATACACAATGGCAGTGTGAAATCAACTCGTATCACTAGTCTACTAGAAACAAAGAAAGATCTAACTAATCACTCAATAGAAAGTTGAAACCCAAGAAGTAGTGCAGATACAAAACCAAGACCAAAAGCATGCTGTCCATACAATGCGGTTGTAAACGTGTGATGGGGCACGAGGCAGAGTGAGGAGAGAGAGTGGATGGATCCTGATCCAAGACATCGATCATTGTGAAGGGACCAATGCACTGCCTGATTTTGTTATCCTGCGGGGGCTGAGGGGCCCTCGCTGTGAAATCCTAAGGGAAGCCATGGGTTATAAAAATGCTAGAATATTTTATAACAAGGAAAAGATGAAGAGTATTGTGAACCAAGGCCTTTATAGCACATTGGTTGGTAGGGGTGGAAATTGTCGATCAAAAGAGTTCCTTGAAATGGTTAAGATGACTGAGATTGGCAAAATTGTTCATCGACAACTTTCAGATGAGGATACTGTCATTGTTAATCAACCACCATCTATACGCAAACATTCTATTCAGACCTTGAAAGTTCACATTCATCCAAGTTGCAATTTCAGTATCATCCCTCTGATATGTCCTCCAATGGATGCAGATTTCGATGGGGATTGTATACATGTTTTTGTGCCACAATATTCGCAATCTTGAGCGGAGCTTTCTGAACTTCTAAGTTTAGATCAACAACTTATTAATTCTCAGAATGGATAGATGCTGCTTATGCTTAGCCAAGATACTTTAATTGCAGCTAGTCTTCTACTCAACATGCCACTGCTTAATGAAATAATTATGCATCAACTATCAATGTGGGCACTTTCAATTGTCTCTGAACTAGCAATCATTAGATCTCCGCATGGAGGACCATATTGGAATTTTTCAAGTGTGCTTACCTCCTTATTTTAACTGCATTGACAAATGAATTTATATTCAGAAAAGTGAAATTGTATGTATCCTTCAAGGTGGGAAGCATTCCCATGATCCTGTTGAACTAATTTTACATACAATGATTTTCCAAAAAAGGGCCCAGGGAAGCCCTGAAGTTTTTAAATTTGGCACAGCATACTCTAACAGAATGGTTGCCTCAAGAAGGGCTTAGTGTGGGTTTGGGTGATGTGCATCCATTTCAAGACACCACTTCAAAAACGTATTTGGTTGATGTTGTTCATAAATGTGTTGAAGATGTGGCTCCTCGTATGAAGCATACGATGCTCCTGGGTTTATAGGATGCAATAGTCTCCTATGTACAGAACCATGTCCACCATACCCATAACGATATATTAGAATTCATCTTTATATCTAACTCTCATTGAAATTGTTGAGGCTGGAAGTGGGCATTCTATGAATATAGTAATTTGGAAAACTGGATTCTTAGGACTGTAGATATTTAAAGGAAATGAAATTTTACCTAGAGGGTGGAGTAACTGGATTTTTTCGTCATTGAACATCAACTCACCTCTCAATGCTGAAGTTAATTTTTGTGAGTTTCGCGACATTATTGTATCCTCTATTACTAATGGTTTAAAAACCTCATGAAGCATTTATTCATGCAATATCCTCAAGAGAGGCACTTTTTAGCAAGGCAATAGAGGTGAAGGAAATGGGAAGACTTTCTAAGCAACTTATGGCATTTCTTCAGGACATCATTATCTGTTATGATGGTACCATACGGACCATGCAGGGAAAACATTTGTTGCAGTTTCAGTATGATTTAGGACCTATGACTTAGTTATCAGAATGGAAAGGCGAGAAGACCAAATTGAGGAGACATTTGCAACCTGTATATCCAATAGGAATACATGTTGCTACTGCTCCATTGGAGACTGAAGCACTTGGAGAGTTTAAAATCCTTAAGAATGAGGATTGTTACACCCCCTATTTGCATAGGGTGATCACTTATGAGTTTTGAGCTACCTGTGCATAAAATGGGAGATCTGGGTTAATTCTGTGGATAGAGAAGCAATTATGGGCAATAGGCACCTCTTGTCCCTATTTCTATCTTCATACATCAGTAAATATTAAACAAGCATAAACCTCATATTTGAGCATGATTTATGGTAGAAACAGTAGTAAATGTCACCTTCACCTAAATTTGGGAATGAAACAACCCCCTAACAGTCTTCATTTTCAGTTCTGGGCCAATTTTGTAGATGTAAGGCAGTTCCGGGTGCAATTTAGAACTATCCATATTTTCGTGTAGCAGCGAACAAGCCTTTAGCAAATTCTAGGCATTGTTTTGACCTCAAGCAAGCACTAGGAAAGCATTTATGTTATGTCCTAAGTCTAATTCTGTGGGTGAAAGAATTCTTATGCCTTAAATCTGGACAAGCTTATGTATGGTAGCTGCAATATATATGAGCCCTTGAAGCAGTCCTAATCTCAGGCCTGAGAGAAATTTAGGCAGATCTAAGTACATTTTTGACAATTCTAAACATGTTTAACCCCTCTTGTGGCATGGAAAAGCAATTATGGCCACTCCTAACCTCACTTTCACCATCAATCAATAGCCAAACTCCATGGTTATCATATTTGGGTATAGCATAAGGTTCTTTGGGCATATCCCAACTCTCAAACAACCCTAAAAATACTTCATCATTGGAACCTATCAAGATAATGTCACCTCTGATGTTCAAGTAGATGGTCCTCTAGCCTACATCTTTTCCATGATAAGATTTCTAACTATTATAACTAGATTAGCACCCCTTATTATTTCACTGGAAGAAAATCCTGTTGTAATGAGATCCATGTCGACAATCACCTTCAACATTTGTATGGTTGTCAATTTTGACTGGTGATCTAGCATTCACATCTAGTAAGGATGCAGATAGTAGGGCACAACTTTGTCTTTTCCTCTGTCGGACTTCCAGTCTCATGAGATGTGATGAATCTATCTAATGGATCATCATTAAGTTGTGATTCTGGACCATCTAATTCAATATCCCTATGGCTTTCAATTCTGGCTGGTGATATAGCATTAAAGTCTCATATTGAAGCACCTAATGGCGTAGAACTCTCTCTCTCTCTCCACCCCAATTTTTTCAGAAGCATCCTCTTTGGTTGGGAAATGACTCTCATCTATGGGCCTGATGTCAAGGTCTGAAACATACTGTAGCTCCAAGTTATCATGAGAAATGATGAAGCCATCCAATGGATTATTGGTAAGATTTGTGTTGAATCGACCTGAGCAACATAACAGCATGCAAGACATATGATTGAGATTGAGCCCCAGTTCAATAAACTGTACATGACAACATTTCGCAAAAAAGAATTTTATAAAATTTATCCCTGGCCAGTAACAGTTGGATATCGCTAACCCACACCCAGAAACACCAGGATACTAAAAAAGATACATGATACAGATTAACTCCAATCAAGATCAATGGCCCTCGGAAATTGGATATTTTGCACCATGATTCAATTAAACATAGCACTATGGAGAATCTCTTGAAAATTGAAGTTTCCAAGTCCTTAGAGGTATTGCATGTTGTAGTAAAAAATAACTAGCTCCCATTAACTACACCCAGGATATTTTTACAACATACAAACTATCCAGCAATTCATACATACAGGAAACCATATTATATTCCCTGAAGTTTGAACCATGCCATCTGAACAAGGTTGAAACTAATTTGTATATATCGGAACAATACATAATTAAATCCTCTAAAACCTCTCAAGGAAGCTCAAAAATAGGATAATATGGGGCAAAAAGAAGATGGCTTCTTGATTTTTCAATTACACACCTGAGAAAAGAAGCCCCGTCTTAAAAATCCAGAAGCATAAGAGATTCAAAATTAGAACACAAAAGAAAATCAAGTTTTATTTGGTCAAATTTCATGACATCCAACAAACTAAAATTCCAAATCAGATACATCATAATTGTGCATAATAGTTCATCATGGGTTTGGTTTTCATGTTTTCATTGTTGGCCTCATAAGTCCCATGCCAGAACCACTTCCAACATGTTTAAAATCAGTTGCCTCCAAGTGGTCCCCATGACCAGAATATCCAGCACCTCCTTTTTCCAGTGCAATCAAATGCTTTTCTTTGCAGCTTTTATTGCAGACAAAACAAACTCCATCTAATTTAACAAATTTCTCTGCAATTTCTCTGCACACTTTTGCAGTAAATATGGACACAAGTGCTGATTGCCATTAATGCGTGCCTGTTTGTCAGAGTATATTTGCAACTAGGACAAATCGAACTGGTCCCCAAAATCTCATATTTTTTATCATGTGGATCCTTGGTAAAAATAACTGGAAAAGGGGATTTCAGCTTCAGTTTCTCTTTACCCTCTGGAAGCCTGTATCAAGTGAAGGTGCCTCAACTTTTGCTTGTGCCTCGAGAGTTGCAGATGGAAGCCAAAATGCTTTCATTGTCCAAAGAGCCTCCTCTTCGAATGAAGTCACTTTAACACTATTGGCCCCATGAAAACTACTTCTATCTCGAACATGGCTCTTGTCATTATATTGGGATTCAAGTTTTGCTTCATTGGCTAATAATTGTTGATTTCTTAAAGTTTCAAGTAAATCATTTCCATCATTTTATTTTAACATTTTCTTATGTTACTTCTTTCTCTTTCAAATGGATATCATTGCAAAAATTCAGGCATAGTTTGTAGGTGGTGAGCAACTCAGCTGATTTTCTTTTTTTTGGTTATTTTTTTTCTTGTTAGTGATTGACCAATTTACTTTATATGAGAATGGGTGATTTCACTGATGTTCAGGATTTTCATTATCTATTTTGTTTGACATTCTTATTAATTGAATGTGAGTGTGTTCAATGTCCACACAAGTAAATGCCAATCTTTGCAGACCCTAGCACATCTTAGCATATAGCAAAAAAGTAATATAGGGTTGTCATGTCTGGTCAGTTTTAGAGAGTAGTACAGTGGCTGCAAGGCCTTGTGTGCCTGCATAGCATGGACCTTGCTAGCTAGTAGGACTATCCCACAAGCATAAAGGGACTACAAGGAATGAATATGGGCCCATTTTTTTCTTTTTTATTTGGATGGTGAGACACAAATTATTGGTTGGCATTTAAGTCATGACGAATTTGGGGTCATATGTTTGCGGCTCCTAGCTAGGCTACTCATCAAGATGTCCCTAGATGGAATTTATGTTCTCCCAGGTTGCACTTAAGAGTCATTTGTTCCTTAGAAGTTATGTTGTTTATGAATATGTTATTAAAGTTCTTTCCACTGGTACAAACCTTTTGTAGTCTTGCATTTGTTCAAATTCAAATTCAAGAGATTGGCAGTTCATTCGTATTCAGGGCTTGCAAGATAGTGCAATTCATTCATATTCAGGTCTTGCAAGATAGTGCAATTCATTGAGAAATTTAGCATTCTATCTATAAGCTTGTTCCTATTTATTAGACATTTAACATTGAACATCCACTCATGGCCAAATTATTCTTATGTTCTACAAAAGGAGACTAGTCACTAATCAAACTCAGTGATCTCTTGTTGCTCAAATACAAAAAGATTTGATCCATCTGAAACAAATATGTCTTAAAATATCAAACCTGTCTGAAAGAGTATATAGACTGAATGTTACATTGCTTGTGTTTGATTGTAATAGGTCGTGTGACTTTGGCCTTGCATGCTACAAACCCAATGGCGATCTTGCTGTCGAAGACCAAGTTATTGGCACATTTGGGTAAATTATCAATGGTATTTATTATGATTAGTATACCATGATGCCAATTAGAAGTAGTTTTTATTGGCATTTGAATTTATCATCTGAAATATATTCTTTTATTTTTATGAAGGTATTTGTCCCCCAAATATACCTAAAGTGGGCAAGTTACAGAATGTAGATGTGTATTCGTTTGGGCTAGTGCGAATAGAGCTAGTCACATGATGCAAAGCTGTGTATATCAATTGGCCTAAGAGAGAAATCTGCCTCACGGAATGGGTTAGTTTCTCTTTCCATACTATTTTCCCATCTTGACCTACAATAATCAAGGTTGGGATACCCTGAAATCGGAAGTAGTGAGAATTATGTTTAGTGTTGTTTGCAAATGCAAAATCCAACCATGTTATGGTTGCATAATACTCTTCAAAGGATTTCTCCTCTTTCACCTAAGAAAAACACAATTTAAAAGCTCTATCATTTTTCCATAAGTTCATTGTAAAGGAACATTTTACTGATGAAGACATAGCTCAAGAAACAGTTTTGGCTTTTACTGAGCGCAATAGGAATCATGAGGACAATATCACCATGGGCTTCGCTAGAGGTTCACAGTTAGCTATAGTTTTTCCTCATGTTTAAGTTGCTTTGGTGAAGGAACATGTGACTGATGAAAACATAGCTCAACACACATTGACAGCAGAGAATTCCCTTCCACTGTCATCAAAAGAAAAAAATGGATTGTACCACTGCCCCATATGGTCCTTTTGCTTTGTCTCTCCACTCTTTTATGAAGTTGTTTGGAGAAGCCATCAACATTGACTAAATCAACCCATTGAGTGCCTTGTTTGATAAAGTTGATTTTGTATTCTTTTGTCAACACTAGATTATAGTGTTTAGATCCTACAATCCTTTGTTTAATAGTTTTTGTTAATACTTCTAGTTATGAGAATAGACTTCTCATAACTCATCAGTATGAATCTGTGTGCTTCTGATTTAAATGGTATTAACTGCGTGTTTCTTACCTACTTATGTGACCCTTTTCCAGAATTTGGCAAGATGGTGTTAACTGCGTGTTTCTTACCTACTTATGTGACCCTTTTCCAGAATTTGGCAAGATGGTGTTAACTGTTTGGAAATTTTATTCTCATATAAATCCATAAGGAATTCTATTTAAGGGTGCTAGCTCAATGGTAGAGCATCTGCCTTATAGGCAGGAGGTTGGTGGTTCGATTCCTCCGTGCCCTATTTATATTCTGAAACCACTAAAAAGAGATAAATGACTAAAAAAATGACCAAAATTTGCATATAAATGACTACCAGTACAACATGAGAGATAAGTGGCAAAAAAAATGACCAAAATATGCATATAAATGACCACTTTTGAGTTGACGATCGCTGGTAGCAAATTAGCGGTCATTTATCACGTGACAAAAAATGTGATAATATATTTGGTCATTAATTGTGACAATTAATGACGAAATATATTACCAAATTAATGGCCAAATATATGACCACAAGATAAGCTATAAATTACCAATCTAAATATGACCACATTTTTGGTAATGTGATATATGGCCACTAATTTGCTACCAGTGGTCACCAACTCAAAAGTGGTCATTTATATGCGGATTTTGGTCTTTTTTTTGTCACTTATCTCTCATTTTGTACTAGTGTATATAATATGATCATTAGGACATGCATCAATGGCTTGATACTCCATTCCAATCTCTTTCATAATCAAGAATACCTCTCGACATGTGCGTGGTAAATTATTTGATGGTGGTAATAGAAATTCACCCAACAATCTGCAACATTGACAAAAAAATGAAATGTAAACAATATACGTCATAAATATTGCATATCCCTAATTTACGAATTAATTAACACTAAAGATAGAGGAAAATAGTCAACTTTACATACCTTAAGAGCTGTGTGAAACAAGTGTTTGATAAACCATTCAAAACCTTCACGTTCACCAACACCAATATAGCAGATAAAATATTAGTTGTTGAGCCTTCATAAAGAGGTTCTCGGGACTTCTCGAGTAGAGGAACATCATGAATATCGTGGAGGTTTTCCTCATCCAATGGAGCAAATGTGTCTTGGAGCAATCTATTTATCTCATCTTCAACATTTGTATCAATAACGTCATCTTCGTCCATAGGATCATTAAGAAATCGATCTTCAATATCCTGATCTCCATGTTCCTCACCTTGTAAAGTAGTATTTCTACTATTATGTGGCAAATAGCTCTATGGAGGTCGACATTTAGAGGGCATTGTCTTTATATTTACAAACAATGCAATAACATTAGTGTATAATATACAACACATATATTTAAAATGATAAAACATTTTGTGAATACATGATTGATACTATTACAAGAAGTACATTATGTAATGAATAATGTCTTACCAAGGGATGATATTCATACCCCCCTTCAGCATGCCCCTTCTCCTTACAATGTTTTTCAACTATTGTTCTTAAAATTCTTCTCGTTCGCAAACCTTTGCAATCATTGCAAGGGAAATAACACTTTCCATCACCCTTCGCCTCCAATGCTGCCTTAAACTCAACATACCTCTTATTATTTTCTTCCCAAGTATATTTATTTGACATTCTGATAGCCTATAAAAACAAAAAAACTCAATCAATATATAAGTAAATTGACTAGAGTATATATATATATATATTAAAGGAGACAGAAAATTAAAGGACGTGACATGGAAAGTGAAAAATCTAATTAGTAAATGTCCCTCCATATATATGGTCTTAAAAATATATCATGTATCTATCAATTTCTAAGCAACAAATATATATATAAGCATTAGTATTGAGGAGAAAATGAATAGTCGACTCACTTTAAATTTTGCTCCACATGGGGACAACGAGTTCCTTGTGGGGCGTTTATAACCTTAGATTTACGTAGGTAAGGAAACCAAAAACCACATATACAACTATGATTCAAAACACCGACGCCACAAGATATGTTGGATGGGGCTAATAGGGAATTATTCGTCATATAAGCCAATAGGGAATTATATATCATATAAAATTTATATTTTTAGGTAGATGTATATTATGACAACATGGATGGAAAAGAGCAAGGGGTTTGATATTTGTGGAGGGGGGAGGCTGTCAATGGAAAATATTAATAGTGAATATGAAAAATTAAATAAATAAATCTAATAGAAGACAATGATTGATTGGTTTGGTATTGGAACACATTGAGTGAATACCTTGCTAGTATGGGTAACAAAGTCATGTTTCTTGATGGGGATACCAATGAATCTTAGTGGGAGAATCCATTCCAAAATTTTAGAAGTTTAGTAATTCATGGCTCTTTCTTTGATTAGCTTTGAGTAGTAAAATTTTAACATGGGGAAACACATACATAGGTTGTGTATTCCGTGAAGGTCAACTTAGATTGAGTATTTCGTTCATTCTTGATAACATTGTACCTCATCTTGTTATTGATGTATAAGGTGTGTATTAAATTGGGTAGTTGGGGTTTGCATGTGTAGAGGATTACCTAAGTAATTCCCTTGGATTACTACATCTTGTTCCAATAAGAATTAACGTATGGTGGGTAATGGTTATTGATTCTACATAACATGAATTTAGATATTGCCCTAAAAAAGGGTCTAAGGAATTGTGTCAATAATGTTACACATTAGGAGTTTGAATAGTACTTCAATTCATGTGTTGGTATGTTAATAGATATGGGGTTTCCTTATAAAGTAATGAATTGCTATCTAAAAGTCCAAGCGGGTTAGTATGTTGGGTTGTAAGTGTATTTGTGAAAGGAGTTGGTACATCATTTTTACAAGTGGTAATACCCATAGGATATTTAGTTTTTAATTGGTTCCCTACATTGGTTTATAATTATTATAAATTGCAAGAAGGTCTACATTATGGTTCCAATGGATCTAATGTAGAAGAAATTGAGGGGCCGGTAATATTGTTCATATTCATTATACTAGAGATTACAAGGTTTCAACACATTTTAATGATATTGCCACATGGGATAATGAATATAGATGTAGACCCACCCAAGTAGACATAATTTTTATTTTTTTTATTTTGCGTCATCCCGGAAGGGTGTTACAATTATTAAGTGCATAACAATTTGATGTATTCATGGCATAGTGTTGATTCCATTTACAAAGTAATTGGATGGGAAACACACTAGTGAAGGACAATCCCATTCAAATGGAGAGATATCGCTCTAGGATAGAATGGATTAATGGCCTCCCAAGGATTCCATATACTACGTAATTTTTTTTTAGAAACTTTGACTTTAGTAGAAGTGACTGCAAAGTTTGAAAGGATACAAAGTTTGTGGTCTCATTGGTTATCTATGAGGGGGCTAGTTAAATCTAATTAGATAGTGTTGAAATCTACGATGATGGTCGTATTGATTACAATGACAATGATTTCATTATCAACATCACCATCATCATCATCGTCGTCGTCACTGATGATGATGATGATGACGATGACGATGTTGGTGTTGTTTTTTATGATGATGATGATTACTGACGATGACAATGATGCTTATGATGGTGATGATGTTCTTGATGATGATGATGATGATGATGATGATGATGATCAGGATGGTGTTGATGTGATGATGATGTTTTTTTCATCAACGCCGATGTCATTAGCATCACCATAACTAACATCATGTTCCAAGTTGCTAGGTTGATGTGTGAGTTGTTTCTAGTTATACACTATTCTAGATCAATTGTTAAACAATTGTAGGAAAGGGATGGAAAATAAAATGTGATTGATACATAAGTTATGTATTAGAACATTCCAATTTCAGTACTAACATTGGAAATGATATTAATTCCATGGATTATGGGTGCTATATTTCTTGTGATTTGTTATCTATGTGACTTATCAACAATTGTAATTTTTTGTACAATGTTATAAAGTAGGGCATGGGAAACATTCAAATTTATAAGCCCAAGGTCAATGTAAATATTTTTAAAATGGGAAGAGGTATATTCTAGGATTTTCTTGAAGTCATAACAATTTATGAATCCAAAAGAGGCATAATCCATAATTTCCTTGAAATAACTAATTTTAGATCTATCTAGCTCGTAGATCTCCTTGATATTATTTTTCATTCACCTAGATAGAACCAAAGACTACCAATAAAAACATAGAAGGAGCAAAAAAAAAGCATTTTAACACAAAAGACCATTTAAAAAATTGCATGTTAACATAAATGAAAATTTTAAAAATTACATTTTGACACAAAAATCCCAAACTATATAAACATTTGCTCCATTGCATTGAAGCCCTAGTTGGAACACAAAGGGAGCAAACACAAAACCGACTAGTGCATTGTAGTCCAACTAACCTGGAAAACGAAGGAGATCAAAAATTCGATGTGTCAAACCAGTACCGGACTCTTGAAATCACAGAACGAACAATCAGCAAAAAAATTGTTGCAACTATAGCAAATAACTTGTGGAAATATGTCTGAAGAACATGTATTTATAGATCACTGAGCATCGTGGTTCCGGCGAAAATGCACAACAATCAAATTTCAAAAATAACAAAAAGTCAATGATCGTTACTATGATAACCGTTGACGTTGCACGTGTAAAGTTGACCGTCACTATACCGATGAACTCATGTATGTCGCTATAGCGACGAATGTTCGTCGCCAACAAAATGTTACTTTAGTCGCTAGAGCGACGATTATCAGGGGCCAGAACATTTTTTTTCAAAAATTTTATATGTTTATCCATGAAAGTTTCGATTTTAACTTATTCGTGGCAATATTTCGTGGAACTTTTGAGCCATATGTACTAGTGATAGGAGACTATGATATGGATTATATTATCTTGGATCTAGGATCTGTTGTGAATGTCCTTCTAAAGAAGATATGGGAAAAGATGGGAAAACCAAATTTGATATGGTCACCTATTCAGTTGAAGCTAGCAAATCAGCACAAGATTGTTTTGATTGGAAGACTGATAGGAGTGAATGTTGATATTGATGGAGTGCATAGCACAACATATTTTGAATTCATTGAAATAGTGGATGATAGTAAGCCTTATCCATCGTTACTTGGAATCGATTGGTCCTTCGATAACCAAGATCTTATTGATATGAAAAAAAGACAAATGATCTTTGAAGTACAAGACTTGAGAGTTACTATGCCATTGGATCCCACAGAATGAAGAAGATATGTGGAACTAGTAAGGAATGAAGAACTTCATAACCTTTACAATATGACTTCACATATGGATGACTATGTCAATCCTACTACTGATGGTGTACTAAGCTAACAAATTATTATCTCTTGTGCGTTGGAAGATTGGCAGTACAAGTTACACGAAATGTCTACAAGGAGGTGTGCTCATATTACCCACACATTGCGCTGGATTGAAACTGAGGTATGTGATCCCCCAAAGTATGACAAAATAACATATATAAACACATTTGTGAAATAATTTGAACTACAAATAGCCTAGAAATAGAGAACGCTAGCATTAGATGTCATGTTGAAAGCAACTATTGCAAGATGGTGGGATGCATAGAAGGATAGAATAGATGATTGGAAGTAATGCAAAAGGTTGTTACAGGTCATATTTGGAGTTGACAATACTGCATAGAAGTATATTGGGTTGATTTGTCCTTCAAATCATATTACCCACTGCACCAGAACATGGAATTCAGTACCTAAGCAGGAATGGACGCACTTGTTTGTACACACTCTGGACAGGATCTCGAAGAACTGGTATATAGAACTGTAAGTACGTAGTGGAACATCAGAATGGGAAGATCTGACTCACAACTTCAAGGTAACTTTCAATTTTGAACATGAGGTCCCATAAATGGATACATTTTTTTAGGTTATCAAGAACATGGTCTTAGAAGAATCGATGTGATCTGTACCCCTTTGCAGTGCGCCCATACCAACTGCGATCATTAAAGAAGTTTTGAAATGCTATAACGTTGTTGTAGAAGACCAGGAGGATGAGAACTCGAGAAATTTGTAAGTGCCAGAAATTGAAGGAGAGCGCGCAGTAGAGGGGCCCGAGCTTGGATCTGTCGACTACACAAAGCCATTGAAAATGCGCAAGGTGAATATTGGTATGAAGGAAAATCCAAAGTTAGAAAATATTGGGGATTACTGGAATGAGGAAATTGTCGAGAAGATTGTTGATTTACTGCATGAATACCAGGACCTTTTCCCAACGAAATTTTTAGAAATGAAAGGGATTGCTGGGGAATTAGGGGAAATGAAGATCCCATTGAATCTGGATGCTAAGCCAGTAAAGCAGAGACCATACCAATTGAACCATGTATATAAGCAGAAAGTAAAAGAAGAGATAGATATGATGCTGGAAGCTGGATTATTGAACCAATCGAAGAGTCACAATGGATCAACCCAATGGTGGTACAAGACAAGAAAACGGGTGGAATCAGAATTTGCGTAGATCTACAAAAATTAAATGATGCTTGCTTACATGATCCATTTCCTACCCCATTTACAGATGAAGTTATGGAGAATGTAGGAGTATAAGAATATTACTCATTTATGGATGGATTATCTGGGTATCATCATATTAACATTGCACAGGAAGATAGGAATAAGATAACCTTTGTGACATAATGGGGATGCTACAATTATATATTTATGCCTTTTGGACTGAATAATGCACCAGCAATATTTCCCTAAGTTCCTGTTGCATATTTTAAGGAATTTATTTATAAATTCCTAGAAGTATATTTGGATGATTGGACAATTTTCAGTTTGTTGAAGGACCATATTGAAACTCTACGCTTAATGTTGGACAGATGTAGACAATTCCATATTTCCTTGAATTTGAAGAAATGTATTTCCTATGCACCATTTGGTATCCTATTGGGTCATGTAGTATGTAAACAAGGACTCTTGGTGGATCCTAGGAAAATTATTGTTATTGTTGATCTGCCACCACCAAATTCAATGCGAAAACCACTAGCCACTTTGGGTCATACAAGATACTACAAAAACTTTATTAGGGGATATGCATCGATCACAACACCGCTAGAAAATTTGTTGAAAAAGGACGTCAAGTTTGAATGAAATGAGGAATGTCATCAAAGTTTTGATACCTTGAAGGAAAAACTGGTTACTGCACCAATTTTAGTATTTCCAGATTGGAAGAAGGAATTCCATGTCCAAATAGATGCATCATCGATATCATTAGGTGCATTTCTGGCTCATCCAGGGGAAGCATACTTGGATCATCCCATTTCCTTTGCGAGTAGAAAATTGTCAACTACTGAATAGAATTACACTACGACATAGTGTGAAAGACTAGAAATGGTGTCTTCATTACATACGTTTAGGCATTATCTACTGGGATCACATTTAAAGATGTACATTGATCATTCTACATTGCGATATTTAGTCAACAAGCCAGTGTTGGGGGGGAATATATGCAGATGGATGTTACTATTTCAGGAGTATGACTTTGAAGTAATTCTGAAACTAGGAAAATTAAATTCAGGTCCTAACCATTTGTCACACATAGTAATGGGGGAACATGTGGGAAATTTGAATGAAATCCTATCAGATGCGCACTTGTTCATAGTACAGATGGTTGATGATTATTTTGCAGATATTGCCCAGTTCTTAAGGACAAGAGTAGCCCCACCCAACTTTACAGTTGCGCAAAAGAAACAATTAGTAGTTAAGGTAGCAAATTATCAGCTTATAGCAGGGAATTTGTACAAGTTAGGTGCAGATGGTATTCTTCAATGACATGTATTAGAGCATGAAAGGCCTATGATCCTATTAGAGGCACATGAAGGAGTTTTGGGAGGCCACTATGTAGGGAAAGCGATGGCTCATAAGATTTTGTGCATGGCACTTTGGTGGCCCACCCTTCATAAGGATGCAAAGGAGTTCAATCAAACATGTGATGTATGTATGCGATTTGGGAAGCCATCACGAAGGAATGAGATGCCCTTGATACCACAAGTTAAGCTGCAAACTTTTGAAAAATGGGCAGTTAATTTTTTTGGACCGATCAGCCCACCAGAAAAAAGGTCAAGAGCAAGATATATAATCAGTGTGATAGATTACTTGATCCAATAAGATGAAGCAGAGCATGTCTGAGATTGAAACTCGCAAACAACTACACGGTATCTATTTGAGAACATGGTTACAAGGTTTGGATGTCCGGAAATCCTTTTGAGTGATCAAGGGACCCATTCTCTAAATAAGAAAATTACAACCTTAACATAAGAATTTCCTATTTACCACTAGAAGAGTACACCTTATCATCCTCAAGAAAACAAAATAGTGGAAGCATTTAACAAGATCCTAGAGAATGCATTGAAGAATGTAAGTAATGTGAATTTAGATTACTGGGCACTGATGATTCCTACATTATTATGGGCATATAGGACAACATGTAATAAGTTGAAAAAACAAACACCATTCTGACTAGTGTATGGTCAGGATGTATTTATGGCCATGAAATTCACAGTTTCGAGTCTATGCATTAGTATGCTGATAGAGCTCACGAATTATAGCGAAGTCAAGAAAACACTATTAGAGCTAATGGAACTGGAGGAAGACCACTTCGTCGCAAACTTTCATCAACGGGTCCATAAATCATGTGAAAAGGCATATCGTAACAGGCATATTAAATATAAGAAGTTATAGATTTAAGATGTCTAGTTTTTATCTATGAAATTAAGTTTATCAAGCACCTAGGTAAGTTTTGAATGCACCTGTTAGGTCCATATGTGATAAATTTTGTGACAAACGCATTTGTTGTTCAGTTCAGAAAATTAAACGACAAAATCATATAAGGGTTTGTCAACGGTCAGCTGAAACTTTATAGGGACATCCATCCTTCCGCGCACTATCCTGAGTAGGATATTAAAAAAAACAAAGAGAATAAAGAGGGTGAAAAATACTGAAAGGAAGAAACAAAAGGATATGGTGATGATATCAGAAAGAAAAATTGTTGCAGAAGGAAAGATGAAGCTTCAAGTGCACAATAAGGAAGATCAAATTGCGCACAAATAAATCCATGATGAAGATCTACACGGTAGAAAGGTAACACCATTAAACAATAGACATGAAGGCGGTACGGGGGAAACACAACATCATAAATGAAAGAATCAGAAACAAGATTTTGAAAGATTGGAAAATCTAGACCAAATACAAACCAGTATCTGCAGGATCAGGGAAATCACTGAATGCATATTAGGGTGTGAAGAGGATGACACAACTGGAAGTAGGCTATAAAAGAAGATGAGAAACGGAGAAAAGGGAATATTTATTTGGACATTCAGAGCAGGGTTGAGTTGTAGAGATAAGTTACAGATCCAAGTTGCAAAGCTAAGTTATAGCCATGGTGCCACCTAAGGAAGCAACATTCATCTCACAAACAAAAAAATCACGCACAAAGTAACCATTAGTACCATTATAGGAAGAAACCCCTGAGGCATCCGGTTCAATTCAAGAAATATTTCCAAGGGAGTATGTGTCGCTAAGGAAGCCAATAACGAAGCTAGTCAACCTATCCAAGGTGTCGAAATATGACCTAGTGACACCAACGATCCTATTTGATGTCCTTATTGAGGGAGATATGCTGGGTGAAGTAGGACATTTGCAGTATGCATATCATGAGATTACAGAGAAAAATAAGTTTCCAGATCTTGTAGGGGAGAAATACATATGCACCAAAAACAACCCAAACTCATATGCAGTATTGGTTGAGCCACTGCAATGGGAAATGGGACTGTAACGAATATGCATCCTAATCCTATTGGAGATTCCACACTTTGGAATAAGTATATAAATAAAAAATTACGTCCAATTATTGTGGAGTTGTATCCACAGAGCATTCATTTGGTTGGATAGGTCGGTTTCTATAGACACTCAGCTTATTGCGTAGATCATTGGATTTCCAACAGCAAGGGAATACCCAACACCATTCTTCAGGGATAAGAAGTAAGAAAAAGCACTAGCAAAAGGAATGAAGGAAAAATATGACACATAGAGGACAATGTGGATTGGGAGTTTCCAGTATCAATGGTGATGTATTAAGGTTTGCAATGTAAGTGTTCACTTGCAAACTACTGAGGAAATGTATCAAATACCAGGTGCCAGCAGGAGTGATATCAATGACAGAAAAGTGTGCAACATGAGTGAAAATGAATTAGGTGACATTTTTGTTCAATGAGTTCTTAGTTCACTACAAAGAAGCGTAGGAAAAAGGTACGAAATTTCACCATGCATGGATTTTAATTTTGATTGCATTGGTTGCTTGGAGGGAGCCAGAGGAAACATAGTTCATGGACAATTCACAGAGACCGTGTTTGGAAGCATGGTATGTTAGCTTGTGGCATACCGTGCACAAGAATAGGTAAATGGAAAACAACATTATTTTTTTACATCTATAAGGACAAAATGTGGTAGAGTATTGAGAACACACCATGCATTCAGCCTCAGACCAATGAAGCATATAAAGGAATTGTGCAATTTAAGGTATGGATGCATCACATTTACATTCAAGCAAAGAGGGATCCAGAAGAACAATGATTGTCGATGCACTTTAGACTAACAAAGCAAGATGTTAGTATGAGTGTGAATGATTGGGATGTAGAGTGGAAAGTACCAGTACTAGAAGAGACACAGAGGAAGATGCAACAAACAAAGCAACAAGTATGATAATAAGATAAAATGAATGGTGCATGTGACACCATGCAACAAGCATAACCAAGAACATGAGAAAAGAGAAAGGAGCATGACATGGCGTACTCATCATAGCAACAAAAGAAGAGGAAAGCAACAAAGGAACAAGTTATTCAAGAATTGACTGAAGATGACTTAGATAATATTGGCGATCAAGTGAAGGAAGTCACAGAAGAAGCATTGCAATAAGATGCATAGAAGTAGCAATAAATGCATTCAAGGATACATGAGCACTTAGCTTCACTACACCAAATTTTTGAATCAATGAGAATCACACCCAGACGGATAGAAGAAGAATAGATAGTGAGTACGGAGCAAATACATATGGCTTCTCACCCATCAACAACATCAACATTGCATTGAAGTTTAAAGATATCAATAGGAGCTTTAGAGTTCCCCATGGCAGAGATGCAGGAGCGCACGCAGGCTATAAGTTCCATTGATTTAGTTTTATCACAGTTACCCACAGACGTGCTACATAACTTCCAGACAAGTGTTGCATAGGAGATTTAGTCATGCGCGGATTTGAATTCCATGGAGAGGGATAAAGCGACTATAGACAAGGAAGCACTGCAAATATAATATAGTAAGATGTACTAGGAAAGAGAAGAGGGTGCACAGAGAAACGAGAGATTGCAAAAGGCAGTGGAGTAGGTATTTAACAACCTCCCAGAAGTACAAGTAGAAGCAAACACCCCCATAGAAGAAAAAATTTCAAAGATAAGCGAATCCAACATGGATTTTGCACAAATATCATTGACTTGGAAGCATGCACCTTGCCAAGTACTCCACCAGAAGAAAGGGAACAAAGAGAGAAGACAACCATGTAAACGATGGAGAACATAAGGCAATTGGATGAGGAATGCGCCAAGCTATATGAATAAATCACACAAGCGTGGACTTAGTGAATGGAGGATGCATAACTACAAGTAATAGAATAGAGGTTATGGTATGCACAAGAGCAGGCACAACAACTCAAAGAAATGATGAGTACTTTGCCCGCAACAAAATGAATGGCTACAATGGTTAAGAACATACAACAACATCTAGAGATCAATTCTAGATCATATCTTAACAACATGATATCGTGTAGAATCTTGAGCCGTTGTAGGAGGAATCCTTTCGAGTGACAAAACAACTAGGCATTGTACAAGGAGTAGTAAAGAAAGTAGTGCAAGACAATGCACAAAATTTGAATAAATCGATTATGGCATAGATGACATAAGACGTTTTGGAACATGAAGCACAGGAAAAGGAGAAGGTTGCAACCACAAAGGAAACTCTTCAGAAGTTCATTGCAACATTGCAAAAATCTCATCAGAAGTCCTAGGTGGCTTAAGACAAGCCACAAGTGAGTGTTGGGGTCCTGTTGGGATAGGATTTTTGGACTGCACACAACAAATAGACCGCGCGATGGGTCGGCCAAGGGACAACGTGCACAAAAGAATGAAGTTAGTTAGAACTCATTAGACTATTTGGTCCATTAGTTGAGTTAATGCCCCATTTTGAAATGTATACATATGTAAAGGGGGGGAATGCGAGAAGTAGTTCATAGGTTTCTTTTGGAGTCAATCGATTGTAAAAATATATGAGGAATGAGAGCATAGATGGGGTATTTCATGGATTAGAAATAGATATTTGTTGTAAGAGCGTAGTGCACCTGTTTTGTAAGAAACCGCTTGAATGATAATAAAGAAGTGAGCTTGTTGTGAATGGAATGGATATGGATTATGATATGATGAATGCTCTGTTTACGGTGCACATATGTTGTACTATGTTTTATGTTTATTAATGTGTGATTTGTTTCTATGAAAGTAATATCCGATTCTGTAAATGTATTATTTGTTTCTGCACGCATGTTATAGAGATAAGTAGAATGGTTAGTAGAAACCCTTCTAATAGCCATATTTTTACTTTCAACTTTCCTTTCGAAAATAAAATAATTATACAATGATTTAGGTCCAAAGAGACGTACCTCATGTTGAATTATCTCCCTTAAAGTGCACATAAAGAGTTCCAACAAATTATCCTATAGAATGTTCTTCACTCTAAGACTCAATTTCTGAAATTGCTTAATGTGTTGTAATTGGACCTCTTCTTTTGAGATTTATCGATTGGATAAAGGTGTTTCTCTTAATATACCGATAATATGCCATCAATTCATCTGTAAATGTAGACCAGGAGACAATAAAGTCATTTTAACAGTCACAAAGCCATTGGTACCATACAAATCAATTAAGTTCTAAATACAAGGATGCAATAGTTACCTTTTAAAAAGTTGGCACTTGGTGTAGATCAAAGAATTACTCCTTTTGGAATATCCATGTTATTGAATCATTTCCATCAAACTTTCTCATATTAATCTTGGGAATGAAGTTGTTTCTTGGTCTTGAGTTGAACCTAGTATGACGTGATGAATGACTAAATGTTGGGGAATAAAACCTATTTTTCTCCAACTATTTTTCAATTTTATCAATCGGTGTTTGGGACAAATCCATTTTGTTCTCCTTATACTCTCCTTGAGTATCTAAATTATGAGTAAAGAGATGCCTCATCTCAGTATGAATTACCCCCTTCTTAACTTCAATATCCTCTTTATTGGCCATCTTGTTTTCAAGGTTATTTTTTATATTGTCTTTGAGTGTGTGGAATTCATCTTTTTACCATATCCATGATATCCACCTTTCTTAGAATTGTATTTTATATGATTTCTACTCTTTCAGGGACACCCCAAATTCTACATCGCCATGCTCGTCTCATGCCATGGATGAGCCTTCAATAGGTTTATTGGGCATAGTATTTTTTATCCACCTATTACCATTTGATCACAGTAATATTTACTAGATTTATTTTTTATTTACTCTTTATCATGCCTTTTGAATCACCAAAAATATATATTCCAATCAAAATTTATGCATGTTTCAAGTTAACACACCTTTAAAAACCCTAGTTTGTAGGTTATCTTGTTGGCCGACCTTGCTCTTTAATTATATCTAAATATTGACTCCTATAACTCTAAAAAAATTTCATGTAGTAGCCTAGTATTCCTTCTCTTCAATGCCACAAGTTTGACCCAATTATTATGTGCCAAGAGAGAGTTATAGTAACTTTCCCAAAAGTTTTTATTTTTGTTCTTTCTAGGAGAGTGAACTTGTAAGGACTAAAATGTTTCTTATTTTTCTTGTTTTGATTCTAGTTTTTTAACCACAAACACTATGATCCGTGTTCCTTTTTCTGAAATATGTGACACTCAATTTTGATATTTCAAGCTTCAAATATAGCAGTTTCACCCAAAACACATGTTCGAGACTAGTTTTTGGACTAGTCAAAATCGTAATTTCCACCGACTATAACTTCGAACTTATGATGAACCAGGAGATTAAATTTTTACCAAAGGTATTTCATTATGTCTTATAAATATTCTAACAATTTGGTTGTTTGAGACATCCTTGAAAAAAATTTATAGATAAAATGGATTTGTTACACCAAAATCTCGTCATCATGAGTTATGTATCCTATATATTCCATGATTCCTAAAGTACTTGGGTTAAAACACGAAAAGAGAAGTTGTTTTTCATCCCTTTAATTTTATGTTGTCACCCCGACATGACCTAATCTCTAGCAAGGTGCATCAGAATCAGTGTGACACACTCTGCACCTTAGCAGAGTCTGTCGGTGGTGCATGATGCTCTTGCACAAGATGCATCAACCTCTCATTGGCGCGAGTTTCTCTTGTGCAAGGTTTATCGTTGTTGGTTAAAAAGGATAAAGAGAAGCTTCGAGCGAATTATCGAAGCTTGGATGGAGTGTAGA
Source organism: Larix kaempferi (assembly GCA_027924585.1). Taxonomy (NCBI): domain Eukaryota; kingdom Viridiplantae; phylum Streptophyta; class Pinopsida; order Pinales; family Pinaceae; genus Larix; species Larix kaempferi. Next base: position 10,630,198 of record BSBM01000344.1, read on the forward strand.
ATTATCCCTACATATCTGGGAAGGTGGCAGTCGATCCCCTTTCCTAGTGGGATGATCCCTTAAGCCTCTCCCCTAAATACTCAACCTATCCTATCCCTTTAACCCTGTATATATGAACCCCCTCTCCATTGTTAAGGGAGGAAGTATAGAGTACCTACATGTTGGTGGAATTTTTCTAGGTGATCCTCTTCATCCATTATGAGGCTAAGTATTTGAAGGCTTGGAGGTTAGGATTGTTGAAAGAAGGTTATGACGTCAATGCATCGGTTGTAACACCTCTCTCATTGTACTTATTATTATTACATCTAATGTAAATTATTTCCATAAACTTGTTGTATTGATAATGTTTAGGATTAACTTTTTTGACTGTTGATCTAGATCAATTCACAATCATGTGCTTTTATTACTTGTCTGTTTCCACATGTTTTGTTTGATTTTGTAGCTAAAGATCTGAAGATCGGGACTTGGATTAGTGAGGAGAAAGGGACTTGTATTATGTATTGTTTTTGTTCTAGATCTGAACCATTCAGACTAGGGAGATCCGTTTGAGTCTGCCCTTACAGATTGTCCGTAAACAAAATTGGCGACCATACTAGGGAGAGTAGTCAATGATTTTGATTTAATTGCATTTTTGGTTTCTTTGATTTCTTTCCAAATTATCCTCTAGCCTCTAAGTTGCCTCTTCTTCTTGGATCTGACCATCGGAGATTTTCTAGCCATCCAGACTCTTTTTAGGATCTTTATTGAGCCTTCTATATTTGTATTCTTTGAGATTTTTTATTTTTTGTTGCTTGGATCCTGCCTGATGCACCTTGGTAGTTCATAGCCCATGTCACTGTAATTCTGAAGCATTTCTCCCTTTAGCAGCCTGTGTCTTTGACAATGTCTTTCAATTTACATCTTGCATCGTTGACGCAGTTTCTCAGTGAACCGAGCGCGTCATTGGGACTCCCAACGCTCTGGTTCATCTTTGTAGGGCGCGTTGCCCTTCATTAGTTGGTACACAGTGTAAAAACTCCCAAAGTTGATTTTTGGATTGTTTTTTTTTTAGTTATGTGTGTTGTCTTTCACTGTCAAAGAACCTCCTAGGCACATCATACTTCATCCTTGGCTTATTATCTGAAGTTTAAGTATTGATTAGATTTCTAGCTAGTCAGACGGGTCTACCATTTGTAGTGGGAAATTTCAATACCCCATGAGCACACTCAGTATTGTGACTCCTTATCAGGTCATCTAATCTGTTCGATCTGACTTCTGAGCCCTCCAATATTTGATTGTTGTGATTTTGCTCAATTTTGTGTGTTTTTGAGAATTGGGTGATTGCATTTTTTCAAGAGTTTCCATTCAATCAAAGTTTGCAGTAGCATACATTCGTTGATTTTTTGAATATAGATTTGGGAAGTGGTATAATTCTCAGGTCTATTGGGCATATTAGCTAGAAAATCAAAATTTCTGATTATCTTCATTTCAAGCTTGTTTCTTGAAATTGTTGTAAATAATTTTTATGCTTTGGAATGAGTGTTTAAAATATATTTGAAAAGTTTAAAAAATTGTTATTTGCTTGCATTTTCTTGGTATTGAAAATTCATTGATCATTTCCTTGAAAATTCTAAGTACATCTTAACTTTCTCAAAGCATTTAAAAGATAGTGAAAATTCTTGCATTTTTTATTTTCTTCCCACTTTTTGATTCCTATTTCGAAATTAGGAGTTATTGCATTCAAAAAATGGAAATTCATCTTTTCATTTTTCGTAGATTCACTTAAGTTGAAAAGAGAAAAAGAAAAAACATTTAGATTTGGTGTGTTGGATTCATTTTTGTTGGATTGTCGAAAAGAGTGCTTTTGAGTCTTTTTGGTTTATTTTGAAAGTATAAAGGTACTTGTTCATTTCATTATAAAAAACAAAAAATATTTTTCCTTACTATAGCTAGTTTTCATCGAAGAGAAAAAGAAAAGATTTGCACTTTCATATAGGTGATATTTGCATATTTTTTAAATTCCAAGTCTACACCTCATGCATCCACTTAACCGTGAAGATAAAATTTAACGGCAGCTTAGGTTAAAATTGTATAGAAACTTGTGTGTTAAGTTAGAGATGTGTTCCAATGACTTTAAGCGTTGCAGCTGCCGTTATTTACCTGCACTACATCCCGAGGGCTTTAGTTCTTCCATGTACCAATCGGTATATCGAACAGCCTTTCACGTACCTCCAGGTATATAGAAAAGTACTTCACGTACTCGATAGTATATCTGAAGGCTCTTGTCGTGTGTTTATGCATTAGACAACACCACTACAAATTTTAGCTCCTACATGCCTTCAGTATATCGAGAGACCCCATTAGGATTCCTGAAAGCTTCTGAGTTAAATTTTGGCCATCTTGGGGTGGAAATACACCGAGAACAACACTCGGGGATCTACTACGCATGTACTTCCAGGTAGTCGGGTTATACGATTAGGGGTACAAGCTTAATCCTCCCTAATTAGTGCTCTGAAAAATTGGGTCGAGTATAACTGTTGGACCCTGTAGTATATCGTGAGTTGCGACGCACTGATAATCCTGTGAGGTTCCAAACTATCGAATCCCACCTACCACATAAGTTTGCTTGCAGCTTTAGCTTGAGTAGATCTTGGAGTGTATTTTTTATTTTGTAGAAAACTCTTAGGAGAAGTTTTGTTTCAGCCATCCTGGATGATCAAAATTTAATAATATCCCACAGGATTTTAAACTTGGCACTTAAATATCCCCTTAATCAGGAGGAGAACTCGGGAGAAAATGTGGATCAACCTATGGCATCCGTGTCCCATGAAGAAGGCACTTCTACCTTAGAACCAGGAATGAACTATTCACCTCCAGCAAACCCACCTATCACTAATCCTATGGGACCTTTGATTGTGGAACAACCTACTTCATATGACACAAATTTTCATCGTTCGATGGAAGGAAATCCCAGAGCTACGGACTAGATTTTTAGTCGGCCCCAGGAAGACCCAATATCAACAGCTTTTGGTCCAACTCCATCATTTTGAGACACTTCTTTAGGTCAATATGTTTCTGATTTTGGTTCACTTCTGATGGTGGAAACTCCACCTCATCGGTTTCCTCCATGGGTTCCCGATGACGTCTTTCTCACACCAATTTACGAGACTATGAAACATTTACGAATGTTCGGTAATCTGCTTAGACATCAGAGTTTTCCCCTAGGTCCAATCCGGAAGTATCAATTTTTGAACAACATTCAACTATACATTATTTTTCATTTTCTTCACGAAGAATATCTACGCCAATCATGTCCACTTATGAGCCAGGCGAACCATATTTCCCATTGAGTACTCCTCCAGACCATTTGACTGGATCTACACCTTATTTGACCCCAACCACTGGAGGGAAACCTTCATCTACTATTAACTACGTGACAAGTACACTACCTCCACCACCTCCACGTCGAAATTTGAGGGTAGCTTACCATCTAACTGGTATCCAACAAATGAGTGGAGGTCATCCCTTAGTTAGTAGTCAACCAATGAGTTTGAGTCAACCTACTATTAGTGGGAAACATACCCTTGTTGGCCATATTCCAATGAGTGGATGTTTTTCAATTGGGGGAAACCCCCAGTCAGTGGAAAAAACCTAACTGGGGACATCATCCAGTTAGGGGACACAACATGAGCGGAGGACATTCTTCACATATGAACTATAGTATGGTTGGTAGTTCTCTCCCAACCATGGGACAACCGTGGACACATCAAATGGGGGGACCATCCAATTGGACACAACCCCCATGGGTCCATACATATCCGGGGAATCATAACATTATTATAGTTCCGAACTATCCAGGAAATATTTTCCCTGGATTACCCTATCCCGGAAACATGAACACCCCATGGGGGCATCATAATGTTCCACCAAATGGATCTCCAACTAGAGTGCCACCCCCACCACCTATCCCACCTCCTCCCCCACCACATTTCCCACCTCCACCAACTCCACCCTTAGGACCCCCATACGGCGGCGGTGGACCCCCTCACTCTGGAGGAGGACCTCCTTCTGGTCCACCTCCTAATCTGGGAGGCCCACCTCCATATGGCCAACCCTTTACGGGAGGAACTTATAATCAGTCAATTCACAGTCCTACTAGTACTCAAATGACTTATCAATACTACCAGTATCCACAGCCAAACCAACAATTACCATTTATGGCTACACTTGATCTACAAGACTTGTCTCGTTTGACTAACAATCCCATCCAACATGGCATAAATTGGCCAATGATTCCTATGAAGTTACCATCAGACATTCCAAAGTTTGATGGCAATCCCAGTGAGGACCCTAAGAACCACGTTATGACTTATCATTTGTGGTTTTCTTCCAATTCCTTAATGGATGATTCCACCCGTCTGAGGTTATTTCAACGAACCCTTACTGGTACTGCCACAAAGTGGTACATTGAGTTGCCACCACATTCCTTTGCTGATTTTTTATCTTTAGATATGTCCTTTTTTATTCACTTTCAGCTACTGATCCACTATGAAACCGGCACAGATATTTTGAATTCTCTCCGTCAAAATACATCCACCCACATTTCCGATCATATTCATGAGTGGAGGAGGAGAAGACATGTCATTAAAGATCCCATTCTAGATCAACTACTTGTCGATTGGTTCACGAAGTCACTACTACCCATCATAGCTAAAGACATGGCTATGGGTGGGGCTGTTACGGAAGAATAAGCCATATCTCGTGCTCAGTATTTATACCTTGTCTATGCCCAATCTAGCACTTTATATGATATTATTCCTAATGCCCCCCTCCCTACACATGATCCAACCAAACCACCTACGGGATCTCATGCCGATGACATTATTGGTTCCGTTCATACCCATTGTGATACATAATCCAGTGGATCACAGAACCATCATAGCTCGACTCAACCCTCGCCACAGGTCGACAGCAACACCAAACGATCACCCAGCCCTGATTCCACCGAGGAAGTGAATTCAGTTCAATCTGCTTCACCTCAAAAATCCAATGGCAAAAAGAAGAACAAAGGTAAATCTAAAAAGTCTTCTAACCATTAGGATCCAAAAAATAATCCTAAAGACACCAAACAAAAGCGGAAGGTTAAATATCCTTGTTTACTATGTGGTGACGATCACTTCACCAAAGAATGCCTACATTAGGAGGAAGTACGAAATTTTCTCAAGGGAAACCCCACACCCATAGTTTTAACCGATCCCTTCCCCACACAACAACAACAAACGGTTGCACAACAACCTTCTCAAGGAGAACCTTCCACAACCGCTCATGTTCTCATGATGCAAAGCGAAACCATCAACTTGTCCACTAGGTCGCGAACATATGACTTTATTTATGACAAGGAATCTAACGGAGGGAATACTGAAAAAACCTCTGCATCTACATCTAGAATTCCTTCACCTCAAGGTCCACTCGTCATAGATAAACCTTTATTGGATTCAATATTGCATCCACCCAAGAGCACGATTTGAAAATCCATTTTCAAGCCCAATTCTCGGGTTTCTCAAAACTACTTTTTTGTAGAGGATCTAGCACAAGCCCCTTGTTTTATGTCAATGCTATAAGGATTACAAAATTGTCCCAATCATCGTAAGACCCTGTTATCCGCCATAGGAGTTGTATATCTTGATTCCTCCAACACCATCATGTTCAGGCTAAAGTATTTCAAGTCGAGGATTTCCCACCAACTCGCATTTCAAATTGTTCTAACGTTTCTGGGAAAAGCATCCATCATACTGACTTAGACGAAGGAGCATCTACCTCCGTTAGGTCGTTATCTTGTTAGCGAGCCATTGGCTCTCTCGAGTTGAACTGTTCCCCCATCACATTGAAAGCATTTGATGGACGTGGATTTCAACCTCACAAGATATTATAATATTTGACCATCGAATTGGGGGGTAAGACCGTTTCCATCAACATGGAATTCGTTGCTGCATCGTTGGATTATAACTTCTTACTTGGTCGAAAGTGGTTTTATGCCATGACTGTGGTTGCGTCATTTGTCTTTCGCATCATGCAATTTCCCCACCAAGGGAGAATTGTCACTATCGACCAATTAGATTTCTGCACACCTGACACCACTACTCATCATGTGAATAATGTCCCTCTTTTAGGCCACTATACACAGATATATGAGAGTGTGGGGGTAGGACTCCTCAAATATTCATCCCTCATGGCAGTCTTTCCAACACCAGATCCCCCTGCCCATGTTGCCACGATGAACATGATTTCGTCTATAATCCCATCGTCTTCCATCTCGACTAACCAATGGGTTGTGCCCGATCTTGATCATTTGGATTTGATTGGAGACGTGATGCCTCTTATCCCCATGGAAGCTACTTACGAGGCCATCCAATCAGCACCCGATCTACCAGATGTCCACTCTTTAGTGGTGTCTACCTCAGGTTCTCTGCCATTACAATGGACCTCATCCCTACTTGATCCTCTACTCCAGAATTTTCATTCTAACGAGTCAATCATGGAGATTATGAGTGTGGATGAACTCCCATGGGAAGACCTTCACCATCGATCGTCCTTCCTTCCGCCGTTAGATTTGGTAGAGAATTATATTGAAACAATCGTTTCATCGGATGTCTTTCCTTATACTCAATCCCCTATTCTGACATGTGATATGGTAACCGAGGGAAATATGGCAAACATCACGCCTACCTTTCCGATCGACATCTCGGTAAACCTGGAGTCATGGAACACATTCACATAGGCCAAACTTGTTCTCCAGAAGAAGTCATCATTTTCACAGCATTGTTTAAACAATTCCGCGACATATTTGCATGGAGCTACGAGGAAATGCTTGGGACTTATCCTGCTATTGTCATGCATGAGATTCAAACATATCCCGACGCAAAACCTGTCCGAAAAAAACTTCATCCTGTGCACCCTAGGAAAACTGCGGCCATTCAGGCAGAGATAGAAAAGTTGTTGAAGGCTGGGTTCATTTATCCTGTTCCCTTAACAGATTGGGTCTCTAATGTCGTCTCGATTACGAAAAAACAGGGAACCATCAGAGTTTGTGTTGATTACAGGGATCTGAATAAGGCTTGTCCCAAGGACAATTACCCTACCTTGTTTATCGACCAAATCATCGACAATTGTGCCGGAAGTGTCATCTTGTCATTCGTGGATGGCTTTTCTGGCTATAATCAGATTGAGATCCATCATGCTGACTAACATAATACCACTTTCATTTGCCCATGGGGTACGTTCGCATATCGCAAACTCCCCTTTGGTCATAAAAATGATGGTGCTACATTCCAACAGGCTATGTCACATGCTTTCCATGATGGGAAGGATTTTGTGGAACCTTACCTAGACGATATTCCTGCTCATTCAAATCGTCACGACTTCCACATTGATCATCTAACGGCTGTATTTTTTAGGTGTTGGCAGTATAATATCCGTTTAAATCCTCATAAGTGAATTTTATATGTCGATTCTGGAGGCCTCTTAGGCTTCTTCATTTCAAAGGATGGGATCTGCATCGATCCCCTCAAGGTGGAGGCCATTGTTTCCCTACCACCACCTACGGATATTACGTAACTTCAAATTTTGCAGGGGAAGGAAAACTACATGTAGTGTTTTGTGTGAAATTTCGCAGAGAAAACACAGGGACACATGTGATTGTTGAAGAGAGACGTCCCGTTCATTTGGGATGACTACGCTCAAAAATACTTTGACAACCTTAAGCATGCCATCACTCATGCACTTGTGTTACAACCACTGAATTACACCAAGGATTACATCCTTTATATTGTTGCTTCTACTTATACTATTGCTATGGTTTAAGTGCAGGAAGATAGCCACGCCCAGGAGCATGTGATATACTACCTTAGTAAGGGTCTTATTGACTTTGAAACCCGGTATTCGCATGTAGAGAAGTTATCTCTCGTGGAATTCATTGTCGTTCATAATTTCCGCCACTACATCCTCCTCCGCACTACCACTATTATTGCCGACTCTAACCCCGTGTACCACGTTCTCACGCGTCAAGTATTAGGGGGGAAATATTCGCGTTGGATTGTAATTCTCCAAGAATTTGATCTCCAATTTGAGAGGGCCAAATCAAAGAAATCTTTGATTTTTGCGGAACTTATTTGCGATCTTCCCCGTACTAATCAGGAAACTGAGCCCATGGAATCTCTCCCCGGTGAGTCCTTGTTTCTCATCAGTACTTCTGATCCGTGGTATGGAGACATCACATTTTATCTCCAAACCCAACAATTTGGTCCTCAATTATCTCGTGATGAACATCGTCGTGTCTGTCACCACGCAAAATATTACCTCATCATTGGTGATACATTATATCATCATGGTATCGATTCCATTCTCCGACGTTGCTTAACTCATGAGGAGGCCAAGCATGTTTTGAATTATTGTCACCCGAGGGCATGTGGTGGTCATATTTCTGGGATGGCTATAGCCCAGAAAATTTTACGCGCTAGATACGATTGGCCTTCCATCTTCAAAGATTGTATTGAAGTAGTTAAGAAGTGTCCACCTTGCCATATTTTTCATTACAAAAAGAGTTCACACTCAACCCCATTACATCCTATTATCGCCGTCGATCCCTTTTCCAAATGGGGCATTGACTTAATGCATTGTAAGCCTAACTCGGTCGAGGGCATGGTTATGTCATTGTCGCAGTTGACTACTTTACCAAGTGGTTCAAGGCTACGCCTACATACAAAGAAGATGACGCAATTGCCGCACTCTTTATGCTCAACTATATCATTACGAGATTCACAGTCCCTCAATCCATCGTCACCGATCATGGTTCACATTTTCAAAACAAGATGGCAGATGAACGAGGCGCCAGATTGGGTTTTCGACATGAAAACTCAACTTCCTACTACCATCAATCAAATGGAAAAGTAGAGGCCATTAACAAGCTCTTGAAAACCATGATTCAACGTATGGTGGGAACACACAAGTCCAACTGGCATGTCATGCTTTTTTCATCCCTATGGGTGTAAAGGACTTCTATTAAAACTGCCACTGGTTTCACATCTTTCTAGTTAGTCTATGGACTAGAGGCAGTACTACTTATCGAGTGCGATATCCTGTCACTAAAACTTGCTGTCGAAATTTTACCAAATGCTACTACCGAGGAAGAACGATTTCTATACATGGAAAAACTCAATGAAACCCCACGTGATGCATCTATGGCTAATGAAGCACATAAGAAACACATCAAGGCTCAGTACGATAAAGCAGTGAAACCTCGTATCTTTAACAAGGGTGATTTGGTCCTTACTTATGACAAAAAACACGATAAGCTGGGGGTAGGCAAATTTGAGTCCATGTGGCATGGTCCATATGTGATAAAACGTGTTTTGGAAAAGGGATCCTATGAACTAGAAAATTATGATGGGATATATTTGGGGGATCCTCGCAATGGGATCTACCTAAATCAGTACTATGATTAAATCATTATTCATTAGTACTTTGTATATATTGTACATGATGTGTGTTTTTGTTTGGTGTGACACTTTTATTTAGTGTGTTAGGATCTCATCATTACGATTATACCGTGTTCTTCCTAGATGTGCAGATGGAAACTTGCTACGGATTCGCAGATGGAGCTAGCCGACACACCCTAAACCTCACTTCGGCAGCATGGTTACTCTATCCCCCTGTCGGTGAGCTCATAAGCTCATGATGAACTTGCCTAGGTTTTGCCACCAACAACGTTGTTGAGTACCGCGCAGTGATTGGGTTATTAATTGACACTTTTTCCTTAGGTGTAGACCACATCGTTATCTATCTCGATTCACAGTTAGTGGTCTCTCATTTGTGTTAGGGTTAACCTTGACTCGGGATTGAGTCAAAGTTGGTTAGGTCCAACACATGGTTTTGGGCACATGGTTTGTTGTATCCCATGGTATTGGCCCAAGGTATTGCATGCAAAGAAACCTTTATAAGGCTTGGAGAGGCTCCATTGTAAACCGGCCTGGGGGTGAGCGGTGGCTAGCTCACTTGGCCCGGATGGTTGGTTTTGGCCATGTAATGAAGATCTTCATTGGGTGTGTATCTCAAGTGTATGCTTGTTATTTTTTGGTTATTTCTCTCGCAAGTTATTATGTGTATGCTCGTATAAACCTAACAACTGGTATGAGAGCCTGGTTGTGCTCATTGAGAATGCTCTGAGTGTAAGTGTGCATAGGAAGATCATTGTGGATCTGGTCAGATCTAGTCTGCGTGGAGAGAAGGAGTTGTCTCGTGAAGGTTTTAGTGGTTTGCAAATATGGAAGATTTGAGATCAAATCTCAGAACAAAACCAACCACCACTTAGAGGAAAGACGCTTTGGAAGGCGACATGAAGAGCATATCCATGGTTGACCGGTAAAGAATATGGGATGCAAAGATTGCCCATTAAAGAAACCCTAGCCACATGAACGATTTGCAAGGCGTGAAGTAGCAGATCTGAAAATGGTTGATGGAACCAACAGAAGAAGAGTCAGCATTGCTGAAGGACGTTAATCTGCTGCTGCTGGAGACGGACATCGTGAATGCCGAGTTTGAGATCTTGTTGCTACTGATCGATGCCGAGTTTGTTGGTGGAGCAGCTGCAGCATTGGTAGGAGGCGTGGAGGATCCAGTCGTGAATGCTTTGCAGTGGTGGAGGAGGCCGCTCAGAGAGAGAGAGTAGCCAGAAGATCCCAAGCTGCCGGTGGTGCCATCGTGCTGCCCATACGCAGAGGAAGAAACCCCAACTGCGTGTGTGGTTGCTGGTTTTTTGTGGACATTCCCGGAGCGAGCTTCCATCAAAGAAGAGATCCATGTTTTTCAAATCCCAACAAGGCCTCCCTTGCCACCACTAGCATAAGTCGTAGTCCTGAGTTTCTCAATTTGAAGTGGATCTTCCTTTGAGAAATGGGGGCCGGATTCGTAGGTAGGCGAGGAGGAATACCCGCCACATTTAGATGGGCCACAATCCATCATGGTGCCGTGAACAGTTGCTGGAAACAGAATCTTTGAAGAGATCCGTGTGAGGACATATCTACGTGATTTTGTGTAGGCCGTAGAGGACCATTTGCTGCATGATCTAGTGGAGCCGTGAGGATGTAAAAGGAAACCCTCCACGAAAACTTGAGAGAGAGAACCTGTTCTCCAAAATCCATGGAGAAAGATCATGGTTGGAAGAATAAATCTGTGTGGAAGGGACTGTGAATGATTGTAAGGATAAGAATCACCGCAATCTGTAGAGTGGAGCAAACCTGCAAAATCATGAGGGAAAACAAAGAATGCCCGTAAGTTTTATGAGCATGTATGTTTTAAAATTAAATTATGAAAAGGTGGAAAGGTAAAATCAATTATTAAAATAGTTTTCCTTCTTAAAAGGCTCATGTCTCACCTCATATTAAAATGGACATAAAAAGGCTTTATCCATGTGATAAAATGTTTTAAATTTTTTTTTTTATGAGAATGGGTCTATGAAATGATGGTTCATGGTTTTATGAATCATGGTGATGAATGTGGGGCATGGAATATGATAAGTATGGCAAGCACATAGTTGTAAAGTGGTAATCTAAAAATTCTGCACATGAGAAGCAAGATGAGTATTTTAAAAGGCGTATGGCGGAAAATGAGCAAGAAAATGAGCATGGAAAAGCAAGAGAATGAAGTAGTAGATGGTGATCATGTAGTCACCATGAAGACACATGAAAAAAATAAAATTAATGGTGCAGTTTATATGTAAAAGGGAATATGGTTGTAAGACCTGGTAAGGCATGCATACCCCTGGTAACTCACTGGTAAAGTCAGGAGAAAGACCTAGGTGATAGGGGGGTGTATGTGAGATTCCTCGTTTAAAACTTTGAGGGGGGTTGGTGATTACTCCAAGTCAAGTTTAAAGGGGGGATTGTTAGGGTTAACCTTGACTCGGGATTGAGTCAAAGTTGGTTAGGTCCAGCACATGGTTTTGGGCACATGGTTTGTTGTAGCCCATGGTATTGGCCCAAGATATTGCATGCAAAGAAGCCTTTATAAGGCTTGGAGAGGCTCCATTGTAAAGCGGCCTGGAGGTGAGCGATGGCTAGCTCACTTGGCCCGGATGGCTGGTGTTTGCCATGTAATGAAGATCTTCATTGGGTGTGTGTCTCAAGTGTATGCTTGTTATTTTTTGTTTATTTCTCTCGCAATTTATTATGTGTATGCTTGTATAAACCTAACAATTTGAACCGTGTGTATGCTATCCATGACCCCACATTACTCTGTCTATTATGACGAGTACATTTCTTGGAAAGGTCCTTGAATCCATTCAATACCCACATATTCCAAGAAGCATGAACGCAGTTGTTGATTCCCTAGCTAATTTCATTTTAGATTGGTACATTGCACATTCATAAACATTTTTTATTAAAAAGATGCATAAAATGACATAACATGTAATCTAACCATAGTGTATAAGCCAACATCCATAAATATCCCAAAATCATCATATAAGACAGACTATATAAAACTGCTAGATAGTGTTTTTGTATATATATCATCATGTCCGGTAAAATACAAAAAATGGTATTGATACAAAAACCCGAAGATCATAAGATTTCAGTAGAGTCTATATACAAAATATGAAGCCGATAGCCTTCAGTACATACATCATACATAATAGCTATCCATGTGGATGCTTGTGATAACAGATAATAGCCTGAGATACTCGACGGAGCAGTCGACCAAATCCTCCTGAAACCCTAGCTATATGATGCTGGTAATGGTGAGGTAAGTCATCGATGGATATGCCAGGAATATCCAACGTTGATATCTGGAGGTTATCCTCTAGCTTGTCTAACTCCTCTGCTGCATCCTGCTGAGCAACTGCCATATCCCATACCACCCCTCTCCTCTCTATCGGAGAGGAACCTACTAGTCGAGACGGGCCAACATATGTATGAAATATGTGTGAACTATTAGTACTACCCAAAAACATTAAAAAACCATAAAATGCATAAAAATAGCAAAGAGTTTCATTCTTACCAATGTCTCCCCACTATTCCCCCTCTGGAAGAGATAGGTACGGGTCTCCACTAAAATCGGTACCTGCATATGCATAATCCTCAATCATGAGGAGCTTCCCACGGAGCCACCTGAAGAAGGTGGGCCCATAACTAATGATAGGTCCTCCGCCTCCATGGCAAGCCATAACCTCCGACCATCGGACCATATGAGGATCTCGTAGATAGAGATCATCCAATTCGGCCTGTGGTCTCAACACTGGAACTCTCTCTAGGAAGAACGAGACCACGATGGATCCATATCCAAACTGCTTCATCTCACCCCTACAGCACTTGATGAGCTGATCCTTCATATTTGTGAGGAGTGGCTCACACCAGTTGAAGACAATCGGTTCCATACACTCGATGGCATAGAGCATGTGGGCCTTGGTGGCCTGATGAGGATCCATGTTTCCCGCCACCCGCTCTATGGAAAATATCATAGTCCTCGGGGGACGATCTTATATGTTCTTGATGAGAATTTTCCCAGCAAGCATCTGTGTCCCTGGTGTAAATAAATGTGCCACCAAACTCTTTGTTGACTTATCACTACCCCGTGGCCCGGATAGTGAAACTGGGGCTCCCCACCTAGATAACCCCGTTAAGAAATAAATATCTTCCACATCAAAGGTAAGGATGTGGGAACCTACTCTGAAGTGAGACTGATCTGGGTCACATAGCCTGATCAGTTAATCCAGCAATTGTAGTTGGGCCCTCATGCCCTGTACATGGAAGAATTTTAAGAGTCCACACCTTTGCAATGCATTTGTTGAGTGTGGATCGTTCGCCGCTTGGGAATCTTCGATTACTTGCTCTCTTTCTTTCCATTGGACCATTGTATTGGCTGTAGACCTGCATAAACAACAATTAAACAAGCATTAGACTCCTTTCATGGATTTGGTTTGGGTCTTTTTGGCCCCAATTTTTAATTTTGATTGTGGATCTGCGTTGATGCACCCCTCTTTTGCATATATTGCGTCAACGACAAACTTTCCTCATGGATGAAGTGCGTCAGCCCTCTCTCGATGCACTTCCCGAAATGGGAAAGCGCGTCGCCCAGGGCACGTGCAATCCCCTTCTTTTTTAGTCCAAAAAACCCCAAAAATGATACTTAAATAAATAAAACTAATCCACTAACAGGGTAAAGCATAAGTTTGAGGCCTACCTCTGACTAACGGGGCGTAAAACAGTTGATCGTAGCGTCCGCAATTGACATCGGAAAAACGAGCTCCAAAGGGGTGTTTTCACTATTCAACCTTGGTAAAAAACAATTGGTAAATATTTCTTTACTATTTGACTTTTTATATAAAAGAAATGGAATATTCCTTTTTCAATATTTCTTTTATGGGTTTTTTACTATAGTTGGTGACCTTTTTGCGTTTTAACACCTTATTATGAATTTTAACTTAGTTTTTGGAGTTCGCAGATGAAGTAAAGTGGTGTTTTGACTTTATTGGTGACCATCATAGACGTTTCATACTTTTTATCAATTGTGAACGAGTATTTAAGTGTTTTTTAATGTCATCATCATGCTCATTAAAATAAAGTATTAACGACATCGAGCTTATTTTTTTTCTTTCTCGTGCTAGTAAAACTATGAGAATGAGTTACCGAGTTACATTTTATCGCTTTTTTGGGCTCGTAAAACTCCCTCGAAAAAGGAACCCCTTGGAGTTCCTCTTTAAGCTCTTTTCAGACTCTCTAAATAGGGAAATATTTCCAAGCGAACTTGATTCTTTCACGCTTGTAAAAGTATTTGAAAGGTCGTCTTTCTGGTGATAGTTTACCCATTTTTTGGACTAGGAGGACTATTTACAAAAAAGGAGCACTCTAGTTAATCATGACTGGAAGAGTTCTCTCTCATGTTGTTTTATCCTTTTTCGGATGAGGATACTAACATTTACGAAAAAGAACCATTTGGAGTCTTATTTAGTTCTTTATAAACTCTCTAAATATGAAATGACGCCGCGTTTTCCTTCTCTGGACTTGTTAAAATCTAACATTGAAGGGACTTTATTGGGATGAACCCCTCCTATCTCAGGTTCGTAAAACATATGAGACCGGACCCATCTGAAGGATGAGCTATACCGAGCATCTGTTACCCTCCTCAAGCTCATTAAAAAACAAAATAGGTACTCATCAATCATGATGGGATAATGAAAGAGTTTGTGTTTCATTGTAATTATGGCAATACTTAGTCACTCTTGAACATGGAACTCATTTGCATATGCATTCAAACACTTGGATAATCTACTTGTCTTCGAGGCTCACCAGTTCCATGAGGCTTTCCACTCCTTTGAGTCATCCAAATAATGATTCTATCATCAATTTCATTAGGGGTCAGTGTTATTATCGTCATGTCAATGCTTCCAAGTCATGGCATTCCCATGTTCAAGAGAGGTTTGTTCATCGAGTCAATATCTATATTCATTATACCTTCTATCATGTCGGTCACTCCTGATTCAGTCTCAAGTGTCACTCTACAGTCTGATCCACTCCAAAACATCTTTGATCGTGTTTCGTGTCGATGATGGGGAAAACATCATGGCCCTCCTTCAACGGATTTATCCTTGTCGACTTCAACACATCATCCAAGGATCAAATATAGAAACCAATCAAGTACTTTGGGCCTGCATGTCTCAATGGCAGGTTACCTCGCTTTCAATAGTAAGTTCGCATCATTGACTTCTTATTGAAATATTCCACTGAGTGTTCAACCTCAACTCATTGATTCACATTCAGTGGTATGTACTATGATACCTTGGGAATCATTGACATCAATGGTGATTTCCCTCGTGTTTGTTAACGGTACATATTAATGACCGGTAATCAAGTGGTTTCTGCCATGTTCGACTTCAAAACATTCTAATCACACGGCTATATTCGTATCATTGCGGGTTTGACTTGAAAACCCTCAGTTAAGTCATGTATCTCACCCAGGTTGCAATGGATATTTTTTTAGTCATATTACACGAATCCACTTTGTATTGGTCATGGTTGTGTTATCGTCTCATCATGGATATACGATTGTGTCTAGTAGCCATGATTGTGTTCGATCAATCTTTACTATCATGGATCTGTAATGTATTGTTCGGCAGCCATATTATGAGTCAGTTTCAAACATGTATCTCTGAGTCCATTGTACTGCAGGAGGTCTTTGTTCGTCACTCCAACCGACAATTCTTACCTTGATTTTTTCCCTATTACAAACCATTTCACCTACCCTATTTTGCTAGCTTCATGCTTTGGGGGGCATTCTGTTACACCAAAATATCGTCATCATGAGTTATGTGTCCTCTATATGCCCTAATTCCTAAAGTACTTGGGTTAAAACACCAAAAGATAAGTTTTTGTTCATCCCTTTAATTTTATGTTGTCACCCTGATGCACCTTGATCTCTGGAAAGGTGCATCAGACTCAGTGTGACGCGCTCTGCACCTTAGCAAAGTGCGTCAGTGGTGCATGATTCTCTTGCACAAGATGTGTCGACCTCTCATTGGTACGAGTTTCTCTTGTCCAAGGTGTGTCGATGTTGGCTAGAAAGTATAAAGAGAAGCTTCAAGCGACTTCTCAAAGCTTGGATGGCATGGAGACTTATCCCTACATATCTGGGAAGGTGGCAGTAGATCCCCTTTCCTAGTGGGATGATCCATTAAGCTTCAACCCTAAATCCTCAACCTCTCCTATCCCTTTAACCCTATATATATGAACCCCCTCTCCATTGTTAAGGGAGGAAGGATAGAGTACCTACATGCTGGTGGAATTTTTCTGGGTGATCCTCTTCATCCATTAGGAGGCTAAGCATTTGATCTTGGAGACTAGTATTGTTGGAAAGATGTTATGACGTCAAAGCATCGGTCATAACACCTCACTCATTGTACTTCTTATTATTACATCTAATGCAAATTATTTCCATAAACTTGTTGTATTGATAATGTTTAGGATTAACTTCTTTAACTGTTGATCTAGATCAATTCACAATCATGTGCTTTTATTACTTGTTTGTTTCCGCGTGTTTTGTCCAGTTTTGCAGCTAAATATCTAAATATCAAGACCTGAATCAGCAAGGAGAAAGGGACCCCACCCGTAAGGTAAGCCATCTCTTTCACTTATCTTGCATTTCAATTGATCTAGGAAAGGTATTTGTATTATGTATTGTTTTTGTTCTAGATCTGAACCATTCAGACTAGGGAGATATGTTTGAGTCCACCCTTACAGATTGTCCATAAAGAAGATCCAATACCAAATGTTATGCACCAAATTCCAAAAATAACATAAAAATTGAAAGAAAGAGTAACACAATGCCTTGAGAATGAAATAAAGAGATGAATTAAAAGCCTCTTCAAGAGGGAAATCTATGTATACAATGTATCAAATGCACAATCCAATATGATATGATAATAAAACTAGGTCTCCTTGGAATATATATATATAGGAGATAGAGGGTACAATTACAATTCTATCCAACCATGCAATTACAATTAAGGTCATATCCTACCAATAAAGGAAATACTAATATAATAATGGAAATTTATCACTGCACTGATTCTTATAGTACTTATGCTCAAGATACCCAAGGATGGTACCTCACAACTCTCAATCCTGATTTCTCCTTGGATTGCACTAAATTCATAAGATCAATATGATTGAGGGATTGGTGTTATAAGTACTTTTAGGGTTATGATCGTGATTATGATTCTAGTGGTGAAACTACAATGTCATATGTGTCATTTCATTTGAATTATACATATACATGTCAGTGATATCTAAATCATGGCCAATGCATTACATTCATTTGTTTACACCACATATTAATATGATGTGTGACAACTCTTTTCTCATTGTGATCATAGTTGCATATTTTGATAACAATCATAATTATGATGGATGGCATTGTTTTTTTATTGGTTGTCTAACACCCTACAACATACTAGTACTTGCACAATTAATAGAGTTAGTGTAATAGAAAAAAAGAAGAAACATAAAATGCATAGGACATTTGGTGTCTTATGTGTCCTGAATATCATACTAGTGTCCTTAGTGTTGATTGCATTATAGTGATGGCATACTCTTTATTATCGTGTTTATCATGTGCTATTATTGCATTTCATTTTATTATAATGGTACTTTGATTGGAGAAGTGAATAATATTATGGTTGGTTTTCTTTGTCATCATGGAAGGCATCACATTGTTTTCATTGGGAAACTTGAGCATGAAACAACGCTAGTAATTGAACACGACTTCAATAGTTTTGTCAAGTACAAAATTGTATATTTGATTGGGCATGAATGGTGGATAAACAATAGTTTTGTACATCAATTGAAAATTTTACTCAATATTTGTTTTGTGATGGTCACATAGCACTACAATGGGGAAATTTGGTCATAGATGGCATATTAAATTTGGTTCATGGTACATGTTTATGGTTTTCTTAATTTGGTATTGTCTCCCTTAGGCATTTGTTGATCGTGTGTTGTGGAAAAATTGCACAAGGGTGAATCCTTCCCACTTGGTGAGGGGTAAAGCCTTGTAGGCTGCAGCAAGGCCTTAGTATTAGGTGCCCCTTTGTGTTTGTGGGTTAGTGCTCCAAGTGATTCTGCAAGTGGTTGTTAGTGGAAATATATAAACAAAATAAATAAAAATGAAACAAAATAAGGAACAAGAGGGGTAGAGATGCAAACTCCAACAACCAATATATGCCAAACCACTTTGTATTGCCCATTGGTCAAGCATGTACAACACCTAGGAGATGTGAGCTCCAATGGAGGAAAATAGTCCCCCTTCGGGAGGTCTATTTAGTCCACACTATATGCTAAGTAGCTTGAATAACAAATGAGAAGAACTCTTGCCCCTTGAAGGAAGGTGGCAAAGAAGATTGGTAAATGCTAAACAAGAGTGAATATGTGAGCTATAATTAGGGGATCTCAAGCACAATTCCAATAGCATAACCTTGCTCTTGGTTTTATCTCTTCATAAGCATGCCCATGGATTCCTTTTATAGGCCAAGAGGTGGCCAAGAAATAACTAGATCCCAATGTGAACTCCTTGATCTTATGATCTAACTCCAAGGTACACAAAAGAGGCCATTTAAGGAACCCAAGTGTGTGAGGGGATAATGGATGCAATGGAGCTTTCATGAGTCATTAATGCACCACTGGTAGTTGAGATTCTAAGGCTTCTACAGTCACGTGGATATCAAGGAATTATCCATGCTAGTTGTGCAGTTGAAGTTCCGGTAACCTGCGATAGCGCATATTAACAAACACGCGGCCAAGTGGTTGTGGTTTTAACTGTTTTTAGGGAATTTATGGACTCATGCTGCTTCTTGGATTTTATGAGGATTCCTTCAGTGGGATACATTCTATATTTTGATGATGCTTTACCATGAAAATTGCCGGTAATGTCGCATGTGTGCGAGATTTGAGCGTTAACACTTTTTACGCTTTATCATGGTGATGATTGAAGGTTTGGAAAAATGGAAAGGAGAGGTCTCTGAATATAACCTTTGGCAATCATGAGGCTATAATGGCATTGGATGTGTTGTAATATTGATTCTCTCCATAACTTTACACTCGTCCTCTTCGTATTGAGTATTCACAATGTCATTTAACATTGCATGGGGATGATGGACAATCTAAGTTGAATTAATTGTTAAGAACATGTGTTCCTTACTTGGAGGTCTCAGGTTTGAAACCAGAGGGGGTATGGTATGTACACCTCCATGGAATAATATGCACCATTATGTACTCCCTATATATTTTCTTAATGATCATTTTGATGTATTGTTTTCATTAGACTAGTACTGATTTTGTATGTTCGAAACCATTTAGTTTAATTTACTTGCATTGTAGGTAAAATGAGGGGTCATGGTATTTGGAATTTTATAACATGAAAATAATAAAGTGATTGGACTATATAGGGACATAATCTAATAAGCAACCATAGGACCCTATCATGTATTAGGTTTCAAGACTAATTGGGAGTTGTACTTATTTTGAAATGGATGGAAAACTTTTAGAAAGTTTGGATGCAAACATAAGAGAATAATTTGAGGACCTAAATCTTGATTGAACAAGAAGACAACATGTTAGTAATATAATTAAGTCATTTTTTGATGAAAAATTTAGTGATTTGACAAGCTCAAATCCTACATGGATTGATAAAACACACAAAATTAAAACATGCAACAAAGTTGTTGGGTTTCAATATGATAAACACACAAAGACACATGAGAATATATCAGAAAAATCATTCTTTTCATTTGGAATATAAATAAAATATGATATTGAAGCTGCTCACAATGAAATTACAACTATTTTTTGTTATTATTTGGTTGAGCTTTGATCTTCAATTATTTTAGATGCAAAAACTTGAAACAGTGAGACAATTCAATCACATGAAATTCATACATTCATAACACAAGATATACCCTAGGGAAAATTCTCAAAACTATGAGAACAAAAACCCCAACAATTCTTGTTAGTATAATATAATGGATAGCAGAGAATGCTTTCCTTTACAACATAGCATATTTCTTTCGGAATATAATAGATCACCAAAACACTCTTGGTGAAGATACATAAGCAATAGAGAAGAGAGATCAATCATATGTGTTTCCCAATGTGCTCAGCACATTAATAACAAGCAAGAACAATAACCTACACAAAGAGAATCACCTTTCCTTAAATCGAGAAGAGAATTCACTTCACATTGAATTCATCAATCCCATATAACATATTTATACATTCTTCTCATGCATTGTCTTATTCTAACTTCAGGATGAAATCACCCTCAAACTGGATGTATCAATCTTGCATGAAGAAGTGCGCCCCACTTCTCATTCAATGCTTTATCTCACTGAACTGTCTATTAGGACGAATCCACCTCTTAATTTAAAGCTTTCCCACTTAGTTAGGTGGCTAACTCAAATGTCGTATTTTAGTTTAGCATAAGTGTTTTCATGCAATAACACTTAGTTAACTAGATCTTCTTTGTTGTCACTTAGTTAACTCTCTTTAACAGATTCTTTCTTGATAACATCACTGTAGTGATCAATTCAAGTTCTCCTTGATTTATTGAAGTCTCATCTTTTAGTTTAACTAAAGTGAAAACACTTTAGTTAACTAGTCCTTATTTAACACTTAGTTAACTATTATTAATTGAAATCGTGCTGATTGATTTACTTGTAGTGACCACTGTGAGTTCTTTAGTTAACTAAGGCATACATTGTTGCTTTACTTAAGCTTGAAAATTCGAGTTCACTTAGTCATCTCCTGATCAATTCCAATTCTCTTTTCTCTATGCATTTTTCTTTATCTCTTTATATTTTACTGCATGGTCAATATGTGCTAACTTTAATTATCCATCACATTACATTATACTAAGAAGAATTATCGGATGGTGTCATCATAGTATATTATTCTGAACCAAATGATCATATGCTAAATTAATTCACTTTAGAGGTGATCAAAATCTAAAGGAGACTTAATAGCAATTTGGTGATCATGGTTAATAATACATCACACAACATTAAATGCTTTTACCAAGTAAAGCATGACCTTTATACGGAAGGTCCACCTCTATACGGGAGGTCCATCCCATGGATACCTTTATATGGAAGGTTCACATGAGAATCATGACTTGACACACAAGTCTGAAGCCTTGTCCAACAAGAATTTACAACATCATTACTTTAATCAATTACCTCTATATGGGAGGAATAAACTTTACACGGAAGGCAATCAAAGTGTTCACCTCTATACGGGAGGATCAATCTTGGTTGCACAAGATTGGTTTGGAGAATGTCTCCTAATGTTGTACATTTAACACTCCCTCTCAGCGAGGGAGGAATTCTCTTCCATACCATTTTTTTCTCGGAAGTACCTAAACTTTGTCACTAACAGAGGATTTGTTAACACATATGAAATATTATCATAAGTATCAATGTACTGAAGTTTCATTGTACCTTTCTGGACCATGTATCAGATGAAGTGATACTTCATTTCAATGTGCTTTGACTTGTCATGAAACACTGGGTTTTCGAAAAGCTTGATGCAACTTTGATTGTCACACCTAATAAATGTAGGCTCAAGCTTTTCACCAAACAACCCTGCAAGTAGCTTTCTGAGCAACAGTACTTCTCAGTAGGAAACACTAACAACTATGTATTCTGGTTTTGTAGTGCTCTAGGCTATGGAGCCCTGCTTCCTGTTGGACCAAGATATCATAGTTGATCCTAGGCTTTAACAGCAGCCAAATGTACTCTTACGGTCCACAATGCTTCCTCCCCAGTCTGAGTCTGTATAACCAAGTAACATGACTCCTCCACTGGAGGCATATCTGAGTCCATATGAAATTGTACCTCGAAGGTACCTAAGCACATGCTTAGTATCTATCCATTGTCTATGTCTCAGATCAGAAATAAATTGACTTAGAATGCTCATGGCATAACATATATTAGGCCTCGAATGTATCAAGTACAATATCAATCCTATAATCTCTCTATACATAGTGGTATCTATTGGATCTGATCCAAAGCCTAACTCATGAAGTTTCCTCAAATTGGAAACCATCAGTGTAGTCATAGATTTTCAATCTATAATGCCAAACATGCGCAATATATCCACAGTGTACTTCCCATGAGATAGAAAAATTTCATCTTTTCTTTGCCAGATCTCAAGGCCAAGAAAGTAGTGCATCAGACCTAAGTCTTTCATCTCGAACTCTGAGGTGAGCTCCCTCTTGCACCAAGAAATCAGATGTTCCTCTCCAATGAGAAACAAATCATCAACATACAAAACTAATGTCAATGGTTGGTTCTTCACTACTTTGAAGTACAAATTTGGATCGGCTTCACTCTTATAGAAACCCATTTTCTGAAGGTAGCTATCAATTCTAGAATACCAAGCCCTGGGGGCTTTATTAAGCCCATATAGAGATTTATTTAGCTTGTAAACATGGGAATCCTTCCCATGCACCACAAATCCTTTAGGATGTTGAATATAAACCTCTTCCTCAACCTCACCATTGAGGAAGGTTGTCTTCACATCCATCTAGTGAAGTTTCCATCCTAGAACAGATGCAAGTGCAATCATTGCTCGGATTGTGGTGTACCTTGCCACAAGGGAAAAGGTATCATCATAATCGATGCCTTCTTTCTGAGAGAAACCTATGGAAATGAATCTGGCTTTATACTTCTCAATGCTACCATCCACAACATGCTTTATCTTGTAAATCTATCTGGAAGTCATAATGGACTTTCCATCAGGTTTGGGAACAACCTCCCAAACATCATTCTTCAATATAGAGTTGTACTCTTACGTCATTGCACCTTTCCAAACTTGCTACTATACAACTTACTCATATGAGGATGGTTCTAAATCACCTATGTGACTCATCAGTGCAACATACCCTGAATATCTGTTAGGTTGCTTGCTCTCTCTGGATGAGCTTGTTGGTGCTCCATGTTTCTCTACATCTTGTAAGATATATTGGCACCAAGCAAATCTTCTTTTAGCGGGAGGTTCATCAGGTGACCTCTCAGTCAATTCTATTGGTTCTTCAGGAGCTAGTGAATCTTAGGCATCTTCTAGTTTCTCCTCGCAAACTCTGAAGGGGGAGAATCGGACTCGGGATCCTCCATCTCCGAATCACATTGAATCTATTTCGATATTTTGAAAGAAACTTACTCATGGAAGGTAACATCTCGGTTGAATTCATTGTGTCTCTCACTAGGTACATATATGCAGTATGATTTGGATGACTCGCTATAACCCACAAAGGTGCCTTTATTTCTAGAAGGCTCCATCTTTGTTCTCTCTTCTTTCAGTACATGAATGTATACTAGGCTCCCAAAGATACTCAAGTGTGAGATGTCTGGATTCTCACTGGTAAACACTTCTTCCGGTGTCTTCTCATCTAGAATGGCATGCAGGATACTATTCTAGATGTACACAGTTGTACTGGTTGCTTCTTCCCATAATGAGGTATACATATCTTGATCATGCATCATGGATTTTGCAGCCTCACATGTGGTTCTATCCTTCCTTTCAACAACCCCATTTTGCTAAGGGTTGTATGGTACTGTTAACTATCTACATATTTCTACATCACTACATAGCTCATTAAATGAATGTGAATCAAATTCACCTCCATTATCAGACCTTAATGCACGAATGTGCTTTTCGTTCTGATTTTCAACTAGGGCTTTAAACTCTTTAAATTTGCTAAAAGATTCACTTTTATCCTTCATGAAATAAATACATGACTTCCTAGAAAAATCATCTATGAACAATACATAATATAAGAAGCCACTCATGGAGGGGGTGACATGGGACCACATACATCAGAATGTATAAAATCTAAAATCCCTTTAGATCTAGTAGTATTGCTGGAAAAACTTTTCTTAACATTCTTCCCAAGTGCACAACCCCAACATACGATATCATGCTCAAAATCAAATATGGGAATACCTTATACCATCTTATGAAGTCTTGGTAGCGCTTTGTAGTGTATGTGTCCAATATTTTGGTGCCATAGCTCACACAGACTGATAGTGTGGTGAATCATAGCCTGAATGTACTTCCCGGGTACCTTGTAGAGTCCTCCCTCTCGAACTCCAATTATAGCAACAGATTCTAGGATTTTGTTCTTTAGCCATAAAAGTGCTTTGTTATCCATAAAGATAACTCGGAAGCCTTTGTATTCAAGAAATGAAACTGACAGGAGGTTCTTCTTCAAGCATAGAACATATATAATTTCCTCCACATGTAAAATATAACATGTGCTTAGCTGGAATGAGGTGGATCCAACACCTTGGATTGAATATGTTGAGTTGTCCCCAAACTCTACCATGCATGTGAACTTTTTCTCGTTTAGGTCACTGATGGCACTCTTGTAACCAGTCATATGTTTGGATGTGCCAATGTCAATCAACCATGTGTCTACTTGTGATGGTGATTCTCGAAATAGATGAGACGAGGTAAAACTCCCTTCTTGTCTCCTTTTCTTCGGATACATTCTTTTGAGTGGTTTCATCTTCTATGGAAGAAGAAACATGAAACTTTCCTCTCTGCTTTGCTTTGCACTCTCTTGAGAAATGGCATTTCTTGTTGAAATTGTACCATCTATATTTCTACTTGTCAAATCCTTTGTTGAACTCCTTCTTCTGTGGATGAGAGAACTTCTTTGGAAGAAGGGTTTCTTTCCTTTCTTCATTCCTACCATGAGGGAAATATTTTCTTCTTTAGTGCACATATATTTTCTCTGGATTCACCCTTCCTCTTGGATACAATCATGCCACAATATTTCGAACATAGGTTTCACTTCTTGGCCATTTATAGCATCCAAGAATGTCTCCCATGAAGATGGGAGACCATCAACGATGGGTTGGATGAGATCATCTTCATCCACTACAACTCCAATGTTAACAAGATGATCTCTTACATGAGAGATATTAGTGAAGAAGGAGGCCACTATATCGTCCTTCTCCATCTTGAGGTTTTGTAACTTGTTCTTCAATTCCCTCTTTTGATTTGGGGCCTTCTTCTCATATAGATTAGTCAATGTATCATAATATTATTTTGTGGTCTTCAGCGGTGTGATCACAGACATCAAGTTATATTTTTCTGAATCATAGATGATTTGTTTGGCCTTAGCTTGATTCTTCTTGAAGTGATGCGCCAGGCATTAGATGTAGCCATCCTCCACTACAGTGTTATGTAGCTATCCAATTCATGTTCCTATAGGATTTTGAGAATCCTATCCTTCCAAGTGTTGAATTTTGAGGTTCCCTCAAGACGGTCATCTAGTCATATAGAGATTGATGCTATAGTCTTCAAATCTTGTGCTAAACTTCTCAAGATCTATGTAGGTTCTATTTGGAATGCAAAACTAATCTCTTTCATGCCCTGAGCTCTGATACCATGTAAATATTTGGTTGAGCTTTGATCTTCAATTCTTTTAGATGCAGAAACTTGAAACAATGAGACAATTCAATCACATGAAATTCATACATCCATAACACAAGATATACCTTGGGAAAATCCTCAAAACTATGAGAACAAAAACCCCAGCAATTCTTCTTAGTATAATATAATGGGTAGCAGAGAATGATTTATTTTACAACATAGTAGATTGATTTCATAAGCTAAGAGATCACCAAAACACTCTTGGTGAATATACATAAGCAATAGAGAAGAGATGTCAATTTGATGTGTTTTCCAATGTGCCTAACACATCACTAAAAAACAATAACAATAACCTGCACAAAGAGAACTGCCTTGGCTTCAATGGAGAAGAGAATGAACTTCACATTGAATTCATCAATCCCGTATAACATATTTATGCATTCTTCTCATGCATCGGCTTCTTCTAACTTCAGGATGAACTCGCCCTCATACTGGATGTATCAATCTTGCATGAAGAAGTGCGCCCCACTTCTCATGCAGTGCTTTATCTCACTAAACTGTCTCTTAGGATGAAATCGCCTCTTAACTGAAATATTTCCCACTCAGTTAGGTGGTTAACTTAAGTGTCGGCATGCAAGTGTCGCAACTCAAGTGTCGTCTTTTAGTTTAACCGTTAAGTGTCATCATGCAATAAAACTTAGCTAACTAGATATTCTTTGTTGTCACTTAGTTAACTCTCTTTAACTAATTCTTTCTTTCTTCATAACATCATTGTAGTGATCAATTCGATTTCTCCTCGATTTATTGAAGTGTCATCTTTTAGTTTAACTAAAGTTAAAACACTTTAATTAACTAAGCCTTCTTATTTAACACTTAGTTAACTATTATTAACTGAAATGATGTTGATTGATTTACTTGTAGTGACCACTATGAGTTTTTTAGTTAACTGGGGCATACATTGTCGCTTTAACTGAAGCTTGACAATTTGAGTTCACTTAGTCATCTCCTGATCAATTCGAATTCTCTTTTTTCTCTGTGCATTTATCTTTATCTCTTTAAATTTTATTGCATTGTCAATATGTTCTAACTTTAATTATCCATCACATTACATTATACGAAGAAGAATTATCATATGTTGTGATCATGGTATATTATTCTAGACCAGATGATCATATGCTAAAGTAATTCACTTTGGAGGTGATTAATATGTAAGGGAGACTTAATAGCAATCTGGTGATCATGGTTAATAATACATTTGACACAACATTAAATGTTTTTCACAAGTAAAGCATGACCTTTATATAGAAGTTCCACCTCTATACGGGAGGTCCATCCCATGGATACCTTTATACAGAAGGTTCACATGAGAATCATGACTTGACACACAAGTCTGGAGCCTTGTCCAACAATAATTTACAACATCATTACTTTGATCAATTACCTCTATACGAGAGGAATAACCTTTACACAGAAAGAAATCAAAGTGTTCACCTCTGTATGGGAGGATCAATCTTGGTTGCACAAGATTGGTTTGGAGAATGTCTCCTGATGCTGTATATTTAACATGTTTGTCATACTAGGGACTTCTATGAGTCAAATTGTGACAACGATGTCAAAATTGTTTAATGTTTCAAGAAAAACATTGTGAAGGCATACTAAATTCAAGGTCTATATAGATGAAAAAAATTAAGTTGATTTTTGGGATCTTATTTGTAGGAAACCCTACTAAGATAGACTTCCAAAAGGAATTTGAAATTAGTATATTTTTGGAAACCCATACTCGTGCTATACCAGAACGGAAACATTTTATGTGATGACAAGTATATAAAGACATGCATGATAAGAATTGTAAATATGTTCTGGAGATGATTCCAATTGAATTATTTGAATGATTTCAAGAAAGAAATCATGGCATAAAGATTTCATTTAGCATGTTTGATAAATTGAAACTGTGGTATATTATTCCCAACATAACGTATGACACTTTTTGTTGTCGATACCACATTGAATTCCATCTCTATTATGACACATTCATAATTTCTACAAAAGGAACCGGAAAGAAGACCCTCCTTCTCCCACAATGCATGATTTTATTTTATGATATTTTGAAAAAGGAATCTTGAAGATATGTGTAGGTGCAAGAAGATGTCGTAAATCATACATAGCAAGTAGTATCATTATGACTTGGTGTCTATATCCGTACATGTTTTGTATAGATATGCATAACTAAGTGTTGATGGTAGGGATGGTGTTGTCAAATCATGAGATGTGACTAAGGAGCACCATTTTTATGTCAATGGTAATCGTGATCATGACACTTTGTTTGTTCAACATTGCCTTGGTTTGGTATATGAACCATTTAAAAAGAACAAAATAAAAATTGTGGAAAAATTGTTTTGGTTAGATGGGTGTGCAGGTAGTTCCAATCAACACTCATTTTATTTGTTTGGTTGGCTTCATAAAGATATGGGAGTGAAAAACGTTGATATTTTTGAAATAGGGCATGGAAATGGTGAACTTGATGGTGCAGGTGCTTGTCTGAAATGAGCACTAAGGAGGAACCAAATGAGTCATGATGTAGTGAGACTCAAATCATTTGTTGAAGCAGTTGACTAGTGAAAATTGCATATATGCCATGAACATCACGAATAGGAACATTGGTGCACAAGTAAGAGACTACAATGTGAAAATTGAAGCTCAAACTTTCAACATACTTTGAAATGCACACTCAGTCAAAAATTTAAATTTGGTCTTCGGCATGTAAGTTCATTTAAAATGTTGTGCTTGGTGATGTCAATAGATCCATGCCTTGGTATTGTGAAACTATGGCGCAAGGTCGGTCTATTGGACCTTCTTTCTTAACAATAACACACGATGCTCACACAAATTTGGTGTAAACAGGATTCCAGAAGTTGGCTTCTATTAATTCAATCAAATTAATGATTACAATGCGGAATGCAAGGAAATGTAAACTGCTAAACTACCTCAGCTTTTACAATATACAGAAGTAAATGGTGTGTTCTCTCTGTGTGTGGCCCTCTCCTCCTCTTAGTCTTATGTTGAATGCTAGAATGAATGAGCCATGAGTGATGAGCAATCCCTTCCTCTGTGCTTGCGCACTGGTCTTCTACCGTGTTGTTGCTCTGCTGCTCATCCCGAGGTCCACTCCGTTCCCTAAGACACTCTTCCTCTACCCATCGAATCCTCCAGATCCTGCAACCCTGCAATTGTCAGTGCCCTCTAGCCATGCTGCACAACCTCTGCCCGTGGTGACATCTGTCATGATCCCAAACACCTTCTTAGCTTCTCATAGCTTCCTTAGCAACCTCGAACGGCTACTAAGTACTTCGACTTGACTTATGAGCTTCTCTGACTCTGCTACAGTATTCGGTCCCATAATTGACCTCAACCATACTGTCTTTCATCATCCTTCGAATTATACGTTAGCTTTATTTATCTTCTATGGCTTCACCATTCCGACCCTTCCTCCATGCTTGGATTCAGCCTCAACCCTGCCGGTGTCATTGTTCGACAACATGTCGACACTCGACCTCTTTCACTACAACCATGACGCTTGTTGACCTTATACATATCGACTCTTGACCTTCTCATTTTGTAGACGTACCTCGATAGATCCTGCTCGACTTATTGACTTCGACAGCCAATTTTCCTTTCGCACCAGTGGTCATCAGCAACCCCCCTGGTCGACCCCTCATGTCGATCATCTTCAACTGCTCTGCCTGGGCCCCGATGCTCCTGCATCAGACTCCCCATGTGAAAAGGAACTCGACTGCTCCATCTGCCTCCTGATTTCTTCTTCGAAAATCCATGTTGCGTCCTGCAACTCATCATCCTTCCATCGCACTAAGTATTCTTTCTTTCGTGAAATGCGAGTACGCCCGGCTTCGCGTTACTCTAGTACTTCGGTGATTTCCTCCTTGTGTCGATCTAGAATTTGCCCCGTCCAGTCGATGTTCGACACTTCCGCTCCTCCGCTAGTTGAAACTTCTTCAAACTTGTACAGATCTGAGACATTGAACGCAGGTGAAATGCTCAAGTCTTTCGGAATCTCCAACACATAATCATTGTCTGAAATATTCCTCATAATCTTACATGGTCCAATCTTCTTCAACTTCATCTTGTTATATGTTCTTGTCGAAAATATCTCCTTCCGCAAGTGTGCATAGACTAAGTCTCCTTCGCTGAACGATTGTATCCTCTTCTTCCTGTCGGATCTCAACTTATATGTCGTGTTTCTCTTTTCTATTCACTTTCCCACATCTTCATGCACTTATTTCATATGCTCTGCGAATGATTCTGCATCTGCGCTTTTCCTAATTTCTGTCGGTAACTCGATCAAATCCACCACTCCATGTGGGATTCATCCTTGAACAATCTGGAATGGGCTCAAACTTGTCGACCGATTCACAAAATTGTTGTACGCGAACTCTACTTGTGCCAACACGTTCTCCCACTGCTTGGGTTTGTCGGTCATCAAACACCTTAGAAGGTTTCCCAAACTTCTATTCACCACCTCGGTATGTCTGTCTAACTGCGGATGATATGCCAAGACAAACTACAACTTTGTGTCCAGTTTCTTCCATAGGGTTTTCCAAAAATGTTCCATAAACTTGGTATCTCTGTTCTACATTATACTCTTCGATAACCCATGCAGTCTGACTATCTCCTTGAAGAATAGTACAACAATGTTGTGGCATCACTTGTCTTCCGACACAGAATAAAGTGTGCCATGTTCAAAAATCTGTCGACTACAACATAGATTGAGTTGTTACCTTGCTACATCTTCGACAATCCTAACACAAAATCCATGCTCAGGTGCTCCCATGGGGTATTCGGTACTGGTAATGGCGTAAACAACCCCGTATTCAAACTTCTTCCTTTTTCCAACTGGAAAACTCGACACTGTCGTACCCACTTATTGACATCTGTTGTAATTCTTGGCCAATAATACTTTTCTTCGACCAATTCCTTGGTCTTGTCAATGCCAAAATGACCTGTTAATCCGTCGCTATGCAGCTCTCGGATTAGGTTCTCTCTTACATATCCTCTAGGAATACACAACTGTTGTCCCCTGAACAGGTATACCTCTTGGATAAAATAATCCAAGGATGGCGTTCTATTGACACTCCACGGTTCTCGACTCGCCTTCCATGCTTTCGCAAAATCCTCGTCGGTCGCATACTCTGCCTTCACTGACTCTATTCTTTTTGCCTGAACTGTCGTCGTTGTTAATTTTTTGAGCATTAATTCAATATACTCTAGGATCTTTACTGAGAGAATAATGTACAGTATATCAATGCATATCAATCATAGCAAGTATGTCAATCATCACAAGAAGCAAAACATAAGAGATAATAGACACACAGAGTTTCTATAGGGAAAACCCTAAGGTAAAAAACCCCACAACTTCCTCAAAGATAGATAGAGAAATAGTACAACCAAAGTACACAGAGATAGACTCCTCTTAGCAGTTGATCCTCCTCCTCACATGTGTGCCACTTTTCGAGTTATGGAAGAGTGAGTTCTGAAGTGATCCAAATAGATATCGGGAGATCTCTATTTATACTTGTCCTGACTGACCAATAAACTTATGGGGCCGACTTGTCTAACTTAGCACAATAACCTCATATTACATTAATCTGGGCTGACCCCTTACAGGGTGGTCTAACAACCCATCGGCAAGTTTAACACACTTGCGACACTTGTCAATACAAATGACGACACTTCCGTATAGAGTAATAATACATCTCTATAGCAGTACAATAAATATATAAATGAAATACATTCTGAAGTTACATATACATCAATAGTCATGTTCAGTAATGCAACTCTTTGACTCAGCGCGTCAGAAACCTTGTTCAACTTTCCCGACTTATGTCGCAACATGAAAGTATATCCCTGCAGGAAATCGACCCACTTCATGTGCCACTGATTCAACTTCGACAGGGTATTCAAGTACCTCAGTTCTTGGTGATCTATGTACAACACAAATTCCTTGGGAAACAAATAATGCCTCCACTTCTTCAGTGCTTGGTCTCCCTAACAACAGATGACATGCATCCATTGGGATT
The DNA here is from genome assembly GCA_027924585.1 of Larix kaempferi. Taxonomy (NCBI): domain Eukaryota; kingdom Viridiplantae; phylum Streptophyta; class Pinopsida; order Pinales; family Pinaceae; genus Larix; species Larix kaempferi. Next base: position 10,662,245 of record BSBM01000344.1, read on the forward strand.
ACGTCACATAGTACACTCTCTTCAAGCTTCCCAACCTTGAATTTTATGAGGCACTATCTAGTTAACTTGACATGATGTCCTTTCTGCAACCAAAATATCTTGTATGGGTGTGGTTGTTCTCTACATCTCAGACCCAACTTTCCCATGACCTCTGTCGACACAAGAGTCTCTGTACTGCCACCATCAACTATGGTCTTGCAATACCACTCACCAATCAACACTCTAGTTCTAAAGATATCCTTTTGTTGTGTCGTCCCTTTCTCATCGCAACGATCATCCTGAACCAACATCCCCCTGGCCTTCATGGTTCGACCTTTTCTTTCTCCATCCTTACTGCTGTCGGATGTCGATTCCACCCTCTTGTTGACTTGCTCATATCTTCGACATCTGGGTTTCTACTCCTCTACAGCATGTAGGTTCTATGGGAATTCATATGCCTTGTGTTTGACTCCTTGACACTTGTAACAAACCACAGCTTGTCTGTCATCTCATTTTCTATCGATTGGACCACTTCGACCATATGCACCTTGACCATAGTTCTCTCAACCATCACGTCGGTTTTCTTGCGCTTTCTCTTTAGTTGATATCCCTTCCGCACGTCGGTTGTCTTCGACAGCTTCTCTCCTGGTTCTGATACTTTATCCTTTCATGGAAACAGTCTTCGCACCTTGACCAGTCATTCTGCCTCTTGTCAATGTGGATTTCCTCGACAGTTTCTCTTCTACCTCGACAGTTTCTCTTCTACCTTCAGAGCTAACTGGTAGGATTCACCGACCACTCTGAACCTTTGCAGGCTCAACTCGTCCTGTATGGCATACTTCAAGCCATTCACATATCTTGTGACAACTTCTTCTTCTTCGTCAGTTTGCCCCAACCTTATCAAAAATCTATAGAACTCTTTTGTGTACTCTTTCACGGTCATCTCTTTCTTTCGGAAGTTCTACAACTTCCGGAACAAGGAAATCACATAGTCACCTGGTAAGAACTTCCCTTTCAGCTTGGTGACCATCCTATCCAAAAACTTGATCTTTTCCTTGCCTTTCTTGACTCTGTCAGCCTGCACATTGTCCCACCACAAGGAGGCATAACCCTTCAACCTCAGACATGCAGTCTTAACCCGTTTAGCATCCTCTATCTTCTCTATGTCGAAGTATTTCTCCATCTCTTTGAACCAGTTTATCAAGTCTTCTGGATCCAGACTTCCTGAGTAGGTACGTACATCTATCTTTGTCTGACCTCTCATATCCGTCAGAATATTGATGAGCTTATCTTCTGGTTCTTCTCCTACTGCTTCCCATGCTTCCACTTCTTCGACTTCCTCGTCGTTGTGGTCTAACGCATCCACGCCTTTGGCTTTCTTTGATCACTGCGACTTCACTAGTCAAAATTCGCATTGTTCACATGCACTCATTGAACATTTCACAATCAATTGTGACTGTAGCGCCGCACACTCTTTGTCCAACTCCTCAGACATTAACACCTATGTGAGCCATTTTCAACCGTAGCTGAAACTCCCACTCATCCAATCAAAACCAGACTTTCACAGGTCATGTACAACTCTACCCAACCGCAGTTGGAGCTATTCACACTCAACACCGGATTCTCTTCCAGCAGTGATACCAACTGACACTCTCCTGCTCACAGGATGCTTCAACTCAACTAGATTCTGCTTCCGGTCTCTGATACCAACTGGCGCAAGGTCGGTCTGCCAGAACTTCTTGCTTAACAATAACACACAACACACGATGCTCACACAGAGTTGGTGTAAATAGGATTCCAGAAGTTGGCTTCTATTAATTCAATCAAATTAACAATTACAATGTGGAATGCAAGGAAATGTAAACAACTAAACTAGTTGGACTCAGCCTTTACAATATACAAAATTAAATGGTGTGTTCTCTCTTTGTGTGACCCTCTCCCCCTCTCAGTCTTCTGCTAAATACTGGAATGAATGATCCATGAGTGACGAGCGATCCCTTCCTCTTTGCCTACACACTAATATTATACCCTGCTACTGCTTTATTGCTCATCCTGAGGTCCACTCCATTCCCCAAGACACTCTTCCTTTGTCCGTCGAATCCTCTAGATCCTCCAGACCTGCAGTTTTCAGTGCCCTATGGTTATGCTGCACAACCTCTACCAATGGTGACATCTATCTTGATCCCAACCACCTTCTTAACTTCTCATAGCTTCCTTAGCAACCCCGAACGGCTACCAAGTACTTCACCTTGACCTCTGAGCTTCTCTATATCTGCTACAGTAGTCAGTCCCATCATTGACCTTGACCATACTGTCTTCCATTGTCCTTCGACTTATCCGTCGGCTTTACTTATCTTCTATGGCTTCGCCAGTCTGCCCCTTCCTCCACGCTTGGATTTCGCCTCAACCCTGTCGGTGTCGATGTTCGACAACCTGTCGACACTCGACCTCTTTCGCTGCAACCCTGTCGCCTATCAACCTTAAACATGTCGACTCTCAACCTTCTCCTTTTGTCAACCCACCTCGACATCTTCTGCTTGACTTATTAACTTTGACAGCCAATATTCCTTTCGCACCAATGGTCGTCAGCAATCCCCCTGGTCGACCCCTCATGTTGATCATCTTCGGCTGCTCTGCCTAGGCCCCGATGCTCCTGCATCAAACAATAAATAGCACAAGGGAATTATAATTTGTTCGAAGTAAAGGCATGTGCGACATTTTTATCATTAAGATGACAAAGTATGCATGTTTTTGTAGACTTTGCATTGTTGCAAAGTGATCTGCATTTTTTATCAATGTGAAAATAATGGATATATGAAACAATATAAATATGTCACTTTGAATGCAAAGGGGCCACATCTAATTCCGGCAAGGTGGGAGATGCATGCTTAAGAGGTTTTGGTTTCACTATATCATCATCAAGTTTATGATGTTGCCAATGAAGGTACACATGACTTGATTAATGGGCTCATTATAGATTTATTAATATTTTGAATTATTAAAATCAATCAATATTTTGAATTGTGGCTCTACATGTGATGCATTTTTTGTCATTGCACCACATGGAAATGAAGAGAATGTGTCATACTTCAAGTCGATCTGATGGGATATGCTTCTCGTCGGTGGCAATCCCTTCGGCGCTTTGTCGACTACTATGATCCAGAACTCGTCGAGCACCTTTTTTACTTCAACCAAAATTCTCTCCATTGTCGACCTCTCGACACATGGCCCTTTCGGAATGATGGTGAAACATCCCGATTGCTTCTCCTCCTCTGCGAGGAATTCCTTGGCTGAACACATCAGCACTCGCTTATCCCAATAGTTTCTCTCTCCCTACTTTCAATCGGTTGGTCCTCTTGCTTCAGCTTTAGAGTTCTTCACATGTCATTTTTCCACACTATGACTGTGTTGGCTCGACCATCATAGATCATCTTCTTATCATATTTCCATGGTCTCCCTAACAACAGATGACATGCATCCCTTGGGATTACATCGCACAATACATTGTCTTCAAGCTTCCCGACCTTGAAGTTTATGAGGAACTGTCTGGTTACCTTGACATTATGTCCTTTCTGCAACCAAGATATCTTGTATGGGTGTGGGTGTTCTCTACATCTTAGACCCAACTTGTTGATGACCTCCGTCGACACAAGATTCTCTATACTGCCACCATCAACTATGGTCTTGCAATACCACTCACCAATCAACACTCTGGGTCGAAAGATAGCCTTTCGTTGTCCTGACCCTTTCTCGTCGCGTCGGTCGTCCTAAACCAATGTCCTCCTGGCCTTCATGGTTTGACCTTTTATTTTTCCATCCTCACTGTTGTCGGATGTCGATTTTGCCTCTTGTCAACTTGCTCATATCTTCGATGTCTGAGTTTCGACTCCTCTGCAGCATGTAGGTTCTCTGGGCATTCATATGCCTTGTGTCTGACTCCTCGACACTTGTAACAAACCACAGTTGGTTTGTCAACTCCTTTTCTGTTGGTTGGACCACTTCGACCATACGCACCTCGACCGCGGTTCTCTCGACCATCGCGGTTTTCCTGCACTTTCTCTTTAGTCAATGTCCCTTCCGCACATCGGTTGTCTTCAACAGCTTCTCTCCTGGTTCTGATACTTTGGCATTTCACAGAAATAGTATTCGCACCTTGACCAGTCATTTCGCCTCTGGTCAATGTGAATTTCCTCAACAGTTTCTCTTCTGCCTTCAGAGCTAACAAGTAGGCTTCACCGACCGCTCTGAACCTTGACAGGCTCAACTCGTCCTGTATGGCATACTTCAAGCCATTCACATATCTCACAATAGCTTCTTCTCCTTCGTCGGTTTGTCTCGACCTTATCGAAAATATTTAGAACTCTAATGTCTACTCTTTCACATTCATCTCTTTCTGTTGAATTTCTGTAACTTTCGGAACAAGGAAATCACATAGTTACCCGGTAAGAACTTCCCTTTCAGCTTGGAAACCATCATGTCCCAAAACTTGATCTTCTCCTTTCCTTTCTTGACTTTGTCAGCCTGCACATTATCCCACCACAATGAGGCATGACCCTTCAACCTCAAACATGCAATCTTAACCCGTTTAGCATCCTCTATCTTCTCTATGTCGAAGTATTTCTCCATCTCTCTGAACCAGTTTATCAAGTCTTCTGGATCCAAACTTCCTGAGTAGGTACGTACATCTATCTTTGTCTGACCTCTCATATCCGTTAGAATATTGATGAGCTTATCTTCTGGTCCTTCTCCTACTGCTTCCCATGCTTCCACTTCTTCGACTTCTTCGTCGTTGTGGTCTAACGCATCCACGCCTTTGGCTTTCTTTGATCGCTGCGAATTCAATAGTCAAACTTCGCATTGTTCACATGCACTCGTTGAACATTTCACAATCAACTGTGACTGTAGCGCCACACACTCTTTGTCCAACTCCTCGGACATTAACACCTGTGTGAGCCATTTTCAACCACGGCTGAAACTCCCACTCATCCAATCAAAACCAGACTTTCACAGGTCGTGTACAACTCTACCCAACCGTAGTTGGAGCTATTCACACTCACTCAACACTGGATTCTCTTCTAGTAGTGATACCAACTGACGCTCTCCTGCTCACAGGATGCTTCAACTCAACCAAATTCTGCTTCCCAGCTCTGATACTAAATGGCGCAAGTTCGGTCTACCAGACCTCCTTGCCTAACAATAACGCACGACGCTCACACAGACTTGGTGTAAGCAGGATTCCAAAAGCTGACTTCTATTAATTCAATCAAATTAACGATTACAATGCCAAATGCAAGGAAATGTAAACTACTAAACTAGTCGGCCTCAGCCTTTACAATATACAGAAGTAAATGGTGTGTTCTCTCTGTGTGTGACCCTCTCCTCCTCGCAGTCTTTTGTTGAATGCTAGAACGAATGAGTCGTGAGTGATGAGCGATCCCTTCCTCTGTGCCTGCACACTGGTCTTCTACCCTGCTGCTGCTATGTTGCTCATCCCGAGGTCCATTTCGTTCCCCGAGACACTCTTCCTTTGTCCATCGAATCCTCCAGATCCTCCAGACCTGCAGTTGTCAGCGCCCTATGGCCGTGTTGCACAACCTCTTCCTTTGGTGACATATGTCCTGATCCCAACCACCTTCTTAACCACTCATAAATTCCTTAGCAACCCCGAACAGCTACCAAGTACTTTGCCTTGACTTCTGAGCTTCTCTGAATCTGCTACAATAATTGATTCCATCATTGACCTCGACCATATTGTCTTCCATTGTCCTTCGACTTATCCGTTGGCTTTACTTACCTTCTACGGCTTCACCAGTCTGCCCCTTCCTCCATGCTTGGATTCTGCCTCAACCCTATCGGCCTGCACATTGTCCCACCACAATGAGGCATGACCCTTAAACCTCAGACATGCAATCCCATTTAGCATCCTCGATCTGCTCTATGTCAAAGTATTTCCCCATCTCTCTGAACCAGTCTATCAAGTATTTTGGATCCAGACTTCCTGAGTAGGTACGTACATCTATCTTTGTCCGACCTCTCATATCTGTCAGAAGATTGATGATCTTATCTTCTGGTTCTTCTCATGTTGCTTCACATGCTTCCACTTCTTCGACTTCCTCGTCATTGTGGTCTAACGCATCCACACCTTTGGCTTTCTTTGATCGTTGCGACTTCACTAGTCAAACTTCGCATTGTTCGCATGCACTTGCCGAACATTTCATGATCAACTGTGACTGCAGCGCCGCACGCTCTTCGTCCAACTCCTCGGACATTAACGCCTATGTGAGCCATTTTCAACCGCAACTGAAACTCCCACTCGTCCATTCAAAACTGGACTTTCATAGGTCATGTACAACTCTACCCAACTGCAGTTGGAGCTATTCACACTCAACACTGGATTCTCTTCCAGCAGTGATACCAACTGACACTCTCCTGCTCACAGGATGCTTCAACTCAACCGGATTCTACTTTCGGGCTCTGATACCAACTGGAGCAAGGTCGGTCTGCTAGACCTTCTTGCTTAACAATAACACACGACACACGACGCTCACACAGACTTGGTGTAAACAGGATTCCAGAAGCCGACTTCTATTAATTCAATCAAATTAATGATTATAATGCGGAATGCAAGGAAATGTAAACAGCTAAACTAGTCGACCTCGGGCTTTACAATATATAGAAGTAAATGGTGTGTTCTCTTTTTGTGTGACCCTCTCCTCCTCTCAGTATTCTACTGAATGCTAGAACGAATGAGCCATGAGTGACGAGTGATCCCTTCCTCTGTAGTGTCCCCCCCTATCATACCAGCGTGATAGAGAGGATCACAGTGCTCAGTCCGGGCAATTAGCCCCAAAACGTTTGAATTAAAATCATTGATGCGAAGAACTGTATCCGTGCATGCTATGGAAAAATGATGGTAATCAAATAAATGTTGTTGATCTCTAACACACATTCAAGATTTTGTGACAGCCATGAAATAAAGATCTGTGCAGAATTTTACAAGATCATATGGAAATGCATAATCATTTTTAATACACAGCGGAAGCAAATTCGTTTAATACATCCACATACATTCATAACATTCATCAAATGATAATTGCCAATTACACAAGAGAATACTTATCTCAATAAGGCAGTCCCAAGCAACTGGCTATGCAACTGCAACGTTCCACCCAACCATAGGCCAGTGTGCTCCTCAATCTCTCAGCACCACTGCCACCCCCGAGCTGGGCATGATCTCTACAAGGAACCAGGGAACAGCAGACTCACACATAGCCAAGCATACACCAAGATGAGCCAAGCCAATCTACAATTGGGTTTATCAGGCTACTAGGAGATGGAAAGGAAGAGTTGCTAAGCTAGTGAGCTCCAGCACAGAGCCAGGGATAACCTTGCAAGATCTATCTAGCTTGGCACCCACATTACCTACACACCCAGCACAAGGAAGTATTCTTTTCACTGCTGTGCAGTCCCTCAAGCCATACCTTCCCTATCTAGTGCTCTCAGGGTATGCATAGAAGAGTAACCAAAGCCCTCTTGATCTTTTTGAGAGGTTGTCTCCCCCACTAGGTTTATCAAGCCACTTCTATCCACTACCACTCCAACACTTCAGCTCACAGGCTCAACCAAGAACAAGGATGCACATAACTGCAGAACCCCACTTGCTGGGCATGAGGAAAACGTTTTCCACAGTGGAATGCATGAGATGGGGTTTCAACTAACCCAGAAAAACGTGGGAACCCACAAAAACGAAATGGGAAGTTGGTGAACAACCCAGGAAGCCAAATCCGTTTTTAGAAAAACGTCCTTGGACATTCAGGGGCAAAAACGACCTCCCTACAGTCCCCAAAACGTGGCCCTCCCTCTCCCACTGTTATATACTGCAAAAACGACTCCCAGGCATGGAAAAATGCAGTATTTGGATGAAAAACGTAAATGGAAAGACCCAGCTAACTCCAACTGCGTGAATCCCTCAAGACTACTCATTCCCCATGGCTTTGGGCACCATTTCGTGGGTGGTTTCTTGCCCCACAAGCAAAAACACGATTTTTCCAAGTTGATGGCTTGCCCATGCACGAAAATGGCTTGCCCATACTCTTTCATTCCCAAGGCATTAACTACCTTAACCAATTTCTTGGAAAAATTAAATGATTGGGTACATGAGACAAAATGGGTAGTTGGTGGTTTATGGGTTTCCCCATTGACACATGGATTAATACCATTGGCTCAAGGTTTGAATAATTTCCCTCCCTTTTCCTTGTAGAGTCATGCCCCATCTCTTTTGTTGCATTGCATAGCCGGTTGTGGGTTTTTCCATTAAAATTCGTATTTACATGGTGTCTTATATACATTGTGCCCATCTTGCACAAGAACCATGGGCATCTATTTTTAATTGCCGATTCATGAAACGCTAAATCAATGGTGGGGCCTTGGCCTTGAGCTCCTCACCATGATTAAATTACAATATTTACATCATTTACGGTTTAATACAAAGGGGTTCAAAATGGGGACATTACATCCTCTATGCCTGCACATTGGTCTTCTACCCTGCTATTGCTCATCCCAAGGTCCACTTTGTTCCCCGAGACACTCTTCCTTTGTCCGTTGAATCCTCCAGATCCTACATACCTACAGTTTTCAACGCCTTATGGTCGTGCTGCACAACCTCTACCTGTGGTGACATCTCTACTCCTAATGATTTTGTTATTTTCATAATCCCATAAGAGATAACCAAAATCATCAACCCCATATCCAATAAAGGTACACTTCTTGGATTTAGCCTCAAGCTTTGTTCTATTTTATTTATCAATATGGACAAATGTTTCACAACCAAAAGTTCTTAGAAATGAGTAGTTTACATTTTTGCCTATCCATGCCTCCGTTGGAATACCACCATCCAAAGCACTTGAAGGCCCTTTATTTATTAAGTAAACAAAAAATATATATAGCATCTTCCTAAAACTGTAAGGGAAATCCTGCATGCAATCTCATACACCTTGCACGCTCCATGATCGTCCTATTCATCATTTCTGACACACCATTTTCTTGTGGTGTTCCTGGGACTGTCTTCTCTCTACGAATCCCATGGTATGAACAATAATTATCAAACTTCTTGCTGCAGTATTCACCTCCATTATCATATTTGAGACACTTCAACATTTTTCCTTTCTCATTCTTGACCAAAGCTTTCCACTTATTAAAAGTATAAAACACATCATATTTCTCTCTAATGCAATAAACCCAAGTTTTTCTAGTTGCATCATCAATAAAAGTAACATAATAACGAGAGCCACCAAGTGATTGTGCCTGAGTCGGTCCCCATACATATGTATGCACAAGATCTAACTTTTTACTCTTCTTTTGTTTCCCAACTCTAAGAAATATGACTCTCTTTTGTTTTCCATAAACACGGTTCTCACATAATTTCAAACTTAGATGCTTCAGATCTGGTAGCAACTTCCTTGAGTGGAGAATCTGCATCCCCTTCTCACTCATGTGGCCAAGCCTATGATTCCATAATGATATATCTGTTCCTGTGGAAGTTAAAGAGATAGAACAATCAATATTATGAGTAAATAAATACAACGTACCTATCATGTCTCCTTTTTCTATCACCATCAATCATTTAGTGATCTTCCACCACATTTCTCCAAACGTAGATAAACAGCCACCATCTCCCAACTTCCGTGTTAAAATCATATTTCTTTTCATAGCAGGAATATGTCTTACATCTTTCCATAACCATTCACCTCTATTCTTTAACTTTATTCGTACCTTACCCATTCCAACAATTTTACATGGTTCATCATCACCTAATAAAACATGTCCAAAATCACCAGGAACATAATCATAAAACAATTTCCTATGGGGTGTAGCATGACATGAAGCCCCTGAATCTACTACCTAGTAATCACTAGAATTATATAATGCAAGAATGAAAGCATCGTGTAACACATCACCTGTTGCATTTGCTTCCTGAGTAGTCTCCTGATGTCCATCTCCTTTCTTCTTTAGAGATCTGCAGTCTTTCTTCAAATGTCTTTTCTTTCCATAGTTCCAGCACTCTATCTTTCCTATTCTGGACTTGGATCTTCCCTTCCTGGACTTGCTACGATTACCTGGGATCTTTCCTCTCTCCCTTTGTCTTTCCCTATTCTACATGGTCAATTCATTACCTGATGTCTCACATGTGCTTTTCCTTTGCATTTCCTCGCTAATAATAACACCGACAACATCATCAAATTTAAAAGTGTTTGAACCAGAGACAGAGTTACTTACAGCCATGACCAAGTTGTTCCACCTTTCTAGCAATGAGCACAATATTAGAAGAGCCCTAACCTCATCATCAAAGTTCACTTTTACAGAACTTAGCAAAATTGTAATTGTATTAAATTCATTTAAATGATCACAACAAATCCACCTTTTGACATCTTCCTATTAAATAAATGCTTCATTAGAAATACCTTGTTGGAGGCCAAGGGTTTTTCATACAGTTTACCCAATGCGCTCATCAGAACCTCCATTGTCTTTTCTTTTGAGATATTGAAATCCACCGATGAAGCCAGGAACAACCGTATTATTCCCAGTGTCTTTCTATCAAGAACATCCCATTCTTCATCCTTCATAGTTGCCGACTATTTTGCTTTTCCTCCCAATTGTAGGAATAGATCCTTCTGATACAGATAGTCCTCCATTTGCATCTTCCATAACTGGTAGTTTTGGCCATTAAATTTCTCGACCTTAAACTTTCCTTCTTCCGCCATTGCTCCCACTTGAACCAAGAACCCTTCTTCCGCCATTACTCCCACTCAAAACATGAACCCTTCTTTCCTACGAGTTTATCTTCCAAATAGACCTTTGGCTCTAATACCAATTGTTAGAAAAATAGGATCACAGAGCAATAACAATAAACAAGATGCAAATATAAATCACATAAACATAATACAAGAGAGACACCAATATACGTGGTTCACCCAATCTGGGCTAAGTCCACAAAGAAATTGCCAGTCCTTTTATTATTATACCATCCAACAAATGAAGGGATACAACCTGCAGCACATCCGCTGCAACTTCCTCTTCACTCTCTCACAGTCTCTCTAACATAATCACAGAGATCTCTACAATACTACAATACACAACCGCATTACAATGTCTTCCTTTTAAAGGGGAATTACCATGGGAAAATACCACGGGCTACCCAATACCAAGGGCCTGTAAACTGTTGGCCAACAAACAACCCAAAAAATTTCTTTCAGGGGATTTTTCCCCCGCTGGGATGGGTGTACATTCCACTTGCACAACATATAAAACTGGGGTACAAACACGGTTGAAACAACAACATCTCTGAATCAGGAAGATCAGGCTCCACAAACAACAATTTCCCAATGAGGCAGGCATGGATTTTTTATTCTTAGACTGTGGATGACTATTTAAAATGTTTTGATATGGAGACCTGCTCTGTCACCTCTGTAAATTTTGCCATATATTAATATAGCTACTCTTACTTACAAAAAAAAACATAAGCATTATCTCTAATAGCCATACATCAAACATGAAATCAATTATTTCAATATTATGGTTTTGCTTTTGTTTTTTCAAGTTGAGCTATATTATTTTGTTATATCTTTAAATTTGGTTATGACCAAGTCTATGCGATGTCTACTAATTTTACTAAATGATGCATTGATTACTTTTAATGCCTTGGACTTTTCAAATGAATGAAGTAAAGATAATTACTTGTGCAACATACTTCAAAGTTACAATATAGATAAACATTTTATTGTTCATAGTCTTTTCTCACTCTTATTCTTTGTTCATATACTAGCATTTGTTGCAAAAGGTGCAAATGAATGTTGAAAGGAAAAAAAATGGAAATTAAAGTAAATGTGATAAAGTGAAAAAGAGAGCAATAAAAAATTGTCATGAAAAGCTTCTTCATGTCCCTTTTCATTCGCTAAACTATCATGGAAAATACAAAATAAAAAACTAAATTTGAAGTGAATATGGAAATTTCTTAAAAATGTAAAAATATTAAAAACAATATAAAGTAATGTTAACCATAACACATTAGCTCATTGTATTTGGTACATCTTATTGTTAAAGTTCTTAAAAATACTATTGAAAGGTACATCACGATTTAAATTGATGGAAATCATCAGCAACCAATTAATGTGTTTGAACCTAATAAATGTTTATATTTGATTTTTTTGTTTGAAGCCATATATATAAAGTATTTGTAATATTGATGGCTTGATTAGGATATAAGTTCATTTAAGTAGGACACAATTTCTGGTTACAATTATTAGCAGCATGCACAAGAGTCATGATAAGTAGCTCTTATTTGAAATGTAGAAATAGAGGAGACCATCAATAGCCCATCAACCCACTAAAAGAGTAAAACATAGAAGCCTTAAACAAGGGCCTACTTCCAGTGGAGGACACATACATTATTTCCAATCAACTACGTTTCATGTACAACCAAATTTAGATATTAAAAATAGAGAAAATAGCTTATGTGTACATCCATCTGCCTTGGAGAAGACAATAAAATCCATGCATGATTACCTACTAAAAATGAATAAAATTTGTGATGGCACACGTGATTGTGTAGCAGGGAACATCTCAAATTGAAATTGCATCCTATGAGTACAAGCATCTTCCTAATCAAACTCCAATCCTTCTTAACAACGAAATATAGATATTGCAAGGTTCAAACTTCCTTTAAGTTAAAGCCAAACATTTTATCCTCTTTATAGTGGAATTTTTATCATCCACAAGGTAGTGAGAAAAAAATATCATAAAACAATGGTAAAAGTAAATCATGGACAAAGCCTAACAAAGTGCACACTGTCGTAACTACTACATATAAGCATCATTTATGATCATCACAAGTGGTGACAAATTGTGAGCGAGTTGTTTTGTAGATCTATGGGAATTATTAAGTGTGAAGAAGTTAATTATATAAAACAAATAGAATAGATAGATCATAGCTTTGTTATTTTCACCAATGAAATAATATCCATATAAAGTTACTTAAGTAACGAATCCATTTTTCTATCTTCAAAAACAATTATCTAAAAGAAAAAAATAAAATAAAAGAGATTATGATTGATAATCTTGGTCAAAAGAGAAAGTGAGTTAGAAGTAAAGAGCATTGGAACAAGCTTATTAATGGCATTGAAAAGGGAGAAAACACAAGATTGTGTATACAATCTATGTACAATGAGTCAGGAGCCATCTAACCCCCCTAGTCTCACTTCCACGTGGTCACAATGGAGTGACCCACACAAAACCAACCAATTGGTTCAAGAGGGATGAGAGAGAGTGCAATACGTGCCTACCTCATGTTGTGTGGCAGGTATTTTCAACTTGAGCTCTAGCTATGTTTGCAAACCCCAAATCCCTTAAGACTAGGGATGGGTGGAACCCCAAATGATAATGGTGAGCCCTTCTTGTTGTCTGCATTATGGTTTAATTGTTTATGTTTTAGGATATAAGCCTTACGACAACAGTGCCTTTAGACCTTATTATTTCAATCATGTTTGAGTGTTTTGACTTATACCGACCGTTTTTTTGAGTTTTTGATTTAATTCTACTAATTATTGTTGCATTTGCATAGACAACCAACCTTTTTTATGTTAAAACTTGGTTATATTATAAATAAATAAAAATATTTAATGTCAAAAAAATATATTGATATTATTATTAAACTTTATTATATTATTAATGGAAAAAAATATTTCGTGTAAAAAAATTATTATTATTATTATCCATACATTATCTCGCATCCATTACTCACTCATATCTTGTGTCACATCATATCACATTTTAATTACTCTATCTCTACATAGTGAAATATATATATATATATATATATATAGAGAGAGAGAGAGAGAGAGAGAGAGACCCAAACCTATCATTGGAGGTAACCTAAGTTTTACCATTCACAACTCTGAGACCTAGGGCATTTTGGCGAGACACAATCCACTCTAAAAAAAAATTGCTCATCTCATTTGGTGCCACTCTCTTGTTGATATCGAGCCCTTGCATACATGGTCTAGCAAAAGGGTCAATGATCAACATATATCTAAGCGACTAGACCGTTTCTTTGTGAAAGCATCCCTTCTCCTCACCTTGCTAGCATACAAATATGAATCTATAAAAACAACCATCTCTGATCATTACCCTATACTCCTAGAAATATTTGTCAACGCATCTAAGCCTCCGACTCCTTTTAAATTTAATGCCTACTTGCTCCTTTATGAAGACTTTACGTATATGGTCTCCGAACACTGGTCCCCATGCTTAGCTTCTCCTGAGATCCTAACCATGTTATCCTTACAATAGAACCTATTAAAGATAAAAGGTGCACAAAGAAACCTTGGAGCAGGAAAAAGCTAGAATCCTTGCTTTGACAGAGAAAACCTTGGATGAAATCACCAATCTAGAGCAAGAAAAAGCTAGAATCCTTTCTTGGACAAAGGAAAAATGAAAAATGAAGAGATCCCTATATCTCTCAAAAGGGGACAACAACATAACTTGCTTTCATCATCATGAAAACGGTAGGAAAGCAATCAATACAATATGGTGTTATGGATATTTACCTCCTGCGGATAGGTGAGAACTCCCTTGGATCTCTTTCCTTTGATCCAAGACAGACTAGGGGGGTAGAACACTATGCTTTCAACCACTAGATATCACACACACTTACATACAAGAGGTGAAGAGGAGAGAAGAAAGAAGAACATACCTTAGCATATGTGAAGTCCCTTGGTGTTGATAGCTCTGAATTGAGGTAGATCTGGTAGACTTTGCTCTAGCTCCACTTGGATAACAATCTACACGCATATAGACAACAAACCTTCCTCAAATCCTTTCAACATATATAAAAACTTTCATGTAAATGACATATAACATTAGATCTAAGATAAACCCATGAAAATATAATCTAGATCCAACAAGATCTAATCTAATCTATTCAAGGGAGATTAGATCCACCTCCAAACATCATCATAAACATATAGATCTAAACAGTTACATCCATACATCCATAGAAAGACACATGATGTGGGGGTGGGAGAGATGCATATATCTATATAAGCAAAATCAAGAAGAAGTACAACACATTATACCTTGAATCATGATGCAATCCTCTTCTGAGGTCTTTGCTCCAATCCTTCCTTGATCTCTCAATCAATGGTTATTGATCTCACTATGGATCATTTCATAGCATAACAATACTCTCCCAAGATTTCCTATCTCCCTTGAAATTCATCCATTATATAGATGAATGGAGGAAGAGAATGAAATGAATCTAGACTCCTAGGTCCTCTCACATTTAGATAGAATTGAGAGTTCCTAAATTAACACATGTGGATCCAACTCATTTCTCGAATTTCCTCAACAACTAAGGCAATAATGAGGCTTATAGAGGCTATCATTCCACATAATGGAATAAGAAGTGACTTTATCCCTCCCTATAGTGGTGTAAGGATTGATAAACTTATATTATTACCTCTTATTAATGTTAAAGGAGTGATGGGTCTCATTTTTACTAGGAAAAACAATTTCAAGGGTTAGAAAGGTAGTGTTTGACCATGATAAATAAGATATGTCTCCTCTAAGATCTAAGGATGGAAAAGAAGGATATAACATATGGAATGCCATAAATAACCAGGGAGAATAATGTTGGGATTTCTCCTCTATTTCTCAAGCAAAGCACTATATTCAGAGATCCCAAGAGAGAACATTCTGGACATTATGGCCATCTCTTCTCTCTTTGATAGGTTCCTAACCCCATCTCAGGTTGATTAAATACAAAAATTGGTCACAAAATTTGAAGTACATAGGGCTTTACTTTCCTTTCAAGCAGGAAAGTCCCTCGGATCTGATGGATGGACCTCTGAATTCTTCATCCACTTTTGGGAACTTATGGATGAAGATCTAGTTGCATTTGTGGAAGAATCAAGGATCTCTAGTAAGATTCAAATTCCTTTCAACTCAACATTTATTGCAAATATTCCCAAGAGTGAAACTCCAATAGGTTTCAACCAATATAGGCCCATTTCCCTGTGCACATGCATTTACAAGCACATCTCTAAGACTATTGCTCGCAGAATCAAAACTATCATTTCTTCAAACATCTCTCCATAAAATCCAAATCTCAACCTTATTTTATGTTAAAAATTGATCTATCGAAATATTTTGATAAGGTTAACTAGATCTACATGTTGGGTATGTGTTATATTCTTTGCATGTGTGTGTGGCGGGGTGTGTTTGATGACGACATGCATGACAATCCCCACCCATCTAGTGCTCTGACGTTTGCGCCAGGCGCTGTGTGTGGCACTGGATCATGGGGGGTTATAGGGGGGGCGTGTCTATTAATGATTTAAGAGCACTAATAAATATGAGAGAGAAATAATACAAGATTATCCAAGCAACTACATAAAAATAGACACACAATGTTTACGTGGAAAACCTAAACCGGGAAAAAACCACCATAATAGATCTATTATCTCCCTTGACCTAAACCAGTCAAGCCAAGCCAAGTGAGCTAGCCACCACTCACCTCCAGGACACATTACAATTGAGTATTCCAAGACCTTTATAGGATTCATTACATACATGCAATACCATACATCAATACCATGGGCCACCAACTACCATGGAACACCAAATACCATTGGCCACCAAATATCATGTGCCCAAAAAAACACATGTTGAGACCTAAACCATTTGACTCATTCCTGAGTCAAGGTTAACCCTAAAAATCCCTCCTTTAAGCTTGACTTGGAGATCTCACGTACACCCCCTATCTCCCAACTTTACCGGTGAGTTACCAGGGGTATGCATGCCTTACCAGGTCTTACATTGACCATATGCCCATTTATATGCAATTGCACCGTTAATTTTTATTTTTTTCATGTGTCTTCATGGTGACTTTACCATCACCATCCATTGCTACATCCTCTCACTTTTCCATGCTCATCATCCATCATGCCTCCTTCTCATTGACATCTATATAAAAAGAATCCATCTATCGGATTACATGGGTCCTCAGTTGTTGTAACCGCTAGTTCTATAGGAATGCTATTCACATACAGGGTTCATCAATCTTGGTACCAAAATAGAGATTAAACCCATCTCACATTCCTCCCGCAATCGAAGACTCAACCTCTATGATCCACGTCAAGATAGGATATGGGTACACCTACCACCCTTGTACCTACCCAGTGGTTCATTCCACACTTGATGAAACATCCTTTCTTTATGCATAAGAGGGATACAATTATTTTTTTCATGCTTCTAAGCACCCGGAGAAATCACATTATAATAGGAACCAAAATCTTCAGGGGTGTCGGGTACCGCCGAATATGCACCCCATACAATTTTAATTTAGATACAAGGATATGGCCTCAAGGATCTCCAACCTTGCGCTCCGATACCACTTATTAAGGATTTAAGAGCACTAATAAATATGAGAGAGAAATACTACAAGATAATCCAAGCAACTACATAACAATAGACACACAATGTTTATGTGGAAAACCCAAACCAAGAAAAAACCAACATAATAGATCTATTATCTCCCTTGACGTAAACCGGTCAAGTCGAGCTAAGTGAGCTAGCCACCACTCACCTCCAGGCCATATTACAATGAAGTATTCCAAGCCCTTTATAGGCTTCATTACATACATGCAATACCATAGGCCAATACCATGGGCCACCAAATACCATGGAACACCAAACACCATTGGTAACCAAATACCGTGTGCCCAAAAAACACATGTTGAGACCTAAACCATTTGACTCATTCCCAAGTCAAGGATAACCCTAACAATGTCAACACCCTCCCCCTTTTTTGAAGCGGACATCAGAAATGGGCGTTAGCCCATTTCCAATACGAGCGGAGCGAGTTCAACATTTTTTGGGTTGTTTTTGGGTTTCTTCTTAAAATATGTAATTTAATCTCGATTAAGGGATCGGGGTCTATTTCTAATATGGGTTAACGGATTAGGGATTTGGATGTTGTAGGATACCTGTATTTTGTATTGTGAGTGGTTAATAATCATGATGAGAAAATAAGATGCATGGCTTTAAGTTTTGTTTGGTTTCTTGGTTAAGGGTTTCCATAGTAAATCTATGTGTATTATGTGTGAATGTTGTGGTGTAATCTCTATTTTACTTAAAAGAATCAGTATGCTTTTCTTCTCTACATAGGTTTAAAACTTACACTGCTTTCACCTTATTCTCAACCAGGTAGGTTTCCCCCGTGCTTTCATAAATTGGATCAAATATTGTTATCAAAGTGTATCCTTCGATGTCCTCATAAATGGTTCATCCTCATCTTTTTTTCCCACTCCCATCACCTGTGCCAAGGGTTCCCACTATCCCCTCTACTTTTCCTTATCATTGTCGATGCTCTCAATAGATTTACAAACAATGAACAAACAAATGGGAATCTCACTGGGCTGAAAATTGCAAGTTCTCTTCACATTTTTCAGGTTATGTTCGTGGATGACATCCTTATTTTTGGGAAAGCCTCCATCTGAGAGGCTAAATGCTTGGACAAAGTTTTAAATATTTTTTCCTTTTCCACAGGTATGGAGATAAATTTCAAAAAATCATCCATCTCATTCTTTCATGTTCCAAAAAATATTAAACCTCTGATTCTCCTTCTGCTTTCCTTCCCGTAGGAACCATTTGACTCCCATTTTAAATACTTAGGGTTTCTGCTTAAAGAAATGATTATAGGATATAGCAATGGTTGATCGACAAGATTAGTAAATGAATTGGTCTATGGTACCATCGATGGATTTCTCTGGCAGGGCATCTAACACTCATAAAAAGTGTTATCGAAGCCATCCTTTTCTATTGGATGTCTCTAGCATATATACCAAAAGCAGTTCTAAACAAGATAACAAAACTTTACACAACATACTTATTGTCAAGTAATAGGGAAGAGGTATGCATTCCTCTCTGCAGATGGGAATTATTATGCAAACCAAAAGGTTAGGGAGAATTGGGTTTGAAAAAACTCTATCTCTTTTCACAATCCTTGGCTGTAAAAAGCCTCTAGAGGATTATCTCACACAAAGGCATTTAGCAAGACTATATATATTAGTAATATATAGCACCGCACTCAATCCTCTCTTGGATTTGATCCAATCCCACAAATAGAAGTGGAGGATCCTCCATATGGAAGGCCATAAATATAATCTTTCACATAATTAGGAAGGATTTATCATGGAATCCAGGAAATGGACAATTAATCCTACTAGGCATAGTCTTGTTATGGGTTTCTCATATGAGGATCTTATATCAGCGGACTTGGCAACAAAAACTATACTCTCTCCATCTCCATCATTTAGTGGATGTTTATGATGAGAACCTATCATATCCCTAGCAATCATGATGGTATAATGCTTCAAGGATTGGTCTTATAGACTCACAGATGTCACAATGGGACATATGCACTGAAGGACTTCAAAGAGTATCAATATGGCTATCAAATGAGTCAAGCTCCCTTATATGGGTCAAAATCACATTTGCAGGCACATATCAAGTTAAACTATGATATAAGGATATCTTGACAACGGAAAGGGAGGAAATCCCGAAATGGTGGTGGTCAAAAGTATGGAAACTGAAGGCATCTCCAAAAACAAAATGTTTTCAATGGCTCGCTCTAAACAATAAATTTCTAACGTGGGACAACCTACAGAAAAGAGGGAAACAAGGACGGATTATTTTCCATATGTGTAAAACTCATGGGGAGTCAATCACTTGTATATTGGTATCTTGTCGCTTTATAAAGGAGGTCTAGATTGTAGTATGATCTATAACGGGAATAGTTCTTCCAACCTGGGAAATTTTTTCTCTCAATGAAGCATGGGATAAATGGCATCTGGAGTGTAAAAACATTGAACTCCTTTTGATTCCCCTCTTGGTATGTTGGATCATTTGGATAACCAAGAGGGGTCTCATTTTTTAAGACAATACGACCCACCCTATCTCTGCTCTATTCATATTTAAATATGTCATTGGGAACAATCTCACAAAACCAAAGGTGAAGGAAAATAAAGTGAAACCACTGTTGGATTTTGATCGATTGTAGCCACACAAATTTTGTGATGGAGCCTCACAAGGGAATTTCAAACCATCTAGATCAAGAGGTCTTATAATTTTACAAAACCAAAAATTCACTTTTAAAAGAGGTGTAGGCATTAACACAAATAATTATGTTGAACTTTTGAGCATAGTCACGGTCCTGATAGTGGATATTGAAAATGATATTAGAGAGCTTCACATCCTTTCATACTCAAAACTACCTATCAAATGGATTAAAATGGATAGTATATGCTCAAACATCTTTTTATCACATATGCTCAACAGGGTTTGGATTCTCATGGGAAACTTTAACAGGTGTACTTTTCAACATATTTACAGGGAATACAACATAGAGGTTGATATATTAGTTAAACATGCATGTGGACTATAGGAAGGGAAAATCCTATTGCAGCATATAGACCACACGAGACTCATCTACACCAGAGAGATCCAATGCAGGTAACTTCAATTCATATTGTAATATTCTCAGGTTTTTCGATGAAGGATTCTATATGTTTCTAGCTAGATACTGAAGATCCCTTTTTAAAAATGTATATGGAATGATGCTTGATGGGTGAGATCACTTCCCTCCACTTGATATTAAATCTTGAACTAACCATTTTTTCAAGTTTAAATCATGAATTGAGTATCAGTTTGGATTTTTTGATTTTCTAAACTAAGCTTCTAGACTTGTAACATTTGTAACTTTTAACTTTTGAGGAATAAAGTTGTTGATCTTTTTCTCTAGGATATGTGTGTGTGTGTGTCACCATATAGAGTCTAGAAAACATTTGATTCTCATGTTTCCTCTTCATCTTTAAACATATAAAACCTCACTCCTTTAGAGAGGAACTTAAGAGGAAAATGCAAGAACTCTAATCCCGAATAGATTTTGAATTTAAAAAACCACACAAGAACTCTAATCCGAATGAAAATATTAACTAAATGGTAGGCGCGTAGTTTTTGGGGCATTGCATGAAATTATGGCTCAAGAAGGGGAATCAGGCGACTCACAATTTAAGAGCATGGTAGTCAAAGCCTTTAATTAAAAAATCTTCTAATGCATCAATTACAAAAAATTTGAACCTATTGTTACAGTTTGAAATCGTCCAAAGCTGATGCCTTGGATACAAAATGAGTGATGCTGATGGACTATAGGATATCAATAGTGTGCCATTTACAAAATTTTGTTGGTATAATGGTAAAACACTAGTTATATGTCATATTCTATGTAGTGAAGCACTAACAACGATGATATAACATGACTCTAAAATTCTTACCCAAACCATGTTGCAACAAAGGCAACACTTCAAATGGATGGCTTTCCTACAATTATTTAATTCGACAACCACTACTTTACAAAAACAGGATTGGGTGGAAATTGGAAATTAATCAAGCTCAAGAAGCTACTAGGCAAGACGTGTAAGGAGCAAAAGATGTAGATAATAAGCTAATATTGATGGTTAAACATAGCCATAAAGAAGGCCCAAGGATGCAACAAAGAAAAATTTGCTCTAGAAGACTTTTTGTTAGACAATATTGTGAAATATTTTGTGATAGGTTGTATGTAAGAGATTGAACCCTTGGCCAAGTGTAGCATAAATATTTCCACAAATTCCTCAGTAGTTGTTCTTTGTTTTTAAATATTCCAAACCACACTCAAGAATTCAGGCTTCACTTTTAGTTTTTAATTTTTTTAAAACATGGATGTATGTGTTTTTACTTGAATTTTTTTTGGAAAAATCTATAACGGCGTAACATTGAGGTGATTCCACTGAAACTTGCATTTATTAACTGTTTAAGAAAGTGCATTTCAATTAAATTTGAAATTTCAATTGTATTTCTCAGTTATTTGTAAATAAAAACAAAACAAGCAACTATTTAAAAACATGGAAGTATATCCGATTTTGACTTGAAAGACTATGCTTTCTCATTAAGACTTGATACTACCTTGCAATCACTCTTTTGACACATCCAATAATAATGGAAAATTTTGTTTCCCAAAGAAAAAAAACATAACCTTTCCATTAAAATAATAAAAAAATACATTTTTGTGTTCAAAAAGTCTAGAGGCTTAGTCCACAACAAAATAAAAAACACCACTACTTGAAGAGGACGATGGTTCTTCAATAACACATCAAGACAGTACACATAAAATACAACCATCATCAAGAACAACTCTTGTCAATAAAAATAAAAACAGTAGAGTCGGTATGGTTATTATTGTTGGTTAAAATATTTGTTAAAGAGTGCCAATTCAGATCTTAAAATAATTTTCTTTTGCAAAATATTATTAACAAAAGAAGGTTTGTGATCAAATACACACTAAACATAATCATTTCTATTATAACACTTTTCATTTTAGCTTCTCAAACTAAATCCATTTAACATTATAAAACCATAATTAAATGTTAATATTTTATGATTAATTTAATTATATATTAATAATTTCTAGTTAAGAAGAAAGACTACTAAATAACAAAAGAGATAGAGTTATTTAATTTCATATAACTATTAATGTAAAATTAGATAACTATTAGTGTAAGATTAGGTCAATTGGTTGCCACTTTAATGTAAAGATTGATTGTATCATTAAAATCCAATTCTTTTAATAATTAAGTTGTCGAAATAACAAATTTTAATGTGGAACTTGTTTAATGGGAGTTCATTCCAAAATTAAAATTCATTTACATTTGGAAAAAAAAAAAATATTATTATATCTATGGATGGATGGTGTCATATATTTAAAAGAAAAAAATTTAACCAATAATACTAATACTTTGTAATATCAATATTTTAAATTTAAGCGGACATCAATCCAAGATATTTGAATTTAACCTTTGCTAAATATGAATAATATAAAGTATATTTTATTTAATAAATTAACACTCCACTGCTACCAATGTTAATAATTATTTCATCACCATCCTTATCCAATAGGATTTTTTTTCACACCCGAAAAAACAACTTGATATATTAAAAATGAAGTTTCATCAAATCATTACATCATGACACAGAGAAGTGATATCTTCTCTTTTCAGACCACTCACCATTACCCCATACATCATACAATTCTTCCAATATATGTATACTTCCCAAACTAGTGAATCAAAAAACATCAAAAACTTATCCTAAGCTCTTCCAGAACTGTACTATTTCAAAAATCATAAAATCAAGCACAAAAGACTGCATACATACCATATTTAATTACTCTACTAGAGAATTAGACAATAAACTAAACAACATTGAAACATCTCATACAACCAAAGGCTATCTTACTCCCATCTTGAATTCATCAAAAATAATTCTACCATCTATATTTCCTATAGCCTTCTTAGATAGTGAATCTGCTTCTCCATTGAACTCCCTGTAGATATGCTTGAAAGAGACCTGCTCAAAATCGGAGATCAAATCTCTCACCCTTCTCAACTAGTGATCCAATTCCAAAGAGTGAACTAAAATGTCACCATTTATCCAATCAATGATAATTTTTTAATCCCCAGTCACCTGAAGGAAGAGCAAATTTATTTGTTTGGCAAACCAAAAAAGTCCCCACAGAGCCAGAAGCTCCGCTTTTGTATTTGTGCCCTTATCAACACCCATCCACAAGTAAATCACATGGTTTGTTTGAAATTTAATAACCATACCTGCCCCACATAATCCATTTTGTTCAGCACCGTCAAAAAAGCATGTTATCAAATTAGCATCAAGTGTTGGAAGTGGAGAAAGTCTTGGAGTTGTCACAGATCTGATTTTAGTATATTCGGCAAAAAGAGTAGCTACTTTAATACTAACTTGAACTGAGCTTGGAATGGTTTCTTAAAATATATAATTATTCCTTGCCCTCCACACCCCCTATATAACAAAGAAAGGAATCTCAAAGAGATTTTTCTGTTCTATACACCAATGCTCCATATTGTCCTCCATACAATAAAAATCCTAAGGAAAAACAAACTAAAAACACTTACTCAACTTAGCCCAAACTTCCTGGAAAAAAGCACAATCCCCAAACAAATTGTAAACAGTCTCCAAATCTCTTTTGCATAGAATACACCTACCCGAACCCAAAAATCCCCTCTTCTATAGTGAATCCCATTTTAATATCTTCTTATGGAAGCTGAGCCAAAAAAAACACTTAACTTTCACAATAAATTGACCATTCCAAACTAACTTCGTCCACCATTTCGAACTATTTACTATGTCATGCTTCACAATATTATATACCAA
The DNA here is from genome assembly GCA_027924585.1 of Larix kaempferi. Lineage (NCBI taxonomy): Eukaryota > Viridiplantae > Streptophyta > Pinopsida > Pinales > Pinaceae > Larix > Larix kaempferi. The sequence continues at coordinate 10,686,557 of BSBM01000344.1, forward strand.
ATTTGTTGTGACAGACCCCTTTCTTTTATTGAAATACTAGACTAATTCATCCTTCTTATTAGACAGAGAAATAACTGCATGATATAGCTTGTTCACAAACGTATCCCATTCCGAAGCAAGAGAGCTAGATAAGTTCAAATCTCTTGAGGAATAACAATAAACTTCACCATTTTTCCAATCACCCGCCACCTGCTGAAGGACCATAATATTTTTCCTGTGCAAATGTGCCAAAATATCCTATGATAGATAGAAATTATCCACAAGTCCTATAAAATGATCAAATCCCAAAAAAACTTGATTACCCCTCCCTATCAACCAACAAATTGCTTGGTTTATGATCGGAAAAGACTTTAAAAGGCTACGCCACTTTTGCCACCTTTAACTCATGAGATCTCAACCAATGGACTAAAGCAAATATTTTCAAATATTTAACCTTCACCAATTTTCCCCACATCCCTTCATTAGATAGGATATGCCATAGGATTTTAGCACACAAATCCTTATTAAAAAACCCAAATTTTTTATCCCCCATCCCCCCAGGGGTTTTGGATTTGAAATGCTCTCCCAAGAGACAAGATGAAATTTTGACAATGCCTGCTTCCCTGCCCACATGAAGTGAAATTTTTTCCTTCTAATAATTGAGAGCACTGCTTCCGGAATGATAAATAAAGAAAACCAAAAAACATGAGTACTCTACAAAACATAATTAACTAAGACAAGTCTCCCACCCAACGACAACCATCTAAACGACCATGAACAAATATTCCTCTAAATATTCTAAATTAAACAATCTCAATCTTCTTTTGTGTACCCATTAGGTTTAAGATAAAACCTAAGGTATTTAAAACCTCCATCTAAATCTGTCATCTTAGAAGGAACAAAGAAGCAATTTGTTCTTTAATTTTAGGGTCGTCACAAGAGTAAACAAAATTTGATTTTTGAACGTCGATAACCATCCCTAAAGCATCACAAAAGGTTGTAATAATAGCATGGAATTGCCTCCATTCAAAATACGATCCTTCACCAAATATTAGAATACCATCTACAAATAAAAGATGGTATATGAACTAAGAGCTCACCACTTTTATACCTTTGATCAGCTTTTGTTCTTTAGATTTTTTTATGATCAAGCTTAACCCTTCAATGGCCAAAATAAATAAATAAGGTGAAAGTGGACAACTTTGTCTAAGTCCTCTATTTCCTCTTAAGAAAGAAGACGGGGACCCATTTACCAAAACTGTGAATCTTGTTGAAGAAATACAAGCCATAATCCAACTTGCAACTTATGTAGTGAAACCAATATGAATGAGAATGAAACTTAAATAAGTCCTGTCGATTCTATCATAATCCTTAACTATATCCATCTTAAGAATGAATGCAGTTAATCTCTTTTGCTTTACTGAATGAAGACTCTCCTGAGCAATCCCCACTGCATCCAATATTTGCTTATTTGGCAGAAATCCAAACTGTTCCTATGAAATATACCTGCCTAAAATAAGCCCTATCCTCTCATAAATTATTTTTGTAATAATCTTATAAAATATATTACACAGAGAAATAGGCCTATAATCATTAAATGATTCTGGTCTATCCTTCTTTGGGATGAGAGTAATATAAGTCAAATTTAAACTTTCTGACACATGTCCTATTCTTCTTGATTCACCTACTACCTCAGTCAACTCTTTACCCAAAATATCAAATAAATTCAAATAGAATTCGACAATCCACCCATCCGGGCTTGGGCTCTTATCTTTCGAGAAAATCTTAAGTACCTGCAAAACCTCATTCTCAATAATCCCCTTCCCAACTTCCTGACAATCTTCCCTACTGAAAAAATAGGGAAAGTTTTTTATAGTCTTCAATTGATTTTCCATATTTGAAGAATTTATGTTTGTATAAATTTCCTGAAATTTTTTTATTAGCAGCAAATTTAAGTGATTTATTATCACTCACAACCTCATTTTGATACCCTTTGACCTCCCAGATGGCATTTATAGTTTTCTATGATTTGCAAAATGGTGGAAAAACTTTGTATTATTGTCCCCTGCCTATAACCAAACCGCCCGACTCTTTTGTCTCCAAGTTTCCTCTTGCTGCCTAAGAATATTCAATTTTTTAGACTCAAGAGAATGAAGTTTATCCTTCCTTTCAACAGAGAAAATTTCTTCATCAACATAGCTAGATAAAATCTGAATCTCTACTTCAATCTCAAATAATATCCTCTCATTCTCATCCTTTTTATCCTTTTCCCAACTTTTCACCTCTTTTTTTAAGAGAGACAGCTTCTTAATCATACCTTGCATCGGATTCATATGAACCATCTGCGAAAGAACTCTCCACTTTTCCCGAACTAAATCATTAAACTCATTTTCCTCCAACCAACAAGAGATAAATTTGAAGGGATATTGAATGTAACTTTTGTCAAAATCTAATTGAAGTATCACAACTTTGTGATCCGAAATTCCAACATAATAGGACTAGGATCGATACCTTCCCATAGCATAACATTAAACTTCAGACATAAAAAACCTATCCAACCTCTTTGCAATTCCAGCTCTCACACATCTCCCATTAGACCAAGTAGGTACTAACACATTCAGAACAATATCCACCAATTTAGCATCCTCAAATAAAGAGACAAAAAACCAGATAATGGATCAACCTCATTCCCTGCACCTTAGACCTCCTATGTGGACATCGTGAAATTTAGGTCTCCTGCCAAAATAAGAGAGGAATCTTCTATTATACTAGTCCTTACCACTTATTCCTAAAAAGTCCTCCTCTGGTTATACAGGCCATGGATATTTAGTATCCTTACTAAATTCTTGAATCCTTTTAGCCTTCCTTCGATAATTATACATGCAATGGTTGAGTATGCTTTCATATCAGCCTCAACTAGATTCCACGAAATAAGAATTCCCCTCGATAATCCATTGGCATTGCTAGGCCTAACATTCTCCAAAAAACGTTTAAAGGCATCTATTTTTTGGTCGTTGCCCAACCCTCGAATATTAAAGGAGACTAAATTCATTGGGTAACCCCATGTAGGGCCACATCCACTCTAAGAGCCCTAGAAGTAGAACTATCAATGTTAAAATAATCCTTAGTCAAACCTTTATCAAATAGAGAAGAGACCTTGGGGTTTACAAAAGGCAACTCATAATCTTTTTTTTCCCCGGAAGTACTTTCATAACCCTTACCCTTTTTATTTTTTCTTGGCTTTCGGATCAAGACATTTGCATTCTGAATGGAAGAAATCAGGATAATGTATGGGTTCTCACAATCAACAGAGGAAAAAGTAGGGAGAGGGATGTTAGGATCTTTGATATTATCCCTGAGGTGACCAGAAAGTGCATCAGGAGAATCTAAAATAGGCGAGGAAGACACCCTAATCCCTAACGAGGTAGTTTTTTAACACATCATCGGAGGAAAAACTGACTTTCGAAAAGGAGATTCAACAATGTTTTAGTTATTAATAGGAATATTAGGGCTAGGGGAAAAAACAGTCTCAAGATATTGAATCCCTTCAATCGGCCTGTCATCAATCGAGGATTCTACCACTTCCCCAGGGGGTTTCTCAGTCAACGACGACCTATCTCCCCTATCTCCCTCAATTTCCTCTTCACCAGAGACAGACAAAGAGCTTAATATTTCTTCTTCTAAAATAAATTTTAAAAGGACCGGGATGGATTGTGCAAACTTACGAACAAAAGATGTCGTCGAATGATGGTCCAGAGGAAAAGGAAAAGTCATACCCTTGTTAATCGCTTACATGATCTCCTTCGCACTCTCCTCTTGTCCAACAGTCTTCTAATTCCCATAAATACCACTAGGGAAAAATGCCTATGAATGCCCAGTTTCACGACAATTATGGCATCAAAATGGAATTTTCCAATAGTACAAACGTTGAACAAATGAACCCCCTTCCCATATAACTTCAAGTTACTTTGGAAAACCATCTGTCATGTCAATTTCAACCAGAACCCTAGGATATTTTCGATCAGAACCTAACAAATGCTCATCTTCAATCAATATAAATTTCCCAAGAGAATTGGCCACGACCATAAAACCTTTTAAATTCCAGCATTGTATCGGAAACCCTGGGAGAATCACCCACAAGTGATGTTTAGTTAATTTTTCTTCCCTTGGGTCAAATCCCACATGCCAGCGAGACAATACTAGTAAACCTTGACCAATGACCTAGAAGCGTTCCTCAATATTCCTTCTATCCTCCTCTAAAATAAATTGAAAAACCACCCAGTCGTTCACTAGCATCAAAACCCTCGGAATATTTTCAATAAATGGATTCCATTTATTTCGAATCCACTTTTAGAATCTCCATTCTCAACAGCTTGATATATTCAAACTTTCCCACCAACGCCCTCTGAGACAGAGCCATAACCATGTCAAATTTTACGTCTTTCCCTAGAACACACAAAGGTCTACCTTTCATAGCCCTCTCAAACTTCAATCTCCTATTTTTCTTCGGGCCCTCTACATCCAATTGTTTCTTATCAGCTTGAAATGAAGATTGATGTACCCTAGGGTTTTCCAATAGTCTCGGCTCGATCTATGGACTTCAGGCCATTTTCTTTCCCTCCCAAGAGTTCTCCAATTACCCCTGGTGATAGAGAAGTTGGATTAATGTCAAACACCACCTTTACTCCAGGGTTGGTTTTTACTCCTGGACTTATATACGCCTCACATGAAGTAGTTGACCCACCCATCCTCGTTGTCAACTCGTGTAGAACGAACAGACTCTGATGTGACAGCGGTCTCTAGTGCCACAAATCCACAAGTTACCCAAATTATCCTTATATTTTTTGTCCTTCTCCCGACATTTAGCAAAGGACAAACTAAAAATTAAAAAAAAACTGACAACTAGTTAGATTGGGACTAGATAAACAATGAAAATATGAAAAAATGACTCCCACTTTTTATACTGGTTGGTACTAGGTTTGTATAGTCGACAAATTGAACTCAAGGTCCATTCTTTACCTCTCCCACCCAAAAAAATTGAATATTTGATCAATTTCATCCGATAGGATGCTAATAATTATTTCATCACCATCCTCATTCGATATGATGCAACCATATAGAAAATTTAAAAAAATGAATACGAAAAAGAGATTTCTGAAAAAATATATTATATATAATTTAATTAAAAATAAAAATTATATATTTTAATTAAACTAAAATAATTATTTGAAATAATAAAATTTATTTTTATGTGTATTCTAAATTTAAAATAATAAATTATAATTATTAATATTAATGATATAATAATATGATTCAAATCATGAATTTGATTTATTTAATTGATTTTGATTTTTTTTACCTTGTATCAAAGTTCAGAGATACATTAGCTTCATTTTCTTGTCATTTGCTTCCTACTCTAGCTAAGTTAGCTTTAGCTATTCGAAAAGTTTTATGGGCTTTTTGGGGATTGATGTCAACATCTATCTACAATATTTACCAATACGATGATTTTATCAGTGTCTCTCTTGACGAAATCATCCATCAAAGCCATAGTTGACCACCGCCCATTGAGACGTATTTTCTTAACTCCTATATCTACAACTGCCACAAGTGAAGCATGATTGGGTAAAATGTCAATTTTACCACTAATAGTAGATATGCTTATTTCTTTAACTTATGAATCTGTAATGTCCCTTGTTAGGAATTTTATTAAAATTGCAATTTTTCACTTTTTTCCTTGGTTCGACCTTTGACTAGTTTCGATCTCTAGGTCCCAAATTTGCCCCAAATGATCCCAAATCTTATGATAAGGTATATGAATGATATTAGAACATAACTATGTGTTTCAAGGATTCCTTTGTACCTTTAAAACACTTCTGCAAATACTCTTTCAATTATGGTCAATGTAGGTAACTTTACTAGTGATTTCCCTTTGACTAGTATTGGTCTCTAGGTCTCAAATTGACTCCAAATGCCTTCAAATCTTCAAGGAAGGTTTATGAATGATATTAGGAATTGAATATGATGTTCAGGGACAACATATGGCCACCAAAAGACCTCTGCAAACTCTCTTAAGATTCTATACCAAGTATGCAATTTTATTAGTAATTTGGGGTTCAAATCCCCCTAAGGTAAGTACTGAAAATGGCTTCCCAAATGCCTCCAAACCCACTCAAATTTATTAAAAGAGGTATGTAATGTGTTAAGTATGTTATTAAGGTCTCATATGCACCATTAATGGTTTATTACAACTGTTCTCACCCTCTCCCATTCAACTGCAAAAATCCCCAATTCGACCCTTGGGGAAATGGCACTATTTCACCTCCCAATACAACTAAACTGAGTAAAAATGCTTCAAATGCTCAAGTACAGTACATGAAACTTGTATAAGAAATCCATGCCAATATATTGATCACAAATATATCAGATAATCATCCATTCATTCGAAATCATCATCAATACATTGGCTCACAACAAGGTAGTGGGAAAATGGCATTGTTCTTCCATTAAAAATGAGATTTATACATTTCTACTTGGAATTTCGACCTGAAAATTTTTGGAGATGAAGAACAGAGTATTTAATTCATATTACAAAAGAAATGGGGCATCAAAAGCTTCCCCAAAGAGTACAATAGCTCACCAAAAACGCCCTCCCTCAAGGATCAAGAATATGCCATCAAAACTGGAAATGGTTGAAGGAGTGAGCTGCAATAGAAGAAACCATGAGCTGCCCTGTAGCTTAAACCTGCAAATAAATACTCCATTAAAGCTCCAAACGAAAGGTCTGAATGGCCTTTCCAATTGCCAACTTGGATGGGAATCTTTCACCCTCGAAATTGGCTAAGGCAAGAAACTAGTCATCCACTAGCTCTCCCTCTTCACAAATGCAATTGCAAATTCTACAAATGATCAAAAGCTGGTTTCATTCTTTGTTGTTGACATTTATAAAGGTATAATGGCCTCCATGGGTCGAATTCCTTCCAAGAGACTCATGCCAACTCAAGTTGGGAAGAGATTCCAAAGAACGCCACTTGTACAACAATTCCTAGTCTCCCACTTCCACCAAATCACATGTGGAAGCATCTTAGCTGCCCTAACACCCTTGAGAGCCCTCTTGGAGTCTATTTTTAGCCTTGACATGTCATATATGTCATATGTCAGCCTTCAGGTCTGATTTGTGTCATAGGTGTCATAGCATATTCATCATTGTTGTCATAGAGCTAGGGAATCTAGCCCAAGTGTCTCACTAGCTCCAAATTGCCTCTTCCTCTTCCATGGGAGTTACTCTTCCTCTATATTTCGACCTTGGATGAGTCATGCCATGAATAATACCTTTTGGACTTCCCCAAGTATGTTACCATTCACCTTGAATTCGAATTGGTGAGAGAATGATGCCAAATGTAGTGGGGAACTCTAGCCATATGTGGGTCCCACTTCCTCCATGTGTCTTCATGATGAAATGCCACTATTATTTTAACTTGTATATATTTATTTAGCTCCTTTATTAAATATTTATGCCATTCTAATGTTCAAACATCATTTATTATCCCCATTATTCCAAATCCCAAAGCTTCCACCCCAAACCTAGGAAACTAGTAATTTTCCTCATTGGCAATTATTTGACCTTTAGCATCAATTTGACAAACTCTAATGAATAGGGCCAATGTGATTAGGCCACTGTGACCCAATACCAAATTTGGGACATGACAAATCCTCCCTTCCCAATATTGCTTGTCCTCAAGCAATTTTAAACATGGGTGTTGAAGAACCTGCTTTCTGTATAATTCTTTGAAGTTGCCATTGAATTGCCCAACCTTGAGTATTTGAGTTTCCATGAAGATTTTAGAGAGGAACCACCATGCTTGCTGCTGCACTACTCTGATAAAAATCACTTTATTAAGTGGGGAAATCCATCTCCCATACTGCTTGTTTCCCCAAAAAATTTGAAACCAATGAGATAAAAATTATTCCAGGGTCCCATTGCTTGTATTGCACCCCAATAATTAAGAGTGCTCTCCAACCCACACCATTAGTTAAGAGGATTCCTGGATCCCATTTTCTTGTATGCATTCTTCCAAACATCATGAGTACAAAATATATATCATCAAAGTACATAACTACATAATGAAAATGAATATCAAGGAGGTGCTTCATCAAAGAATCATGAAAGTGCTTATACCTCCAAGCAAGTAGACCACCGTTTTCCAGGTGCATACAAGCTTCAAGTGACAAATCAAATCTGCTCCAATGACATAGGTGAGTATCCCATGTCCTATAAAGCTGCTCCAAAAGGATGTGATATGCATCAAAATATCCAGCCATGTATTCTTTCATCCAAGAAGTGAATGAAGAATCTCCACTAAAATTTGAACCAAATAATGAGCAGAAAAAACAAGGAGACTTCAAATGACTCAAAGAAGTCTCACCCATACATCCCTGAATGTGATCATCATAAAGATATAACAAAGTATGTCTCTTCCAACAAAAATGTTCTCCAATCATAAATCTATTCACCCAAGTGCTGGATGAAGTTCCTCCAACATCAAATGAATCAAGTGTTGAGCAAGAAAAACCATGAGTCTTCAAGTGACTCAAATGCATATCATAGGTGCATCCATGTAGATGTGCATCATCATAAAGTAACAAAGGATGCTGCTGCAAATGTGAATAAGAATGTGCTCCAACCATATCATCATAAAATGTAAATCTAGGAGTTCCATACTCCTCATGTGGCACCATCAAAAAGAACCCTTTCACCCATACTTCATTGAGACTAATGTTGCAAAACATGGAATTGTAGGATGTAGGAGAATGAACCAAATCACCCAAATGTTCAAAAAGTACTGAAGTTTCATCATGAGAAGGATCCATATGGGTAGTATCATGCAGCTCCTTCAAAAGTGTAAACTCTTTGTCATAGTTTGGTTCCATTGTAAAGGAATCATGCTCTTCTTTAAAAATTGCATAACCTTCATCAAGAGACAATTCAAATTCCTCTTCCACCACATCAAGTGTTTGGATCTCTTCAAGTTCATCTTCAAACACATTAAGCACATTCAAATTCCCACATTTCTCATGATCCACCATGTCATGAGAATCCTCCAAACAATCTACCATTTGACAATCTGAAACATAGGAGGAAAAACAAGTATCTTGCAACTTTTCAAGAAGTTGCTCATTTTGAATTGTGAGCTTATGAATATCCTCATTATTCTTCAAGTATGCATCATGTAACAATTCATTAAGCTCAAACAAATGGTTTCTATCAAAAATAAAAGACATGAAATTACCTTTGATGTGGCACATTGCTCTTTGAATCTTCTCCATGTCTTCAAGGAAGGATGTTTCCTCCAATGAAGTAGCTCTCCAACAAGAATTTGACACCAATGCTTGAGTGTCATGGAGAATGCTCAGGGACTCTTGGATCTTATTTTCATTCATCTTTAAGGACCCTTCAAGAAAATGAGGCTCTTGCAAATGAACCTCCTCATCTTCTTCAATTTTGCTTGGACCAACTTCATGAAGCTCAAGTGGTGATGGGGAAGTTGATCTTGGTTCTTCTTCAACTGCTACAAGGTCTTCATTATCATGCTTAATGAAACTTGTACTTGTAGAAACACTTTCAAAAGTGATCTCTATGTCACCAACATAGAGGTGTGAGCACCCATCAGTAGGTACTCCTTCATAGTTTAAGCATCCATCAGTAGATGCTCTTTGGTTCATGTCTAAGCTAGAAGGTGTCTCGAAATGATCTTCCATATTTTCAATAGAATCTTCTTCATGCTCTTGTGATGTCTCTTCCTTTTGCTCCTTAAAGCAAGCTGATGCATTTTGCCCCTTGTTTTCCTTAGGATCAATATATTTGGAATCTCTTCTTGAATAAATCTCAAAAGCTCTCCTCAAGGAGGACATCATTTCATGCACACATATATGATACTCGCTCCAAGGGTTTTTACAAGAAGGGCATAAACCTTTCTTCACTAACTCCACATCTTCATTTTTGGGCCTATTTTCAAAAACATGTTCAGCATAGTACTCAAAAGACATGGCATTTTGTGTATTTTTGCTAAAAGCAAGATATTCTTGATATTTTTGATATTGTTGGGGCAAGGTTTTATATTTTGCTCTCCATCTTTGGAACTCACTCATAGAATTATCCTTAGTTGGTGTGACACACTCATATTCATCAGATTTAAAGTCATAAGAATAATCTTCATTTCTCTTGAAATTGTAAGAAGTGTTGCATGATGGCACCTCTTTCTCATACCATTCACATTCTGCTTCATATTGCTCATAAGCATTTGCATATTCCTCATAAGAATTGTACTCATAGGATTCATCATAATAGTAAGACATGGCTTCCAATTATTCTTGAATGTATGTACCTAATACACAGGTGCAAGGACCATGCTCTCATACCACTGTAATGTCCCTTGTTAGGAATTTTATTAAAATTGCAATTTTCCACTTTTTTCCTTGGTTCGACCTTTGACTAGTTTCGATCTCTAGGTCCCAAATTTGCCCCAAATGATCCCAAATCTTCTGAGAAGGTATATGGATGATATTAGAACATAACTATGTGTTTCAGGGATGCCTTTGTACCTTTAAAACACTTCTGCAAATACTCTTTCAATTATGGTCAATGTAGGTAACTTTACTAGTGATTTCCCTTTGACTAGTATTGGTCTCTAGGTCTCAAATTGACTCCAAATGCCTTCAAATATTCAAGGAAGGTTTATGAATGATATTAGGAATTGAATATGATGTTCAGGGACAACATATGGCCACCAAAAGACCTCTGCAAACTCTCTTAAGATTCTGGACCAAGTATGCAATTTTACTAGTAATTTGGGGTTCAAATCCCCCTAAGGTAAGTACTGAAAATGGCTTCCCAAATGCCTCCAAACCCACTCAAATTTATTAACAGAGGTATGTAATGTGTTAAGTATGTTATTAAGGTCTCATATGCACCATTAATGGTTTATTACAACTGTTCTCACCCTCTCCCATTCAACTGCAAAAATCCCCAATTCGACCCTTGGGGAAATGGCACTATTTCACCTCCCAATACAACTAAACTGAGTAAAAATGCTTCAAATGCTCAAGTACAGTACATGAAACTTGTATAAGAAATCCATGGCAATATATTGATCACAAATAAATCAGAGAATCATCCATTCATTCGAAATCATCATCAATACATTGGCTCACAACAAGGTAGTGGGAAAATGGCATTGTTCTTCCATTAAAAATGAAATTTATACATTTCTACTTGGAATTTCGACCTGAAATTTTTTGGAGATGAAGAACAGAGTATTTACTTCATATTACAAAAGAAATGGGGCATCAAAAGCTTCCCCAAAGAGTACAATAGCTCACCAAAAATGCCCTCCCTCAAGGATCAAGAATATGCCATCAAAACTGGAAATGTTTGAAGGAGTGAGCTGCAATAGAAGAAACCATGAGCTGCCCTGTAGCTTACACCTGCAAATAAAGACTCCATTAAAGCTCCAAACGAAAGGTCTGAATGGCCTTTCCAATTGCCAACTTGGATGGGAATCTTTCACCCTCGAAATTGGCTAAGGCAAGAAACTAGTCATCCACTAGCTCTCCCTCTTCACAAATGCAATTGCAAATTCTACAAATGATCAAAAGCTGGTTTCATTCTTTGTTGTTGACATTTATAAAGTTATAATGGCCTCCATGGGTCGAATTCCTTCCAAGAGACTCATGCCAACTCAAGTTGGGAAGAGATTCCAAAGAACGCCACTTGTACAACAATTCCTAGTCTCCCACTTCCACCAAATCACATGTGGAAGCATCTTAGCTGCCCTAACACCCTTGAGCGCCCTCTTGGAGTCTATTTTTAGCCTTGACATGTCATATATGTCATATGTCAGCCTTCAGGTCTGATTTTTGTCATAGGTGTCATAGCATCTTCATCATTGTTGTCATAGAGCTAGGGAATCTAGCCCAAGTGTCTCACTAGCTCCAAATTGCCTCTTCCTCTTCCATGGGAGTTACTCTTCCTCTATATTTCGACCTTGGATGAGTCATGCCATGAATAATACCTTTTGGACTTCCCCAAGTATGTTACCATTCACCTTGAATTCGAATTGGTGAGAGAATGATGCCAAATGTAGTGGGGAACTCTAGCCATATGTGGGTCCCACTTCCTCCATGTGTCTTCATGATGAAATGCCACTATTATTTTAACTTGTATATATTTATTTAGCTCCTTTATTAAATATTTATGCCATTCTAATGTTCAAACATCATTTATTATCCCCATTATTCCAAATCCCAAAGCTTGCACCCCAAACCTAGGAAACTAGTAATTTTCCTCCTTTGCAATTATTTGACCTTTAGCATCAATTTGACAAACTCTAATGAATAGGGCCAATGTGATTAGGACATTGTGACCCAATACCAAATTTGGGACATGACAGAATCCCAAATGACTTGATTAGGAGATAGTACATGAAGATTTAGGGTCATTTTCATAATTAACGTTCCACTTTGAAATTCATAGCCTTTGCGACAGCTTCATCATTGTATTTTTAGACAAACACAGATAGAGGATTTATATTAAGGAACGGTGGGAAATCCACCAGGAACATTACATCTAGAAGCCTTTACTGTTCTCTTGATCAGATCAGAGATGGACAGATTTTTTTAAAAACAAAACTTGCGCGCAGAGGAGCATTTTGGCAGCTTGGCGCAGTGCATGAATTACAAAGCAAAATTGCCGATAGAAGATAAGAGATAGAGTGAAAAGTAATATCCATTGGGAATTAAACTGAAAGCGGCTTAGTCCTTTTCCATTTTCGCCTCTGCTTCCTTTTTCTCTGGCCATTCGTCGGAAAGCTTGGAGACAGTGATTTCCTTCTTACTTAATCTTTTTTCCAGCTCCTTCTGAGCTTCGCCATGAACCTTTAACTTTGCATCTAGGGAGTTAGTGAGTTCACTTTTGAGATGGATGAGATCCTGATCAAGAAGGTCGCATCTTCTTGCTCCACCTTCATTGATGCCAATCAACAGCATTGTGTGCTCTCTTACCACTGCCTTCACTCTTCTGAGCTCCGCCTGCAACTTCTCAATCTTCTCTTCCAAGGACGCGCAGTTAGAGCTCGAAGCCATGGCAGAGTGCTGGCCGAAAACAGGGATCTTGATTACGCCCTTGACTGTAGTGATGCTAGCATCCCGGCGAGGAGTGAAGACAACTGAATCACAACCTTGTTTAAAAGGCCTTAAGTCTTTCTTCCCTTGTGATGAGCGAGGATCCTGGAAGATCTTACTGCGGGGGGTGGGTATGGCCATCACCTAAAGCTCTTTGATTGACCAAAGGGAGTGATGATTCCTCCTATCTTTAGTGCAGACCATTTGAGTATTACAGAGCAGAGAATCTTTTCCTTTAGCAGACCGGTAGGTGCAAGCAAAACTAGACCATTTGCAAGCTCGTGCCTCAATGACCGGGGTCCCACTTGGCAAAGTGGCCTTAGGGGATAAGAGCTTGTGAGTCAGTCCTATTGACTGTCAGAACGCCCCTGCCATAGAGCGAACCTTTGTTGGCTTCGAGGTTTGCTTGGGCGTTTAACCCCCTCAAGATGTGATAGAAGCTAATCGAGTTGAATTTGCAAAGCAACAAAACCATTTTTCTAAGAACTTGTTTCAGATTGACTTGGTTTGGCAGTTTCCGAGTATGAAGGGACTGGATGATGAGCCTTGAATCTCCAAAAACCGCAAGATTTTGGATGTTCTGTGAGATTGCTTGACGAATCCCTTGCAGCAAGGCAAGAGCCTCCGCTCTATTATTTGTTTCAATTCCTAAACCCCATGAGTAGGATAGTTTCAGCAATCCGTCAGGGTCCAAAAGGATCCCTCCCCCTCCAGCTGCCCCAGGATTTCCCTTCGAGGCGCCATCGAAGAAGAAACAATATTTCTCTAGATTGGATCTCCATTTTATGAAGTTTTTCTCTTCGAGGCGAATTTCCCAGCTCTCTTTATGGGTGATCAAACATGTACATTGTTAGTGATGCATGGCAATCTCCTTGAGCCATTGCTCCTCTTCCAATTCCAACCGGACCACGTTAAGGACAGAGGGCTTGGAGGTAATAGTCTTGCTTAGCAAGGTCCTGTATTTTATTGCAACCTGGGCTGGAGTGCTTTTTTGCTCCCGGAAGATTCATCTATTTCTCTCAAGTCAAATTTTCCAGAGCACAAACTTTGGGAGCCAAGCCCAACAAGTCTTGAGTAACTCCTTTTGCTTCAGCTAAAACAGGCAGCGGGAAAGCCAAACCTTCTTGATGACAAAGTGGAGGATCTCCAAGAATTGAGTCCTCCCAAAGCTTGATTTGTTTTCCATTACCTGGGATCCAGGTGAGGCAAGATTTGAAAAGATCCAGTGCTTTGAGACAGAGATTGAAAATAGGGGAGCCTTTGAGCACTTTCGAGGGCCTGTTCATGAACTTCAACCGAGAACCTTGGAAATATTTTTTCCACAACACTTTTTTGCTCCAAGAGAGTTTGCTAGAAACAATTTTCCAGAGAATTTTGGTGCCCATGGCAAGGTTTTGAGAGGAGACGTCCCGAAGCTGAAATCCCCCTTCCATTAAGGGCTTGCTAATTTTTCCCCAGCTTACTAAATGAAGCTTCCATTCATTAAGTCTTTCGCCTTCCCAAAGAAAGCGCTTGAGCAACGCATCAATTTTACTTGCTATTGATTTTGGTGCTAGGAGAATAGAGTTCTAAAATATAGGAATGCTGGCTAAAACAGAATTCAGAAGCACAATCTTCCCTGCTAAGTTCAGCCAAGATGCGCCCCAGGCATTGATGCGTGCTTTTAGCTTGTCCAACAAAGGAATCCAATGGGATGATTTTGAGCCCGCTTTGAAGATTGGGATTCCCAGGTAGTTAAAGGAGTCCCATATTGTATGCCCTTCCATTTCCAACAATCTCATAATCTGGAGCCTTTCTCTTAGGGAGCAATTCCAGCCAAAGATTTGGCCTTTCTGAAGGTTAATCTTGCTACCAGAAACCTCTTTGTACCAATCTTGTTCTCTTTTGAAATTCCTTGCTATGGTGACACTAGCTCCTCCGAGCAGCAGAGTGTCAACTGCAAATTGCGCATGATTAATGTCTTTGACATTAGCTACCATTCTTAAGCCTGGAAGGGACTGGAGCTGCTGGCAATGGTCCAATTGGAAGCTTAAAAAATAAGCTTGAATCGCATACAAAAGTGGCGACAATGGGAATCCCTGCCTCAGGCCTCTGAAGACTTGAAAGAATCCTACTACTCGCCCATTCACTAGAGGAGCAATCCGAGGGGATCCAATACATGCCTTTACCTAGTTTATGAACCCTCAAGCAAACCCCATTTTTTCCATTACTTTAAATAGAAATTCATGTCTAACTTGGTCAAATGCATTCACTAAGTCTAGCTTGATTATCATACCTTTTTCTTTTCGTTGATAGCTTGAATGGATTGCTTCTTGGACAAGCACTATGTTGTCCAAAATTTGCCGCCCTTTGATGAAACCTCGTTGGTTTTTCGGGATGATTGTTGGGAGGATTTTTTAAGACTGGAGACCATAATTTTTGCAACTATCTTGTAGCTTTTGTTGCATAGAGAAATTGGGTGAAATCTGCTGAAGTTGCAAGCTCCTTTCTCCTTAGGGATGAGTGCCAGGAAGGCAGCATTGATGCCCCCTTCGAGTTTGCTGCACTGCTGAGATTTTCTAACCATTCTTAACAGGTCATTTTTTATTATAGGTCAGCAGACCTTAAAGAACTAGGCAAAGAAACCGTCCGGCCCAGGGACCTTTTCGGCTTCCATGGCTCGTGGGTTACTTCCATGTTTTCTAGAGCAAGTTGATGCTTTTCCACAGCGTCTTGGGCCTCTTGCCTTTTGGAGGTTGGAGATTGGATATTTTTGGCCCGGCTTTTCAAGGATCTCTTGAGTATCCTTAGTTTTTCTTCCATCACGAAGAAAGGAGAGCCTCGGGCAGGTGAGCTCCAAGCACGGGAAACAATATCTTGAAACCCTTATGTTGGATCCAAATCGGGCTGAAGCAGAACAGGATTGGGCCTAAATTTCGCTCTAGAGACAGATCCAGAAGAATTGGTTTATGATCTGACACATAGTGAGGCAGAATTTTGGAGGTATCCTTAAGACCAAAAGCTAGGAAGGAGTTTTGGACTAAGAATCTATCCAGACGGGCTGCTATATGCCCCGACCCTAATCTTTTGTTGGACCAAGTGAACTTCCCTTTACTTGGCTTGATGTCTTCCAAATCTCAGTAAAGCATGATATCCTCAACCCACTCTCTTTCTAGGTCTCTAACCGAAGTGCCCCCTTTTTTTCCCGCCCGGGAAAGGGCAACATTGAGATCCCCAGCTATAATAATATTCTCGGGGTTATGTGAGCTCAAATAAGAAATTAAGGAGTCCCAACATTCTCTTTTCTCAGAGAAGAGAACTGGGACATATAAGTTGAAAAGGCTTACTTGTTAGCCGAAAATTTTGTGGAGAAGCCTAGTGAAGATCCAATGCAAGCACGTTTCTTCTTCTAGCAGGTCGTACTTAGAGGTGTCCCAGAAGGTACCGAGACCACCTGAAGCTCCTCTGGCACTTACTACGGTTCCTTGTGCTCTTTTCCAAAACACGTTACTAGCTTGAAGGAGGTCTATGTCCTCCAACTTTGACTCATGAATTAGCAGAATCTCTGGGTTCGTCGTTCGGATAATGTCTTTCACGTCTTCTTCTTTTAGCTTGTTGTCGAACCCTCTGCAGTTCCAAGAGACAAATAACATTATTTACCTGCTTGGGAGGTTGTGGTTCCTTTTGGAGCCTGGCTTTGCTTTCTAGTGGTTCAGGTACTGATCATCCCTTTGAGAGTTTTCTGCGATCCTTGTAGAACATCTGGGTAGGTTTGCTCTTCTCTCTTCTTCTTTTTTGACTTTCTTCCTCTGGTAGATTTTTTTGGTGTGATTTGGGAACTACTAGTCTCCGTTCCATCACTTTCTGAATCTGATTCAGAGTCAAAACCGAGACTTACATGCTTCTCCGGTTCTTTTTCTGTAGGGGTTTCTTCATTGGTGGGCGACTCAGGGGTTGGATCTTCTTTTTCTTTTTCCTTTGGTTCTTCATCTTGGACCTCCAGCACCTCAAAGCTATTTCTTGGCATTGGGGATTCTTTATGACCAGTCGCCTCAGGAGGGTTTGGAGGAGTTGCTTTGGGCATTGGATTTTTCTTCTCTTTTTGCTTCGTGGCTGTTTTAGCTTTTTTGGCTTGCTGCCAACCTTCCCCCGCTTCTTTTTCTGCCTCTTGGGTCTTAGGGCAGTTCCTCTGGAAATGGCCGTATTCATGACAGGTTCTGCATTTAAACGGGAGTTGCTCGTAATCCAGTTTTTTATAGCGATGCCATGCCCCCACCGTGAGCTTGACAGCTTCTAGAAGCCCGGCTTTGAGGTCTACCTCCACGCAGATCCTTGCACAGGAGTATTGACCTTTGGAGTCAGCTTTGTCTATGTAGCGTCCCAATCCATTTCCGATCTTATCTAGAGATTGAAGGTTCCAGCAATGCACAGGTAGATTAGGCAGTTGGACCTAGACCGAGACCTCCTTGGGCACATCCACTAACGGGTCAAAGTCTGGCGTCCACTTGTTAAGGTAAAGCCCTTGCGCGCCCATGAAATACGGACCACTCCTGAAGATGAGATCATAATCCTCTATTGAAATAAATTCAAAAATGTAGAAACCTCTGCCTACGGGGTAGTAGGTCACACTGTTCTGAATTAATGGCCTCCAGTTCCGTTGTATCCAATCGTTAGTGGTTCTGGTAGACAACCAGAGGCCCATAAACTGTCCAACCAGCCCTCTTTATGCCAATGCCATGGCAATCTTGATGGGTTGCTCTTTAGGAAGGGTGATTTCGAGTATAGAGTCCAATTTCTTGATAAACTTCGGTTCAGATGGGTTTTCTTTTTTCTTTCCTTACGGATCTAACAGTCTTCGGAAAGCTTCTTCAGCAAAGACGGGAGTGGGGGGAGGTGGCTCCCCACCCCCTGGTGCGATCATGGTGGTTGGCTGCAACTATCCTCGCTTGCTCCTCGACGAACCCTAGCAGGCCACGATCAACATTCCAACAACTTCATCATTGTTACCCACCAAATAAAAAGGATAATTTGAAACTCTCTAATTGTTTCCATTAGACCAACATATTTTCCTGAGGAACCTATGAATAAATCTGCTACAAAAAAGGGTTATGATAGGAAACCTTGAATTTTTCTTGCTCTTGCTACGATTAATTATATTCCTCTGATAATTCATCTAATACATGAATAAATATAATTTCTTGAAGTTCCTTATAACGTTGTAATATTTTCTTAATCCCTTGTGCAATTTCATAATGTTCTTCACCTATGATTCGAGGGTGGAGCATAGTTGATGTTGAATCTAAAGGATCCAAAGCTGGATAAATACCCTTGGCAACTAATCCTCTCGATGGTTAGTTTAAATAAACTCTTAACCATTTATCTCTTATACATATTATTTCTTAGCCAACTCATTGTACTTTTTACAAAATATTTTTTAAAAGCTTATTCCAAATGTAACTTTAATGTTCTTTGTATAAATATGCTCTGCATGTTTAGCCAATATAAATATGTCTGTATATTTACTTCCAGGTTTTGTGTGAGATTTTATTTCAGAAATATGCTATGTTCTGAATCTTGATAGTGCGCCCATATGCTTGGTCCAGTAAAGTGTTGTGTTTGTTGTGTTTTGTCTGGAATGAATTTGATTTTCTTTAGACATCGTATTTGATGTTAGCTCTCATAATTTAACAGGTCGGACATCAAAGGATTGCTACCAACATAAGAAGAGTGTTAAGAGTGCTGAGGCAAGCTAATATTCGTTTCTCTGTTCATAACAATTGGTATTAGAGCAGGTTGGAGATATCCCTTGCTGTAGAAGAAGCTTCCTATTAGAGGTTGTCTAGTGTGTGTTTGCTCTGCCTACAAGACTGTGAGAGTTTGTGGAGGCCAGAATTTGGAAGTGGGAGCCTTCAATAGTGGTGATAAACAAGCAAAGAACCTATTATATGCCTGAGCTGGGCCTGTTACAACATTTGTGTCAGCTGGGTCTCACAATTTCATTTTTGAGGGAAACCATTTGAAGCAACATGGAAACTACAACCATGAGTGACATGGAGAAATTGAATGGGGCTAATTTTTTGCTATGGAGAGCTCAGATGGAAGACATATTGATCTTGAGCGATCATATTTTCCCATTGAGGGAGCAACAAGTAAAATTTCATCAATGACAGATGAAGAGTGGAATGAGCTTGATAGGAAGGCCATTGCCACAATCAGGAAGTAGCTATCAAAGAATGTCTACTTCAATGTGGCTAGAGAGAAGACGACAGTAGATCTATGGAAGAAATTGCATGATTTTTATGAGAAAAACACAGCATCAAACAAGGTGTTTTTGATGAAGAAACTGTATAACCTCAAGATGAAGGAGGGTGCTTCAATTGTAGAGCACCCAAATGAATTCAACATCATTACTAGTCAGTTTGCCTCTCTCAAAATTGTATTGGATGATGAAATTACAGCCATCCTACTCATGTGCTCCATGCCAAATAACTGGGAGAATTTGATAGTTGCCATGAGCACTTCAAATTCTGCAGGGACCCTAAATTTTGATGATGTTAGCAGCAGCTTAATGAATGAGGAGTTGCGGCGAAAACTAGTCACAAAAAACCAGGGAGGAGAAGCTCTCACCGTAGCTGATCGTGGAAGGAAATTGACCGAACTAGGCAAGGGCGTTCCAATTCAGGAGGTAGATCAAAATCAAGAAGAGGCATAATTACTCGCTATCATTGTGGAAAACTAAGACACATGAAAAGAGAATGTCGGGTATGGAAGAGAGAACATAAGGAGCAAAAATCAACCAGCTCAAATAAAAAATCAACCAACACAAATGAAGGTGAGACCACTGTTGTAGCTTCATATAGTAATGTTTTATTTACTGTTTCAGTAGAAGAAGCATGCTTATATACTTTTAGTAGTAGCATTGATTGGGTCCTAGACTCTGGGGCACCATGTAACCCCATGCAAAACCAATTTTGTCTCATACAAAGTTGGAGACTATGGTGGAGTACATTTGGGAAACAATCAATTTTGTAATATTGTTGGAGTGGGAGATGTTCGAATCCAATCAAAGGATGGCCATGATATCTTGCTGAAAAAACTTAGGCATGTCCCATAAATGCACATGAGCCTAATTTAAATGAGGCAATTAGATGATGAAGGCTACTCCACTAGCATTGGAAAGAGTGGCTAGAAAATCAATAAAGGAACGTTGGTCATGGCTAGAGGACTCAAAACAGAGACATTGTATACCTTAAGAGCAAATACAAGAAAATCAGATGTGGCAGTTGTTGCAAAAGAAGGAACCTCACTAGATTTATGGCACAAACGTTTGGGACACATGAGCGAAAGGGGATTACAAATTCTCGTTGGCCAAAATCTGCTGCTAGGTTTGAAATCCTATGAACTTGGACTTTGTGAGTATTGTATATATGGTAGACAACATACAGTCTCATTTATGAGAGGTGGCCATGAAAGAAAAACTAATTTGTTAGAATTGGTACACTCTAATGTGTTTGGGCCAGTCGATATTAAATCTCTTGGAGGAGCCTCATACTTTGTTACATTCATAGATGATGAATTTAGGAAGTTTTGGGCCTATCCCATGAGAGGCAAGAATGAGGTGCTTGAGATATTTCAAAATTTTCATGTTGGAGTTTAAAGAGAAACTAACAAACTTCTCAAGTACTTGAGGATAGACAATGGTGGAGAATATTGCTCTAATGCTTTCAAGGAGTATTGCAATAAGTTTGGCATAAAGCGTGAGAATACCGTCCCTGGTACTCCTCAACAAAATGGTATTGCAGAAAGGATGAACCACACCATCATGGAGAAGGTGAGGAGCACGTTGTCAAATTTTGGGTTGGAGAAGCATTTTTGGGTAGAAGCAGTGAGGACATCATGTTACCTCATAAATTGATCACCTACTATAGCTTTGGATGGTGGCATTTCTGAAGAAGTTTAGACTAGCAAGAAGGTAAACTATTTTCACCTTAGAATTTTTGGATGTGAATCATTTGTGCATATTCCCAAAGAGCATAGAACTAAGTTAGATAATAAATCAATGAAATGTATTTTCTTGGGATATGCGAATGGTGAGTTTGGCTATCGTTTATAGGATCCGGTTAAATGCAAAGTTATTAGAAGCAGGGATGTCATATTTAATGAATGAGAGATGTTTAAGAAGCCTAAAGGTGATATGGAGGTCAAGAAATCTATTGACAAGTATGTTGAGCAACAAGAAAACATACCATAGTTGAAAGAAGATTATGGACAACGGGAAGAAAATGGTGGAAAACCAACTGAACATGATGGACACCTATCTAAAAATGATGGACATCGAGAAGAAGAAGCCTTGCAGCAGTTGTTACAAGAGGTCCAACCAGAAAATATACCATCACAACTGGTTCACAGGTCCACTAGGCCTCATAAGCCATCACAAAGGTATCCTTCCTCAAATTATATTTTATTAACTAATGAAGGTAAATCTCATTGTTTTCAGGAGGTTTGTGTTGATGAGCATAGCAAATATTGGAAGAATGCCACGTGCAAGAAGAAATGGACTCACTGTTGGAGAACAAAACATGGGAGCTAGTAAAGCTTCCAAAAGGAAGAAAAGCTCTTCAAAACAAGTGGGTATACAAGATCAAGCATGAGGGTAAAGGAAATAAGGAGAGGTACAAGGAAAGGTTCGTGCTGAAGGGATTTTCCCAAAAAGAAGGTATTGACTTTAATGAAAAATTTTCACCTGTTGTTAAAATGTCATCCATTAGAGTTATTATTGGTCTTGTTGTTGCTTTATATTTGGAGTGTGAACAATTAGATGTGAAGACATCCTTCCTTCATGGAGAATTGGAGGAGGAGATTTACACGAAGCAGCTAGAAGGATTCAAAACAAAAGGTAAAGAAAATCTAGTTTGTAGGTTGAAGAAGAGTCTCTATGGGTTAAAATAAGCACCTTGCCAATGGTATAAAAAGTTTGACTTGTTCGTGTTGGAACATGGTTTTTTAAGACTAGAGGTTGATTGTTGTGTTTAAATCAAGAAGTATGACCAATAAAAGTATATTATTTTATTGCTATATCTGGATGACATGCTAATTGTTGGGCATGATAAGAGCATGATTAACAAGTTGAAGGACTTGGGCAGTCAATTTGCAATGAAGGATTTGGGCCAAGCACAATAAATATTGGGCATGAGGATTATATGTGACAAAAAGAACAAAAGGTTGTGGTTGTCACAATAAAAGTATATTGAGAAGGTGCTTAACAGTTTCAACATGAAGGATGCCAAGCCAGTTTGTACACCCCTTGTGGTCCACTTCAAATTGAGTGTTGATTTATCCCCTTGTAATGACAAGGAGAAGGATGAAATGAGTAAAATCCCCTATGCTTTAACAATTGGCAGCTTGATGTATGCCATGGTATGTACATGCCCAGACATTGCACATTCAGTGGGAGTAGTGAGTAGATTACTTGCCAATCTGGGCAAACAACATTTGCAGGTGGTAAAATGGATTTTAAGGTACCTCAAGGGTACTAGTAATTATTGGTTATGTTTTGGCAATTCTAGTATTGTACTTGAAGGTTTTACAGATGCAGATATGGCTGGAGATGTGGGCACTAGAAATTCCACCACTCGCTACTTGTATACATTTGTAGGTGCAACGGTGTCTTGGGTATCTAGGCTACAAAAGGTTGTATCTCTCTCCACAACTAAGGCAAAATATATAGATGCAACAGAGGATTGAAAAGAGATGTTGTGGATGCAATGATTCCTAGGAGAGGTGGGAATTAAGCAAGACGAGTATGTGTTGCATTGTGATAGTCAAAGTGGCATTCACTTGGAAAAGAACCCAACATTTCACTCAAAGACCAAGCACATTGATCTAAGGTACCACTGGATTCGTCAGGCATTGGAAGAAGGTCATTTAAATTTAGAGAAGATTCATACTGTTGAGAATCCAGTTGATATGATTACTAAATTTTTTCCAAGAGACAAGCAAGAGCTCTATAGAAGCTTAGTTGTCTTGGGAGTAATATGATGCATAGTTTTGGATGAATAATCATAGGTTCACCTTCATTTGATTTCAGGTGGGAGAATGTTAGAAGGTGAAACCAAATTTCGAAAAATATTAGCGAGCTCACCTGTCCATTTCCAACTCAGTCTTCTTAGTCGACTGGTACTTATAATAGTGATTGATGTATTAAATGAGCAGAGGCTTCTCGATGAAGCCAATTTCTTCCACCGACAACCATGGAAAACTCTAGATGCTTTGAATTCCAAAAATTCTCGATTGTAATTTATTTTTTGAGGTGGTTCTATTGTATTTGGAGTGAGAGATGGTTGAGTCTGTGGTGTGTACAGAACGTTGAAGTGAATTAAAAAACTGTGTTTTATGCCTAAAGTCTGAGTTTGACAGTGTATGCCTCTGTTCCATATGATTGCATGTCTTTATATTTACTTCCAGGTTTTGTGTGATATTTTATTTCAGAATTATGCTATCTTATTAATCTTGATAGTGCGCCCATATGGTTGGTCCAGTAAAGTGTTGTGTTTGTTGTGTTTGTCTGGAATGAATTTGATTTTCTTTAGACATCATATTTGCTGTTAGCTCTCATAATTTCACAGGTCGGACATCAAAGGATTGCTACCAACATAAGAAGAGTGTTAAGAGTGTTGAGGCAAGCTAATATTTGTTTCTGTTCATAACACAAATAAGATGGTATTGAGCTCTAATCGACACACCATTTCACGTCCTTGAAGCACCTGACTCTCGAGAGAAATTACAACGCAACTAATCGAGAAATTTGAAGATACCATCCAAGCTTTCTCTCTAAAATTCATTGGATTGAAGACTTGGACAAAAATCTAGAAGTGAACTGTGAAAAGTGTCATATCATCAAGTTTTTTCAATTCGTTGGAAACAAAATTTTCGGTAATTTATATCAGATCCGGGTTTGAAACTAGGGAAGCTTCTTCAGGATCAAGCACATACTGTAAAAATCAAACCCTTCATTCCAGCGTAATGGGTCTGTGCAAATTCCCCAGTTCCTAATTAGGAATTGCACGATGAAACACGTGGCGAAATTTTAGTGGTTGGAGAACCGACGAATTGTAACAGTGATTCACAAACTCACCCTCATATAGACTAGCAATTGCTCCCAAAAGGTTCAATAATACGTCAAAGGGACAAAAATAAGAATTAGTGTAGATGTGATGAAGTGAAAATGGTAGTAAAATAATGTCATAAAGAGCTTGTTGTGTGGTTTCTTTTAAATAGTCTAAGGATGTTTGAATTAAAGTTTTTATGAACTATGTTGTTAATTCATTTGTAATCTCTTGATTTGATTCTAAAATTTTCCTTTCAAAGGAAGGGAGTTCTATTACAATTCTAATTTTCATGGTTGTCTTGAAAAATTAATTTGTATTTTGATCCCCTTTGCATAGCCACCATATGTGGAAATTTTGACTCTAGCAAAATATCATTTTCCTCCAAACCATCTTATGAATAAGTTAAATTTTATTTTGATTTAGAGGTTTAATGATTACCTGTTAATTGGTAAGTGTGCAGTGTGATGCTTTTTTTTCACAAAAGAAAAAATCTATACTTTGATTGGGACAAGAGGTCCTTTCTACAACCCAAGTGAGCGAGATGTGTCACATCTGTCACATGTCGGCTTCAAAAAAATATTAAAAAGAAAAATTATAAAAACCAAGATTTAAAGTTTCATTCATTTCAAACCTAAGAAATTTCATGTATTCTTCTCTCTCTCTCTCTCCCTCTCTCTACACACACACACACACACACACACACACGTAATCGAAATCAAACTTTAATAAATACATCACACAAATTCAACAAATAACTTATCACCTATTGATATATCTTTATTTAAACTTACATACTTTGGAACAATTATGTGTGTTCCTTGCAACACACAAGCACACATAATTTACAACAAAACACTTTACGTATCTATATATTAATAAAGTAAATACAATATTAAAGTAAAATTGGTCATCCTGATATGGATTGCACCAATCCAATGGCATGGTAGACTTTGTAATGGAGATTTCTCTTAAGTTTTTCTTTTGATTCTCTACGCTTCAAATTTTCAATTTTTCCAAGTAGCCACCTCTTTATTCTTTGTGAAATTCCTTATATATATATATATATAAGAGATTTGATCAATCTCTACACTTGGTAGAGCCAAAGTTAAGATGGATCTATGCTAGTTATAAAGTATATGAAACAATACAAAACCTGCATCACCATTTATTCGATGTCAATAAAACATGAGAAAGCATACACTCGAAACAATCCATATTACATAAACCAATAGACCCAAGCCGACCCACAGTTAACATGAGAACAATGTAGTGTGACATCTTTATATATGTGTTCCTCCTCTAAATTATATAGCTCAATATTATCTTATTCTAGACCTTAATGTGAATGTAGAGATACTTTGGCATTTCACGTCTTGTGATGGGATTATTGATGGGATTCTCGTAGGGGATTTTTGTTTGTAGCTGGAAAAAAAGGGCAGGTAAGTAGAGTAGGTAGAGTCTTCCTCCATCTACCAATAGAAAGAACGCCCAAAGGAAAAAAACAGGAAAGTAAAGTAGATACATAATCAACATTGTGAAATTGTGTCTCTTTTTATCTGCTAAATCATTATGGAAAATATAAAAGAAAATGCTAAATTTAAAGTAATATAGCAACATATTAACTCCTTATATGTGATACATCTTAATTTGTTAAGTACTAAAAATATTGATGGGAATTGACATCACAATTTAAATTAGCATTTAGCATTTGGTGAATTTTTTTTCCAAAATAATTCAAATTTTGTAGAATAGTGTGTGTGTGTGTGTGTGACACAAATCTAGGCAGATTGGGTATCCAATATATGCCTTATTTTGAAAACAACTAATGTTGTAATCTATTTCCCTTCACTTAGTTGTTTGGTAGTTGGCTGGATGTATTAACAAGTGTCTATCTAAACGTTGCATAGAGTAAATGACCAACATATTTTTTAAGTAAAAATATATGTTAGAGTTGGAAAAAAGATAGTAGAAGTGACAATTTTTTGTCCAAAAAGATGTTCATAAATTCATGAATATGATGTCATATTAACAAGTATATTAAAATTAACTAAATAAAAATGAAAACTAATTTATTTGAATTGACTAATTTTTTAACAAGACCATATGTGTACGATTATATAAAAATTTGTGAATATGACTAATGAAAAACCTCTTTTAATATAAATATATCACAAATGTCATAAACAAATCTTATCAATTAAGATTGGATTCACATATCACTTTAACCAAATCTTTTTGTTGGAGGAATGAATGAGCTCTACTTGCTCCCCTTTAATATTTATAAAAGTTGCAAAGTGTTAGATTCCTAAAAAAAAAATATTCTTACTTTTAAGATAAAGTAAATGTTTTAAATAAAACACTTATATTTGTGAATAATAATAAATTAAATACTATAGATTTTTTTCATAACATGAAGTACCAAAGACAATATTAATTGCAAATTTTACTAATTTTATTATATCAAAGACAATATTAATTACAAATTTTACTAATTTTATTGTATAAGATCATTTTCTGTGCATCTTCTATCTTATCACTACTAAAGCTCCTCCATTATTTCTCAAGAGACTGAAACACCAATCAAGGAAACAAACTTTGTTGTTTGTTTGACAACCAAGTACAATTTGGGCATATTTAAGCACATATTCCATCCTAATTGTTTAAACTTAATTGCATAGCATTTCAAATTGTGATCATGGAAACCCTTTAATTACAAAGCTTGTACTTGGAACATCACAATTATCCTACACACTTTCTGCATCTTCTTCCCGGACAAAAAAATTTCTTTGCACTACTAGGGCTACACCTTGGGGGAAAGCATACAACTTAATCTATGAACAAAAGCACAAACTTTAACATCCTTGAAACATCCATCAAGTCGCCTAGCATTGAAACAACAATTAATGAGATAACACTTTTGGATCATTTTACAACTTCAACTGGGTATGTTGCTATGTTCTGTTCTCAAAACATATAATGTGGCCTCTCAACAACAATCAACTTCAAGACATCCAATAAGTCAAGATCCATGCTTCTTTTCTGTCCAAAAGAAAAGCAAGGATGTAACATTTGGCGATGGTTTTACAACAAGAATACCTTATATCCAAAACCTATAAAGGTTGCCTACATACACAGTGCAGGGTATGATTCTCTTGGGTTCCATGTGATCGCATGAGCATCAGGAAAGCTTGTAAAGATATACAATGAATCTATAGAAGACTTAAGGTTTTAATCCAATTGAATCCCGTATTATAAAAAGCCTAAGTAGCCATGAACAAGCAAGTTGCTAAGGGAAAACTTACATGGGTTCAATCCTATCACTACTCAGTTGCACATATGTTTACAAAAAAACACAATGCCGAGATTCAAACTATAATTTTATATGACTATGTCATAATCAATCCATGAATATGGAGCCACCAAACTCACTAATCAAAGTAAAACCAAATTAACTTCCATAGTCCATGTAAAATCCAAGACAAATAATAAAACAAATTATATATAATGATTGATATATGATGGAGTAAAAACTAAAAGATATTAGTAAAGAATGCCCCACCTCATTCATGGAAGACTCAGATGGTGTTGTTTTTCTCAGTGGCCATGATCTTGATGCTATATCAAAGAGAATATGATGATGGTACCTAAGAAAAAAAAACTTACAAAATAATGAATATTTATATATTATTACATATAACCTAAAGATAATAGACTGGAAATAACAACAGGGCTACATAATACCGAGATTCTTGCAAAAGGCTTATGAATTAAGTTTTATACAAATAGTCGTGTGGTCTACCTACATGGATTTTTCAGTTTATTTCCATCTTGGAAGTTCAAGACCGAGCATCATAACCAAGAGGAGGTGCTGGATGGTGTGATTTGGCCCATTGTCACCCATCATACACATGTAAGAACATTTTAAAATATGGATTTGGAAGTGATTGTTTGGTTTGACCATTGAATTAAAATTGTATGAGAAATGATATAGTATTTAATTGAATACTTTTTAGGTTTTTTTTTGTTTTTTATTGAATGACAAGTTAACAAAAGTGGAACAGTATTACCCAGATGTCATTGTGTCAAGAGGAAGGACTTACCTAAGCATGATAAAAGCTATAATGACAGTGGCCGAATCTTATGCATCATAAAGCTCTTCTTTACGAAAACAAAATAAAAATAAAAAATGCACAAAATCTTTCTTAAAGACAACAACTTGAACAACCATAGGACATACAAAAACAACCATAATGTTTGAAGCATAATTCAAGAGAAACTTGTACTTTAATCCTTCCCTCATAAAAAGAACTCAATTAAATCCTTCGATCAACTTGCAACCACAATGGCAACATTTACCATTATATCAAAACTATTAAATTTAATGCTTAAAAAATAAAAGCACAAATGTAAGCCCAACATTTAGCGTTAGATGCAGCAAATGTGGAGGGCATTAGTATAATGCAAATACTTCCAATCATTTTGTACAGCAAAGGAACAGGGCCCATACAATCACTCACTCTAGTGCATGGACTCTGAAATTCATTTTATACGTTAAAGACAAATCCCTGACTATCTCGTTTGATTTCTGTTGTTGACAACTGGATCCTTACTCGACCTTGTTTTGGTACCAACACATCTCTACTGCTCCCGTTCTTATGTCTGTTGAATGTCGTTTCCTTGAAATTTATTATCAAAATACTCAATGGTTCTTGTAACGTGAGGATTCAGTATGCAGTGATAAATAGGTGGGGTGGTTTAATGGATGTATATTTAATATGCAGGTCAAAGACATGACATATAGCTATCTGGAATTTTTGGAGATTTGGCCCACTTAAATGAAATCACATGTTTGTGATAAGATGGAGAAAACCATAAGGTACAATGCTGGCATCAGTTGGGCGATACTAACAACTCTATTGAATGGGCCAGTAATATTTTGGGAAGGTGACCAAATGAGTCATGTAAAATATGTGATATCGTTTTAACGATTATCTAGCATGCTCTTTCTAAGAGAACATCAAATATAGAACTACTAAAAGAATGTTCAAATGTGTGTGCAGCCATGATCCAATAGTAACCTGAAATAAACACATTTAATAACAACCTGAAATAAACACATTTAATAGCAACATGAAATAGCTTATCAAAAGAAGAATTTGTTATGTAAGCAATTTGTCATAACCCCCCAACTACACTGAAAGATGATTTTTAATAACAAAATCCTAACATGCAGCTCAGTATACGTCATCTATATCTGGGGCACGCAATCATTACACCACATCGTAAAAATCATCTTTCATAATGAAATACAAAACCATCAAAATGAAAATTTGGATTATGACTAAATCATGAAGGATTATAAGATCGTCAGTTACTACTATAGACACCATTTGTAATATTTCAAGGAAAATTGAACATGGAAAAATCCATTTCAGTTCAGATCAATAAAGCTTGGAATTTGCTTCACCTTTCTTTTCTATTCCTAAAGTGAATCATGAGTTCTACTTACTCCATAATTACTTAGAACATGAATCATGACTTCCATCCCCATATGAGACGAGGTTCCCATTTCCTGGTGGTGTTTGACTTCGAGATCTCGACTTGCTAGGCGAAGCTGCAAGTGACCGCTGCACCCTAGGGGAATGTCCTGATTTGTGTTTATCACTAGAAGCAGTGCGATGATTGTCAATAGGCAAGCTCTCAGATGACCTTGACACAGATGAGCTTTTGCTCCTTGAGGGTGACCGACCACTCCTTCCTCTACTTTCATATGAATCTCGTGGACCAAGACGAGAGCGTAACTGGTCACTTACATGAGGGTGCTCATCTACAGGACTACGACTGTGGCTGAGACTTCGATTTCTTCTCCAGTTTTGATAGGCTGCAGGGCTATAACTCATGCTTCGACTCCTGCTCCTCCTGTACCTGCATTAAAGCAAGTATACTAAGTTGTCAAATATTTCTGGTGAACATAACTCTGAGACAATGGCTTCTTTATATTCAATTCGCAAAGAAAATGAAGACACTAACACAACAAACTATATCTTTGACCAAAATATTATAAAAACGTTGCTAAAAGCATATTTGAAACATATTTCTTCAAGCACTACAACAAATAGAACTCTTTCTGACCTTGGAGGAGTCCTGCAAAAGCTCGCTTGTAATATCCTGTGAGATGGTAAAAACCGGGATTAGATTTGATGAGAATCCAAATAACAAGTAAATGTTTGAAATCTAAGCCCCAATTAAATGAATTCTGAACACGCAACCGCTGAAAACGAGCAAATGGAAACTTCCAGCAGAACTTCAACAACATAGGAGGCATGTGTACTAATTTGATATGCCAGAAAAGATGAAACGCGTGGCAATTTTTTGATTTGCGGGAGGGACGACGAATGTTGTACAGTGTTTTTCAAACTCATCTTCAGAATCAACGTCTATCGACGTAAAAATAAAAAGCCTTCAATGTAATTATTGTCTCAAGTTCATTAATAGCCTTCGACGTAATTGTTGTCTCAAGTTCTTTAAATACACAACACTAGTCAAATCTATCATTTTTACACATTAATCTCAAAGCGTCAGTTTTGAGTGACATTACATCTTAATTCTAAGTTAGTGTTTCCTCAACAAACTATTTTTCTAAACGACAAGTGGACTAATAATTAGTTGGAGCAAAAGGCAATTGAAAGACTTTCGTGTGCATCATTCTATTGAAAGTTAAGGAGATCCATTCTTGGTCAATTAGCATGGGAGAGACCACTATCAACAAAACTGCTGGGCAGTGTACAATACATGATGGCTTGGAGAGCTACCAAGTTCAAAATCTCGGGGTTGGTTGTACGGAATTTAATGTAGTGTACTCGTTATGATTAACTATGCACACAAGGGTTATGATGAAAATGAAGGTTTGTGTTCGTCCATCAATGAGGTGTAGCTATGGGAAACTTTGATGCTAAGATCACAATCTAAAGGCATATGGCAACCTAGAGCCATTGATCATTTCACATGGGTATATGATGATCAGTTGTTGGTGTAGATGTGACCACTCACGGGCATAGCTAGTTGATGATCCGCAAGTGTTCTTGCATTTTAATTATATATTTCGAAACACAGATGACACTAGAGGATGCAAAGTACATTGCAGTCATTATGGGAAAGGTCGAGTTTTGAGAAAATTGTACATACTTTAGTGTTTCATGCACAATCTCATGCATTTATGTGTTTGAAATTTGCAATTTTTGGTTGCGTGCGAGGTATTCTTAAGGATTGCGTAATTGACTATTAAAGCTAGTAATTTAGAAGTTCTTTGTTCATTTTGTGTTAATTTTTAATACATAAATATTATTTTTAGAAGTTTTCAAGTTCACTATCAACAAAGTAGAAGTTTTCGAGTTCACTATCAACAGCAGATCATGTGAGTTTGGGTGGAGAGTTTGAATCCTATTCAGAGCCTTGATATTGAATTTATGGCATGCGAGTGTTGTGTGCTAATAGAAGAGTGTTGCATGCAGATTTACATAGCTTACGTGTAGGAGTGGTTCTATAGGCCATGGGTAAGCGACACGTGAAGGACGAGCGTAGGTGTCACCTCCGACCAGCTAGTGACATCGTACCTCACTCCAAATTCTCCACCCCCAAGCAAATAATATTTCAGTTTTTCAATGGGGGAATGACGAAGTGCCATGAAACTAAGATTGGACAGGTGGACAAACACGTGGTGGGTGTCGTTTGGCTGGAGGGACGATGAATCTGGCTACAGTGGCCGGAAACCTACCTTCACAATAAAACACCTTTGACCTAAATATCAACGTCTAAATAGATATTTAGAAATTCAACTAATTATTCATTTTATATAATCAAGGTTGGTAAAGGAAACAATAAAATATGATTTTTGTCAATTTATCTATATAATTTTAATCTTTGGTTTGTTAAAGCGATATTTTTTTAAAGGTGGCAAAATTTATTATAGTTTAGTTGTTGATTGATAATAATGATAGTTATTAGTTACTCTTCAGGTTGACTCATTATTATTGTGCCGATATGCGCTTTTTACAGTCCAGCAAGAGGGAGATGTGTAATTCCGTGCTCAACGTGGAGTTGACATGTATCACTTCAATAAAATAATAAAATATTAAGTAAAACAATTTACAATGTTGACCTTTACCTAAAGTTCAAAATAAAAAGATATATATTGCAATGAATTAAAACTTAACAAAATAATAAAATTCTAATACTTATTGCCATAGGATTCATGTGATCTAGGGAACATTCTCACTAACATCATTTAGGATAGTTAGCTAATGATTCATAATGAAGATATACTTTCATTCTTACCAAATATCTTTGAATCTTCATCAATAATAATAATAATATATATATATATATATATATATATATATATATATAAAATTAATTAATTTATTGTATTTTTTAATTTTTTATGTTTTAAAAAACTAAACTCCGATAATGATAAAATAATTTTAAATCTTATTCCACAACAAAAAAAATTATACATTCCCTATCATTTTAAAATTTAATTAAAATTATTACAACCTCATTTTATCAAAAAAATAGTTTGCATAAAAAAATTTGAATTTTTTTGAAGAGAACAATGATTCCTAATGGATGGAATGATAAAAAACAGAGAAAATGATTCGAACCCACCCCAAATTTGTACCCTAAAATGTGTAATTGCCTCATATACGCCGTGTTCCGTTCTTTCCCTTGTCCAATCAATTTAAAAAAAAGTGTTTGGGGACTCCATATCATAGACATTAATCAGTGATGGCAATGTCACTATGTGTGGGATATTTCTACTGCACAGACGTTTCTCGCCTCTGCACGTTCCATTCCCCTTCGCACATTTCAAAGCCGTCTCTTACATCCTTCAACTATTGTGGGTATCGACAAACCCATTTACAGTACACAGGGCTGGGCGCTATGGCCTCTACTTCAACACAAACTCGTTCCGTTTCCGCACACAGCCAGGCTTCAGGTTATTTGATAACATCCCTTATCCGTTTCTCTTATTACTGATTCTCACTGTACATGTTATTCTGCCTTGTTTCCAAGCTCTCATTCATTAGTATCAGTCATACCTTCGGAAACAATGATTTTCAGTTGTAAAAGGACGTCAATGAATTTCCTCGATTGGGTTTAGTGAAATTTTGCTGGTAGATGGTCTCATTCTCACACATATATATAGTGGTCTTCTTGTATGTGTAGTTTCAAATTTTTGGCTGGCCAGTCAATGCCTCTGTCTTCTTGTGTGTAGGTTCAAATCAATGCATTTCTTCTATTGGTTTGGTTTAGTCACATTTTACTGGTAGATGGTCTCTCTTGCTATCTTTCTTACACATCCAAACCATTGTTGGCTGAGAAAGTTTCTGTTTTCTTATGTGTCCGTGTTATGGGTTCCAATTTCACAGAACATTCCCAACTCCTCTCCCTATCTTGCACAGGTACAAATACACTGAAAACATGTAGATTGTATCTACCTAATCCTGTTTACAGAAAAAAGGCTTTAAGCTAATGGTATTTGCTGTTGAGAATGGTGAAGCTTCACTTCTTGCCATTTCCGACCCTATTGTAATCATTATTATCTTGTATTCTAAGGTTTGGCTTAAAGTCAGATATTATGATTCTAGCATTGTTCCACCAAGTTTGTGGGACATCAGGATATGGGAGTGGGGAAATGCGTTTGGGTTTCTCTAAAATCATAAAAAATAAAAATTTAAAGTTACGAAAACTTAAATGATACATCTAATTGTATTTCACAATGAAAAGTTTGTTAAAGTAAGGTAGCTTAGAATAGTGTTTTAAATTTTAGGTATTTTTGTGACTTCGAAAATTTTTTCAAGTCAAAATTGAAGGGGGAGTGACCAAGTGTTTTGAATTTCAAGGGGGAGTGCCTAGATGTCCCCCTCACATGCAAAATGTCCTCATTTTGTGCGAAATGTTTCCTATCATGTTTCTTCGAGTTTCCTTTTTTTGGGGATGCTGTGAAATGTTTCACATTGAGTTTCTCCATTGCGGGGCATGGTGAGTGTGTGCCCCCGACCTTGAGGAGCACATCCTCGTGTAATATTTTGATTTCTAGGTGGTTAAGACTGACCTAGTCATAGTGGGCTTTCCTCTTAAGGTGTGTACAAAAACCCACCCAACTCTCTTTTGTAACATCATCTTGATCTATTGATCTCTAGTACAAGTGATTCATTCTTTAGCCTATGGCACCATATCTAGCTTTGTGCTCTTTTGTTCATAATGTGATCTATTGTTCATGGGTTTTCTCTCAAGCATTGCGCTCTATTGGTCTTGGTTGATTTCTCTCTAAAGTACATTTGCTGGTTTATTTCTATTGCGCACTAATGTTGGTTTATTTTTTGCCCAAGTGTTGTTTACTTTGTTTTCCCAAGGATCACCTCTAATGTTGGTTTATTTTTTGCCCAAGTGTTGTTTACTTTGTTTTCCCAAGGATCACCTCACAGGGAAACTCTCGGGCACATCCCTGCATTCGCAAATGGTACCAGTGGAAACCAGCTTGGGGAATTGAGCCTGAGACTTCTATATGAAGCTCAAAGCACTCAACCACTCGAGTGAGACCACTGGGCTACCCAATTGTTGGCTGATCTTTTCTTTGTGCATATTTAGGGTTTGTTGGTGTCCCATTTGATCCTTTTGTTGAAGAATGTAACTTCAAAAGACATTCTTATGGTACTTTTATTGTAATTCATTCGGGGAATATTCATATTATATTTGATCATGTAAAAAGCATAATAGTAGGAAGGTGATTTTTCCGCTGAAAAAAAAGAAGCCTAAAAGAAATAAAGTAAAATAGACAAGTCGGCCCAATGAGTAAACTGCCCCAAACAATGGTCAAAACTGCCCCAGTCAAGTCGGCCCAGTTAGGTAAAAAGGTCATTTGTGACTAGTATAAATAGAGTGGTGCCTAGCTCATTTGGCACATCACTCACTCAACCAAGTTCGCATGAGCAGAGAGAGAAAGACAAGTTCGCTTGGGAGAAAGAGTAGTTGCATTGAAGACATCTTATCTTGGGTTTTCTATCTTATCTTATTCTCGGGATCTTTGTGTGAAAGAGCTTTTTGCTCTTGATTGACATTGTACTTGTGACGAATCTATATTGAAGAAGTTTTGTTGGGTTTTTCCTGTGAGAGGGTTTTCCCAAGGTAAATCTTTGTGTACTCTTGTTTATGTTGTGCTTGTCTATCTTTCAGTGATCCTATTGTATATGGTTATTGTGATAATATATAAATTGTTTTAAGCTCTAACATAACCATCCTTGAAGTATGAAAATTCTAACATGGTATCAGAGCTAGCCCGAAAGAAGACCTTGTGTAGTAGAAACCGCTGGAAGTGAAAGCTAGGGTTTCTTGTTTCGAAGACTTTTCACCATAGTTTGGCTTGAAAAGGAGGTCAAAGCAATTCGTCCTAGGAGGGTGCATTTTTCTGTGGAGGAAGATTCCAGATCTGAGAATTTTGAATTTTGACCCTATCACTGCTGCTCGGGAAAAACTAGGGCATCAGATTTTTAAGGTTTCTGTCCCCAAATTTTGCTGAAGGAAGCATTTGCTCAACTCGCCTTAGGGAAGCGCATCTTTCCCTCCACTCTGATTTGCAAGATTCCAAAGTTAGAAAATTACGGTTTCTCTAACAAACCCTAGGTCAACTAGGAAACAGATTTCAGAAGGCCTTAAAGCAAGCACTTGGTTGGAGCATCTCCATTGGTAAGTATTATTATCTTTATTTCCATTTGAGGTTCTCATTTTATCAAGATGACAACAATACCAAGCTTGAGGATAGGCTTGAAGGAGCTGATAACTTCCGAGCTTGGAAGTATAGAGTACTGCTCATTTTAGAAGAGAATGATTTGGACAACTATGTCAAGGAGGAAGTTGCGGAGCCAGAGGAAGATGAAGACAAGGCTAGACACAATAAGAACTTGGTTAGGGCCAAAAGGATCACTGCGGACTCCATCAAGGATCACTTGATCCCACATGTTTCATCATTGAAGACTCCTGAGGAGATGTTTGATGCATTGAAGAGACTATATGAAGGAAATGTTGATTTTTCTAAGCAACATCGAGTGCCATTCTCTGGGAGAATGGAGGCACCTGGTCGGTTACCAAGATATTGATCCAGTCTGGGACTGGAAGCTCAGCCTGGGGCTGAGAGCCATTCTCTGGGAGAATGGAGGCACGTGGTCAGTTACCAGGATATTGATCCAGTCTGGGACTGGAAGCTTAGCCTGGGGCTGAGAGCCATTCTCTGGGAGAATGGAGGCACCTGGTCAGTTACCAGGATTTTCACTGTAAGCCCTAGACCGGGTCTAGGCAAGTGGTGTACTCCTCCCCTTGATCTATGGACTATGGGACCTTCTCAAGGGACTGATCAACCCTTGTTGAAATACCTAGCACTTGATCTTGGTGGCAACAGGAGGGTGAAGTAAAGCAATTAATTTATCTCCTTATGATGATGTACTTGGAGTGGAAGACCTTGAAGAACACCTGGATGACTTGTTGAAACCCAAGCATAGCTTGGCTTGGTCCTTGAACCCACCATTTGAAGAAAAACAAAAAAATAAAATATATATTCATGGGTCGGCCTCAATTGAAGAGCCAAGAAAGAAATTTTTTTTTTTTTATATAAATTGCAGGTCGGCCTCAAATAAAAGAAAAAAAAAAACATAAAGTTCAGGTCGGCCCCAATTAGTGGAATTATTTGTTCCACTATAAATAAGAAAGAAAACTCATCATTTTTATCAATAAATTTGTGGGTCTTGTCTGCTTTAAAAAGGACAGTTCGTGGGTGTGTTTTGTCTGCTCCAAAGGACAGTTCGTGAGAGTCTTATTTGCTGGTTCAAAGGTACCCTATCTCAGCGAGGGTTTGCTGCTGCCCGAATTCTGTTTGAAGTGTACATCAGCCCTGCTAGGGCTCTCATCTAACACCTAAGCCCAGCTAGGGCATTTATTTGTCCATCTGAATTGTGTTAAGGTTTGTCCCTGGGTTCGGCAGCCCTATTTAGGGCACCCAAAAGCTACAGCAGATCACGGCAGCCCTGTTAGGGCACCCACAGGTTACAGTAGGTCACAACAGCCTTGGAACAGTCTTGAACAACTTAGCAGCTCAGTGAAGTTCACACCATAAATTCTTGAGACAATTTGCAGACATTGTACAGGGTTCTTCTTGGTAAATGAAACAAATTCTGATTTGTTAAGAAGGCTTATTCTCAGCCTGTTATTGTACAAACTCAGTCATCTCATTTAAGAGATAAATCATTAATTGCTTCGGGGTTTTTGTCCTTAAAAGGTTTCCCTGTGAAAAATATTGTGTTCAAATTTGTGGATGTTTGTTTATTGCTAGCTATCTCTGCACTATTTATTTACAGTCTGTTACTGCTATCAAATTTTTTAAATTTTAACATGGTATAAGAGCTCTGCTTGTGAAGTATACAGCATTTGAGCAGGTGACTGTACCTTCCATAGACCTTGGGACAGTACAGACTGAGATAGCAGATCAGAGATGGCTTCTTCTGCCACTTTCAGACCAGAGGACATGCTTGAGGGCTCAGCCAAATTCAATTCATGGAAAGCAAGGCTTATGGCCACCTTGGAAGAGAATGACCTTGATGACTTGGTCATCAATGTTGTAGAAGAGCCCACATCAAATACAGGAAGGGCAGCGTTCAAGAAGAAGCAAGCCAAGGCAAGAAGGATTATTTATGACTCAGTCAAGGAGACCATAATGCCTGCCATAACACCACTGAAGATAGCCAAGGAGTGTTTTGACACTTTGACAAATCTGTATGAGAAGAAAGCCCCCAGTCAAAAGAGGGTCTTGAAAAACAGACTTCGTACATTGAAGATGGAAAAAGATGAAGGAGTGGCCTCCTTCACAAACATTGCTCAGGTAAGAGATCAACTTTCTGCTATTGGGGTTACAGTAGACGATGATGACCTTGTACAAACTGTTTTTGATGGCCTTCCAAATTCTTGGGAAACCTTCTTGCCTTCTGTGAGTGGACGTGAGACTCAGCCAGATTTTGAGAGACTTTGGCATGACTGTTTGGAAGAAGAAGGCAGAGTTCAAAGCAGAACTAGGGGTCCTAAGGAAGGGAATCTTGCACTAACAGCCAAGACTAAGAAGAAGTTCAAGAAACCCTTCCCTCCTAAGAAGAAAGAGAACAAACCACAAGGTAAGCAAATTGATATGTCACAAATTGAATGTTTTAATTGTCACAAAAAGGGACATTATGCTAGAGACTGCAGGTAGTCACAGAGAAGGTTCAAAAGAAAGTTCCAAGCATCTACAGCTGAAGAAGAAGAACCAAAGAAGAAGAAGAATGCCAAGTCTTCCAAGCAAGAAGAGTCAAGAAGAGAATACTATTTGATTTCTGCCCTAGCTTGGTCCATCACCAAAAACACAAATTCTTGGTTGGTGGACAGTGGAGCCTCAAAACATATGACAGGTTCCCGTGAAGCCCTTACAAGCTACAGAAAGAAGAAATTTGCCACTCAAGTAGAACTTGGAGATGACACCACCTACAAAATTGAAGGAGTTGGCTCAGTTTCGTTTCAACTTGATTCAGGGACCATGTTGCACATTGAAGACATACTGTATGTTCCAGGCTTGAAGAGAAATCTCCTTTCAGTTGTTGCCTTAGAAGATAAAGGCTACAGAGTTATATTCATGGACAAAAAGGTTCTGCTGTGGTCAAAGAATGAAAGGATGAGTGCAGTTGAATTAATTGGGGTTCGAGAGGGAGGCCTTTACAAGGCATCTGGGCACTCTACTCAAGCATTGGTTCACAGTACAATTAACCCTTGTGAGTTATGGCACCGAAGGTTTGGGCACCTTCATTATACAGCTCTCCCTGGTCTTCAAAAGATGGTTACAGGTATCCCTGAGTTTTCTAATGAACATAGTAGTATTTGCAAAGGTTGTACCCTTGGTAAAAACATCAAGAAATCCTTTTCAAAGAGTAACAACAGATCAAAAGGGATTTTGGATTTGATTCATTCTGACATTTGTGGACCCATGTCTTCACCTTCTTTGAGTGGTTGTTTATACTATGTACTGTTCATTGATGATTACTCTTGTAAATCTTGGATTTACTTTCTAAAGGCTAAAAGTGAAACTTTTGATAAGTTCAAGGAGTTCAAGGCGCCGATTGAAAATCAGATAGGAAGACACATCCGTATCTTGAGGTCAGACAATGGAGGTGAGTTTGAATCTAATGATTTTGATGACTTTTGCCAAGAAGCAGGGATCAAGAGGAAGTTGACTGTACCTTACAACCCCCAACAGAATGGGGTTGCAGAAAGGAAGAACAGAACAGTCTGTGAGGCTGCTAAAGCCATGTTGTGTGATCTAGACCTTCCTTTGTCTCTATGGGTTGAGGCTGTTGGTACTGCTGTCTATATTCAAAATAGAAGTCCTCATGCCATTTTGGGGGAAAAGACACCAGAAGAAGTCTTTACAGGTAAGAAACCTGCAGTTGACCACATTAGGATCTTTGGCACTCCAAAAGAAAAGAGATCAAATCTGGAGCCTTCCGGAAAGAAAGGCACATTTGTTGGGTACAGTGAAAATTCAAAAGCCTACCGTATCTATGTTCCTGGTCAAAGATACATTGAAGTCAGCAGAGATGTTATATTTCACGAGGAAGCTGTTTTCCGCCACTCCAGAGAGCTTCCAAAAGATACAGAAGAATCTCTTTCCGACATTCCAGACTCTCCTCATTCAGAGAATCAGAGGGAGGAAGAAGATGAGCCTCGAATTCCAGATACTTCCTCAGAACCAGAAAGACCAGTTGAAGAACTACTTGAGGTTCCTCTTTCCAAGATAAGACTTGCTTGGTGTTGAGAGACATTGCAAGAAGCAGAGAAGCATAAAGCTCCTTCTAGGACATTCAGAGAAAGCAAGAAGCCCCAGAAATACTGAAGTCTTATGAGTAAGCTCATTGATGCAGAACCTTCTACATTCAAAGAAGCAGAAACTCATCAGGTTTGGATTGATGCCATGATAGAAGAATATAATTCCATTATGAAAAATGATGTGTGGGAAATTGTTCCAAGACCAAAAGGGAAGTCTGTGGTGACTTCCAAATGGCTCTACAAAATCAAGCATGCTACTGATGGCAGCATTGAGAAATATAAGGCAAGATTTGTGGCACGTGGTTTCTCACAAAAGGAAGGCATAGACTATGATGAAACATTTGCTCCTGTTGCTAGGTATACCACCATCAGGACCATCATCTCCCTCGCTGCTGTCTTTGGATGGAAACTCCATCAAATGGATGTAAAGACAGCTTTTCTTAATAGAGAAGTTGAAGAAGAGGTCTACATTGAGCAACCTGAAGGTTTTGTGACTCATGAAATGCAGTCCCATGTGTGCAAGCTAAAGAAAGCCTTGTATGGACTCAAACAGGCCCCAAGGGTCTGGTATGCTAGGATTGATGGTTACCTTCACAGTTTGGGATTCTCCAAGAGCATTGCTGATTCGAACCTTTTACTTTAAGGTTGTTTAGAACCATGTCTTGATCCTAGTCCTATATGTGGATGACCTGTTCCTTACTGGAGAGGAGCAACTGATAGTTCAGTGCAAGAGGGAGCTTACTTCAGAGTTTGAGATGAAAGATCTGGGACTCATGCACTATTTTCTTGGTTTAGAGGTCTGGCAGAAGCCAGATGAGATCTTCCTGTCTTAAGGAAAGTATACAGTCGATATCTTGCAGAGGTTTGGGATGCATGACTGCAAACCCATAAGTGTACCCATGACATCAAACCTGAAGAAGTTACGTGACTCAGCCACTTCTTTAAAGGCAATGGATCCTACTCAGTATCGTCAACTTATTGGATCCTTGATGTATCTAGTGCATACGAGACCAGATATTTGTTATGCAGTGAATGCATTGATTCAGTTCATGTCCGAGCCAAAGCACATACACTGGATAGCTGCTAGACATGTGCTCAGATATTTGCAAGGTACTATTACTTATGGGCTTAGATATACCTCCAACAGTGGAGTAATGCTACTTGGATATGCTGACTCCGATTGGGCTGGCAGTGTAGTGGACCGGAAAAGCACATCAAGTCACTGTTTCAGTTTGGGATCAGCCATGATCTCTTGGTCCAGCAAAAAACAGGGTTCCATAGCTCAGAGCACAGCTGAAGCTGAGTATATTGCTGCCAGTGATGCCTGCAGCGAAGCAGTTTGGCTCAGAAAGCTTCTCTCTGACCTGTTTGGTGGAAAGCTTGAGCCAACTATTATTCATTGCGATAATCAGAATTGCATTAAGCTTTCAGAGAACCCTGTATTTCACGACAGGTCAAAGCACATTGAGATGAAGTATCACTTCATCAGAGATATGGTACAATGAGGTGCCATGAAGCTCCAGTACATCCGTACAGATGAGCAGATTGCTGACATATTGACCAAGCCTCTGTCGTTGACAAAGCTTGTGCACTTTCGAGACAAGCTTGGTATTGCAGAGAATGACCCTCTCGCTGAGAGGGAGTGTTGATTTTTCTGAGCAACATCGAGTGCCATTCTTTGGGAGAATGGAGGCACCTGGTCAGTTACCAGGATATTGATCTAGTCTGGGACTGGAAGCTCAGCCTGGGGTTGAGAGCCATTCTCTGGGAGAATGGAGGCACGTGGTCAGTTACCAGGATATTGATCCAGTCTGGGACTGGAAGCTCAGCTTGGGGCTGAGAGCCATTCTCTAGGAGAATGGAGGCACCTGGTCAATTACCAGGATTTTCACTGTAAGCCCTGGACCGAGTCGAGGCAAGTGGTGTACTCCTCCCCTTGATCTATGGACTATGGGACCTTCTCAAGGGACTGATCGACCCTTGTTGAAATACCTAGCACTTGATCTTGGTGGCAACAACAGGGTGAAGTAAAGCAATTAATTTATCGCCTTATGATGATGTACTTAGAGTGGAAGACCTTGAAGAACACCTGGATGACTTGTTGAAACCCAAGCATAGCTTGGCTTGGTCCTTGAACCCACCATTTGAAGAAAAACAAAAAAATAAAATATATATTCATGGGTCGGCCTCAATTGAAGAGCCAAGAAAGAAAAAAAAAATTATTATATAAATTGCAGGTTGGCCTCAAATAGAAGAAAATAAAAAAAAAATACATAAAGTTTAGGTCGGCCCCAATTAGTGGAATTATTTGTTCCACTATAAATAAGAAAGAAAACTCATCATTTTTATCAATAAATTTGTGGGTCTTGTCTGCTTTAAAAAGGACAGTTCGTGGGTGTGTTTTGTCTGCTCCAAAGGACAGTTCGTGAGAGTCTTATTTGCTGGTTCAAAGGTACCCTATCTCAGTGAGGGTTTGCTGCTGCCCGAATTCTGTTTGAAGTGTACATCAGCCCTGCTAGGGCTCTCATCTAAGCACCTAAGCCCAGCTAGGGCATTTATTTGTCCATCTGAATTGTGTTAAGGTCTGTCCCTAGGTTCGGCAGCCCTATTTAGGGCACCCAAAAGCTACAGCAGATCATGGCAGC
The DNA here is from genome assembly GCA_027924585.1 of Larix kaempferi. Taxonomy (NCBI): domain Eukaryota; kingdom Viridiplantae; phylum Streptophyta; class Pinopsida; order Pinales; family Pinaceae; genus Larix; species Larix kaempferi. Next base: position 10,729,341 of record BSBM01000344.1, read on the forward strand.
CCTGTTAGGGCACCCACAGGTTACAGTAGGTCACAGCAGCCCTGGAACAGTCTTGAACAACTCAGCAGCTCAGTGAAGTTCACACCATAAATTCTTGAGACAATTTGCAGACATTGTACATGGTTCTTCTTGGTAAATGAAACAAATTCTGATTTGTTAAGAAGGCTTATTCTCAGCCTGTTATTGTACAAAATTAGTCATCTCATTTAAGAGATAAATCATTAATTGCTTCGGGGTTTTTATCCTTAAAAGGTTTCCCCGTGAAAAATATTGTGTTCAAATTTGTGGATGTTTGTTTATTGCTAGCTATCTCTGCACTATTTATTTACAGTTTGTTACTGCTATCAATTTTTTAAAATTTTAACAGGAAAGAACATTAATAGGAAGATGACCTTGAGAACTCAACTCAAGGGTGTGAAGATGCAGAACTTAGAAAGTATCCAATCCTATTTCACAAGGGTTTCCCAAATCAAAGAACATCTAGAAGCTATTGGAGGCAATGTTGAAGAAGCAGAATTGGTGATGACTATATTGAATGGTCTGCCAAGATCATGAGAATCATTCATTCAAGGAATTTGTTCTAGAAGGAAGCTCACCGAATTTAGTAAGCCATGGGAGATTGTACTCAAGAGGAAGCCAAAATTGAAGCTAGAGAAGAGGCATCATGCTCATGTTGCAGAAGATGATGAACCGATTAAGAAGAGAGCAAGGGAAGATTCCTCAAGTGATGAAGAATATGCCTTGAACTTTTGATGAAACAGTAGTAATTGGAGAGCAAGAGGGAGCCTTGCACAAATTAAAAGGCCAACTAGAACAAGCATTGGTTCATGACACTATGGAACCAAGTAAACTATGGCACATAAGGCTTGCATATATATATGGTGTATGTGAAAAATCTGTTTCCAAGCAAAAGGAGATCTTGAATCCAGTACATGAGGACCAAGGATGAAGACTTTAGAAGGTTCCAGACTAGACGAAGAAGAAGATAAATGACTTTAGAATCAGATGATGATGCAAAGTACGCTTCTAGTAACTTAGTGACTTTTGCAAGGAGGCATAAACTAAGAGGGAGCCTACAAAACACATGAAAGATAAGTATTCACTGTCATTTCAATTCTTGAGTATTTTGAAAGATATTGCTCGTAACAGTTACATGTAGATCTGTGATATAATTTTCTTTTATGCATTTATATATGACTAAGATTGACTAGTAGTAGGTTTATGTAGTGCTTGTTATGGGTAAGTGGCCTATAGTGCTGCACGACATTCCATGAGCCATTGTTGCTTGTCTAGAATGAAACCTCTTTGCTAACATGTTGAGAGCAGTGCACGCTCTTAATAGTATGTTCTGGTAGAGATGGAAGGCATCTAGATAGTTATCGTGTGTATACGGGATATGGATGAGTGTTGTGCTGAAGCATTAGCTAAGATGTATTAGTTACATGACTGTGTACATTATAAGAAGTTGTCATTACATGGAATAGTACTAATCATATGACTAAATTTGACTTGTAGGAAAAATCGTGTGCTATGACCTACAAGAGAAGAATGATAAGATTTGTGATGAACTTCAAGAAGAAGATTTACAAATTCAGCATACTACAGAAGTACAAGGCAAGGTTCATGGTTTCTCTCAGAAAGAGGGAGTCATTTATGATAAGATGTGTGCTCCTATAGCAAGATACACTTCGATGAGAGCTATACTTGCGATAGTTGCAGTGATGAAGTGGAAGGACGTGAAGACAGCTTTTGATGTAGTAGAAGAAGTGTATGTGGATCAGCCATAGGAATTCAAGACACATGACAGGCATACACATGTGTGCAAGTTGAAGAAGGCCTTGTACGGTTTGAAACATGCACCTAGGATGTGGTACGGCAGGATTGACAGATTTCTAACGAGCTTAGGCTTTACCAAGAGTAAAGCAAATTCGAACATTTACTTCAAGGTTGAGTATGGAAAACCAGTGACACTACTTTTGTATGTAGATGACCTGTTCCTGATAGGTGATGAGAAGCTCATTGCAGAAAACGAAGAAGAAACTTGCCGTAGAATTTGAGATGAAATACCTAGGTATGATGCACTACTTCTTAGGTCTTGAGGTGTGGCAGAATCCAGAATAAATTTTCCTTAGCCAAGGAAAATATGCATTAGAGATCCTGAAGAGATTCGGGATGATGGATTGCAAGGCAATGGCCACACCAATGGCATCGAATTTGAAGTTGTTGTGTGATACTTCTTCAGAGATAGTGGATGCCACTGTATACATGCAAATGATTTGTTCGTTGATGTACTTAACGAACACGAGGCCGAATATATGCTTTGCAGTGAACACATCGAGTCAGTACATGGTAGAGCCGAGATGTGTTCACCTGATTGCGACAAAGCATGTGTTGAGGTATCTGAGGGGTACGGTTGATTATGGCCTCAGATATGCGTCATATCAGAAGATTGACCTGTAGGGTTATGTTGATGTGGATTGGGCTGGTAGTGTCATAGATAGGAAGAGCACATTAGGGTGCTACTTCAGTTTGGGATCAGGTATGATCTCCTGGTTTAGTAGGAAGCAGACGAGTGTGGCACTCGGTACAACCGAAGCAGAGTACATGGCAGCTTGTTCGGTTAGCTGTGAGGCAGTATGGCTTCGGAAGTTACTTGCAGGATTGTTCGATCTCGAGTTAGAGGCGACTTGTATTTTCTGTGACAACCAGAGTTGTGTGAAGTTGTCCGAGAATCTAGTGTTTCATGGCAAGTCGAAGCACATCGAGATCAGGTATCACTATATTCGGGATATGGTGCAGAGAGGAGTAGTGAGGCTCTAGTTTGTGGCGACAGATGAGCAGATAGTCGATGTGTTGACCAAGCCTCTGTCGAGAGTGAAGTTTGAGTACTGCAGGAACAAGCTTGGAGTGTTTCAGATCGATGTTCCTCGAAAGAGGGAGTAGTGAGTGCCATAACACATGTGCGAAGACGCAGGCTACGAACCTGGGCTGTTCTCCACATGATGTGACGTGTGAGCGGGTAGTCATTGTGTGTGACGTAATGTATATTCCTAGGCTACACTCACGAGGATGCTATGGCGGGCATACACGCATGTGCAAAGACGCAGGTTGCAGACCTGGGCTGATCTCCACATGAGGTGACGTGGTAGCAGGTAGTCACTGTGTGTGATGTAATGTATATTCCTAGGCTACACTCATAGAGTCGTGTTGCCCTGATGTGCGAAGACACACGTTTCAGACCTAGGTTGTTCTCCACATGATGTGAGGTGTTAGCGGGTAGTCATTGTGTGTGATGTAATGTGTATTCCTAGGCTACACTCACGAGATGATCTGGATGTGACATGATGGCGGGTAGTCACTTGGTGACGTAATTTGTGCTCCTAGGCTTCACTCACAAGATGATAGTGTGGTAACGCAAGTAGTCACCTAGCGACGTAATTTGTGCTCGTGGGTTGGACCCACTTGATGGCTTGAACGTACAAAACTTCTAGTGATGTATAGATTCGAGAGATGTCACAAGTCAATGGTCAGAGTACAGAATTGCAGCAGCAGTGATAATGATGATGATGATGACGATGATGACGATGAAGACAATGATGACGATGATGACTGTGCCAGAAGAATACCTTCCTTGTTAAGAGGGAGTGTTGAAGAATGTAACTTCAGAAGATACTCTTATTGTACTTTAATTGTAATTCCTTCGAGGAATATTCATATTGTATTTGATCATGTAAAAAGCCTAAAAGAAATCAAGTAAAATAGACAAGTCGGCCCAGTGGGTAATCTGCCCCAAACAATGGGCAAAACTGCCCCAGGCAAGTCAGCCCAGTTAGGTAAAAAGGTCAGTTTGTGACTAGTATAAATAGAGTGGCGCCTAGCTCATTTGGCACATCACTCACTCAAGCAAGTTCGCATGAGCAGAGAGAGAAAGGCAAGTTCGCTTGGGAGAAAGAGTAGCTACATTGAAGACATCTTATCTTATTCTCGGGATCTTTGTGTGAAAGAGCTTTTTGCTCTTGATTGACATTGTACTTGTGACGAATCTATATTGAAGAAATTTTGCTGGGTTTTTCCCGTGAGAGGGTTTTCCCAGGGTAAATCTTTGTGTACTCTTGTTTATGCTGTGCTTGTCTATCTTTCAGTGATCCTATTGTATATGGTTATTGTGATAATATATAAATTGTTTGAAGATCTAACATAACCATCCTTGAAGTATCAAAATTTTAACACCTTTTCTCTCTCTTGTGAATCTCAGCAGGGTATCGGAGTGGATGTGAACCTCCCTTATTCTACTCAATGACCGATCCAAAGAATTTTATTGAAAAGCATTACCCTAAGAATTGTGGATATAGGGTTTTTGGATTTTGTTTCTCTTTGTTTTAGGCTTTCTTAAGGTTTAAACTTTAAAACCTTCATCAAGGGCTGACTTCAATAGCTAATTAGAGGCTTTTGGTTGGTGGGATCATTGTTGTTTTGTGATTGTAATTAGGGTTTCAGATCATCTTTTCTACCCATTTTTCAGCCACTGCTTTGAGTTTTTCGCTGGTGGCATCATTGCTGTTTTGTGACTGCAGAACTAGGAGTTCAGATCATATTATTTTGCAACTAATCTGAAGTTTTTTTAGGCAAGCACAATATCATTTGCTGTAGATCTTTGTTTTGGGAGTTGCTTGTAAAAAGTAAAAAGCTCACTTTCAAATCATCCCAAGCAAGAAACCATTGTTGATAAAAAAATACACCATAGCATTAGCAAGATTTCCTCATCATAGTGCTAGGCTGCTAGCATCAGCCATTCATAAGAACAAAAAGATATTTCATTAAGTCTTAGTGGGATTTCTACCCTAATCCAAACATCATAAATGAATGAGGAAGAGACTCTATAGGAGAGGAGCTCAACTTCCTTTACAATAAAATAACAATGTATCTACCAAAACCCAACAAATAAAAATACTCCAACAAACCCTAACAAATTCTAACAACATCTATCAAATATGATGGTCAAAGCACAAGTACAATATCCAAGAGAAGAAAGGCCCAAGAATGGGGTGCATCCATCAAATGAGGGTGAATGATGACAAGAAGAAGTCAAACCTAGCCTCCAAAGGCTCTCCAAAGGTAGTGCTCCAAGAAAAGGGCCTCAAAAGGTGGAGTGCTTCCTCAAGTAAAGTGAACACTCTCCATGACAAGGCTTACAGTGTGACTCTTTCAACGACAGTTCTAGAATTGCTAAATTCCTCGTTATTTTTTGAATTCTCAATTATAACCACATTTCAGAAATCCCGCAGCTACTCTACATCTGATGTTGTTGAGATGTCACAATTCTGGGTACTCAGTCAAAAGATAACTACTCCTAAAGCTAGGATGCCCCTTCGAAAACGTCCCATAAAAAATAGTCTGGATGAGTGTGTAAACAACCTTCATTAATGGAAAACCAATGAATGTAGAACAAGTCAACAAATGCAAGAGGTTGCCTCCAACAAATAGATCTATGTGCAATACTCCATCAATCGGGGAACAACCTCAACATATATGCAATGAATGTCCACATAACAACCAAAACCCAACCTCCATGGCAACTCATCAATCCATGAACCAAGGAGAACATCAATGAAAAGTAGTAGCATCCAACTCATGATTAAGTGTCCACAATAAATAACCAACCCATGAGGAAGGGGACGACCCCTTCTACAAACCACTAGAATACCACTACACATGCCACAAGAGAGAAACAAGGAGGGTACTCAACCAAAGATGATACCCAAAAGTGTTATGATGCCATCTATGTACCAAGGCTCAAGAACACTCCACTAGAAAAGGCCTCCACAAGCATCGATACTAGGCCATCCAAATATCCATCAACATGTAATCCCTTGCTAAAATGTTATAAAATCACGTGGACACCCATGCAAAAGGGGGGGTAACATCTGGCTCTAATTGTTGGACATATACTCTCATGAGAGTGCATGAGAATATCATAATCTTTGAAATGCACCTGTTAGCAATGGTCATCAATACAAGAAAACTAAAAAACCATGTGGCGAGATGGATAACCTCAACATCCCTAAACATCACATCACATCCAAAATTTTATCATCATCATTTTTTGTTTAAAATTGGCTTAACAAGTAAAGCAGAAGTCATCAATGCCAAAAGCACATCAACCTATTATAATGCTCATGCAAGAGCTGATTAATTCTCCTACGTGTTGGATCAAAATGCCTTCTCCATAGCATAATTTTTCTACCTAGTAACCTAGACCTCGACTTCATGACTCTAGTGGGCCAAACCTCACTCATATTGACCATCTGAGTCACCCTAGAACTTACTTCTAAACTCTAAGGGTCCTAAACTACTTTATCTTCCTTTTTTTAGAACTCATGAAGTCTATTTTGGCCTTCAATTATTGCTTATTTTCTTTGATTTTAGGGTCCCCCATTGCAAGTTTGAGTTATGGAGTGAATTCGAGGAGTAAACTTCATTGTTTAGGGACTCCATGCACCTCTTTTTTAGCTATTATGAGACAGTTCTGCCCTCCTTGAGTGATTTTAGGGTTTTGCATGTTCTTCAGTTAGTTAACTGAGCATCCTTCAGTCAGAACTAGTGGTTGTGAAGTCACGATTCAATGTAACTCAGTGAAGGAGAGTAAGCATGGCTAATGAAGGGTTCTTTGTTCTAGTTAAGTTTGACTAGACTCTCTTACATTGGATGACCAATTTGAGTTGCGTCTTGACCTAATTCGAATTGCCTTCCTTTAAATATTGTTCACCTCCATTAAATCAAGTTAATGAAATACATCATTTTTTCTTCCTATTTGCTTCTAGTTTTTGTGTAATGATCTATGTTAAATCATTTGTTACATGATTAATTGCTTGCTGATTTGATTTCACTGTATATCTCTTTAGTTTATGTGCCTAGATCTATATGTTCAAATCTCATATGGTATCAGAGCAGTAGGGGTACTAAACTAGTTAGTGTACTCGTGATTTTTTTGTCAAGGATCAAGCTTTTGTAGGTTCAAGAAGGGCTTTTGCAGCCATCAAAAAGGCTTTTGGAGCCACCAAAGAGCTCATTTGCAACCGTTAAAGTGCTCATCTACAACCATCCAAGTGCTCATTTGCAATCATCAAAGAAATGCATTTGCAGCCATCGAATGAGTGCTCATTTACAACCATCAAAGAAGTGCACTTGTAGCCACTAAAGAACTCATTTGTAGCCATTAAAGAGTGCTTTTGCAGCCATTAGAGAGCTCGTTTGCAGCCATGGATCTCCTATCTCCCCAGCTTAGTTGCTACATAGTTGTTATGCTAGCTCCAATCTTGTTGAAGGAGGCCTTAGAAGCTTCACAACACATGTCCTACAAGGACATATTCACATACATTCAGAAGATGAAAGAGGCCCCAAAAGCTTTGCAACATATGGACTACAAGGACATATGCACATCCATGATCCACCACTCAGCTAAGGAAGACCCTTTTATAGGTCTAGAAGAAGAGGTGATCTACAAATTTATTTTATCCATTGAAGAACTTGACCCAAATCAAGTTCAAATTGAAGAAGCCATTGGAGAACTTGTCCCAAATCAGGTTCTTGTTGAAGAAGACCTCCATAATTTCTTATGATTCTCCAGATCTACAGCCTTTTCTCCTACAGTTCACCAAGTTCCACACAAAAGCTTCAAGGGATTTCCTCCATACGAAGCAAGGAATGGTCAAGAACCACTATTCAAGCACTTCAAAGTGTTTGGATCTCGTGAATGGGCTCACATGCACTTCAAAATAAGGAGGAGTTCACAAAGGTTTGCAAAGATCTTTGCAAAGCCCTTTATCGAGCAACAATTCACCCATTTGAGAGCTTCTTTGGGAGTAAAGGCATTATCTGAGGAGATTCCTTAAAGTCTTCTTTTCACATTTTCTTTTATGGTTTTTTTTTTCCCACTGGTTTTTTTTCTCTTTTTTCTTAGTTTACAAAGAATTTTTTGTGTGCATGGGTACCTAATATGGCTGCAAATTGCCGAGACCCATTTTCATTTTTATTTATTTATTTCACTTAGTCAGGCTTATGGGGGGGTGTTGGAACAAAATACCTTCTCCATAGCATAATTATCCTACCGAGTAACCTAGACCTTGACTTCATGACTTTAGTGGGCCAAATGTCACTCATATTAACCACCTGAGTCACCCTAGAGCTTATTTCTAAACTCTAAGGGTCCTAAACTACCTTATCTATCTTTTTTAGAACTCATGAGGTCTATTTTGGCATATGAAGGTGAATTCCTTCAATTAAGGCTTATTTTCCTTAATTTTAGGGTCCCACATTGCAAGTTTGAGTTATGGAGTGAATTTGGGGAGTTTACTCCACTGTTTAGAGACTCCATGCACCTCTTTTTTAGCTATTATGAGACAATTTCTCCCTCCTTGAGTGATTTTAGGGTTTTGTATGTTCATCCAATCATTTAATTGAACATCCTTTAGTCAGAACTAGAGCTTGTGAAGTCATGAGCCAGTGTAACTCAGTTAAGGAGAGTAAGCATGCCTAACTAAGGGTTCTTTGCTCCAGTTAATCTTGACTAGACTCTCCTACATTGGATGAGCAATTTGAGTTGCCTCTTGACCTAATTCGAATTGCCTTCCTTTAAATATTGTTCACCTCCATTCATTCAAGTTAATGAAATACATCATTCTTTTCTTCCTATTTGCTTCTAGTTTTTGTGTAATGATCTATGTTAAATAATTTGTTATACGATTAATTGCTTGTTGATTTGATTTTCACTGTATACCTCATTAGTTTATGTGCTTAGATCTATATGTTCAAATCTCATACTACCTACCTACTACAGCAAATGAACAAGAGCATGTTAGGTAAAGTCAAATATCTAATGAAGCCACCTTAACATCTCATCCATGACATGGCTTCTTCCCTTATGCTTGGTGATGGAACAAGACAAGGCAACATCAATCATCAAATGAGTACATGCTATAATCTTCATAACAATAGGGCTAAACATGAACATGAGATGATAAACATGTAAATAATCACCAATATCCTCAGACTTTTGCCAAGAATGGCAAGTCTTCCACAAGCTCTCTATCCAAGATTGGATAGTGCTTGTATAAATGTCTCCATCATGGGGCTGCCTGCCCATCAAAATCTGAGATGTCCCATGTCATTTCCAGTAGTTAAACAAGAGTGATTAGCTGAAAAATTTCATGCAGATTCCAAAAATTAGATGTGGAGGGAGAGTTGAAAAATTTGTCCTTTAACCGCTGCTGGAATCCACCATTTATAGCCCTTAAAGCATATTGATTTGTTGATTTTTTTCCCATTAATTCATCATTTTTAAAGTGATTTGGTGCCTGGAAATTCTTTGCATAAATTCCATGACTAAATAGCCCCCAAAAATGATATAAATCAGCATGAATAAGAGAATTACATGGCTGGAAATAACTCTGCAAGAAGTGCCCAAAATATACCCTAGGAGAGGAAGTATAATGTTGCCCAAACCTGCATAAACAACAGCCTCTTGCTGCCCCAAACCATCATCGAAATCATCATTGATCTCTGGAGAACATGGCTGGGAGATGTGCCCCATATTTGCCCTAGAAGAGGGCAAACAAACCATCCCCAAACTTGCCCTTGAAGAGGGCAAACAATTCTGTTCCAAACCTGCAAATAAGACATGCTGTCCCAAACCAGCACTAATCACTGAAGAATATGGCTGGAAAAGATGACCCAAATGTGCCCTAGAAGAAGATACACAAGGCTGCTCTAAACCTGCATCAAAAAACCTCTCATGCTGCTCCAAATCTGCAATACTAACATGTTTATATGGCTGGAAATCTTCGTCACTTTCAACACTAGAAGTATCATAAATAGGATCCCCAAAAAATCTCCAAGAATCCTCATTACAAGAGTGCATTTCTTGTAGGAAATGATCATCCATATTGTCAAAAATATCTTCAGCCACTTGATCATACAAGGGTTTGACCTCATCATTTCTTTCTCAAAATCATCACAAGATGTTTCAAAAATTTCAAAATTTTCAGAAGAAAAACTCACCAAGCCCTCATCTTCATGATGAGTGGAACAAGTGTCTTCATCAACTATGTTTTCAACATCAAAATCTTCAAGGGCTTCCTCTTGCACATGCTCTTCTTCTTGATTTTCTTTGATGCCTTCAAGAGGTATAGGTTCTTCTTGATGACAAGGTACTCGAGTGGTTTCAACAAGGATCTGTTCATGTGCTTCTTCATGGGCTTCTCTTATGCCAAGTTTTTCTTGGATGCATTTAGTCAAGGAGACCAGTGTCTCCTCATCTTTTGATTTGATATAAGAGAGCATCAGAAGGGTTTCTTTCATATTCAAGCATAGAGTATTGGATAAATTTCTTTGTGATTTGGCAAGAATCCCTTAGACCTTCAACACTTTCTTCTTTCACATACCTAGCATCCCATCGCTCACGAAATGCTGAACCAAATTTGCAAAAGAGGATACCTTCCTACACAACTTCTTAACCCAAAATTTTGCATCCCTTTGCAAGGAAAATGCAAAAATCTACATTAAAACATCATGTTCAACTTTGAGATTTGACATAACATCCATAAATGAAGGAAGAAAATGAGGAGCCCGATGAATATCTCCTTGAAACTTTAAAACATGATCTCCCCATTTTGAAGGGATCTTATTTGAATAACCCAAGATTCCCTTAACATCAAGAGAAGGATAAACCTCATGGAATTCCCAAGGTGCCATATTTCTTCAAATCATCAACCTTGTTACCACCTGACATGTGTGGGGTGACTTGATTGTCATTTCCTATTGTGATCTTCCATCACATCTAGCAGTTCCACAAACAAGATCTATGGTTTACCCATAGACACTTTCAGCCTGCTCAGAGATGCTTTCAGCCTATTCAGCCTACCTTGCCATATGCCAGAGACAGATGGGGAGATCTAGTTGGTACTAGTGTTATGACATATCCTCTCTACACGACTTATGGTAAAATGCTTTCTTATGTGTGGACATAACATTAGGAGGTCAAAAATATTACTCTATAATGGCTGATACATCCAAATATTATTTCAATAGCTTAGGGAGTGCCATGGTGTGGTTATAATTGTTCTTTTCTTATCAGATTAAGTGTACGACCTTATGGGATTAGGTGTGCCGCTAGGGATTTAAGCAAGAGTGACCATCATTTCATGTCATTTACAACATTTTACGTAGCCATTTTTCATATCATGTCATTTCACTAGCCACTTCACCCATTTCCATCATGCCCCCCTTTTGCAATTAATTATGTGTCATGTTCTAAGGTCTCTACGTATTATTCCTATGTATGGTGCCTAAATCAAAGTCAAAAGAGCCAAAGTATTCTAAGGGAAATGAAGTTAAATGATGAATGTGAGCTATGCCCCCTTGCAAAAAAACCATGATCCTATGTCCTAGCTTATCAAAGTTAAATCAAAGAAAGGGACTCATGTTAAAAAAAAAATTTTAAAAAAGAAAAAGAAGAAGATAAAAAAAGGGATCGCAAAAACAAGGTTCAAGAAAAGGGTAACTCAAGACAAATTATTCCCCTCTAAGGTGCTATGGATGAAAAATCACTAATCCCTAGCTCTTGAAACATACGGGGAAGACTTGGAACTTAGACATCCTCTCATGATAGTTAAATCGTGGAACCCTTTTTCCTAACTTTACATTTAATTTCCCCTTCATTACATTACATTCACTTCATTACCCTCACCTTGCTTAGAAACTTAGGAAGTTCACTTAGTCTTAGGGGTGTAACATGTAAATCTGGATCAATTGTGATTGCACCATGGTAGTTCTAAGGTTTTTGGGATAATTAATCAAATGAGTTATTAGAAAAGTGCACATAATATCCATATATGTTAATGTTTGCATATAATTAAGTTGTTTTTCTAAGTCATACTTTATTATTGTCTAGCACTTGGTGATGTTCTATAGATGATGTTCCCTAACACTTGGAACTGGTTTAGCATTGGTTGTCACACATGGTCAAGGTTGAAGATGGTTCAACATGGTCACTTGAAGCTAAGCTTCATTACCCACTTCAAGGGGGCTCACTTTATGGCACATAAGTTCACGAAGTATTATTTTATTAAAAGTGGCCCTTTGTTTTATTTTCTCATGGTCTGACCCACTAAAAGGGGGCTCACTTTAAGGGGCACATATGTTAAGGAGCAAATATATTATTTTAATGTGGTGAGGCCTCCCTTTGTCACTTTATGAAGGATACGAATGGTATGGTATTAAAGTGGAGTTAAAAGCATATTATATAAGGTCCCCCCTCTCACTCTTAAGGAAGGTCACATATGTATTATGGAGTAAATAAATATTATTTTAATGGGAGACCCCTCACTTTATGGAGGCTCACATATGGAAATTACATAAAGAAAACATATCATATGAGCTCATTCCTTTTATTCATGAATCCGCCCTCCACACTTTATGGAAGATACATATGATGAAGAACGTGGAAACTTTTCAGCATGTAATCGATCGTAAAGGTTGAACACTAGGTCGAATGGTTTAATGCACGCGGTTCTGCTTAACGATGACGTCGACCTCCTTTCATGGGATCATGAGACCAAGCTTTATAATATTTAAATCTTCCGTTGGACTACTAACTTCATGGTGGTGAATTGTTCCAACTTGGATTTGTTTATTACCACATGGGGTCACTCCCATTCAAAGCAATTTTCCCTTTGATTCATGGATTTACCCTTCATGTGGAGACACCAAGGCAAGGCGTGGACCCAAGCTTCAAGTGAAACTCCTCTCACATTTTATCCCCTTTCATGATGTATTGCTCTCATGGCATGGACCGAGTTTGTCATCCTTGGACTTATTCATTGTATGGAGATAGTAATTATTGTATGAGATACTTATTGATGCTATTCCCTCCATGCATTGATTTTCTTGGATTGTGGGGTAGCTTTGGCTTAACAAACCACCTAGCATATATTTTTTTTTGACCATGTCATGAGGAGGTTGAGTTGGGGTTGTTATTCTTGAGCATGTCAAGGAATATTTTATTATTTTTCCTTTTAGGAGGTTGTTGAGCTCTCTTCCTATATGAAGAAATCCTTTCTCATTGTACTTTCATGATTTTGATGGCTTGATCTTGTGAATATAAGGCTCTCATTGGAGAAATACCTGGTTATTTTCTTGAGTTTGTGTGTTATGTGAGGATGTTGGAGAAGAAAAAAAGGATATTAGGAGCTAGATGTTGAAGATCTCCCTTTTCTTTATGTGGATGCTAAAATTTGAGGTATATTTTTGCATTGTTTTTATTTCTGTTGTTGTAGGTTCCATTTGAAAGTTTAGCATGCATCTCAACACTTGATTTTCATGCACTGATTTGGTTCTATAGCAAATGTTTTTTTAAGTATATTGCAGGTATATTGAGGGTTCTACACTAGAATTCCCTCCCTTGAGCTTTGAAGGAGTGACTTAGCTATCAAGAAGAAGAAATGATTAATTGAGCTTTTCAATCAATCCCTTCTTTTTTCCTTTATAATTCCATTCACTCAAATTCTCTAAGTAACTAAGGCACTAATCAACACATTCAAATTTTCAATTAACTTTCTAAACGTTAGTTTTGCTTCTTTTAAGTTTTGCTAAGTAACTTAAAACAAAATTTGGTTTATAGCATGTTTATTTTAGCAAGTTATCTTTGTTATATGAGCTAGATCATTCGTTCTTTGGTTAAATTTATGAAGCAACCTTAATTTTCAAAAAAATACTTCAAGTTTAGCTTAGTAATTTTCACTCTTATCATACAAACAAGCTGCACTTTCATTGCTATTAATTAATTTATTTTATTTGCAAAATATCATTTAAAGTTAATTTCCAGTAATCTGGCTTTGTACATTTAACTTCTGATACAGGACTCTTGTTCTATTGGCAACACCAACTCTAGAACAAGAGCTTTGAGGTGGTTTATGTTACAATTTACTTTCAAATTTTATGTGTGCAAGTTAGTTTTTACTTGAACATCATATGGCATATAAACAATTACTGAAAGATAAACAAGCACAACATAAAACACAAGAGACACAATTTATCATGGGAAACCCTCATGGGGTAGAAAACCCAACAAAGCCTTCCTCAATATAGAAATCACAAAGTACAAAAGTTCCCCAAGACAAATCAGCTACTCCTCCACTTGTGCGCACCTCTCTTCTTCACCAATGCGAACTTGCTTGAGTGAATGAGTGATTAGAAGTGAGAGAGAGGTCCTTTATTTATATTCTTCCGTTGAGGTGACAAATTCCCCAACAGGGCCGACTTCTCTACTTGACTGGTCAATTACATAATATAATAATCTTTTAGGGGCTTTTCTAGGCTGACACATGTCCTAGGGTTTACATTGATTCTTTCAATGACCTTTACATTATTAATTACATGACCATCATCTCCCGGAGGAGGAATACAATAATATAAATAGAATATCTTCCGCAGTTACATTATTTTAACACTCCCTCTTAACTAGGAAGGTATTCTGCGGGTAACAACACAACTGACTTGTGAACTTCTATATGTCGTAGGAAGGCTTTGGATCATCATTTGTCTGGGGCATCATCTGCGGAGTAGCAATATCATCATCTGCTGAAATATGATCATCATCAGTAATCATCCTCTTGCTGGAACATCATCTATTGGAACAACATCTTCATCAACTGGAACTTCTTCTGCTGGAACATCCTTATCAGCAGCAACATCAGTTGGAACATCTTCTGTCGTCAGCAACCTCATCAGCTGGAACACCATCTGCTGGAACATCCTCATCAGCAGCACCATCAGCTGGAACAACATCATCGTCAGCTAGAACACCATCTACTGGAACATCCTCATCAGTAGCACCATCAGCTGGAACAACATCACCGTCAGCTGGAACACCATCTGCTGGAACATCCTCATCAACAACACCATCAGCTGGAACACCTGCAACAAACATCAGTAACTAAATATTGATACTATCAGTCAGCCAGTATTGATCTTCCCTCACCCTTGGAGAGGCATCAACTCGTGAGAGCTGGAACCATCAGTTAGCCAGTACTGATCTTCCCTCACCCTTGGAGAGGCATCGACTCGTGAGAGCTGGAACTATCAGTTAGCCAGTACTGATCTTCCCTCACCCTTGGAGAGGCATCCATCCCTCTGGACAGGCATCAGCTCATGAGAGCTGGAACCATCAATCAGCCAGTACTGATCTTCCCTCACCCTTGGAGAGGCATCATCTCGTGAGAGCTGGAACCATCAGTCAGCCAGTATTGATCTTCCCTCACCCTTGGAGAGGCATTAGCTCGTGAGAGCTGGAACCATCAGTCAGCCAGTATTGATCTTCCCTCACCCTTGAGAGGCATTAGCTCGTATGAGCTGGAACTATTAGTCAGCCAGTACTAATCTTCCCTCACCCTTGGAGAGGCATCCATTCCTACGGACAGGCATCTATCCTTTCGGATAGGAACTCTATCAATCAGCAAGTACTGATCTTCCGTCCCTCCTGGACAGGCATCTATCCTTTCGGATAAGCATCATCAATCTCTCTTCCTAGAGAGGTCCCTTTGGACCACACCAAGCTTGTCTCGAAAGTACTCAAACTTCACATGAGCCAGAGGCTTAGTCAGCACATCAACAACTTGTTCCTCTGTAGGAACATACTCGAGCTTCACAGCTCCCCTCTGCACCATATCCCGGATATAGTGGAACTTAATCTCGATGTGCTTCGCTCTATCAAGAAACACATGATTTTCTGTCAACTTGATGCAACTTTGGTTGTCATAGAGTATCTCCGCAGCATCAATCTTTGCATAGAACAATCCTGTCAACATCTTGCGAAGCCACACTGCTTCACCACGAGCTACAACATATTTAGCTTCCGCTGTACTGAGTGCAACATAGGGTTGCTTTCTATTGAGCCATGAGATCACATCTGATCCCAAACTAAAGCAACATCTTGAAGTGCTCTTTCTGTCTTCAGCACTTCCAGCCCAATTTGAGTTTGAGTACCCATATAGTCTGAACTCACTATCTAAGGCATATCTAAGTCCATAATCCAATCTACCCTTCAGATATCTCATCACATGTTTTGCTGCAATCAGGTGAACATTCCTGGGTTCCACCATATATTGACTCAAAGTGTTTATCGCAAAACATATATCTGGACGAGTATTGGTCAAATACATCAAAGACCCAATAATCTGTCTATACATGGTGACATCCACTTTCTCTGAAGAAGCATCACTCAGAAGCTTTAGATTTGTCACCATCGGAGTAGTCATGGCCTTGCAATCCAGCATCCCAGATCTCTTTAGGATCTCTATTGTGTATTTTCCTTGACTTAGGAAAATCTCGTCTGGAAATTGCCATACCTCAAGACCTAGAAAATAGTGCATCTTGCCAAGGTCTTTCATCTCAAATTCTGCTGCAAGCCTCTTCTTACATCCAATAATAGGCTTGTCTTCTCCAGTAAAAAATAAGTCATCCACATAAATAATAGTATCATGGGTTCATCATTCATAATCTTGTAATAAAGATTAGAGTCCGCTTTACTCTTGGTAAAGCCCAAGCTCATCAGGAAGTTGTCAATACTTCCATACCATGCTCTAGGAGCTTGCTTCAACCCATACAGTGCTTTCTTCAACCTGCATACATGTGACTTATTATCTTCTACTTCAAATCCTTTTGGTTGCTCGATATATACTTCCTCTTCTATCTTTCCATTCAGGAAAGCTGTCTTCACATCCATCTGATGTAGCTTCCATTTCATCTTGGCTGCCAAGGCAAGAATGGTTCTAATTGAAGTATATCTGGCTACCGGGGCAAAAGTCTCCTCATAATCAATTCCTTCCTTTTGCGAGAATCCTCGGGCAACAAATCTTGCCTTGTACTTTTCAATGCTTCCGTCTGTTGAATGTTTTGTTTTGAAGATCCATTTTGATGAAACAACCGATTTGTCCTTCGGTCTTGGTACCACATCCCAAACATCATTCTTGATAATGGACTGATACTCTTCATTCATGGCATCCAGCCATTCCTTCTTCTTTACTGCTTCTTCAAAGGTTCTTCTTCAACAAGATTGCACATCAAGGCAACATAGCTGGAGTATGGCCTTGGTCTCTTGATCTCTCTTCTGGAGCCTTCTAGAGCACCATACTTTCCTGCATCTTGGATTAATTCAAGTGCCCAGGTTGGTCTTCTCTTTGAGAGATCTCCACATGAGGTATCTCCTCAGGTCTCTGAGGTTCCATGTCATGATCCTCTGGGCTAGGATCTCCTTCAATATTTAGAATTGGTTCTTTGGTTGATTCTGCAACTCTGGGAGCCTCCTGCTCCTCTTCATCCTCATGAGTCTTCTTAGACTTGTTGAAAGCTGAATCTTCATCAAATGTGACATCCCGACTAATCTCGATTTGATGGAATCCTGGGATGTATATGCAGTAAGCCTTAGATTGCTCACTATAACCCACAAATATTCCCTTCTTCCCTGAAGACTCTAGTTTCGATCTCTTCTCCTTTGGAATGTGGATGAACACTGGACATCCAAATATCTTTAGATGACTGACTTCAGGCTTCTTCCCGATGAACATCTCTTTAGGGGTCTTGTTGCCAAGAGCACTATGGGAGATCCTGTTCTGTACATAGACTGCGGTTCTGGCAGCTTCTGCCCATAGATGCATGGTAAGTCTTGATCGTGGATCATACTTTTACTGCTTCTATGATCGTTCTATTCTTCCTTTCGGCTACCCCATTATGTTGTGGATTATAAGGGATAGTGAGCTCCCTCTTAATCCCTGCTTGCTTACAGAAATCTTTGAAATCCCCTGAGGTATATTCCCCTCCATTGTCTGACCTCAGGAACTTAATCTTCTTTTCAGAGAGATTCTCTATGAGCGCCTTGAACTCTTTAAACTTTTCAAAGACTTCATTCTTATTTTTTAGAAAGTAAATCCAGGTTTTGCGAGAATAATCATCAATAAAAGATGCATAATATCCATACCTGCTTAGAGAGGTGGTGGACATTGGTCCACAAATGTATGAATGAATGATATCCATAATACCTTTCGCTTTGCTGTCGCTACTTGGAAATGGGTTCTTCGTACTCTTCCCTTGAGCACACCCTTTGCATACTCCTTCATGATCCACCTGGATCTCTGGTAATCCAGTCACCACCTTACTTACAATTGGTAAGGCCTTATAGTGTACATGAGCTAGTCTCCTATGCTATAGCTCACAGGGGTTCATGGTACTAGCCATCATTGCTGCATCTGCATGACCCTTTAGTTTGTAAAGTCCTCCTTCTTCTACTCCAATGACTACTGCGTCATCAATAGTCTTCCCTTTAGGCCACGTGAGAACTTCACCATCTACAAATGCAACTCGAAGACCTTTCTTATCTAATGCCGAAATAGATAGAAGGTTCTTCTTCAACCCAGGTACATAAAGTACATCTTTCATGTTCATGGACTTTCCAGAGTCCAACTTGTAAGAGGCATCACCCATACCTTTGATGGGATATTGGTAGTCATCTCCAAGTTTTACCTTGTGTGGAGATTCCTTCTGGATAAGATGAGACAAGGATTCTTTGTATCCTGTCATGTGCTTTGAAGCTCCACTATCAACTAGCCAAGTATCACTTCCATGAGATACTGAACCAGTGAGTGCTGAGATAAGAACATATTCTTCACTGGAGTCTTCATTATCTTTGGTCTTGTCATCATCGTCACTATCTTCTGCTGCATGAGCATGAAACCTCTTCTTCTGCTTCTTGTGGTGTCCAGATTTGTTTGGACAATTCCTTGCGATGTGTCCAGTCTTGTGGCATGAATAACATTCAATTGAAGAGAAATCCTTTTTGGTCCTTCTCTTCTTCTGGGGTCTTCTTGGAGAGTCCTCTTGAGGACGAGGGTTGTTCTTCCTCTTCTTCTGGGGTCTTCTTGGAGAGTCCTCTCGAGGACGAGGGTTGTTCTTCCTCTTCTTTCCACCTTTAGCATGAGTAGCTAGAGCTTGATCTTCATCGTCATTTAACTTCTCCTCTCTTACGACTATTCTTTCTTCTTCTTGGACACATTCTTCCCATAGGTTTTTGAACTTGATTAGTTTCTTTCTGGCACAAATGCCACGAACAAATGGTTCCCAATCTCGGGGGAGACCATTCAGAGTAGTCATCACAACTTCTGCGTCCTCTATCATATCCCCAATGGCTTCTAGTTGTTCTTTGTTCTGGGATACTTTGGAGAAGTATGAGTGCATGGACTCAGACTTCATACTCTTCACACCCTTGAGTTGATTTCTCAAGGTCATCTTTCTGTTGATGTTCTTTCCTTCAAACAGGCTGGTCAAGGCATCAAACATCTCTTTTGGTGTCTTCTTGGAAGACACATGGGGGATCAAGTGATCCTTGATGGAATCAGCAATGATCCTTTTTGCTTTGGTCAGGTTCTTCTTATGCCTTGCCTTTTCTTCATCTCTCTCTAGTTCTGTAAGCCCTTCCTTCACATAGTCTTCTAGTTCATGCTCCTCAAGGATGAGCATGACTCTATACTTCCGGGATCTGAAGTTCTCAGCTCCCTCAAGATTTTCATCAAGCTTGGTATTGCTTGTCATTTTGCTATAATGAGAACCTCAAATGGAAATAGAAAAGTTTGTAGATCTTACCTTGATGATTTGCTGGATCTAGGGCTTGACAGAGAAACACTAAAATTTCAAACTTCTGACAGGCCAGGGAGATGTACTTGACTGAGGCGAGCAAGCTGGTGTGCTTAGATTTTGGAAATTCCAAAAATTTACCCCTCAAAAGTGACTTGCAAAATCCGGATCTGCAATTTCTGGTTTTTCTGGTTCAAATCCCGAACTAGGGTTTGCTTGATCCCAGGGTTTTGCCCAACGAAAAAGTTTGATCTTGGGCTCAAAATTTCGATTTTTCTGAGGGGATCAATCCTATGCTGAGAAAACTCAAAAATTTTCCTTCTGTCAAAAACCCTAATTTTCTGTGGCTGCACAATGTAATCTTTTAGGCCAGCTCTGATACCATGTTAGTTTTTACTTGAACATCATATAGCATATAAACAATTATTGAAAGATAAACAAGCACAACATAAAACACAAGAGACAATTTATCTTGGGAAACCCTCGTGGGGTAGAAAACCCAGCAAAGCCTTCCTCAATATAGAAATCACAAAGTACAAAAGTTCCCCAAGACAAATCAGCTACTCCTCCACTTGTGCGTACCTCTCTTCTTCACCAATGTGAACTTGCTTGAGTGAATGAGTGATTAGAAGTGAGAGAGAGGTCCTTTATTTATATTCTTCCGTTGAGGTGACAAATTCCCCAACAGGGCCGACTTCTCTACTTGACTGGTCAATTACATAATATAATAATCTTTTATGGGCTTTTCTAGGCCGACACATGTCCTAGGGTTTACATTGATTCTTTCAATGACCTTTACATTATTAATTACATGACCATCATCTTCCGGAGGAGGAATTTCACTTCATCACTTTACTTAACAATCTAAGACTTAATTTGCTTAATGTTTTGCTTGCAATCTCATGCATGTATTGTCAATCAATCTTCGGAGTTAAGCAACTCTTCCACAAAGTAACTTTGCTTATGATCTCATGCCCACTTGAATACATCTTTAAGGATTGAAAAATAAATCAAAGTTAGATTTGGTTTATAGCTGATTACTTCATGGTTAAATTTGATTTCATAATCTTCATACTTGCTTTTACATGAAATAATAACATGGATGCTCCACTTGATTGGTGAAATCTATTTGTGTTGATTTTTGTACCTAGGAAGTATTTTCCCTAGTGACTGTTGCCTAAGTCACTTAAAGGGTGGAAAAGTGACCCTTGCATTAAATGACTTGAGATGAGCATTTAATTTGACTTTAGAACATAAAGTCACTTTTTGGAAAATTTAAGTGGGTGAGTGAAATTAATATTTATGAAATTTAAATGAGAGCATTTAATCTCATCCATCGATCTAATCTATTCTCATCCGTTGGATTTGGAGAACCCTAGGGTTTAGACAAAAAGGCAAGGGAGGCAAGGAGAACTCACTTTTGAGAGAAGAGTGAAGAGAAGAGAGTGGAGAAGAGAGAGCTGAGATAGGGCACAAAAATCAAGGAGCTCCAAAAGAGCAAGTTTTTGACCAGCACACATTTCGAGGCAGGGATTTTTCAGTGGGCACGATTCCCAAGGCACCGTACATCAGATTTATTGGCAAAGTTTTTGAGGCACAGTACAACAGGTTATTGGCACAATTTTTGAGGACTGTACAACAACAATAAATGCTGTACCATATTGCACAGATTTTGAGGAACTTTTTTGGGCACGTTTTTCGAGGTAGTGGCACAGAAATCGAGGTCTATACAACAACATTAAATGCTGCTGCTCTGTACAATTTTCTGGGCGTGATTTCCAAGGCAACTTGGCACAGAAATCAAGGCAGCATTCTGGGTGATTTTGGTTGGTTGAGATAAGTACATTTTGACTATAAAATTATTGTACTGAAATATTGCTAAAGAAATAAAAATCTCTCTCTGACTGGTTTTCCTCGTGGGGGTTTTTCCAGGGCCATTGGCTAAAATTCTGAGTCTGAAATATTTTATGGTGTGCATGTGTATTTAATTTTTCTGCCTGTAAATGTGATTTTCAGTGTGTTTTAAATGTCTGAAATTTTATAAGTAATTTCTAGCCAATGCAAAACTGGGTTGGGGATGAAACAGTGAAAAACATGACATAAAACCAACAAGTTGAAAATCTTAGAAAATCTACATGGTATCAGAGCTTGGGGGTAGAAAACATTAAAATTTGTGGACAGTCAGAAATTTCTAGATTTGAGTATTTTCTTCTGTTAGTGAACAACACCTTGTTGGGTTGACAAAGATGGCTACAGGACTTAGGTTGGAGGATAGGCTAGATGAGTCAGGAAACTTTGTGCCATGGAAGGCTAGGATTTTGCTGATTTTAGAGGAAAATGAATTGTGGGAGGAGGTGGTAAGAAACACTACAACAAACCCTGTTCAGATTCCCGCTGCTACAGACGCCACAGCATTATCAGCCTTCAACAAGAAGGACTGTAAGGCGAGAAGAATAATTCTTGATGTAGTTAAAGACCATATCATTCCTCACATTTTAGGTAAAGCTAGGGCACATTTGATGTGGAGTGCTTTAACCAGTTTATACGAGAGTACTAATGAGAACCGGAAGATGGTTCTCAAGGAGAAACTGAAAAGTATAAAGATGAATGGTGGAGAGGGAGTGACATCTTACCTTACCAGGATATCTGCAGTTAGAGATGAGCTAGCAGCAGTTGGGGAGGTGGTCACTGCTACTGAGCTTGTATGGACAACAGTGAATGGGGCTTCCAAGCCTTGGGGTGCATTTGTGCAGGCTATAGTGGGCAAAGAGAACTTACCTTCATGGGAGAGACTGTGGGATGATTTTGTGCAGGAGGAGACCAGGAGAGGTCTTGTACAGGGCAGTTCTTCACAGGGTAGGGAAGATGAGGAGAATGTGGCTTTGACAGCAAAGGGCAAGAAGAAGAAGAAGGGTTCCAAGCAGGGTGGGGCCAAGCAGCAGCAGCAGGGTGGGCAGAAGAAGGACTTGAGTAAAATCAAGTGCTATGGTTGTCAGACATTTGGGCACTATTCTTCACAGTGTCCAAGCAAGAAGAAGAAGAGACAGCAGACTGTAGCTTCAGCGGAGGTTGATGATTTCAGAGATAGATTTCAGAGAGAGTTTTCTATGTGTGCTGGACAGATTGAGAGAGAGAGAGCCTTTATAGTTACCGGCACTGATATGGATATGGAGATGGAGTATTCCTTATTGATAGGCCATCAGATGAGTGCATCCACCACTGGCACTTGGTATATTGATAGTGGAGCTTCGAGCCACATGACAGGTGCTCGATGTTGGACACACCGAGCACACTGAGAGGGGGGGGTGAACAGTGTGTGTAGCTTTTATTACTTTTTCAACTTTGGCAATCATCAACAACTTATTCAAAACATCATTCATTAATGCACTATCACATTATCATTATATCATCAGCATTATTACAGCTCATCATATCATCATCACATAGGAAGCATAGAAAAACACAGTACACAAGATTTTTACGTGGAAACCCAAGTCCTGGGGGAAAAACCATGGAGGCCTTTATAATAATAATTTACCAGCAACAACTGAAAGGAGGTAACAACCCCCTTTACAAAGACTTCAATTCTCCAGCTACAACTGGAAGGAGGCTACAACCCCCTGGTTTACAGGCTACAACCTGAAGGAAGCCTTAGCTCCCTCAATTTCCTTGCCCCGTCCTGCCACCCTGATATGAAGATAGATACTGAACTATTGAACCACAAACTGCACTGATCCTGCGGACCTGCTATCCAACACTTGTGCCACACTGCACAATCTAGACCACATTGCACAACCTGTACCACACTGCACAATCTAAACCACACTGCACAACCTGTACCACACTGCAAAACCACTTTCACTGCTCGTCAACTGAACACTCCTCATCAACTGTCCACTAACCACTGCACCATAACTGTGCAACACTGCTCGTCAACATGCACAATCTAGCTGTACTAATCAAGTTGTTGTTCACATTATTCGAATCAGTAACCTGAGTTCAACCAACTGTATATTGGACCACCTGGGTCAAACCAACTGCTCATACAACTCAACCAATCTGAGTCAGACCAACTGCACATATAGCTACCTGTACTTATTTTGCTCAATTGAACCAACCTGTGTCAAATCAAATGTGTACCTGTGTCAATCTGATCAAATGTTGGTCAATCTCTGCTCGTCACTATTGTCAATCTTCTCATACTGTTGGTCAATCTCTGCCACTGTACTGTGCCAGTTGCAATACACTGTCAACTGTCCAAATCACTACCAACTGCATACACCACAGTCAACCCAATCAACTCCTGCTCAAGCTCACTTGTTACTGTCATGTCATCACTGTATCACTGTTTGTTTCACTGGAACTTTGCAATGGGCAATTGTCACTTTCAGATTTGAAAATTATGAGGCAGCCTGGACGAGGAGCATCATTTCACCTTTTTTTTGACTATCAAACCATGTTGATACAGCTATCAATTAGTGCTGTAGAGAACAAACTTAATCATTTGCTTGATGTTTCAGAACATCTTCACTACTATCATACAGACTACAGTCTTGTCTATACTTCAGCAATTTGTTTAAACAATTGAGACCCTTCACTTGATGATCAGAAAGCAAGACTTCTGTCAACTTTGTGCACCCTAATGCTCTTCATATACTACTTTAGCTTCAGTCAATATTTATGTAATCAATCTTTATACCGTAGCCATATTCAACCAATAATCAACCATCTCAATTGTATCTTGATCTACAAAATAGTTTTATTGCAGACTTGCAACTTCACCTGTATGTACCTATGGCCCTATACTGTCATGAAGAACTTTGTCATCTTTTAAGTTCAAGCAAAATATGATCTGTGTATGGTTTTGGATCTTCTTCAAATATGCTGTTGCTCCCTTAACATGACTGTATTCGAGCCAAATACTTCTGTGGCTATGTCTAAAAGGAGATTCATCTATTGCAGCTCCCTCTACCTAATTTGTTCAAAACAAAATTTTCCTGTCTGCAGATTCTTAACAGGGATCATAACATGACAGAGATCAGACTTCGAATCTTCGATTTCCTTTGTAGTTCAAGCCTTCAGATGAGATGACAGAGATCAGACCTTATTCACCCGTGGCAACAGTGCCTTCATGGAAGGGTCCAGACTTTTATGATGCTGCGGTTATCACTAGAATACATCAAGTAATCATTGCAATCAGGCCCAGCATTACCGTCTCAACTTTCTGCTATATCAACCAGCAGTCATCTTCCAATTCATGTGCCACCCAGCATTATTAAAAAAAAACATGTCAATCAGGATTGTCTTCAATCAGTTCATGTCCAAGCTACCCAGAAATCACGTCTTCATTATGCACATCAAACTGTCAAAGAATACATTATGATCATCAAACTGTCCAGCCTTATATCATGCATCAACTGTCCATGAAAACATTATTAACATTTTGTCCATTATGGGCACATCAATGTTTTGTCCATAAGATCATCATTCTGTCCTTTAGCAGCACCTTCTTTTCTATCATAATTCTATCTAGCATTATGTAGCCCTAGAAAACATCACCAGACTGTCCACAATATTCAATGTTCCCACCAAGCATCATGACTTTATCTTAGCCAACCCAGAAAACTCAGACCACTGAGCATATTATCAGCAGTACTTCATTTGTCCAGCATATCAACATTATTAAAAACATGTCACCAAGCTGCCCAGAAACCATGTCTCCATCATGCAAATCAAACTGCTGCCCATAACAAAGAAGATAGCCAAAAATAAATAGAAGTGTTCTCCACTGTAGCTGCCTGCTACAGTACCCGAAAATTTCAGAGCTAGATCCTTAAAAGTTGTGTATTAAATGAATGGAATAAGTGTGTATTTATATATATTCCAACGTGGAGTTTGATTGGGCCGACCTGCTATTATAAATATATAATATTTATTAATTAAAAATATCTTTCAAGGCTGGCCGACTTCACAAGAAGGATGAAATACTTCAACTTCAAAAATTTATATTTCTTCAACCGTGAGGAACTACGTGACGTGCCAGCTACCGTTGGAAACGGCATGATGAGGGCTATTATCTTATGAGGGGCTTATTTGCAAATACAAGGTCCTTCATTCTTAAATTCTTCAATTTGTGCAGGACGTCAGATTTGACTTGATAACTTTTGGAATGTTTCTTTAAGCACTTATAAGGGCTTTAAGGCCATGCACAAGGGTTATATGACTTCATTATTATCAAGCAAGAGGTCTTCTTTGAGGGCTATGTGGGTTCTATCATCATAGGTCATCATTAAGGATATCAAGGACATACTACCATGTCCAAGGGCTTCATGACCACATCAAGATTATCATCATGACCATTATCATCAAGGATACAAGGTTACCACATGTGCGGGTTCAAGACTTTTTTCAATGGTACAAGGTCTTTTATTATTATTATTATTATTATTATTTTGGGGGGTTATCATTATTAGGTTCAAGATTGTTTCAACCATGTGCAAGGGTTCCATGGGCTCCATTACAATGTTAGGGGTTTCAAAACCATCTATATTAGGGCATCATCATGAAACAAACAAGACAAATGCTTCAAGGTTTACTTGATGCAAGTTGAGGGCTTTAAGGCCTAGGTATGTGGGCTTAAGGACAAATATCATCAAATGTAAGTGCTTAGACTTCTCAACAAGTGTATGGACAAGGATACAAGTACACAATCAACGATCAACAAGCATCAAGTATGACCATACCATCTGTCAACAACCAATCAAGAGACCAGAACAAGTGCAAGCAATCCAAAGACCATCAATGAAAATACAACCAGGAGCAATGATACAATTTAGGAGTGCTCAACCGAGTTAATGGGTAGCCGGGGCTTTTGGCATTGCCCCAAGGCCTCCAAGGGCTTCAAGCTTGGGCTTGGACAACGTCAAAAGGTCTCCTCTTGACACAGACAACCACAAACCAAACACTAACCCTTAGGGGCTCCACAAGGGGCACCAAGACGCAACTGTTGGCATCAATGGCCAGGCATTGTTGGCATCAATGACAACTTAATCAACACTCGAGAGATGTTCTCCGAGCTTTCACAGACAGGTACAGATGTGGAGGTTGTACTAGGCGATGACACCATTGTCAGAGCAGTTGGTCGTGGGACCATTACCTTTCAGAGG
Source organism: Larix kaempferi (assembly GCA_027924585.1). Lineage (NCBI taxonomy): Eukaryota > Viridiplantae > Streptophyta > Pinopsida > Pinales > Pinaceae > Larix > Larix kaempferi. The sequence goes on from BSBM01000344.1 coordinate 10,756,184, forward strand.
GAGTCTATGAGTCCTATGACTCCGAGGGATGTGTTATTTGTCCCTGGGCTGAAGAACCTTGTATCAGTTTCCACCATTGAGGATAGGGGTCTTGGGGTTTGTTTCTTGGATGGGCGAGTGCAGGTATTCCCCAAGACTACAGGATTATCTACCTCCATGGACATTGGGGTTAGATGTGGAAAGCTATACAAGCTCTTGTTTCAGCTGCAGAACGCTTTGGCACACAGCAGCAGCAGTGAGCTTTGTGAGCTATGGCATCGGAGGATGGCCCACTTACATCACCCAGCCTCGAGATTGTTGAGGAGCATGGTCACAGGTTTACCAGAGTTCAACACAGAGCATAGTGATGTTTGCAGGGGGTGTGCTTTGGGAAAGTACACCAAGACTTCTTTTCCAAGCAGTGACAGCAGAGCAGCAGGAGTACTTGATTTGATCCATATTGATATATGTGGTCCTATGTCATCAGTTTCTTTGATTGGATTTGAGTACTATATCTCTTTCATCGATGACTACTCCAAGAAGACCTGGATCTACTTCTTGAGGAGCAAGAAGGCACCCTTAGTATTGAGAGTCTTCCAAGGGTTCAATGCCCTTGTGGAGAATCAGACAGGGAGGAGGATTCGGGTGTTGAGATCGGACAATGGGGGTGAGTATACCTCCAAGGAGTTCTATGGGTTTTGCATTCAGGAGGGCATTCAGAGACAGTTGACAGTTCCATACACTCCTGAGTAGAATGGAGTTTGCAAAGAGGAAGAACAGGTCGATTGTTGGGGCAGCGAAAGCAATGCTTCATGATCAAAGTTTACCGTTCTTTCTTTGGGCAGAGGCATGCAGTGCTGCACTTTATCTGCAGAACAGGAGTCCCCATCGTGCCTTGGGGAGGAAGACTCCTGAGGAGATGTTCATAGGCAAGAAGCCTGAGGTTGGCCATTTTCGCATATTTGGTAGCTTGACTTACTCTCATGTCCCTTCTGAGAAGAGGACAAAGCTTGATCCCACTGCAGAGAGAGGCATCTTTGTGGGATATGATGAGACTTCGAAGGCTTACCGCATTTACCTTCCTGGCCAGAAGGAGGTTGTTGTGAGGTGGGAAGTGAAGTTTGATGAGGAGAGAGCCTCCAGGAAGTCTAGAGAGTTAGAGCATGGGGAGCCACCGGCTCCCACACCTCAGGTGACTCAGGCTTCTTCAGTATAGATCTCAGGTCCACAGGTTTCCGGAGTGACTGGGTCACAGGTGATAGGTACATGTTCTTCAGGTTCAGTGGTTTAGTCAGCAGGTACTCCAGGGACAGGTTCTAGTTCTCAGGTTACAGGTTCTTCAGTGACTGGTTCACGGACTACTGGTCCACAGGTTGCTGGGCCATCTGCTTTTGGGAGTTCTTCAGATGAGGATAGACCAGTATGGGAGGAGCCTTCAAGGAAGAGGAAGCCTAAATGGCTTCGTGATACCTTGGAGGAGGCAGAGGCATTTGGTAGGGCCCTAGGAGGAGGTCAGGACAGTTGTGATGTCGGATAGATTGGGGATGGCTCTAGTTGCGAGTCTTCGTGATTCAGACCCTTCCACATTTGAGGAGGCCTCTCAGCATCAGGTTTGGAGAGATGCCATGATGTAAGAGTACCATTCCATCATGAAAAATGATGCATGGGAGATAGTACCGAGACCAGAGGGGAAGTCTGTTGTGACTTCCAAGTGGATCTACAAGGTGAAGCATGCTGCAGATGGCAGTGTGGAGAAGTACAAGGCTCGGTTTGTGGCATGGGGATTTTCACAGGTTGAGGGAGTTGATTATGATGAGACCTTTGCATCGGTTGCTCGTTATTCTTCCATCAGAGCAGTGATCTATATAGCAGCAGAGATGGGTTGGAAGATCCACCAGATGGATGTGAAGACCGCATTTCTCAATGGTCTTTTGCAGGAGGAGGTTTACTTAGAGCAGCCACAGGGATTTGAGATTCATGGGAGAGATTCTCATGTGTGTAGGCTGAGGAAAGCCTTGTATGGACTGAAGCAAGCTCCTAGAGCTTGGTACTCCAGGATTGATGCGTATTTGACATCGATGGGCTTTCAGAAGAGTGAGGCTAATCCCAACTTTTACTACATTGTGGTTGGTGGAGATCCTCTCATTCTTTTGTTATATGTTGATGACTTGTTTATCACTGGGGAGGAGCATCTCATTGCACATTGCAAGAGAGACCTTGCTGCGGAGTACGAGATGACAAACATTGGGTTGATGCATTATTATCTGGGGATGGAGGTTTGGCAAGAGCTTGGTCATATTTTCCTGGGACAGGGGAAGTATGCAGTTGATATTCTGAGGAGATTTCAGATGGAGGATTGCAGGCCGATGTCCACACCTATGATCACCAACTAGAAGCAGCTTCATGCTTCTGAGGGTAAGTTGCTGGATCCTACACTTTACCGTCAGCTCATTGGGTTGTTGATGTATCTGGTCAACACCAGGCTAGACTTGTGTTTTGTGGTGAACACTCTTAGCCAGTTCACGGTGGAGCCTAGGAGTGTACACTAGACTGCCGCAAAACATGTGCTATTGTGCTGAGATACCTTGCAGGTACAATGGACTATGGTTTGGACTACAAGGGTTTAGGTGGAGTCAGTTTGGTTGGTTTCACAAATTCAGACTGGGCAGGCAGTGTGAGGGATCGGAAGAGCACTTCCGGTTGTTGTTTCAGTTTGGGCTCGACAGCAGTGTCGTGGTTTAGTTGGAAACAGAAGTCTGTTGCGTTGAGTTCTGTCGAGGCTGAGTATATGGCAGCCAGTTAGGCTACTTGCGAGGCACTGTGGCTTTGTAAGTTATTGGTAGATTTGTTTGATCAGGAGCTTAGAACTACGGTGATTTACTGTGACAATCAGAGTTGCATCTAACTCTTTGAGAATCCAGTTTTCCATGACAGGTCCAAGCACATAGAGATTAAGTACCATTTCATCCGTGACTACGTTCAGAGAGGAGTTGTGGAGTTGCAATCTATTTCCACTGATGAGCAGGTAGCAGATATCTTGACAAAATCTTTGGGGAGGGGCAAGTTTGTCTTCTTCATAGACAAGTTGGGAGTGGTGCAGAATACCTTCCTCAGTAAGAGGGAGTGTTTATTTTTGTACCTAGGAAGTATTTTCCCTAGTGACTTTTGCCTAAGTCACTTAAAGGGGGAAAAAGTGACCCTTGCATTAAATGACTTGAGATGAGCATTTAATTTGACTTTAGAACATAAAGTCACTTTTTGGAAAATTTAAGTGGGTGAGTGAAATTAATATTTATGAGGTTTAAATGAGAGCATTTAATCTCATCCATTGATCTAATCTAATCTCATCTGTTGGATTTGGAGAATCCTAGGGTTTATACAAAAAGGCAAGGGAGGCAAGGAGAACTCACTTTTGAGAGAAGAGTGAAGAGAAGAGAGTGGAGAAGAGAGAGCTGAGATAGGGCACAGAAATCGAGGAGCTCCAAAAGAGCAAGTTTCTGATCGGCACGCATTTTGAGGCAGGGATTTTTTAGTGGGCACGATTCCCAAGGCACCGTACAACAGATTTATTGGCATGGTTTTCGAGGCATAGTACAACAGGTTATTGGCACAATTTTCGAGGATCGTACAACTGCAATAAATGCTGTACCGTACTGCACAGATTTCTAGGAACTTTTTTGATGCATTTTTCGAGGTAGTGGCACAGAAATCGAGGTTCGTACAACAGCATTAAATGCTGTTGTTCCGTACAGTTTTCTGGGCGTGATTTCCAAGGCAGCTTGGCACATAAATCAAGGCAGCTTCTGGGTGATTTTGCTTGGTTGAGATAAGTACATTTTGACTGTAAAATTATTGTACTGAAATATTGCTGAAGAAATAAAAATCTCTCTTTGACTGGTTTTCCCCGTGGGGGTTTTTCCAGGGCCTTTGGCTAAAATTCTGAGTCTGAAATATTTTATGGCGTGCATGTGTATTTAATTTTTCTGCCTGTAAATGTGATTTTCAATGTGTTTTAAATGTCTGAAATTTTATAAGTAATTTCCAGCCAATGCAAAAACTGGGTTGGGGATGAAACAGTGAAAAACATGACATAAAACCAACAAGTTGAAAATCTCAGAAAATCTACAATTTGATGGGACATTCACATGTTCTTTGGTTTCATGTTATGTTCCAATTTCATGTTATCGTTTGGTTTAAGCAAGTAACTCATTGTGAGTGATAATAATATTGGTGAGTTGTGCTTAATAATATTGGTGAGTTGTGCTTAATTATATTGTGCATGAATTTTTGTTCCTACAACTTAAATGCCAGTCAAAACACTTTAACTCATTAATCTAAATCTACTCGCAATTTTTCAAAGGTAATCTAAAGAATCATAAAATCACTTTATCAATTTAAAAAACCTTAGTTACTTTAGGGAATCCCCCCTTAGTGGTTCATCTACCACTTAAAGTGAAGGTAAGTTTGATAGGTGACAACTATCTTATTTCCGTAGTTGTACTTGGATAGAACCCCTTTAAGTCCTTGCATTTAGGGTGCTTGTTTTTGTGGTAGCAAACCCTAAAAATGAAAGATGAAATTCACACATAATCTTCATACCTTCACCAAAGTGTGGAGTCACCAAGTTGAATCGTCAATTTCTTCACAATGTTTCTTGCTTAACCATACAAACAAGAAGTCTTCAAAATATGCAAAGGAACAAGGGCTTAATCCCTTCATGGAGTCACCATATGAGCAAAGGATCTTCAAAAATATGCACTCAGAGATGTCGTATGTAGCAAGACTACAAATCCGGGAAGTGGGCTAAATGGGCCTTATCCTTGGCAACTACGCCAAAATGTTTCCACACAAACCAACATCTTGAGATCAAATCTCAAACATCAATGATGGCTTATGGATAAACAAGAGGGAGGCCACTGTCACCTCACCAACCCTCTTCCACTCTTTAGGCTAGCTCTTCTCTAACTCAAGGGAGGAGCCCCTAAATAGGATTGCTAGGGCTTAGCAATGAAGCATAAGGTGAATTTGAAGAGTAACCCTAGCAAAATAAGTTTTTTTATGAAAGTAAAAGATAATGGTGATGAAGGGATTGGAGACCAAAGTATTATCAAATGGGCAAATGGGGTCAATCAAGGATAGTAATGAAGAGCTTACTAACATCCAAGGATAACTAGGGTTTGAGAGCCAATTCCTACCATATCCAAGAAATGTTATATTTACAAAGGAATAACTAGAGTGGTATCTTCAACACTAATTTGGGCAGAATATTCATCAAGCATGGAATCCTAAGGCCTACAATCAAGAGTTGAAAATACACCACCTATTCAACCATAAACCCAAATAAACTTATCCTTGCAAAGTAAAGAGTTCACTTGCAAATCATCCCAAGCAAGAAACCATTGTTGATCCAAACATACACCATAGCATTAACAAGATTTCCTCATCATAGCACTAGTATCAACCATCCATAAGAACCAAAATTTATTTCATTCAGTCTTAGTGGGATTTCTACCCCAATCCAAACATCAGAAAGGAATGAAGAAGAGTCTCTCTTATATAAGAGAGGAGCTCAACTTCCTTTACAATAAAATAATAATAGATCTACCAAAACCCTAGATCTATCTTAGGGATGAGTAAACAAATGAAAATACTCCAGCAAACCCTAACAAACTCTAACAACAACACTAATTTGCGCAGAATATTCATCAAGCATGGAATCCTAAGGCCTACAATCAAGAGTTGAAAATACACCACCTATTCAACCATAAACCCAAATAAACTTAACCTTGCAAAGTAAAGAGTTCACTTGCAAATCATCCCAAGCAAGAAACCATTGTTGATCCAAACATACACCATAGCATTAACAAGATTTCCTCATCATAGCACTAGCATCAACCATCCATAAGAACCAAAATTTATTTCATTCAGTCTTAGTGGGATTTCTACCCCAATCCAAACATCAGAAAGGAATGAAGAAGAGTCTCTCTTATATAAGAGAGGAGCTCAACTTCCTTTACAATAAAATAATAATAGATCTACCAAAACCCTAGATCTATCCTAGGGAGGAGTAAACAAATGAAAATACTCCAACAAACCCTAACAAACTCTAACAACATCCACAAGAGAAGAAAGGCCCAAGAATGGGGTGCATCTATCAAATGATGGTGAATAATGACAAGAAGAAGTCAAACCTAGCCTCCAAAGGCTCTCCAAAGGTAGCGCTCCAAGAAAAAGGCCTCAAAAGGTGGATTGCTTCCTCAAATAAAGTGAACGCTCTCCATGAAAAGGCTCCAAAAGGCACATGCGACAAAAATACAGTGCAACCCTTTAAAGTTTAAACGACAATCCTGGAATTGCTAACTTCCTCATTATTTGTAGGATTTTCTATTATATCACTTTTCGGTAATCCCACGACCACTTTGTATCTAATGTTGTTGAGATGGCACAATTTTGGGCACTATATCAAAAGATGTTACCCCCCATTTTGCATGGGTATAACATCTTTTGTACTCATGGTTGGATTTTGAGAGCTCTCTTTTTTTGGAGCCTAATAGACATATCTTTCATGATGTATTTTGAAGTGTAAGGGTTTTTTCTCCATTCAAATTGTGGCATCCTTGTTCCTATTTCTAATGTTGCTAATGGATTGTAGAATAACCTAGAACTTGTTATATAGGGCCAATTAGAAGGGTAAAATTGCCTCATTGGAAGAGTTTTATGTGAGAATTATATTCCTCTATCTCTCTTTGATGTCTTATGCATGACATTGTTTCGATCATCTTTCTAGATTAAGAGCTTGTTATACTTCATGGTATGAGGCACACCCTAGTTGACATTGTTTTGATTTGGCACCACTCTTGGGACATCCTAGCTGATTTCTACATTCATTTTTTAGCATGCTAGGTTTTTTTTGTGGCATGTGCATGCAGTTCTAATTTCCCTAACCTTTCATGAACTAACCCCTTTGTTGGACTAGCTTCCTTTGACTCCATTTGCCGTGGGGATACTAGTCTTCATGGTCCTCCCATCACCCCTTTATTATATACTACAAAAAAGATTTAACGCGTTGTTAAGGCTAACTCTTCAAATCACCTTGTGCCTTATTGCCATAGCCTTATGGAAGCCCCACTTGAGTTGGAGAAGAGGCAACCTGAAGTGTAGAGAGTGAGTCATTGAGGTGACAGTGGGTGACCTCAAGTTATAGTTGGGCTAGCTTTGTTCTTTAGGGCATTAATCATAGATGCTTGTTCGTGTTGTAACAGGTTGTAACATGTTGTGTAGCTGAATCCGTGTGTCCATGGAATTCCATAATGTGCATGGTCCATCTTGGAGGAGGGAGCTTATTTAGATATCTAGGAATAGATGAGAAGTCCAAAGGACCAAACAATTGGGCATTCAACTTTCCTTGAGAAATAAAGCCATATTTCTTTACTTTCAAATCTTCAAAATGAAACACTGACATGAATCCTAAATTTGACAGCGTGAATGGGCCCAACGGTTAAGAACATGTGTTTCCTCCTAGAAGGTCACAGGTTCAAACTCAGAGGGGGGTAGGGTATCTACCCCTCCGTAGATTGTAGCAGTCAAATTGCTACGTAGAGGGGGTCCTTGTCCCACAAACAAGGGAGTCTCATACACCAATTTGGTGTCTGGCTTGGTTGTGACCTTAAAATTAGGTTATTATTATTATTATATTTGTAAAGTTTTAAAACGTAAATAGCATATATAACTAAAGAGTACATTTTCATAGGGCAGAAATCTGAACAGAAATGAAAACTAAATGAAAACTTGGGTGTAATTTAATAAAACAAATTACATGCAGGTTTTCCATTTATGTTTAAAAAAATATAAATCTAAGCTATATATAAGTGGAATTTGATATATAGTAAGTTTTATCCTTGCACATGTGTATATATAATATTTTTTATTATTTTTATATATAACTTCTCATTCCACCCTCCAACTCATAAGCGAGAGTGAGATGTTCTTCATGGCTCATGAAGAAGCCTCGATCAACAGTTGGCTCATGAAGAGCGAACATGTCATAAGTGGGATTTGAAACTGGGTGGGAAGATGATTTCTCCTCTCAACCACCCAAGCTAGACCCAATTGACGAAAATGTACATGATATAAGTATTAATTATAACTATAAGTTTAAAACTCAATAAGGTTATGTATATATGTATTTTCCAAGATTATTATATATCTATTTATACATTCAAATATAATCGAATTTAATGACAAACTATATTGCCAAATGAATTTTTTTCTTCGAATTTAATTGTTGTTGAATTCGAACACGAACATGAACCATGTGATGTAGCTTTAGGGTTTGAAAAGGCCCCATTGAATCTGTCATATTTCTATTCGATGAGATCCCTTAATATGTGCCCCTTGAGTTCTCTTCTCCATAAAACATGCACTATAATCCCTTCAAACTTCTTCTAATGTGGAGCACTCCTCTCCTTTGGCTGGTTTTGCTTCGTGTAAAGGTTAAAAAGGACCCACATAGACACATGTCATCACCATAAGTAGTCCACTCTCCAAAGCATGCATATTCACCAAGATTCCTCCATAAAATATGCTTGCAAATCCCCTTCGGATCAGCCCCAAGCTGAGTGCTCCACTAAAATTTATTTCCTCCTTTTATGTGTCATCAATTACCTTCATGGTTTTGAATTGATCCACACACCCCAACATATGTGAGGTGCCTCTAAATACATAGCAAATACCTGAAAAAATGTGTCATTACCCCAAAGTACACCTAAAAGGTGAAAACTGCTTCCGAATATGTAGAAATGCTTGAATAATGTGCCATCAACCCAAAAGGAGTCCTCGAAGGTGAAATACTTCTCCAAATATATAGAAACACCCTGATTTGTCATGTGAATTGGGTCTTAGGTGAATCCATGGTTGAGATCCTCATCCATGGACTTGGGTCTCAGGTGAATCCATGGTTGAGATCCTCATCCATGGATACTTAGCTTTCACCTTGGGGTTCATGCATCCTACAAAACCTTCCTTGACTTGATCTAGCTACGAGAAATGAAAGTAAGCACATCCAGGCCACAAACCAAAAGTGTTGCTCAAGTCAATGGCAAATGCTCATTACCTGCAGCTGTGATTGATCTTCAACTCCGTATAAGTGTTCACCTGTACATGTGCTGCAAGCTATCCTAGGAGTCATCATCAGATAGAAAACTGATCCAAGACTGCCCAGAAGCATGCAAAACGAACCATTCAGTTTATGGAGGTAACATGACCTATAGTCATACCTTTAAATGTATATAATATTTTCTCATAATTATGATACTATATACTATTTTATAGGTGCACAATGGAGGAACAGTAATGCTCACTGTAATTCTTATTGACAAGAACCCTTTGGATGGCACATAATACATATTCAGGTTATGTTGAAAAAGCAAAATTTTTTTGGACTGCTTTTGTAAATGTTGTGGCATTAATCATAGATTTATAACTCGCTCAAGACATTTCTGATATGTAAGGTGTCATCAATACTGTGTATGCTTTGCATACATTTGATGTTGAAGTGGCTGGCCTTTTTATTACATTTATACTGTATGACTATGGCTGAAATAGTTTTTACTTTCACTTTGCAGATTCAAAGCAAGCACTAATATCTTTATCAGACAAACGAGACCTGGACCTCCTTGGCAGGGGTCTTCTGAATCTCGGGTGAGAACCTACAGTTTCTTTGCATCATCTGATATGCATTGAGAACTGTATGATTCTAGGACTTGACTAATTTTTAAAACTTAGAAATAAGGGAAAATCTGTAGTACTATGTAGTTTTTGAATTACTCAGTTCCGATCTTTTTTCCCATGTAGTTGCAAGGTTAGAATGGGAAGTTCGTTTTCTTATTATTACTATAAAAGAAGAGAATAAAGAATAGTATTTTAAGTGAGTACTGAATAATGCAATGTGTAAAAATAAGGCTCGTTTCTATTTTTTTGGTGTATAGATGTTTGTGGCATTGTGTTTAGAGTATTCAGAAAAATTGCAAATCTTATTTTATTCCATAAATTTTGAAGCATCTTCTGAAAATGAATCCTGTAGATATGAACATACTTGTGAATTTAAACTGCTTTCAGAAGGCACAAAACAGTTTAAAAACTTATGCCTCAGATACATCATTATTTTTCAAGTATTTTAAAATTCCAGTATTTTTCTGATTTATAAAGTACACCATATGAACTGTGAATATGAGTAACGCAGGCAGCTGTTTCAATTTTTCTTAAAACTGTTGGCCGTGTTAGAAAGCAATGGAATTGAATTTGAGTAGTGAAAATGTAAAATAAAAGTTAAGAATTTCTAGTGCAAGGCTTTTCTTGATAATGGAAAAATGTATTTTACATTAATCTAAGGCCAAAGCCCTTAAATTATGCAATTATAGAAATTCTGGAATTGTCTAATAATTTTTTACTATTACTAATAATTTCAGGAATTATTATTAAGAAAAAGCTCTCTCTGCTATAACTCATTAATGATCATAATCTTGCATAACAAGTTCCCCAACCAGTAGCCCTTCAAGGAACAGTGATTACAATGCTTCTCTTAGAAAACAAATAAGCTCAGATGTCACACTCCAGAAGGACTGCCATGAAAAATACTAAATAGTTATGATGACTTGACCTCTGAGGCTGCATTTTGACATTAATATGAGAATACGCTAATGGATTTTGTGAGACTGGCAACTCCTTCCTCACAAGCATGTGGTAAGAAGCATAGTGATTAGGATGAAGTCTAGTATATTGATATTGCAAGAGCTCAAGCTAGTACAATTTAAGCCAAAAAGGTACATTGTTAATTGCCCTGCCTAATGACAAATCCTTTGTAAGTTGTAACATATCAGTGGGAGGGGTCTAACTGTCTATGCATGCTTTTAATATGCTTACTCTTGTATAGTTACTTTACTTTTATGCTTTTATTTAGCTCTAGTTAGACAGTCTGTCTGTCTGTTCTTCCTTTCTCAGTTTTGTCATCTGTTAAATTTGGAATATTAATTGCATTCATTTACATTTGACACAAACCGATGTATCATTTGTTGTTGCAGATATACCATTGTTTCAACTGGTGGCACAGCATCTGCACTGGAACAGGTTGGAATACCTGTAACTAAAGTGGAAGAGCTTACTTGTTTTCCTGAGATGGTAAGTTTGGAAATCAGCAGAACATATGCATTGTGTTCTTAGTGCTTTTACTTTTTCTTGAATCACAGTTTTTTTTTGTAAAGCTGCAGAGTATCTATATATTTATATAAAACAAAAAGAACAAAATTACAGTCATTCTTTCATCATGCTTTAAGGTGGCCTGAGAAGGTGAAACCACCATCCCAGCCATGCAAAGATACTATCAGGACTGTAAAGTTAAAAAAAAAGGCCCTCCCAACAGAGGGAAAACAGGCCCAGTAGCAGTAAGAAACCATAAAGGTCTGACTAGCTATCCACAATCTATAAGGCATGCTAGAAAGCATACTATCTAAAACATAAAACCAGAAAAACTGAACAGCACAATAAGTATCCGAAGCACCAGAGCACCGTCTAGCTAGGATGTGCACCATGAGAAGAGCTAAGTTGCCAGGAAACTTGGGTACAGGGACGGGGATGCCACTTTTTGAAACAGGGGACTTGGGTATGTCGGGGGTACTGTAGATATATATATATATATATATAATCATAAATTTTAAAATTCAAATCATTTTCACTAGTATTCAATAAGTAACATGCACATTCCTTCAAAGTTAATGAATCATTGATATAAAGTGAAAATTACATATGAACCTTAAGTCTAAACATGATATCAGACAATCATAATTATTAATGACATAAACTAAGTAGAAATTCAAATTACTGTTTGCATATTTGATATGATTAATATGAATCACGATTCATCAATCATGATATATGTCCAATCATGATATATGTCCAATGTCATACAACATAGAGTATGGCAATTCTCCTCTGCAGGCTGCCTTCCTTTCCCGTTGCTGCCTCTCTCCAAGTGACAAGTCCAATGTGAAATGAAAATCAGAAATGTGTTGGGAGGGCAGGGCATGGTGTTAAGAGGGTAGGGGGACCCACGCCCACCCATTCCCTCTTCAAAATGGTAAAAACTTTTATAGTTTTTTTTTTAAATTTTCAGTCAACAAAGTCTCCTCGAAGTCCCCAAAATTGGGGGACAGGGTTCCCAAACCAAGCGAAGGTTTCCAATTTTTTTGCCAAAGGTTTCTGGTACTGGGGTACTTCGACGGGGACTTCAGGAAACGTTTGAGAGGTACCCGACCTAGTTTCCGAGACGTGGGGACTGTACCTAGGACGGGGACGCAAACCCAGCCCCCGGGGACGGGTACCCCTGCAACACATGAGAAGAGTCTTCGCATTCTTCGCTGATTGGGCATCCCTTAATTTCCGAATCCGAGGATTCTTCTTTAGGAAGTTTAACTGGGAGAGGCTCCCTCTTCCGCGGCAAGACCAAATCATCCATTTCCAGTCGCCTAATCTTCTTTGCCGACAATGTACCAGGTTCAAAAGGAATTTGAGCATCCAACTGGCCCCCAGAGTTGAGGTCTGTAGGCTTACTTCCTTGTCTTGCATGGCCTAGTGGCTCCATGGACGCACTTGAGAAACACCCCCAAGCAAGTTTTCCTCAGAAAACCCCTGCACCGGTGCACCCACAGCTTCAAAACGCTTGTCAAACAGAGAATGCCCCCATTCAAAACTGTCATCAAGCCTGTTAAGGCCATCCACCATCTGCTCCATGCTCACTCTCATATCTAAAATAGTGGCCTTGAATCTCTCCATTTAGCTTGGATATCCTCCATCATCAGACCCATCATATTTTTGATAACCCAATAATGATTTATTTTCCCAGGTGAACGTGCTGAGCCACAATACTAGCTTTACAATCATCAATCAGGAAGCGAATTGGCAATGAAATAGAATCTACATAGTTGTCGCTTCCATATTTGCCAGACACCCTGTGTCCTGAAGCTCTTCGTCCGCTGCTTCCTCTCATGGGCTTACCACGTTGACGTGTAGCCATAATTTCAACAACGTCTTTCCTCTCCCTACTGCAGACCACCGACGTCTGAAGACTGAGATTGAGACCAAAAAACCGTGAACCAGAGCTTTGTCTCCATCGAGGTCCCTTCCTGCACATAAATCCTAAAATCCACACGCGAGAGCTGTCTTGACATTCACCATGAATGAATGAACTCTGTCTTGAACACCATCTCGTCTCTAGCTCGAAAATCCAAATACTTGAATGTCATTAAGCCACTCATTAAATCCAGTCCTTCTGCATTAACCCCTCCGTCATCTCGCCCGCCCACGCGTCAAGAAACTATCTAAGCTCTAGCATGTTCCTCACATGTTGGCACGTGGTAACCAACCGCATCTGGGGTAGTAAGATCCTTTGAAGCAATTTCTGCATTCATTAACCAGGTCCTCCAGAGTAAGTGAGCCAAGATCAATATCCCGAACATGGGAATTTCTATCGACTCCTTCGTTGGCCAGCTTTTCTTCTAAAGAATTAGTTTTCCTTCTAACATGTTGAAAATTGATTGCGCCTGCTTGGGGGATCAAGTCCGCCAAACATTGTAGGCCTAGGTCGAGGCGCCAACTAGGGGACATCTTGGATACCTGGGAGACATTATGGATTCTGGTGGCCAGAGAGTGTTACCCCCTACTTTGACAGGGGTATCCACAGAACAAAAAAACAAAGACCTATGGTGTGGACTTGATAGATCAGCAGTTGGAACTAGATCGTTGCATTCTGGATTGGATTGGGGGTCTTGATACTGAAATGAATAAGCTAGTTGAAGGAAGACATCTGTACAAGCCAAAGGTGTCTATGGAGTAGGTTGTGCTTTTAGGGGAGAAAAAGAAAAGAAATACTGTTAAGAACGATTACTACTTTCAGATGTGCTACTTAGAAATGTTCCAGATGAGAGTGATGGTAGCTTTTGCAGTTTTCTTTGACTCCGTGCAGAACATACATGGCTTCAAAATTCCAAGAAGGCTCCTAATGTTCCTCTTGGGGATATTGTGAGAGCAGGGCTTAAACAATTTTCTGCAATAAATAAGTTCAAGAAGCAAGCACTGAAGGTAGTTGCTCTATATATATCTGTCGAAGAAGTTGCTGGTATCAAAGATATGTTTGACATGATGGACACAGATAAAAATGGGACTATATCCTTAGATGAGCTGAGGACAGGCATGCAGAAGCTCGGTTCTAATTTGGCCGAATCAGAAGTTCTGATGTTAATGGAGGTTGCAGACGCTGTGGAAACGGTGTTCTAGATTATAGAGAATTTATTGCAGCTTCTTTTTCATTGGCAAAGGATGGGAAATGATGAGCATTTGCATAGAGCATTTACATACTTCAACAAAAATGGCAGCGGATATATTGAGATCAACGAGCTTAGAGAAACCTTGATGGATGATTTGGGTCCTGTTATCACATATATAGTAGCCGGGCTACCATACATTATTTTTCAGATTCCAGAGCACATTTCAGCCAGTTCCTTTACTTTGAGATGATGAGATGGGCAGCTATCTATGGATCACTATCAGATTTTGGACAGCATATGTATTCCCTATGCCATGACTGAGTCTCAGGACACTCAGAGAGATGACCGATGTAGCCATTATACCATTGGTACAGAGCAGTCAGTAGTGCCCAGAGTTACAGCAGCATTTTCAGAGGACAGATGATGGTACAGGTTGATGAGCATTCAGGTATATGACTCAGCAGGTATATCATTGTGTTATGGTTATATTGCTTTTATACTTATTCTTATAGCATGTCTTAGCACTTAGTGTCATGATCTGGCGATCATATAGATATGTGGACCTGGTTGATCTTATTATATATATATTATTGTCCCTACTCAGACTTAGAAGTTCACTATTCATACTCATCGGTATTACCCTCCTTAGGGAGAATAGAGGTGATCATTCCACCATACCTTGGCTTGCTAGTGTCGGCTCCATCATTCATTGTCTTCATCCATCCATTACCTACCTTTTAGTTTATCACCCTGACTTACTACTTGACTAGTGACATGGAGGATCTTTTTCCCCACTGTAGCCTCTGTATTGGATGAGCTTCCCTGTTTATTGTGTCTCGGCTCTGAGTTGGTGACAAAACTTGCCTTTGGCGAGTTGGAGTTCCTTGTGAATTCCCCCTAGTCACTAAAGTTGTGTTGGCTAAACCTGAAACTTTTAGTGCTGCCATGAATACAAAATCTGGAAAAATGAAATGCTATATCTTGTATGAAAAGCCCATTCATGCAATGTGTTTCTAAACACACATGAATGAAAGGCATGCCAAATGAAAATGGTTATGAAAATAAAATGTTATATCTTGTGGAAAATAAATACCTAGGTAAACAAGCTGTCCATGACACACCTAGAAGTGCTCAGGTAAACAAGTGCCTTAAAAACACACCTGCAGCAGAAAGCCTAAAATAAATGTAAATCTATGCAATGTGTTTATAAACACACATAGATCAAGGCTATGGAAACTTCAGGCCCAAAAAGCAATGGAACTTAAAAGCTATATCTAAACAATTGCTGGCCTTATTTGTATTATGGATTGTGCGCATCTGTGAAGGTGAATAAACCCTCTTTGAACAACTCATCCATTCGTGAGACACCGCCATTCCCTGTGTTATTGCTCATTCAGTATATACTATGGTGTGTATTCCCTTTCCCTTGCCAAATTTCACAAAGTTATGTCAGTCAAGTCATCCCTTAGCCTAGCCAGTTATTTTAGCTTTCACCCTTCACTAGCAAATTGATCACAGCTATGAAGTGAGTATGATCTTGAAAGTCTAGTCTGAGTAATAATAATAATTAACGACATTATGTATTTGGATTTAGATCGCCAGTAATGATTACTTTGTGCTATAATTGTTATTTGAATAAGTTGTAGAGCATGCATTAACCTTGGACACTTTGCAGCAGCTTATGATGATGGTCTGAGTTATATTGGGTCATGTTGACTTGGTTAGGCCTAGTCTGACCATGGCCAACTAGAGGACATGAGATGGTTGGACCTTATGATGACATGGATAGATGATATATGGTCTATGTATACATACATGATGATTCTATGCAGCAGCTACAGGGTTATGATGATGATTCTTGGTTTACAACAGTGTTTGGTTATTTACAGATTATTATTATTGGCCCTGTCCCGGTATATTGGATATATATTTTGATCATGCAGAGACTCATATGGTGTATGAGTACACATCTTGGATGGATTTGGACCTTCTGAGTCCAATGAGACAGTTTGTTTTCAGTTCCGGGCACTTACAGTGATGATTGAGCCTCAGTAGGCTGTCCTAGTGCAGTTTTGGCCTGTCGGAGGCCCTGTCAGAGCTGATGTGATTTTTATCCGGTTGACCTAGGGCGCTGATGATGGAGGGGGTGGTCCAGCCACTTGTTTTTACCATATTACCCCCCTCCCGGACACACTGGTGCCCTCACCTTGACAGCGCAGGCACTCCAGGAGGCATTTTGGGGCAGTTTCACGCTTCCCGAGGCATTTCAGGATTGGTAGAAATTGCTATTGAGGAAATCGATTTGGGCTACTGAGGCAATGTTATGGCATGGGATGAGCAGTGATGATAGATCGGGGTCCTCCACACCTTCTCCAGCAGTTTCAGCTTCATCGGGGCCCGCATCCATCACTTATGGCACTTTTTGAGGATTTCTGAGGTCTTTTTGAGGCCTACGATTTGACTATGGTGGCACGATTTGGTACATTGATGATTATTTATTGATTATTGTGCTATGGGGATTGACCAAGGAGGGATAAAACTACCCCTTGGACCCACCATAAGCCCTTTATTATATTTTGTCATCGTGATTTGGTGGGATTCCCCTCTTCTAGGGCGATTTTGTCCACTCATATAATATTTTATTAGTGATCCATGTATTTTATTGTTGAGCTCATCTCAACCATTGATTAGACATTTGTATCTTTTAATCTTAGCCATTCATTCAAAAAGTGGTTAGGGTTTTGGTGCTTCTCCTTCCTATTTAAAGGAGAGAGCCTCTCATTGTAAAATTCATCTAGATATTTTTGGCTCTTGGCTCTTGGAATAAAATTTCTATATTTTGGAGTACATGCTTGGATTGGAGTGAATGTTGGTTGTTTCGATTGTAAATGCTATTGTCCATTGCACTGGAGGATCTATTGTAGCTATCTTGCATATTTGCCATATTTCATTTGCAGGTTAAGAGGGCGATTTTGACAAGTGCGAATTGGTGGGGAGGCTTGCCCTTCAAGCTTGGAAGAAGTCGTTTTGGGTTTGACAGGGAGTAGTTTTGCCTTTGTGTCAACTATTCTATGTTTCTCTCTCTCTTGCTTGTATCTACCTTCAATTTGTTAAACTGATTGATGCTTTGCTCCTTGGCTTGACAGGTTAGAAGGAATCACATGTGGCTTGGAAAAATCGATTTGGCAAGAAGGTTTCAACAATTCTCCATTTGATCTTTGGCAAAGTAATCCTCGTCTCAACTAGCATTCATCTCTTCATCCAGGTATGTTCCAAGAGGTATGATCTTCTCTTCCTTGAATCTTCCATAATTTCTAGATCATAAAAACCCTAATCAAATTAAAACCCTTGTTTTTGGTATTTTTCAGATCTACTTAGATCTAGCCTTGTTCTTGAAGAGATATTGAAAATCCACCTCTATAGCATCCACCCCTAGTTGGATCTATAGTTTGGTGGCGATTGGCTAAGAATTGACCCACTTTTCAAGGCAAAAAGCCCTCCTTGACCCAAATCGCACTTCCTAGAGAGAGGCTTGTTTGGTTAGATCTAGCACATGGGTAGGTGAGATCTCACTTGATTTGCATTCTAGACACTTGATAACCTAACCCCAGATCCTTACTTTGGTGAAAACTACCTTGTGGACATCTCTCCATGTTTTAAGGGGTTGAAACCCCCTTTTTGATCTTCGTGGTACCTTAAAACTCAGATCTACATAGATCTAGCCCTTGGATTGACTTGATCTTTTGAACATACATAGATCAGGGTACTAGCATCTCGGATCTACAGTTTGGTGGCCATTGGAATTGATTTGGTCCACCAAACCCACTTTTTGGCCTTCCTTGAGCAAGTCGCACCCCCTTGAAGATTTGAGTTGGTCCACTTCTAGGAGGTGGGTGTTTGAGATTTTCGTGGATTTGGAATGTCCATGCCTTGAAACCTAGGTCTATACTGTCCTTTTGTCAAGATCCGCCTTGGGGATTGCATTCCTTGTTTCAAGGGATTGTGGTCCACTTAGGGTCATCACTTAAAAACCTAGATCTAGTGAGATCCAACCCACTTGACTTGGCTTCTAGGTGTCCCAATCTACACTTTGACATACTTTTTGACCCCATTAGCCCATCCAACAAGGCACTAGTCCTTCTCCAAGCAAGTCGCACTCCTTGGGATTTGTGTCAAACCCTAGATCTAGTACATGGGTACTCCTGAAACCAACTCAAACTCATAGATCTAGCCTATATCTAACCTATAGTACCAACCTCACACCTAACTTCACCTTGTGGGTCCACCTAGAACCATTTCACACTTCCCAAGAAAACAAGACCCACTTGTGCAAACACATGGTACTATACCTAGTAATCATACCCCATCATGTGGCCTAAACCATACATAGGTTGAAACACTAACTATCCATTTACACCACCTTCAACCATTCCTTAACTCTTAGGTCCACTTAGCCTTGCATTGGTTTCCGTAACTCATCATTTACCTACCCTTAGAAACCTTTGTTTGGATCCAATCAACTGTGATTGGGGTATAGGGTCTCCCCCTTGGTCTAAGTACACTTTGACCTAAAGCGAAGAGTGCCTCGGTTGACGTGACTCCCACATTGCATTGGGAACCGTGGCATCTCTTGGGTCACCTCTTTAGTTGCCTGTCTCCTCTACCGTCCTGGATGGGATACCTCTAGGGGCAACTACAAGTTGTGTGATAACAGGTCCCAATGACACAGATGTTATGGATGATATTATGCGTGAAGTAGACATTGATAAGGATGGTCGCATCAGTTTGCAGTGTTCCCTTCACCCTGAATCCGACGACTCAGCACGTTACAGAGGTTAAACTTTTACTTTGAGCCACGATTTGTGAAGTGCCATGTGATGGAGCTGCGACGCGGTCTAATTTTCTGGAAAATGTCATAAATCGCAGGAGCTGGTCCTTCGTTTGAATCTAATTCATTGCTATTTCAGTAATCCGTAAACACAGACATCAACGCACATCATCAAACAACAAATCTCTTATGTGCAGATCAGAGATATATGGAGCTTAATGCAAAGCAGAAGATACAAAAAGTTAAAAGCTGTGGAGAGTTTCTTCCTGTTTGCCACCGAATTTGTGATGCATTGAGTTACATTCAATCGCCAGAATTCGGGGTTCAACAAGTTTCTACCACCACAGCAACTCGGAGAAGGAAATCTTAGTCACCACTGCCATTTCACGCAGGGCTTGGAACCCTTGAACTCGTAGTCATATCAGTGGCCAATTGATTTAAACCGAGTCAGTTCCAGTAAGCTCGGGGTTCAGCAAAAGATTGGCACACGGCAGCTATTTGATCGATTTTCCCAACCGTAGCTCTAAATCGGTCCACGAAATATTCGGGTCAATGATCAACACGCAATCTCAGTTGGAGAAGGGCTTTTTGAGCTAACACAACCAGCTATCGATCGGGTTAGTTACACTGTCACTTGAAATATTGAAGCCACTGTTGATCACGTGTTGGCTAGCAGCCGAATGCGTGAGGATTTGCCCCATCTCGGGCATGATTCACTAAAATTTGGGATGCTGGCGTTCCCTTCTTGATCCACCTACCAAACTGTTTCTCATTGCAACACGTGGCTATTGAAAGCTCAGTCCACCATATGTTGGAGAACAAAGTAGTCGGTAAGTTAAGTCGGAGTTTCGAAGCAGTTGCATCTGTGGGGTTTACGTGGGGTGTAGGTGGCATTTTTGTGCAGTGTGGATTCATCCAACTGACCCGTGTACCCTCTATTTTCATCAACCACCGACTGCAGTGAACCTTTCTAAATAATTCGATACTCCATATGGATGTTTTGGGCCACATTGGGGAGACAAAGTATGAGTTTCATTAATGAAGTGGAGTGGTCATCCACTCGTTGGGCAGAAAAAGGTGGATCTGGGATCCCACCTTTTTTCCAAATATTTTATTATTTTCTTTTCTTCTTATGTTATGAGAGGCTTTTTGGTCTTTTTAAGGGGCCAGCCTTCTCCTTTGTAAAGATGGAAAAACCTGGGAGTTTTCCTCTCCTTGAGCTTAATGAAAAATACCATGGGATTCTTTGGAAAAATTGAGCAATCTCTTGGCATGATCTTGTGAGTTTTTGATAAGTGTGAATACTTTTAAGATTCTGCGTTTTCTTTTCGGCATTTGTGTAAGAGGCCATAGAAGGGTGACAATCCACCACGTTGGAAGGTGAAGAATTCTTAGCAGCCCGCTTTCTTTTTCCCTTTGGTGAAGAACTCTTAGCGTCTGCTTTCTTTTTCCCTTTGTGAGCGTGCATACATAGGTATTGATTTTTACATTTAATCTAGTTTGATTGTGTGATATTGGTCTTTGGTTTGCATAGCGCACCTCCCGCAGCTAGAGAAGAAGAAGTACTCTTTCTGACTGTCAAACACTAGACTGAGTAGGGCTTGCTCAATAATGCGATCTTTCCCCCTCAGTCACATATGACACAAGGCCCCTTTGATCTCTCTTTTGACTCCATTCGCCCCTCTGATATACTGGCAGTGGCCTTTCCTCGAGGATTGATCCTCCCAACTTTCCCATCACTCAATCAAGATACATTTTTCTGTTACAATCATTTCCTAAGGCAACCTCTTCAGTTTACCTTGCCCTCTGTTGCACCTGCTTTAGCGATCCTATCTTAGGGATACCCCGCTTGAGTTGGAGAAGAGCCAACCTGAAGCGAGGAGAGAGGAGTGTGTTGACATTGGCTTCTTTTTCGAGAGTTGTCATCCAGCTGGTCTGCTCACATTTTGGGCTTCAGCACACGCATGCCAGTTTTGGGAGACAACATTTTGGCGACGTTGCTGGGGGCAAAGTCCAGTTCCTGAAATTTGAAGATCATGCTTCATTGACGACATTTGTGGGAGATAATATCGCAGATTCTTCTTCTCACATGGCGACTCCACAAAGGGACAGAGCCCTTGTCCTTTTGCAGATTTGAAGATCCTATTGGGTGTAGAGGTGAGCACACTCATTGGAAAGCCTTCAAGCTCACCTTGGCGACTCCACAGTTTGGTATGAGGTATGACTATATGTATGTTTCAGATTTAGTACCTCATTATTTGACTTATGGACGATAAAAAGGAACAACATCTTGCTCTTTTGCACGAAGCTTACGCCCCATTGGATTTCTCAAAAATCCATGGATTTCCTAATGAATGCTATGATCGTGGGAGGGTGCATGACAATCTTCCAGAATTTCGTGGAAATGATGATGGTTCAGTCGCCCATCATATTGCCTCTCTCTGCAAATTAATGTCTGATTTTAATGTTCATCATGAGGATGATATTATGATCGTTTTTGCTATAACTTTGGAAGGAGATGCAGTATTCTGGTTCTATGGCCTTTTGGATGGATCCATAGATTCAGTGGCAAAGTTTTTTGAGAAGTTTCTCCTTTGCTGGCATGATGGAACTGTTGATGAGATCGAGCAGCTTGCTAAAAAATATGATGCCCTCATCCCTAGGGTCCATCATGAGCTTAAAGAGTAGATCCATGAAGAGCTTGTTGAAGGTCAAAGAGGGCAGCTTGGAGAAAGTATCATGGATAATCCGATTGAGAGACCACTACAAGGGTCCTTGGTCAAAGATAATACTGAAATGCTGCCTGATATTGCCATTAAAAAGATGACGCTGCCTCAGATTTACACTATTCATGAACAGTTTTATTGTGGAGATCAGAACGGCCTCGGGTTCATTTTATTCAAGATAGCAGCATTTGTTTTACAGAACAAGCCTGAACAACTTCATGATGGAGGTTTGGACATTCCTAATTTTCATCTCACCAAAAGTGATGGCATTCACATCACAGATCTGCCTCATGAGAATTTCTGGGATGATAAAATTCAGTTTGAAAGACTGCCCATTCCAAGCCCTCTTCAACATTATATTAATAAAGCATGCTCCCAAACATGCTGTCCATTTGCAGATCTAAGGTATGGCTCCCATTCAAGTAAAGGATTTGTTCTTTACAAACATGCTCTCATTGAATTTCTAGGTCATTTTCACATTCTATTTGTTGAAACCTGGTTCTGTTTAAAAACTGAACATAAAGGCAAAAATTTCATCATTGATGAGGAGCTAAGATGGCTTCACTGGCTGTATCATTTCACTTAATATTTTCTTCTCATATGATAGAGTAGGTAGATAGAAAAAATAAGCTCTTGCATGAGCAGTTAAGTAATTTTTCAGTATGCTTTTTTGCTTTGAAATAAATAGGTGGTTTCGGGATGTGAATTGAGCCATCCCCACCGCACTCTGCATTTTAGTTTTTGTTGGTTTGCGATAACCTTGAGTCTGAGGTTCTCGTGCACTCACAAGGTGAGCACACGTCCCCATATGGAGACAGATGTTACCCCCTACTTTGACAGGGGTATCCACAGAACAACAAAACGAAGACCTATGGTGTGGACTTGATAGATCAGTAGTTGGAACTAGATCGTTGCATTCTGGATTGGATTGGGGGTCTTGATACTGAAATGAATAAGCTAGTTGAAGGAAGACATTTGTACAAACCAAAGGTGTCTATGTAGCAGGTTGTGCTTCCAGGGGAGAAAAAGAAAAGAAATACTGTTAAGAATGATTACTACTTTCAGATGTGCTACTTAGAAATGTTCCAGATGAGAGTGATGGTAGCTTTCGCCGTTTTCTTTGACTCCGTGCAGAACATACATGGCTTCAAAATTCCAAGAAGGCTCCTAATGTTCCTGTTGGGGATATTGTGAGAGCAGGGCTTAAACAATTTTCTGCAATAAATAAGTTCAAGAAGCAAGCACTGAAGGTAGTTGCTGAATATATATCTGTCGAAGAAGTTGCTGGTATCAAAGATATGTTTGACATGATGGACACAGACAAAAATGGGACTATATCCTTAGATGAGCTTAGGACAGGCATGTAGAAGCTTGGTTCTAATTTGGCTGAATCAAAAGTTTTGATGTTAATGGAGGCTGCAAATGTTGTGGAAACGATGTTCTAGATTATAGAGAATTTATTGCGGCTTCTTTTTCATTGGCAAAGGATGGGCAATGATGAGCATTTGCATAGAGCATTTACATACTTCGACAAAAATGGCAGTGGATATATTGAGATCGAGGAGCTTAGAGAAACCTTGGTGGATGATTTGGGTCCCAATGACACAGATGTTATGGATGATATTATGCGTGAAGTAGACACTGATAAGGATGGTCGCATTAGTTTTCAGCATTCCCTTCACCCTGAATCTGACGACTCAGCACGTTACCGAGGTTAAACTTTTATTTTGAGCCACGATTTGCGAAGTGCCACGTGATGGAGTTGTGACGCGGTCTAATTTTCTGGAAAATGTCATAAACCACAGGAGCTGGTCCTTCGTTTGAATCTAATTCATTTCTATTTCAGTAATCCATAAACTCAAACATCAACGCACTTCATCAAACAACAAATCTCTGATGTGCAGATCAGAGATATATGGAGCTTAATGCAAAGCAGAAGATACAAAAAGTTAAAAGCTATGGAGAGTTTCTTTCTGTTCGCGACCGAATTTGTGATGCATTGGGTTACATTCAATCGCCAGAATTCGAGGTTCAACAAGTTTCTACCACCACAGCAACTCGGAGAAGGAAATCTCAGTCACCATTGCCATTTCACGTAGGGCTTGGAACCCTTGAACTCGTAGTCATATCAGCGGCCAATTGATTTAAATTGAGTTAGTTCCAGTAAGCTTGGGGTTTAGCAAAAGATTGGCACACGGCAGCTATTTGATCGATTTTCCCAACCGTAGCTCTAAATCGGTCCACGAAATATTCGGGTCAATGATCAACATGCAATCTCAGTCGGAGAAGGGCTTTTTGAGCTAACACAGCCAGCTACCGATCGGGTTAGTTACACTGTCACTTGAAATATTGAAGCAACTGTTGATCACGTGTTCGCTAGCTGCCAAATGCGTGAGGATTTGCCCCATCTCGGGCATGATTCACTAAAATTTGGGATGCTGGCGTTCCCTTCTCGATCCACCTACCAAACTGTTTCTCATTGTAACGCGTGGCTAATGAAAGCCTAGTCCACCATATGTTGGAGAACAGAGCAGTTGGTAAGTTAAGTCGGAGTTTCGAATCAGTTGCATCGGTGGGGTTTAGGTGGGGTTTAAGTGGCATTTTTGTGTAGTGTGCAATCATCCAACTGACCCGTGTACCCTCTATTTTCATCAACCACCGACTGCAGCGAACCTTTCTAAATAATTCGATACTCCATATGGATGTTTTGGGCTGCATTGGGGAGACCAAGTATGAGTTTCATTAATGAAGTGGAGTGGTCATCCACTCGTTGGGCAGAAAAAGGTGGATCTGGGATCCCACCTTTTTTCCAAATATTTTATTATTTTCTTTTCTTTTTATGTTATGAGAGGCTTTTTGGTCTTTTTAAGTGGCCAGCCTTCTCCTTTGTAAAGATGGAAAAACCTGGGAGTTTTCCTCCCCTTGAGCTTAATGAAAAATACCATGGGATTCTTTGGAAAAACTGAGCAATCTCTTGGCATGATCTTGTGAGTTTTTGATAAGTGTGAATACTTTTAAGATTCTGCGTTTTCTTGTCGGCATTTGTGTAAGAGGCCATAGAAGGGTGACAATCCACCACGTTGGAACGTGAAGAATTCTTAGCAGCCTGCTTTCTTTTTCCCTTTGGTGAAGAACTCTTAGCGTCTGCTTTCTTTTTCCCTTTGTGAGTATGCATTATGCAGGTATTGATTTTTACATTTAATCTCGTTTGATTGTGTGATATTGGTCTTTGGTTTGCATAGCGCACCTCTCGCAGCTAGAGAAGAAGAAGTATTCTTTCTGATTGTCAAACACTAGACTGAGCAGGGTTTGCTCAATAATGCGATCTTTCCCCCTCAGTCATATATGACACAAGGCCACTTTGATCTCTCTTTTGACTCCATTCGCCCTTCTGATATACTGGCACTGGCCTTTCCTCAAGGACTGATCCTCCCAACTTTCCCATCACTCAATCTAGATACATTTTTTCTGTTACAATCGTTTCCTAAGGCAGCCTCTTCAGTTCACCTTGCCCTCCGTTGCACTTGCTTTAGCGATCGTATCTTAGGGATACCCCGCTTGAGTTGGAGAAGAGCTAACCTGAAGCGAGGAGAGAGGAGTGTGGTGACATTGGCTTCTCTTTCGAGAGTTGTCATCCAGTTGGTGTGCTCACATTTTGGGCTTCAACACACGCATGCTAGTTTTGGGAGATAACATTTTGGCACCGTTGCCGGGGACAAAGTCCAGTTCCCGAAATTTGAAGATTATGCTTCATTGACAACATTTGTGGGAGATACTATTGCAGATTCTTCTTCTCACATGGCGACTCCACGAAGGGACAGAGCCCTTGTCCTTTTGCAGATTTGAAGATCCTATTGGGTGTAGAGGTGAGCACACTCATTGGAAAGCCTTCAAGCTCACCTTGGCAACTCCACAGTTTGGTATGAGGTATGACTATATGTATGTTTCAGATTTAGTACCTCATTATTTGACTTATGGACGATAAAAATGAACAACACCTTTCTCTTTTGCACGAAGCTTACGCCTCATTGGATTTCTCAAAAATCCATGGATTTCCTAATGAATGCTATGACCGTGGGAGGGTGCATGACATTCTTCCAGAATTCCTTGGAACTGATGATGTTTCAGTCGCCCATCATATTGCCTCTCTCTGGGAATTAATGTCTGATTTTAATGTTCATCATGAGGATGATATTATGATCGTTTTTGCTATAACTTTGCAAGGGGATGCAGTATTCTGGTTCTATGGCCTTTTGGATGGATCCATAGATTCAGTGGCAAAGTTTTTTGAGAAGTTTCTCCTTTGCTGGCATGATGGAATTGTTGATGAGATTGAGCAGCTTGCTAAAAAATATGATGCCCTCATCCCTAGGGTCCATCATGAGCTTAAAGAGCAGATCCATGAAGAGCTTGTTGAAGGTCAAAGAGGGCAGCTTGGAGAAAGTATCATGGATAATCCGATTGAGAAACCACTACAAGGGCCCTTGGTCAAAGATAATACTGAAATGCTGCCTGATATTGCCATTAAAAAGATGACGCTGCCTCAGATTTACACTATTCATGAACAGTTTTACTGTGGAGATCCAGAACTGCCTCGGGTTCATTTTATTCAAGATAGTAGCATTTGTTTTACAGATCAGCCTGAACAACTTCATGATGGAGGTTTGGACATTCCTAATTTTCATCTCACCAAAAGTAATGGCATTCACATCACAGATCTGCCTCATGAGAATTTATGGGATGATAAAATTCAGTTTGAAAGACTGCCCATTCCAAGCCCTATTTAGTGTTATATTAATAAAGCATGCTCCCAAACATGCTGTCCATTTGCAGATCTAAGGTATGGCTCCCATTCAATTAAAGGATTTGTTCTTTACAAACATGCACTCATTGAATTTCCAGGTCATTTTCACATTCTATTTGTCGAAACCTGGTTCTGTTTAAAAACTGAACATAAAGGCAGAAATTTCATCATTGATGAGGAGCTAAGATGGCTTCACTGGCTATATCATTTCACTTAATATTTTCTTCTTGTATGATAGAGTAGGTAGATAGGAAAAATAAGCTCTTACATGAGCAGTTAAGTATTTTTTCAGTATGCTTTTTTGCTTTGAAATAAATAGGTGGTTTCGGGATGTGAATTGAGCCATCCCCACTGCACTGTGCATTTAAGTTTTTGTTGGTCTGCGATAACCTTAAGTCTGGGGTTCTCGTGCACTCACAAGGTGAGCACACGTCCCCATATGGAGCCAGATGTTACCCCCTACTTTGACAGGGGTATCCACAGAACAACAAAACGAAGACCTATGGTGTGGACTTGATAGATCAGTAGTTGGAACTAGATCGTTGCATTCTGGATTGGATTGGGGGTCTTGATACTGAAATGAATAAGCTAGTTGAAGGAAGACATCTGTACAAGCCAAAGGTGTCTATGGAGCAGGTTGTGCTTCCAGGGGAGAAAAAGAACGATTACAACTTTCAGATGTGCTACTTAGAAATGTTCCAGATGAGAGTGATGGTAGCTTTCGCCGTTTTCTTTGACTCCGTGCAGAACATACATGGCTTCAAAATTCCAAGAAGGCTCCTAATGTTCCTGTTGGGGATATTGTGAGAGCAGGGCTTAAACAATTTTCTGCAATAAATAAGTTCAAGAAGCAAGCACTGAAGGTAGTTGCTGAATATATATTTGTCGAAGAAGTTGCTGGTTTCAAAGATATGTTTGACATGATGGACATAGACAAAAATGGGACTATATCCTTAGATGAGCTGAGGACAGGCATGCAGAAGCTCGGTTCTAATTTGGCTGAATCAAAAGTTCTGATGTTAATGGAGGCTGCAGATGCTGTGGAAACAGTGTTTTAGATTATAGAGAATTTATTGCAACTTCTTTTTCATTGGCAAAGGATGGGCAATGATGAGCATTTGCATAGAGCATTTACATACTTTGACAAAAATGGCAGTGGATATATTGAGATCGAGGAGCTTAGAGAAACCTTGGTGGATGATTTGGGTCCCAATGACACAGATGTTATGGATGATATTATGTGTGAAGTAGACATTGATAAGGATGGTCGCATCAGTTTTCAACGTTCCCTTCACCTTGAATCCGACGACTCAGCACGTTACAGAGGTTAAACTTTTATTTTGAGCCACGATTTGCGAAGTGCCACGTGATGGAGCTACGACGCGGTCTAATTTTCTGGAAAATGTCATAAACCACAGGAGCCAGTCCTTCATTTGAATCTAATTCATTGCTATTTCAGTAATCCGTAAACTCAGACATCAACGCACTTCATCAAACGACAAATCTCTTATGTGCAGATCAGAGATATATGGATCTTAATGCAAAGCAGAAGATACAAAAAGTTAAAAGCTGTGGGGAGTTTCTTCCTGTTCGCCACCGAATTTGTGATGCATTGGGTTACATTCAATCGCTAGAATTCCGGGTTCAACAAGTTTCTACCACCACAGCAACTCAGAGAAGGAATCTTAGTCACCACTGCCATTTGACGTAGGGCTTGGAACCCTTGAACTCGCAGTCATATCAACTGTTAATTGATTTAAACCGAGTCAGTTCCAGTAAGCTCGGGGTTCAGCAAAAGATTGGTACACGACAGCTATTTGATCGATTTTCCCAACCGTAGCTCTAAATCGGTCCACAAAATATTCGGGTCAATGATCAACACGCAATCTCAGTCGGAGAAGGGAGTTTTGAGCTAACACAACCAGCTATCGATCGGGTTAGTTACACTGTCACTTGAAATATTGAAGCCATTGTTGATCACGTGTTCGCTAGCTGCCGAATGCGTGAGGATTTGCTCCATCTCGGGCATGATTCACTAAAATTTGGGACGTTGGCGTTCCCTTCTCGATCCACCTACCAAACTGTTTCTCATTGTAACGCGTGGCTATTGAAAGCCTAGTCCACCATATGTTGGAGAACAGAGCAGTCAGTAAGTTAAGTCAGAGTTTCAAATTAGTTGCATTGGTGGGGTTTAGGTGGCATTTTTGTGGAGTGTGCAGTCATCCAACTGACCCGTGCACCCTCTATTTTCATCAACCACCGACTGCAATGAACCTTTCTAAATAATTCGATACTGCATATGGATGTTTTGGGCTGCATTGGGGAGACCAAGTATGAGTTTCATTAATGAGGTGGAGTGGTCATCCACTCGTTGGGCAGAAAAAGGTGGATCTGGGATCCCACCTTTTTTCCAAGTATTTTATTATTTTCTTTTCTTTTTATGTTATGAGAGGCTTTTTGGTATTTTTAATGGGCCAACCTTCTCCTTTGTAAAGATGGAAAAACCTGGGAGTTTTCCTCTCCTTGAGCTTAATGAAAAATACCATGGGATTCTTTGGAAAAACTGAGCAATCTCTTGGCATGATCTTGTGAGTTTTTGATAAGTGTGAATACTTTTAAGATTCTGCGTTTTCTTTTTGGTATTTGTGTAAGAGGCCATAGAAGGGTGACAATCCACCACGTTGGAAGGTGAAGAATTCTTAGCAGCGCGCTTTCTTTTTCCCTTTGTGAGCGTGCATACGTAGGTGTTGATTTTTACATTTAATCTAGTTTGATTGTGTGACTCTGACAACCATCCACTTGTCCCTGGACGTACAACATGTCCTCTCAATATCTATAACCTATCCCTGTGATCACTGAGCAAGATTGTGGTCCTAACTGGATCATCCGTCCGATAAATGAAAACATGACCACCCCTGACCAACAACCCATAACCATCATCCTCTAAAGATGAAGCCGAGAGTTTACTAACTCTTATCCCAGGAACAAAGAGAACTCCATGTATCTCTAGGACCTCTCCAAGGTCTAGTTGAAACCTGACTGTTGCAACCCCTCGAATATCTACCTATGGACTGTCAATATCTGTCTGGACTCTGAATATAGTGTCCTGGTCCCAACTCTGCGATGATTTGGAATGCATCATATTATCCATTCATATGTCTGGTTGACCCACTGTCAACAATCCAGATATGCTAAAAAACTGATCTCCCCACACTAGAGTCAATAGAAACTAGAGAAAACTCATGCTCAAACTGACCTGCAAACTCATCTACTACAGTTGCTGCAGTATCTTTCTCTGATTTTTCCTTCTTCTTCCTAGGACATGTAGAGGCAAGTGTCCCAACTGACCACACTGAAAACACCTGATCTGACTAAAATCTTTCTTCTTCTTGTTCTTCGACTTGGTTGCAAGTCCACATCCTGATCAACATCTTCACTAACCTGACCAACCTGAGACCCCTCCCGGATCTCCTCTTGGGTAAAGTCATCCCATAATCTGGACCAACTGGGAAGCTTCTCTCTACCCATAATACACTTCACAAAGACGTCCCACTTCTTGGTGAAGCCCTTCAGGGCTATCCTCACCAATTCAGAATCAGGGATAATCTCTCCTATTGCTGCCAACTTGTCCTTCACCTGTGCAACACAAGTCAAGAAGGAGGCTACACTTTCATCTTTAGTCATTTTTATATTGTGTAGCTTGTCTCTAAGCGCCATCTTGCGGTTCTCATTCTTAGCTTCGAACAAATGGTTCAAAGTATCCCTCATCTCCTTAGCGGTTTTCTTCTCTGCTAAATGTGGAATGAGATGGTCTTTAACCCCGTCCAGGATGACTCTCTGAGATGTAGCTTCAAGAGCTTCATGCTCATCGAGCTCATCCTTATCTGTTGGCTTAGTCACGGTACTGTTAGCAAATCTCCAAATTTTTCATTCTTTCAATACAACGGTTATTCTTACCTTCCATGGTAGATAGTTGGATACAGCATCCAACCTATCTTCAAACCATATGCTCACCATTGGAAAATCACCTACAACCAAAACAACTAAAAGACAACCACAATACTTTCTTCTGCACTACTTTCAAAGAAACACTGTGAAACACTTGCTTGCTTCCTACTTCAATATCGCTCTGATACCATGAAGAAAAATGACATAAGTATGAAATTGCTCATTCACATATTCTGTCAAACACTTGAACATCTAGGGTTTTAATTAAAGATTAACTTAGAATGCTTTGAAACTAAAACCACCACTTCAAGATCCCTTCAAATACTGAAATTTTAACAAGCACATAGAACACATGTATTTTGGTCCACCTAGGCCAGGCAAAACCCCAACCTGGGGAAAATCCTAAGAAGAAGATTTTTCATTAAGAAGAGCAGAAATTTCAATACAATGAAATTTATCTTTAAACCCTCACTGGCAAAATTTCACAAACAATATTGCAGCAGCTGTCTACCTTGATTTTTGTGCCAAACAGTGGCTGTACGACCTGCTGTACAACTGCCCACATGTGCTGTACGGTACAATATATAATGTACAGTCAACCTTCTTGGGATTCGAGCCCACTCATGTGACTGCAATTAATGTTGTACGGTTTGCTACATGCAGCCTTGGGATCTGTGCTGCTCCTTTTCTTTGGAAATTGTGCCTTCTCTTTCTTGGGAACTCTTCTTGGTCTTCAACCTCTCCTCTTTCTTGGGAACTCTTCTTGGTCTTCAACCTCTCCTCTTTCTCTCTTTTGATGGTGAGTGTTTTCAATGCCCCTTCTCTCTTTATTTTATACTTTGTCTTTTTGTAACTAACTTCTAACTACCCAATCTAGGGTTGAGATCAAATTACAAAATCTAGGGTCTAAATTACATGCACTTACTTTTTAATAATTAAATAGTTAATTATTAAGTATTTCACTTGAGTGAGACCCAAACTCATAAAGTACAAAATATGACACTTTATTTATATAAAAGTCACTTTTTACATAAATGTACAAGGGACAAAGCCTTCAAGTCCCCCTCATCACACCCACACCAAAAATATGAGGGAGGACCTTCGGAGTTATCTTTTCAACACTGGCATGAGACTATCGAATATAAAAGCTCTGGATCCACTGAATGTATGGGAATGATCATCAATATGCTGCTCATCATCAACTGATCTCGTGCAAAACATGTAAAGGACTGTGTCAAAAATATAGTAGGAACTGGTCTGCAATTGTGGTAGCTTGGCTACTATGGATGTGACAACATCTGGCTCTAGTTGGGACAAGTGCTCTAAGGGAGAGAGTGGTTGAGAACCTCAGAAATCTCTAGTCCATAACACTCATTGCATCAATCCTCGATCATACACTCGAGCGTCTGCATCATCATCTGATATGATCCCGTAATCTGCACAATGCAAAGCGCTATACCAATCTCACAGACCGGTCGTCACTAATCCGCATATAAATATAAAATAATGCATAAATAATAGTACTGGAAATAAAATGTTAGAAATAAAGTGCTACTCTAAAAACTGACAAGTTTTATTTGACTACAGGAAACAAAAAAAGCTAAGAAGAAAAAGGAAAAGGGCCAGACTCAATGGCCAAGACAAAAGGTGCTAGACTCAATGGCACAAACATAAAAGAAAAGGGTGCCAGACTCAAAGGCACAGGTGACTAACTATTGCTCTAGTGAGCTTATTCGGTTTCCCACCTACTCTAGGCTATACAGGAAAGGGAAGCCTCTACCCCGAAGAGATAAGTGGGTAGTAGTGTTTCAATAACAACCCATTTACCGGGAATTCCAACTCATTGCCACCCAATGTTTCTAACCAGACAGAACCTTTTCCGGCTATTCTACTTATTCGATAGGGAGCCATTCAAAGTTTTTCAAGTTTTCCATGATTTCCTGGTTTTTCTTTGTTCTTGTCCCACAACAAAACTATATCACCAACCCCGAATTTAACATCCCTAGTCCTTTGGTCAAGGGTTCCTTTAATCCTTTCTTGCTCCATGACCATCCTATTCCATGCTTCCCTTCTTGTTTCATCCAATTCCACCAATTTGTCAGTTCTTGCTTGCGTGGCTTCTTGATCCGAAGAACATTGTTGCAATAATTAATAAACATGAATTTGGAGATTTATGGGCAGTCTACAGTTCTGGCTATAAACTAATTCAAAAGGGGCTTTGCCAGTTATTCTTTTAATGGTTGTCCTATCTACCGAGAGAGCGTACTTAAGCTTATTATCCCAACTTCTCTGATTTTCACCAACCATTCATTTCAGATGCCAATTTAGATTCTTATTGCTTGATTAAGCCAAACCATTTCCTTGCGGATAGTAGTTAGAAGAGTGAGATAAGGTGATTCCATGATTCACACAAAAGGTGGACATTTCAGTCTCGCTAAAAGCCTTTGCATTCTCCGTGGTTATTTTCAAAGGACAACCATACCTAGACACCTAAGTCACCTAACACGAGGACATGGAAATACGAGTGTCCGACACGGATACGGTGACCCCCGAAATTAGGACATGGAGGACACGTTTTATATATATATATATATTTTAAAAATTATATATATTAATTTTTAAAAATAGACATATAGATCCAATTTTTTTTAGAAACTAGAACATTTACAAATATTCAATGGAAATTAGTAATTAGAAATTTAGAATCAATACACAATAGTAAATAGTAAATACTAAATACACATTTTGTCATTCACAAATCACAATGAGACACAAAGATGATAGCTCAAGATGTCGAAACCATATTTCTCATTAAGTCATCAAATCAAAATAATTACATAGATGTTGAAATGCCAATGGCAGCTAGTAGTAGTAAATAGTAAATACAAAAAGGGGTAGATCATAGGTGAGATCAAGATGGAATAATCTCATTTGTCAATAGTCCTCCTCCATCCCTGAATCAACAAACTCATCACTGCCCTGATCCTCCTCCTCCTCCTCCTCCTCTCCGCCCATCTGACGATTTGCATTTGCTGGTGTGGAGGATGACCCCTCCATAGGATCACCATCATCAAAAGTGACCGGCTCTAGCACTAGATCATTAAGCTCCATGTTGGCTAATGCCAACTCAGTTCTGCTATCTAAACCCATATCATCAAGAAAGACATCCCACATCTTTGTCTTTCCCTTCACCCACTCCTCCCTCTTCCTGTAAGTAAGACGAAGGTTGGAGTGCACATACACCATCGTCTCTCCCCTGGATTGCTCAAGCCTGCTCTTCTTCAAACTGTACAAGTTCCCATATGTGCCCCAATTCCTCCTCACAACAAGAGGATGAAGTAACTTGAGAGATGACCCTCAAAGCTATTTTTTGTAGAAGAGGGCATGCTACCCCATGAGTTTCCCACCAAACATAGGGTTTCTTAACCCCCATGTCTCTAAGCACCTCATATCCTCCAAATCTCCCAGTACCAATGGAAAACTCTACAAATCCCTCTCCTCCACCTCCTCAAGTAGGTCTCTATCTTGAAGTAGCTGTCTAAATGCTGTCTTCCTCCCCTGTGAGATCTCTCCATCCATGTGAGGACAGCTCTGCATGAGGGCCGTGACCCACCATTGAGCCAATCATGACCGTAGAACTTGGGATTCAATGAGTGGGCCAAGCAATGCAAAGGTGTGCAATTCTTATCCCACTTAGAGATAAGAATATTTTGTATGGTGGACCATAAGTTCTCTGTCGATGTCTCATACTCGGCACACTCATTCTCCATAACAATGGTGCTCATGGACTCAATCATGGAATCCCACCCCTCATAAACATCTGCTAGGATGGGCTGGTCTGTGTTTGCAAACCGCAACAAAGAAATGACCAGCTCCATGATCCTAATGGTAAGATCTACTCTCTCCCACCAATCATCATCTAGCACTCTATGTCCTTTACCGTTTTTGAAGCAACCTAATCCGTTTTTCTCCAAAAGGACCAAAACTCTGAAATAACCATGGACCCAAGAGCGGTTTTGACCTATCTGTCTCAACCTCTTGAGCATGATGAATGAGGAAGCAAATCGAGTATCTGCAACCTTCAACAATGAAAGATGTGTGTACTCTTTGTAGATTGTGAGGGCATTTGTGTGGTTTTGTACAAAGTTACGGATATGGCGTGCATCCTCAATAAGTTTGCCAATCCATGTCACATCTGAAGCAATAGATTTCAGTGTCAAATTCAAAGAATGGACAATGCAAGGTGTCCAAAATACCTGTAAGATCAATAAAAGAAAGTATAAATGAGTCTAGACTCTAGACTCTACAAGACTACAACTAACAACTCAAAATTTCAAATGAATGAACAAATTAGCAATGCAATTATGCAAGGTGTCCAAAATGAAAATACCTGTGGATATTTAGCTTCCACAAGCATGTCAGTAGCCTTGCAAACAGGTGCATTGTCTGTGATGATTTGTACACAAGAATCAACACCTACGTCTTCAATGACTTTGATAACAACTCACCCATATATTGTGCATTCTTGTATTTCCCAAGAGCATCCATCGCTTTCAAGGACACCGATCTATTTGGGGAAGACACCATGAAATTGATGAGTGGATGGCGTGCTGCATCCGTCCATCCTTTCGAAACAATACTAACACCACATGTGGGCCATTTTGATCTAATTGGCTCAATAATTTTATTCACCTCCTTCTTTGCCTTAACCAACAATGTGGTTCTAAGCTTCTTTGAACAAGGAGGCACATAACTAGTTGGAGATCGTTCAATTAGAGTTCGACACATCTCAATGAACAAGGGTGACCGTGCAACATTGAATGAAATGAAGTTGAGGTAGAAATAGAATGCAATGGTAAGGTCCACCTCTTCTCGCGCCTCTTGTTGGAAAATCCTATCCATTGGACCACTTGAAGTTGGATAAGCATCAACCTCACTCTTAGTGCTAGAGGGTTTCCTCAAGAATGAAAGAGGATCCTCATTTTGTTGTGCCTTGCTTGCTGCTGCCATCTTCCCTAACCCAACATGATCCTCTCTTTCCATCTCCCTCCTTTGGGTAACATTCACTGCTTTGCATGAAGAAATCCCACAAGGAAGGGCCAACAAATGGCCCTTAACCTAGTAATATGTGCTCTTGAAATCATGCTTGCAGAAATTGCAAGTTCAACACACATTGCCTCCCCCACCAAGCTTTGCTCCAGGGCCTTCTTTCCTTGTCACATACTTCCACAAAGGGTATTTACTCTCTTGTGCTTGTTGTCTTGCTAAAACATGGTTAAAACGAGCATGAGCTTCACTAGAAGTAGTTGGAGCACTAATAGAAGCATAAGAGGATATGCTTGGAGGAGGAAGAGGAGGGGAGGGATTAGATGGGGCATTTCTCCATTTCCTTTGCTCTTTAGTTGTTGCCCCAACTAATTGAGACATTTTTCTTCTTCCTTGATGGTGAGCTTGAATCCTCCAAGTAAATCTCCCTTAAAATCAACTTGGAATCCCTTGCAAATGCTTCAAATCTCCCTTCACCTGCAAAAAGAACCCACCCTTAGCTCTCCCTTCAAGTTACAAATGCCGAAAAGAAAACCAGAAGGCGGGTTTTAAGAGACCGCGAGCTCCTTTTTCGCAGAACTTGTCCTGGAATCGGGACACGTTGTGTGCAGACATGGGACACGATCCCAACACATGTTCGACACGTGTTTTATCGTGTCCCAAAATCGGACACGATAAAACACGTGTTAGACACGTGTTGTATTGTGTCCCAAAATCGGACACGATAAAACATGTGTCAAACACGTGTTGGGATCGTGTTCGTGTTCGACACGCCACCACGGGACACTTTGCCCAATATGGACGTGTCCGGTGACTTAGCTAGACACTATGTTTTCTTCCAAGAATTTAACCACTACTTCCGCAGTTGCCTTCTTAGTAGGGATTGCTTCGACCCAGCGAGTGAAATAATCAGTACATGTCAATATGTATTTATACCCATTGGATGAAATCAGATCAAAACTAGCTAACTAAAGTAAGGATCGAAGTCTCTAGGAGGTGTTCAACAGTACACCAAACGAGGGTGTAGTCTAACGGTATCCGAGGTCACTACCCAGTGTTTCCCGCTTCCTTTGAGGAATTTCCCCACACTATGCCAAGAATCGATACGCCGGATTTTCGTATGTGGGAGGTTTATTGGGAAGTGTTAAACTAATTACTAGTCACTAAGTCTCTTTCTAGTTTGATCAGCATGTTCAGTCAAGATGTAGTGATCTAGAGCATACTTGGGACAAAGCCTTGTTAATTTTAAAAGTTTTTGAATCGGTTTTCTTGTTTATTAAGAACCCCAAGAGTCTTTTTTGGCTAGTAATTGGGCAAGCCCTTATCTTGAAACTGTACTTCGAGAAAGCAAGGGGGGTTATTT
This sequence comes from Larix kaempferi, assembly GCA_027924585.1. Classification (NCBI taxonomy): domain Eukaryota; kingdom Viridiplantae; phylum Streptophyta; class Pinopsida; order Pinales; family Pinaceae; genus Larix; species Larix kaempferi. Next base: position 10,793,193 of record BSBM01000344.1, read on the forward strand.
GCAAAGTAAATGACTGAAAAAATGAAATGTTTTCTAATTACTACACTACCGAGGTAGTGGGTTAGTATCCGATTTACTTTTTGCAAAAGATGAAACAATTTGTAATAAAAAAGTATAAGGTTTCGAAAAACGAAATAAAAAAAGGTTCCGAAGTCCTGAGAGAGTCAATGGCCCAATATTTGGATTGGACCACGACGTTAGATTTTAATTTAACTTGGTTGATTTTAGTTAATCTAATCTGATGTGAAAGTTATTAGGTTTGAAAAAATTGACAACAATCACAAAAATTGAACCGACACCAATCCCCCCTAGGGAGATGAGAAGCAAGCTTTGCGAGCTTGCTTCCAAAACACTTTTTATTACAAGTTACAATGCCAAACTGGAAAAGAAAGAACTCCTCTTTCTCCTTATAGATCTTGGAGAAAAGAGGTTACAAATGATGGAGGCAAAGTAGAGAAAGAAAGACAAGGTTCTAAGGAGAAAGAGGTTACAAATGATGGAGGCAAAGTACGGTAAGAAAGACAAGGTTCAAAGAAGGTTCTGGATCATCCAATATGGTCAAAGTGAGTGTTTCAAAACCTTCTATTTGCTGTCATAAAACAAAAACCAGCAAACGATATTAGTAGAAAAAGTGCCCAAAATCACTTTAAAAGTGATTTGGGCAAAATAAAAAAATACTAGAAAAAATTCTAAGTTAAAACTAGCTAACTAAAGTAAATAACTAAGATGGATTGACTAAAAAGCCAACCTCTTAGGGTCTTGGACAGCCTTGAAAAGGCAGCCAATGAAGCACTTGATTGCTTGATATAAACCTTAAAATTTTTAAGAGAAGAAATCTTTAATCAATCCTAAAATTTGACTTGAAAAAATTATTTAAAGACCTTTTTCTGAGCAAGACCCAACAAATAAATGATAACTTTGAACTACCTTGGATCTATGCATAAAAAAATCAAATCTGATTTTTATGATAAACTTACTAAACAAATCAAATCTGAAATTGTCACAAAACAAGTAACCAAGAAGATAGTAATTTTAATGAGAGAGAGTAAGGAGAAGAGAGCTTGTTGCCAAAAAGATCAAACAGAGAAAGCTTCTTTGTGGAGCGTTGAGGGATAGGGTTCTTGAAGGTTGTTGAAGATGGAGTGGAGTCAAACTTGATCCAATCCTTCTCCAAGCTTGGCAACCTGAAAGTTAAATCACAAAAACTTGCATACCCATGAGATCTTGTAAACACACAAACATAAATTAAAATAGCATGAAAATAAACTTATTTAACATGCAAATTTTTGATTTCGAATCATACATGGAAAGATAGAAATGAAAGTAAATTTACTTACAATTCCTATTCCTATTGATTCATAGAAAATCCTCAAGGCAAGATCTATATCAAGAGTAAACAAGAAATTTGCAAAAAAAGAACAAGTTACCTCATGAATAGCATCACAATGTTGATCCACACACCAAGGCACTACACATTTCGGCCTCCAAAGCTTCTTTATTGTCAATGCAAAAAGTATAACAGATTACAATAGCAAGCCTTCTCTCATTCCAACTCTAACTAGTTTGGAATGAGAGAGGTGCTCTCAATTTATAGAAAAAGGAAGAGAGAGGGGAGGGCGCATGAGTGAGGGAGAAACTCAAGCCTTGATGAGTGGCTTGATTAGGGCTGCCTCCACCTTTTGGGCTGCCCAAAAATCAGCCCAAATAGGGCCTATATTACAGCTGCAAATTTCCATAAATGAAGGACCTTCTCTCTTGGGAAATGTGCCCCCCTTTCATGGGGAAATGGGCCCAAGTGATGGGGAAAGGATCCCATGTTTGTAGCTGCCCCAAAAGTGTCATAAATCATGTCTTACATCTCCCCTAACATAGCTGATCCAAAAACTCTTACAAATCTCCATAATTTAGGAATTTGATTTTTTGACATTTTTTTCACTTTTTTGTATTTTTTTTTTGACTTTTTTGGCTTTTTGTGAAATAAAAGAAAAATAAAGTGCCCAAACACTTAGGAAAGTGGGTTTAGGGGTAAAGTGGGGGCTCTGAGTTAGAAAATGAGCACCCCCATTTGCCAAAAAGACCCCTAGACCACAATTTGATTACTTTTTCAATTTTTTTAATCAAACCATTAAAAAATGGCTTGTTTTTACGAAAAATATTTTTTCTCGGAACTTAAAAAAAACCTAGGGGGACTTAATACATGTCCATACGACTCAAAAATAATGCATAGCATGGTTTAATACATTGACACACTTAGGCTCTAATAACTTTCTAGGCCCTAACACCACGCCGACCACCCCATCTTTGGAGGATTGAGTTAAAAACTCGAAAATTATTAGTCATTTGTTCACAACAAATAATTTCCAAGGAAAAAAAACACTCTGGGCTAGTCGGATTAATGTTCAAGTCCTAGGAAGCCGAGTCTTTTACATAAATACACCATGCTAGTACATTTTATTACAAATTCTCTGAGGGGGTATGAACATGTGGTTATTAAAAAGGGGGCCAAAACTTGGCTTGATGGATCTCAAAACACTGATGATGAACACTTTGACATGATCAAGCTTTGCCGGTTCACTCGGAATCCACTAAGTGCAATTTAGTGGATAACATAGCCACCACAATCGAAGTCATCGAGGTAGTTGAAACTGAAGATTGCTGCTGTCATAGAAGATTGTTGCCGCCGTAGAAGCCACCAAAGCCGACACCTTGCCGATGTCCTGTAGCTGCTTGGATTTTTTTTTTTTTTGAAAGAGCCGCCGCCAAGGACACAACCGTCACATGATTTTCTCAACCACCTTTTTATTTTGCCATTCACCGGATTCTATCTTGAGCCGCCATTCATTTTTTTGTTCTTCTTTGAGCCACTGGTATGCCCAGCCATCAAAGAAATTCAAGATTTGTTTAGACGAATGGAGACACAGTTACCAAAGCATTCAAGTTAGTGATTTAATTACACTAGTTGTCCAAATTTTTGCAGCAGTTACACAGTCCGTACAATCGTTTTCTCAACCATCAAACGATCTGTACTATACAGCAACTGAAGTCTTTAGAAATTGAATTCGTTCGTACAATAGTCATGCAGTGGTAATTTCCAATAGTTTTATTGTTATTTCCAGTAGTAGTTATGTTTTAAGTTTTTAACAATGGAAATTCATAAAGTGTTCAAATCCGTTAAAACCATGGAGATGCCATGGCAAATAATGGAGTCGTGTTTAGATCCCGAGAAAGAAAATGCCGTTTCCAATGTGCTTGATTGTCATCCTGGAGTTTTTAACAACAAAGGAATTTTGAGGCAAAAGATTGGTCACACAGCCCATGCTGTCGGGTTTATCAAAGAAGAACCACTGGACACTGCTTGTGGTGTTTTTCTTATTTAAGAAAATTAGATTTATGCATTTTAAGAAGCTAGTGCTTTGAAGACACGAAAGGGAGCAGTTAAATAGCTCAGTATGGATGGTTTCCCAAAGAGTTTAGCAATTGTGAATCTAGGGAATGATCCCTAATTAGTCATAGAGACATGCATGTGGATTGCAGTCTACTAGTGAGGTTATGCGACATGCATGTGGATTGATGTCCAGTAATTGGCTTCGGGAGATTTGTGATTCAGAAGTTTGAGGAAGTGGAATCCAGGAACTCTAGAATTCAACTCAGGAATTACACCTTTCCAAGGGTTACGAGGTAGCTTGATGGGGCTCAACCTTGTCTAGGAATTGTGTTCAAAGAAGCTTCCAACACATGTTTTTTGATGTTTAACTTTCAGTCTGTGTTTTCATTCTATGTATTTGATTTCAGCTATCTTTCAACAATGTACGCCTTATGGTAAGATGTTAAGATATATGGCTACACATGTAATAAAATCACTTAAAGTGACTTAGGTTAAAAGTAGGGTTTTAGGCATCTTAGGTTTTTTGTCATATTAGGGTTAGGGTTTTGGTATCTCAAACTCTTTATAAGAGCGAGGACCTTCAATGTAATGTTGGACCGTCTCATAATAATATCATCGTTCATTGTGTTGTGTGATATTGAGCTCTCATAGATTTGGTGACATAACCCTATCTAGGGTTTCTTGTTTATCATTTTTTGTAATACTATCATAGGTCCTCTTGGGCATCTCACCCATTTAAATCAAATCCAACCAACCAACAATAACATAGATCCACCAACTCTAATTGGTGAAAACCTACAGGCAACCTCTGGAACAAATCAACCACCTATCATTGGTCCTCCTAGGCATCACATTTGTTGAAAATAAATCCATAACAGGCATCCATGTATTAGATCTACCACTTATCATAGGTGAAAGCATACTCTCATCACAAGAGCAACTAGAGTTTCATTTCATCAAATCCTTCACAAGTGCAAGTGCTCATCTCAAGCACACTAGGTTTCACCACCCAATCATCCTCAACAAGGTCAAGTACCACTCCTAGGTACAATGCAACTAAAATAACCCAACTCCCTCTTTATGGAAAGAGGGATTTTAGCAAATAGCTTTGATATCATGTTGAAATTTGTGTTATGACTTATATTGCAAACTCAGAAATTTCACCTCACACGGGAGGTTTCCTTGATCTAATCGTCATGAACTTGCCTTGGGTCTGATCTGAAATATTAATTTACAGCTGCAAACAATGGACAATATTTCACTTCACTTCAACCAAACACACTAGACAACCCAATAGAAAAGATACCAAGCATATGCCAACAAGTTTCGGTCCTTAGGGCACAATTTCCAAGCATATACCAGATCTAAAATCAATTTATTTACCAGAGATTCATAGCAGTAAATCTGCTCTCTATCTGCTATATATCTGTTAAATCACTTAACATTTTCAGCTGTATAATATGTCAAATTAGAGTGAACATCAAGTGCTGGAAATTACCCAATCAAGAAAGCAATGCAAGTTGAAAATCAAATCTGCAATTACACAAGTAATGGACAGCTAAAACTTCATATATATATATATATATACACTCAAAGTTGGTATATACTTTGAGTATATATATATATATATATATACTCAAAGTTGGTACAATTCCTCAAGCTCTCCAAAACCTTAACTAGGGAAAACCAAGAAAACCATAGCCACTATAACAAGCATAAATATAAATATAACGAGGATAATCACAATAATTCTAAATATTAAGTACATTAATGAAAACTTAAAAGTTGAAGTGTACATACCCCTTCACTTTGTGACCAGTGAATGTGTATAAGTCTATTGTCACAAGGCTCATTGTTCAATAAATTATTCATTATTCAATATATTCTTATATATTTTACAAAAATCGTTTGTCAATTTCATAGTGAACAGGAACTATCCAATACTTTGGTATCTGTGCCAAAATTCTTCGCCATCGCTTCACACATACTCAGTTGTGGGTTAAATCCATACTACTATACCTAGTAGCAACCCCACTGTATGATCTGTATAAAGTGCAACTGCCATCCTTCTGTACATTCTGTTGTTAATTCCTGACTTCACCGTACAACCGTGAATCCTATCATACTGTCCACATTCAACCATCATTGCTGTTGTACTACTGCTGCATTCAACCATCACCGTCTGTAATATGTATCGTTAACTGCAGGTCACACATCACTCAATTGTCATTATTTTGCACTTTGTACACCGCTGTCCAAATGTGTTTGTTAGTCCCGTACCTACTACGAGCTGTACAAATTTTGTGCATTCAATCGCACTTACTATCCGTACGCAGCAAATTTTGCACTGTTGTACCTGCTACCTCCAATCCGTACTTCAATTGTCACATCTTAGCCATCTTTGAAATCACGTGCCCTTCTGCTGCCAATTATAGTAAATTGTCAATTTTTTAAAGGGTCTCTTGAAAGGTCATACTCCTTTTTAATTTTGTTTTCCCTCCTTTTGACAAGTTCTATATATAAGGTACCTTTTTATATGTAAAAGAAAAATTAAAAAGTTACCTTTTAAAAAAAAAAAATTAAAGTGGGTTCTATAAAGAAAAAGGAAAAACCCAAGATGGTAAGAAATGATGAATTACACATAGACATTAATCGATGTAGAGATGAAGTCAACAACTTAAGACATCTCCATGGTAATGTTGAAAAAGGATCAAAAGAGTTAGGGGAAAAAATCGACAGGTTAATAGAAGAAACACATAAAACATTTGGAGAGAGAATTTACAAGCTAATGGAGAATTCCAAAAAACTGTGGGAAGAACGATGGCAAACCCTATTAGGAATACAAAACGATGATAGGGATGAAACAACGAAGATATTAATGATCATAGTGAAAGGATTGATTAGCTAACCAAAAGGGTAGGTGCATTATTTGCACAACCCTTAGTCCACCAAAGATCACCACCAAGCTCAAACTACCAAACACTAATTACCATAGATATCTAGATGATAAATATGATGGATTGGATGATCGAAGGGCTATCATGTGGGTTAATAAAATCAATGGAATTTTTTCTATAAACCCACCTACTAGTGAATTGGAAAAGATATCCATGGCATCTTTATATTTAGAAGGTGATGTTTATGATTGGTTCACATGGTGGTCTAGAAAAACTAGTGGTTTCTCAGTCAACTAGAAAATGTTCACTGTTACGCTTTTGCTATTTTATAACGTTCCAGCAGGTCATTTGGCAGAGGAGGGATTAATAAGGTCAAGTGTGGGCTTTCCGTATGTGGTTGGCCATGGCTTGGCCCCTTGATTATGCTCTTGGAAGTACTATGGCTTAATGGCATTGCTAACTGCCCTTTGTTGGGGTTTTTAACCCCGGGGTTGGCGTCTGGGACTTCCAGGGGTAGGTCATTGGGTCACATGACCACCACCTTTTTTTTGCTTTGAGGGGGCTATTACTTCATCCAAGGAGGTCTTTCCCTGATCCATCACCCCTCTCACACCACACTTAGACCTACAACTGATTTGACCCTAGACCTACAACTGATTTGACCCTCTCTGACCAAATCAACCCCTTGATGCTTTTATGATCGATCAAGCCTCAAGCTAAGGCAAGGGGGGCATTGAGGGACATTTTTCATTATTCTGGGGTTAGTAGGGGCATAACGTCCCCCTTGGCTCACTCTTGCAGTCACAGTAAGGCCTTGGCTTGCTTATTTTAGTGTTTTTCATCAGTTTATATTGGTTTTAACTTTTAGGCCTTAGTCCCTAACGTGTGGGTGACATGACCTAATTTCATCTTATGTTGGAATATTTTAATATTATTTTGTTTTAATTTTAAATTGACATGTAGGCTCGATCAACTTTAAATTTTTGTGCTAAAATGGATAAATATATCCATTCAAAATTTAGTTGTAAAGCACAAGACTTGGGGACAAAAATCATGTTTATCATTTTTCTCTTACTCTATGGGCTAAGGAAGCGATGCGCACCTCTTGAGGAAAGTCTTTTCTTTGGTTTAAGGCAAAATCTGAAAGTGTTCTTTGGTTTCATGCACATGCTAAGGTGATACTAGAATTGTTGGATAGACACATGCACAAGGAGGTATCTAGGGCTTCTATCTTGATCTCTCTTTGTTAAAAGTTGATAACTTCATGCCCTTTGTGGATTGAGTGGTAGTTTTAGTGCTGTATTTTCTCTATTTGAGCTTCTTATCAACCTTTTTGTCATCTTGGTATGCTGGAGAACGTCCTCATTGAAGGAGTTTTCCTTGGCTTGGGCCTTGGATCTCTGTTTTTTTCCTTGCTAGACTACATTAAAGAGCCCTAAAGGATGTTAAAGGAGGCCCTAATTGTTGATTTTTGTAACTAGGAAAGTGTTCCCCTAGGTGACTTTTGCCTTAGTCACTTAAAATGGGGAAATAAAGTGACCCTTGCATTAAATGACTTGAGATGAGCATTTAATTTGACTTTAGTGATTAAAGTTACTTTTTGATAAATTTAAGTGAGGTGAGTGAAATTAATTTTTAGAAGAAATTAAAAGAGCATTTAATCTCATCCACTCATCTAATCCAATCTCAGCCATTGGATTAGATTGCTTTTCACTCACCCTATGGTTCAGTCAAAAAGAGCATGGGAAGGGAAGAGAGAAAGATAGAGGGCACGATTTTCGAGGAGGTTCATGGGCATTTATGAGCAGCACGAATTTCGAGGCAAAGAGATTTAGTAACAGCACGAATCTCGAGGATACCGTACAACATTAATTCTGGGCACGAGTTTCAAGGAGGGTTTTTTGGGCACATTTCCTGAGAACAATATCACGGTTTTCAAGGCAGGAAAACAAGGCACAATTCCTGAGACAATTAACACAGTTTTTGAGGCTATACAACACGAATCCCGAGGAAAGGATAGGCACAAAAATCGAGGACTGTACAGTACGGATTTCTATCCTTTTTCCAACATGGATTTTGAGGTTCAGACAGGCACAAAAATCGAGGCAGTTCCAACACGTTTTTCGAGGCAGTCTGTGGGTGGGTTGAAAACTCAGAAAACTTTCATGGTATCAGAGTTTGGTGGGCAGAAAACTAAAGTTATTTCAGACAGTCAGTGATTTCTTTTGTCAGTGGGCAACACCTTGTTGAGTTGGTAGTGAGATGGCTACAGGACTTAGGTTGGAGGATAGGCTAGATGGGACTGGGAATTTTGTGCCATGGAAGGCTAGGATTATGCTGATTTTGGAGGAAAATGAACTTTGGGATGAAGTGGTAAAGAACACTACAGCCAACCCAATTCAAATTCTAGCTTCCACAGATGCAGCAGCGTTATCAACTTTCAACAAGAAGGATTGTAAGTCTAGGAGAATTATTCTTCATGCAGTTAAAGACCACATCATTCCACACATTTTAGGTAAAGACCATGCATATAAAATGTGGGATGCTTTGACTAGTTTATACTAGAGCACTAATGAGAACCGGAAGATGGTTCTAAGAGAGAAGCTGAAGGGTATAAAGATGAATGGTGGAGAGGGAGTGACATCTTACCTTTCCAGGATATCTTAGGTTAGAGATGAGCTAGCAGCAGTTGGGGAGGTAGTTACAGCTACTGAGCTTGTGCGAACAGCAGTGAATGGGGCTTCCAAGCCTTGGGGTGCTTTTGTGCAGGCTATAGTTGGTAGGGAGAACTTACCTTCCTGGGATAGACTGTGGGATGATTTTGTACAAGAGGAGACCAGGAGAGGTCTTGTGCAGGGCAGCTCTTCAGAGGGTAGGGAGGATGAGGAGAATGTGGCATTGACTGCAAAGGGCAAGAAGAAGAAGAAGGGCCCTAATCAGGGTGGGGCCAAGCAGCAACAGGAGCAGGGTGGGCAGAAGAAAGATTTAAGCAAAGTCAAGTGCTTTGCTTGTCAGGGATTTGGGCACCATGCTTCTCAGTGTCCAAAGAAGAAGAAGAAGCAACATACAATAGCCTCAGCGGAGATTGATGATTTTGGAGAGAGATTTTAGAGAGAGTTTTCTCTTTGTGTTGGACATGTTGAGAGAGAGAGAGCCTCTATTGTCACCAACACTGATTTGGATATTGAGATGGAGTATTCTTTGATGACTGGCCATCAGATGGACCACCATCTAAGGAAATAGCAACTGTGCCAACAAGGACTTCCCTAACTTCCCTTCTTGTTTCTTGGATTACCTCATTTGGCTCTTCCCCATGGGGAGACACAACTCTTTTAACAAATTTCACCTACAGTCAAGAAGTCTCTATGTTCTTCCAAGGGAGGTGGCTCTCTAGATATGACAGTGTTATGACTAGAACCTTCCCCTGAAGGAACAGGAATAACCATGTTTTCCAGTCTAGGAGAAACTGACTCAGAATGAAATGTAGAGGAAGTAGGAATGTGAGAAAGATCATGAGTATGATGACTAGATGACTCAGACGGTAGGAGGAAACTAGGGATATGCGGATATGTAGATAAAGCATGGCTTTGAGGCTCTGAAGGAGTTTGAAAAATAGCAAGGTTATTTAGATTATATTCTCCTTCAGGAGCATCATTAATTAGGGCATCCTCTTCCCAACTCAGAGAGTTATCATAGACTTGAATTAGGCTACCGTCTTCTAAGGATAAATGAGAAAAAGAATTTTCTGTATCAGAATAATAAGTGGCTTCAGGCTCTTCATTTGTTTCAACCCTAGTAGATGTTGCAAGATTGTTTTCCCATGGGTAGATAGGTGCAAGCCCTTGGCTTTCTCTCTCTGTATTGTGATCAGTCAAGGCAAACCACTCCCTAACAGTGAAAGGAATTCTTTCTCCCCTCCTAATATCATCAAACTCATCTTCATGTATTGGGTTTTCAATGTTCTCCTCATTGTGCGTTTGCTCATGAAGGTTTTCTATTGGGGGAGTTTGTTCCATGCTTTGATCATCAAGCAAACTCTCATCTCTTCCTATATTTCTTATGCCATTCTCAACCCATTCAAGTGTGTGATCTTCTATAGAAGGTTCTTGCATGTTTTCATTGTTTTGTTCGTGATCTTGGGGTTGATTTTCATGTCCTCTCAATTCATCTATTTCCTCAACAAATTCATTTCCAATTGTTCTTGTTATTTCAATCATTTGCTTATCTTCCCAAAAAGAATCAGAATCTTCCATGACCATACACATATTTTGATTAACTTCATATAATTCATCCTCATCTTTAACAAGGTTAGTTTTGGCATTATTTAACAATTCATCCCCATATGTGTTTTTTAACCCTTCATCAAAAGACTCAACATGCTCATTATAACAAGGTTCTCTGTTAACCCGAATCAAAGCTCCATCAGGGTTGGGAACACAAATAAATGATAAATCCATCATAAGGTATCCACCTAGACCAGCTGCCCATTTTCTAGATAAAAGCATTCCATATGCTGGGGGTAAGTCAATGACAACTACATCCATCATAGTAGAAATGTCTGAACATGCGAAAAGATCAGCCCTAAGGTTTTTAATCAAGCCATAAGACGGTACTCGTCGGGAATCTATACCACAAACATTTCCATAAGGCCTAGTCACTTCAAGTCCCATTTCCTTCATAACTTGTAAAGGCATAACGTTCATTGCTGCTCCAGAATCCAACATACAGTTATGAAGGAGCATGTTTTGAATATGCAAGGTAAGGTAAAAGGGAGAGTGACCACCGCTCTTTCTTTCATAAATGGCTGAATGGATATTTATTGGTGGATACTTTTCTGTTTCACTAGGTTGTGTTCCACTAAGCTTTTGGATATGACATGATTCAAGGACCGGTTCAGGAGTTTTCTCTTGGCCAATACCATTGAAAAATTCCTCTACTTGGCATCTAACAGAGGGCACCTTCATTAACTCAGTGACAGGGATGTTACACATTATCTTGCTTAGCTCTTTCTTCATATCGATCTTAAGATCATAATCATCTATGGCAAGATCTTCTTCTTCCTTTTTATCTTCACCAATCTTTTTATGTTTATCAAGGAAAGAAGGCTGGGAGGTACTTCCTCGTTTGTAGATTTGATACTTTGGTTGCTCTTTAGGTTTTGGGAGTTCTAAGGCACAACATGTGGAGCTAGGTTCTTCAACTATATCATCTTCTTGCTCCCATGGCTCTTCTTCTAAAAGGATTCTTCCAAAGTCTTCATCATAAGATAAGTCATTTATAAAGTTGATGTTTTCTGGTTGGTCATCATGGTCAATGGTGTCAGAGGGTATTTCTTCTTCTTCATCACACCAATTGACTTCTTTCTTTTCAGAGTTTTCTGGATACTCAGGTCGTCGTCTATCCCTATCCCCATCAGGCCTTCTATTATTATTCCAGTAAGGTTTAGGGCCATAAGGATTCCTATGTCTCTCAGGGTCATTCAAACTTGCCACATTCTTAGTTAGGACAGTTAATTGTTTCATCATTTCTTGCATGACTTCTAAAGTGTCCTTGGAATCCTTTGGCACACTCACAGGTTCCTTTGGTTTTCGGAGTCTAGGGTCAGATCTGGAAGTGGATGGGGTGAATTGATCAAAAAAGTTTTGTTTCCCCATGGATGCTACATTTTGCTCAGCCATTTTAGCATTTGATTGAGCGGTCTTTAAGTCATTTGGGTTTTTATCCTTTAGCTGATAACCAACCCATCCCTCAAAAGCATTCAAGTAGTGAATGACAACTGCTTGATCTTTTGGTCTAATTTCTTCAGGGATAACAGCTACAGTCTTGTCAAATCTTATGTTAAACTCATGGACTGTTTCATTTTCTCTTTTCTTGATGTCAAAAAGTTGGTGTAAGAGAAATTTCCCATCTAACTTTCGGGACCACTCACTGTTTAGCTTGTTGACAAAGTTATCATACCCATCAATGGATGAGGCAGGCAACCTGTCAAACCACTTCCTAACATCTCCTTCCAAGGATGCCAGGAGACCCCTCATGAACACATCTTCCTCAGATGCTCCATATGCTTCCATGTGTTCCCATACTTTATCAATGTGGTCTTCAATTGATATAGCGGATACTCCATCAAATCTGGGAACCTTTTCAAAATACTTTTCAGGCATGTCATGGGGTGCACCCTGGATTTGGGAAAAGTCTAAAGGAGATGGTTTTGCCTTTCTTCCAAAAATCCTAGGAGCTTGTGGTGGAGGAACATTCTGGTTTCCCGGGTTTGTTCCGGCCATTGGATTTGGTAAGTTTATGTTTAAGTTTGAACTAGGAGATGAGGGAGGAACCGACTTGATCAAAGGGGATCCTGAAGCTCTGTTTGGAGAATCGTTAACCAATTTCCAAAGGTAGTTAGATGGTTGTGCTTTAGGATCTCTTTTACGATATGTGACTGGGGTTCCTTCAACTTGATCTAAGTTTACTTTGCTTCTCGTGTTGTAAGGATGTAAATGAGCTCGCTCCTCAGCGGAGTCACGATTGGGAGTCGCCAGGTAGATTTAACTCTTCTACCAAGATATGTGTCGTTGTATATGCAGGAAGGACTAGGGCAAGCTATTGCCTCCCCGGCAACGGCGCCAAAATGTTATCACCTAAACTGTAGTTACCCCTATGGATGGATCCAGTCATGGATGGCAATAGGGAAGGGCAACTTGAAAGGTGCAACCACAATCACCTCGACCTCCAATATGTATGGTTGTCACGCCAGTCGAGGCAACCTTCGCTTATGTTATCTAGCCCAGACAACAAAGGGGGAGACCCGATCTACTCCCGATAGGAGAGATCAAAACCGAGACACCAAATCAGGGTATTTCCAAGTGAAGTTAGGTGTATGGTTTATCCTAGACCTAAGGATGAAGTCACAAGCCAAGTGAGGGTTCAATAGATATAGCTTTGGTTCATAGTTGAATGTAAGAGTGACTTATAATGTTTATAGTGAGATCTAGGGCTAGTGTACTAGTTCAATGTCAAAAGATCCACTGCCTTGGGAACCGTGTCCAATGCAGGATAGTTAAAGGGTTGTATTGGGGCTAACTAGTACATGAGACAAGCTTGACCATGGTTCATGATGTCTTCAAAGGTATAGTTTACCATGCCTAAGTTAAACCACAAGTCAATCCAACAATCTAGGAAAGTTGAATTACCTTGTAGAGAAACCAGTGCCTTGGGAATTGGGAAGTGGAGTCAAAGTGGGGTTGACTTATGGTTAGGACTCCCACAACATGAGATAAGTGGACAGTATAGGTCTTGATGGTTAAATGTGTCTAGATCTAGGTTTAACCCAAGTGGACCACAATCCCTAAAAACAAGGAATGCAGTCCCCAAGGCAAGATTTGACAAAGTGACAGTCTAGACCTATGTTTTGAATTATTCCGGTTTCAGATCTGCAATAATCTCAAGTACCCAGTTCCTAGAAGTGAGTGAACTCACTTCTCCAAGGTGGTGCGACTTTACCCAAGGAGGCTTCAAATGGGGTTTAGGTGGGTCAAATCATGTCGGATGGCATCCAAACTTTAGATCCTAGTAGATCGGTCAGGTAGGAGTATGGATCTATAATTTCATGGCAATCCACCGGTTAGATCTTAGTAGATCTGAGTTTAAGTATTCCAAGTGGTCCAAAATGGGGATTAAATCCCTTAAAATGTGGAATGGGGCCCACAAGGTAAATTCCAAGAAAGGGACAACCTGGGTGTATGTTATTTGATGTGTAGATGTCAAATCAAGTGGAATCTCAAACACCCATCAATTAGATCTAGGTCAACTTGCTCAAATGGTGAAGTGCGCCTTACTTGGGAGAAGCTAAGTTGGCTTGGGAGAGGGGTCAAACGGAAGCCAATCCTCACCAAACTATAGATCCGGGATGCCGTGGATGCTATCGAGGTGGGTTTTCAATATCATGCCCAACAACCCACTAGATCTAAGTAGATCTAAGAAAATGTAAAATGGGGGTTTTGAAATATTTAGGGTTTTAACAATTTATGAGTTATGTCAATGGATTGGATAGAGGAAAGAGAAACAAACCTGTGGATCTTACCTGGGTAACCTTGTAGATGCCTTGATGATGATGATCTATGCAATCCCGATCAATTTGGAAGCTTTGAGGTAGTTTCTATGCAAATCGATTTTGTCCAAGAAGCCAATGCGCCCTCTCTCCTGCACAACAAACGTCAACAATATCAGATTTGATGCATCAAGAGATAAGACTAATGCCACAAAAGAAGTAACAGAAAGATAGCATAGATCACAATGATACTAATGATAACCCCCTGATACAAGCGAATGCCAAGAAAGTCGATTTGAAGAAGCCTTGCAAAATCGCCCTTGTTGAAGTCGCCCTCCTGTAGACAAACAATGATTTCCAAGAGATAGATCTTACCACAATTTCCAAATGCTAGGTTGCAATAGACTTTCCAATCACCATCTAAGAACACCAGATGCAAAGGAGACCACAAGAATTTCCACAAGAATATTTTTCTATACCAATAATCCAAGAGCCAAAGACCCTTTACAATGAGAAGCTCTCTCCTTTAAATAGGAAGGAGAGGCACCAAAACCCTAACCACTTTTTGAATGAGTGGCTAAGATTAAAAGATACAAATGTCTAATCAATGGTTGAGATGAGCTCAACAACATAATACATGGATCACAATAAAATATAACATAAGTGGACAAAGTCGCCCTAGGAGAGGGGAATCCCACCAAATCATGATGACAAAATATCATAAGAGGCTCATGGTGGGTCCAAGGGGTAATTTTATCCCTCCTTGGTCAATCCCCATGGCACAATAACCAATAAATAATCATAAAAGTACCAAATCGTGCCTCCCTAGTGAAGTCGTGGTCCTCAAAAGACCTCAAAAATCCACAAAAAGTGCCATAAGTGATGGATGCGGGCCCCGATGAAGCTGAAACTGCTGGAGAAGGTGTAGAAGGTCCCGATCTATCATCACTGATCATCCCATGCCATAACTTTGCCTCAGTAGCCCAAATCGATTTCCTCAATAGCCATTTCTACCAATCCTGAAATGCCTCGGGAAACGTGAAACTGCCCAAACAGCCTCCTGGAGTGATGGCGCTGTCAAGGTGAGGGCACCAATGTGTCCGGAAGGGGGGTAATATGGTAAAAACAAGTGGCTGGACCACCCCCTCCATCATCAGCGCCCTAGGTCAACCGGATAAAAGTCATCTCTGCTCCGATAGGGCCTCCAACAGACCAAAACTGCACTAGGACAGCCTACTGAGGCTAAATCATCACTGTAAGTGCCCGGAACTTAAAACAAGCTGTCCCATTGGACTCAGAAGGTCCAAATCCATCCAAGATGTGTACTCATACACCATATGAATCTCTGCATGATCAAAATAAATATCCAATGTACCGGAACAAGGCCAATAATAATGATCTGTAAATGACCAAACACTGCTGTATCCCAAGAATCATCATCATAACCCTGTAGCTGCTGCATAGAATCATCCTGTATGTGTACATAGACCATATATCATGTATCCATATCATCATAAGGTCCAACATCTCATGTCCCATGGTCCTCCATGGTCAAACTAGGTCTAACCAAGACCAAATACAACTCAGACCATCATCCATAGCTGCTGCAAGGTGTCAAGGTTAATACATGCTCTACAACTTATTCGAATAACAATTATAACACAGAGTAATCATGACTGGCGATCTAAATCCAAATATATAGTGTCGTTAATTATTATTATTACTCAGACTAGACTTTCAGGACCATACTCACTTCATAGTTGTGATCAATTTGCTAGTGAAGGGTGAAGGCTGAAATAACTGGCTAGGCTAAGGGATGACTTGACTGACTTGACTTTGTGACACTTTGGCAAGGGAAAGGGAATACACACCATAGTATATACTGAATGAGCAATAACACAGGGAATGGCGGTGTCTCACAAATGGATGAGTTGTTTAAAGAGGGTTTATTCACCTTCACAGATGCGCACAATCCATAATACAAAGAAGGCCAGCAATTGTTTAGATATAACATTTAAGTTCCATTGCCTTTTGGGCCTGAAGTTTCCATAGCCTTGATCTATGTGTGTTTACAAACACATTGCATAGATTTACTTTTATTTTTAGGCTTTCTGCTGCAGGTGTGTTTTTAAGGCACTTGTTTACCTGAGCACTTCTAGGTGTGTCATGGACAACTTGTTTACCTAGGTATTTATTTTTCCAAAAGATATAACATTTTATTTTTCATGGCCATTTTCAATTGGCATTTCTTTCACATACAAGATATAGCATTTCATTTTTCAGATTTTGTATTCATGGCAGCACTAAAAGTTTCAAGTTTAGCCAACACAACTTTAGTGACTAGGGGGAATTCTCAAGGAACTCCAACTCACCATAGGTAAGTTTTGTCACCAACTCAGAGCCGAGACACAATAAACAGGGAGGCTCATCCAATACAGAGGCTACAGTGGGGAAAGGTCCTCCATGTCACTAGTCAAGTAGCAAATCAGGGTAATAATCTAAAAGGTAGGCCACGGATGGATGAAGACAATGAAATGATGGAGCCAACACTAGCAAGCCAGAGTATGGTGTAATGATCACCTCTATTCTCCCTAAGGAGGGTATGTACCAATGAGTATGAATAGTGAACTTCTAAGTCTGAGTAGGGACAATATAATATAAATAATAGGTCAACCAGGTCCATGTATCTATATGATCGCCAGATCATGACACTAAGTGCTAAGACATGCTATAAGAAAAAGTATAAAAGCAATCTAACCATAACACCATGATATACCTGCTGAGTCATATACCTGAATGCACATCAACCTGTACCATCATCTGTCCTCTGGAACTGCTGCTGTAACTCTAGGCACTACTGTCTGCTCTGTACCAATGGTATAATGGTTACATCGGTCATCTCTCTGAGTGTCCTGAAACTCAGTCATGGCATGGGGAATACAACTGCTGCCCACAATCTGATAGTGATCCAATATAGATGCTCATCTCAGCATCTCAAATGTAAGGGAACTGGCTGAATAGTGTACTGGAATGAGAAAAATAATGTATGGTAGCCCGGCTACTATATATGTGATAACATCTGGCTCCGGCTGGGACAAGTGCTCGGCTGAAATGAGCGCTTGAGAACCTCAGAATCTCTGGTCCTCGAACTCTGCTACTCGAATCCACGATCCAGCACTCTACCATTTTATTTCCAGCTTTATTCTTGCAACCTATTTTCTGCATTCACAAACATCTAAAGAAAATACCTCATGCCGCATGTGTGGGAAAAATATAAAATCAACTGAAATCAAATCTACTCTATGTCAGAAATATAAATGCATAAAGTATAAATGCAAAAAGTAAATTAAACTACTAACATAATTTGCAAAATTTGAAATTTATTGTGCAGGAAAAGAAAAAGTGACAGGTACTCAGTTAAACTAGGAGCTTACAAAGGAGCTTAGAGACTAAGAAGATGCCAGACTCAATGGCTGAAAAGACTAACTACTGCCTAAGTAGGCTTATTCGGTTTCCTACCTACCCTAATCTACCAGGCAATGCAAGCGGAGAGACCCCAACTATGTGGGATCAGGGATGTGATCCCTCAAGTCCCTCTGATGGATAGGATATAAAATACGTCGTCCACTCCCAGTGGTCAGAAAGCACATGCCATCAATGCATCGTTCTACTGTGAAAGGTCCAACCCATAAGTCATCAGCTTGCCCCGATCTTATATGCAGTAAATGGTTGGGGATAATGACTTGACTTCCTGTAGGAAACCTATTTCTATTGACTGACTCAGGGATAACTCCAATGTTACGAATAAGCATGGGGTGGATTTCGGCAGGGTTTTGCGGTTGAGGTGTGACAATCCTCGAGTTTCTCCTAGAAGGAACTGCATCAGTTCTGGGTGGACCACCATCTAAGGAAATAGCAACTGTGCCAACAAGGACTTCCCTAACTTCCCTTCTTGTTTCTTGGATTACCTCATTTGGCTCTTCCCCATGGGGAGACACAACTCTTTTAACAAATTTCACCTACAGTCAAGAAGTCTCTATGTTCTTCCAAGGGAGGTGGCTCTCTAGATATGACAGTGTTATGACTAGAACCTTCCCCTGAAGGAACAGGAATAACCATGTTTTCCAGTCTGGGAGAAACTGACTCAGAATGAAATGTAGAGGAAGTAGGAATGTGAGAAAGATCATGAGTATGATGACTAGATGACTCAGACGGTAGGAGGAAACTAGGGATATGCGGATATGTAGATAAAGCATGGCTTTGAGGCTCTGAAGGAGTTTGAAAAATAGCAAGGTTATTTAGATTATATTCTCCTTCAGGAGCATCATTAATTAGGGCATCCTCTTCCCAACTCAGAGAGTTATCATAGACTTGAATTAGGCTACCGTCTTCTAAGGATAAATGAGAAAAAGAATTTTCTGTATCAGAATAATAAGTGGCTTCAGGCTCTTCATTTGTTTCAACCCTAGTAGATGTTGCAAGATTGTTTTCCCATGGGTAGATAGGTGCAAGCCCTTGGCTTTCTCTCTCTGTATTGTGATCAGTCAAGGCAAACCACTCCCTAACAGTGAAAGGAATTCTTTCTCCCCTCCTAATATCATCAAACTCATCTTCATGTATTGGGTTTTCAATGTTCTCCTCATTGTGCGTTTGCTCATGAAGGTTTTCTATTGGGGGAGTTTGTTCCATGCTTTGATCATCAAGCAAACTCTCATCTCTTCCTATATTTCTTATGCCATTCTCAACCCATTCAAGTGTGTGATCTTCTATAGAAGGTTCTTGCATGTTTTCATTGTTTTGTTCGTGATCTTGGGGTTGATTTTCATGTCCTCTCAATTCATCTATTTCCTCAACAAATTCATTTCCAATTGTTCTTGTTATTTCAATCATTTGCTTATCTTCCCAAAAAGAATCAGAATCTTCCATGACCATACACATATTTTGATTAACTTCATATAATTCATCCTCATCTTTAACAAGGTTAGTTTTGGCATTATTTAACAATTCATCCCCATATGTGTTTTTTAACCCTTCATCAAAAGACTCAACATGCTCATTATAACAAGGTTCTCTGTTAACCCGAATCAAAGCTCCATCAGGGTTGGGAACACAAATAAATGATAAATCCATCATAAGGTATCCACCTAGACCAGCTGCCCATTTTCTAGATAAAAGCATTCCATATGCTGGGGGTAAGTCAATGACAACTACATCCATCATAGTAGAAATGTCTGAACATGCGAAAAGATCAGCCCTAAGGTTTTTAATCAAGCCATAAGACGGTACTCGTCGGGAATCTATACCACAAACATTTCCATAAGGCCTAGTCACTTCAAGTCCCATTTCCTTCATAACTTGTAAAGGCGTAACGTTCATTGCTGCTCCAGAATCCAACATACAGTTATGAAGGAGCATGTTTTGAATATGCAAGGTAAGGTAAAAGGGAGAGTGACCACCGCTCTTTCTTTCATAAATGGCTGAATGGATATTTATTGGTGGATCCTTTTCTGTTTCACTAGGTTGTGTTCCACTAAGCTTTTGGATATGACATGATTCAAGGACCGGTTCAGGAGTTTTCTCTTGGCCAATACCATTGAAAAATTCCTCTACTTGGCATCTAACAGAGGGCACCTTCATTAACTCAGTGACAGGGATGTTACACATTATCTTGCTTAGCTCTTTCTTCATATCGATCTTAAGATCATAATCATCTATGGCAAGATCTTCTTCTTCCTTTTTATCTTCACCAATCTTTTTATGTTTATCAAGGAAAGAAGGCTGGGAGGTACTTCCTCGTTTGTAGATTTGATACTTTGGTTGCTCTTTAGGTTTTGGGAGTTCTAAGGCACAACATGTGGAGCTAGGTTCTTCAACTATATCATCTTCTTGCTCCCATGGCTCTTCTTCTAAAAGGATTCTTCCAAAGTCTTCATCATAAGATAAGTCATTTATAAAGTTGATGTTTTCTGGTTGGTCATCATGGTCAATGGTGTCAGAGGGTATTTCTTCTTCTTCATCACACCAATTGACTTCTTTCTTTTCAGAGTTTTCTGGATACTCAGGTCGTCGTCTATCCCTATCCCCATCAGGCCTTCTATTATTATTCCAGTAAGGTTTAGGGCCATAAGGATTCCTATGTCTCTCAGGGTCATTCAAACTTGCCACATTCTTAGTTAGGACAGTTAATTGTTTCATCATTTCTTGCATGACTTCTAAAGTGTCCTTGGAATCCTTTGGCACACTCACAGGTTCCTTTGGTTTTCGGAGTCTAGGGTCAGATCTGGAAGTGGATGGGGTGAATTGATCAAAAAAGTTTTGTTTCCCCATGGATGCTACATTTTGCTCAGCCATTTTAGCATTTGATTGAGCGGTCTTTAAGTCATTTGGGTTTTTATCCTTTAGCTGATAACCAACCCATCCCTCAAAAGCATTCAAGTAGTGAATGACAACTGCTTGATCTTTTGGTCTAATTTCTTCAGGGATAACAGCTACAGTCTTGTCAAATCTTATGTTAAACTCATGGACTGTTTCATTTTCTCTTTTCTTGATGTCAAAAAGTTGGTGTAAGAGAAATTTCCCATCTAACTTTCGGGACCACTCACTGTTTAGCTTGTTGACAAAGTTATCATACCCATCAATGGATGAGGCAGGCAACCTGTCAAACCACTTCCTAACATCTCCTTCCAAGGATGCCAGGAGACCCCTCATGAACACATCTTCCTCAGATGCTCCATATGCTTCCATGTGTTCCCATACTTTATCAATGTGGTCTTCAATTGATATAGCGGATACTCCATCAAATCTGGGAACCTTTTCAAAATACTTTTCAGGCATGTCATGGGGTGCACCCTGGATTTGGGAAAAGTCTAAAGGAGATGGTTTTGCCTTTCTTCCAAAAATCCTAGGAGCTTGTGGTGGAGGAACATTCTGGTTTCCCGGGTTTGTTCCGGCCATTGGATTTGGTAAGTTTATGTTTAAGTTTGAACTAGGAGATGAGGGAGGAACCGACTTGATCAAAGGGGATCCTGAAGCTCTGTTTGGAGAATCGTTAACCAATTTCCAAAGGTAGTTAGATGGTTGTGCTTTAGGATCTCTTTTACGATATGTGATTGGGGTTCCTTCAACTTGATCTAAGTTTACTTTGCTTCTCGTGTTGTAAGGATGTAAATGAGCTCGCTCCTCAGCGGAGTCACGATTGGGAGTCGCCAGGTAGATTTAACTCTTCTACCAAGATATGTGTCGTTGTATATGCAGGAAGGACTAGGGCAAGCTATTGCCTCCCCGGCAACGGCGCCAAAATGTTATCACCTAAACTGTAGTTACCCCTATGGATGGATCCAGTCATGGATGGCAATAGGGAAGGGCAACTTGAAAGGTGCAACCACAATCACCTCGACCTCCAATATGTATGGTTGTCACGCCAGTCGAGGCAACCTTCGCTTTATGTTATCTAGCCCAGACAACAAAGGGGGAGACCCGATCTACTCCCGATAGGAGAGATCAAAACCGAGACACCAAATCAGGGTATTTCCAAGTGAAGTTAGGTGTATGGTTTATCCTAGACCTAAGGATGAAGTCACAAGCCAAGTGAGGGTTCAATAGATATAGCTTTGGTTCATAGTTGAATGTAAGAGTGACTTATAATGTTTATAGTGAGATCTAGGGCTAGTGTACTAGTTCAATGTCAAAAGATCCACTGCCTTGGGAACCGTGTCCAATGCAGGATAGTTAAAGGGTTGTATTGGGGCTAACTAGTACATGAGACAAGCTTGACCATGGTTCATGATGTCTTCAAAGGTATAGTTTACCATGCCTAAGTTAAACCACAAGTCAATCCAACAATCTAGGAAAGTTGAATTACCTTGTAGAGAAACCAGTGCCTTGGGAATTGGGAAGTGGAGTCAAAGTGGGGTTGACTTATGGTTAGGACTCCTACAACATGAGATAAGTGGACAGTATAGGTCTTGATGGTTAAATGTGTCTAGATCTAGGTTTAACCCAAGTGGACCACAATCCCTAAAAACAAGGAATGCAGTCCCCAAGGCAAGATTTGACAAAGTGACAGTCTAGACCTAGGTTTTGAATTATTCCGGTTTCAGATCTGCAATAATCTCAAGTACCCAGTTCCTAGAAGTGAGTGAACTCACTTCTCCAAGGTGGTGCGACTTTACCCAAGGAGGCTTCAAATGGGGTTTAGGTGGGTCAAATCATGTCGGATGGCATCCAAACTTTAGATCCTAGTAGATCGGTCAGGTAGGAGTATGGATCTATAATTTCATGGCAATCCACCGGTTAGATCTTAGTAGATCTGAGTTTAAGTATTCCAAGTGGTCCAAAATGGGGATTAAATCCCTTAAAATGTGGAATGGGGCCCACAAGGTAAATTCCAAGAAAGGGACAACCTGGGTGTATGTTATTTGATGTGTAGATGTCAAATCAAGTGGAATCTCAAACACCCATCAACTAGATCTAGGTCAACTTGCTCAAATGGTGAAGTGCGCCTTCCTTGGGAGAAGCTAAGTTGGCTTGGGAGAGGGGTCAAACGGAAGCCAATCCTCACCAAACTATAGATCCGGGATGCCGTGGATGCTATAGAGGTGGGTTTTCAATATCATGCCCAACAACCCACTAGATCTAAGTAGATCTAAGAAAATGTAAAATGGGGGTTTTGAAATATTTAGGGTTTTAACAATTTATGAGTTATGTCAATGGATTGGATAGAGGAAAGAGAAACAAACCTGTGGATCTTACCTGGGTAACCTTGTAGATGCCTTGATGATGATGATCTATGCAATCCCGATCAATTTGGAAGCTTTGAGGTAGTTTCTATGCAAATCGATTTTGTCCAAGAAGCCGATGCGCCCTCTCTCCTGCACAACAAACGTCAACAATATCAGATTTGATGCATCAAGAGATAAGACTAATGCCACAAAAGAAGTAACAGAAAGATAGCATAGATCACAATGATACTAATGATAACCCCCTGATACAAGCGAATGCCAAGAAAGTCGATTTGAAGAAGCCTTGCAAAATCGCCCTTGTTGAAGTCGCCCTCCTGTAGACAAACAATGATTTCCAAAAAAAGATAGATCTTACCACAATTTCCAAATGCTAGGTTGCAATAGACTTTCCAATCACCATCTAAGAACACCAGATGCAAAGGAGACCACAAGAATTTCCACAAGAATATTTTTCTATACCAATAATCCAAGAGCCAAAGACCCTTTACAATGAGAAGCTCTCTCCTTTAAATAGGAAGGAGAGGCACCAAAACCCTAACCACTTTTTGAATGAGTGGCTAAGATTAAAAGATACAAATGTCTAATCAATGGTTGAGATGAGCTCAACAACATAATACAT
Source organism: Larix kaempferi (assembly GCA_027924585.1). Taxonomy (NCBI): domain Eukaryota; kingdom Viridiplantae; phylum Streptophyta; class Pinopsida; order Pinales; family Pinaceae; genus Larix; species Larix kaempferi. The sequence goes on from BSBM01000344.1 coordinate 10,816,879, forward strand.
GGATCACAATAAAATATAACATAAGTGGACAAAGTCGCCCTAGGAGAGGGGAATCCCACCAAATCATGATGACAAAATATCATAAGAGGCTCATGGTGGGTCCAAGGGGTAATTTTATCCCTCCTTGGTCAATCCCCATGGCACAATAACCAATAAATAATCATAAAAGTACCAAATCGTGCCTCCCTAGTGAAGTCGTGGTCCTCAAAAGACCTCAAAAATCCACAAAAAGTGCCATAAGTGATGGATGCGGGCCCCGATGAAGCTGAAACTGCTGGAGAAGGTGTAGAAGGTCCCGATCTATCATCACTGATCATCCCATGCCATAACTTTGCCTCAGTAGCCCAAATCGATTTCCTCAATAGCCATTTCTACCAATCCTGAAATGCCTCGGGAAACGTGAAACTGCCCAAACAGCCTCCTGGAGTGATGGCGCTGTCAAGGTGAGGGCACCAATGTGTCCGGAAGGGGGGTAATATGGTAAAAACAAGTGGCTGGACCACCCCCTCCATCATCAGCGCCCTAGGTCAACCGGATAAAAGTCATCTCTGCTCCGATAGGGCCTCCAACAGACCAAAACTGCACTAGGACAGCCTACTGAGGCTAAATCATCACTGTAAGTGCCCGGAACTTAAAACAAGCTGTCCCATTGGACTCAGAAGGTCCAAATCCATCCAAGATGTGTACTCATACACCATATGAATCTCTGCATGATCAAAATAAATATCCAATGTACCGGAACAAGGCCAATAATAATGATCTGTAAATGACCAAACACTGCTGTATCCCAAGAATCATCATCATAACCCTGTAGCTGCTGCATAGAATCATCCTGTATGTGTACATAGACCATATATCATCTATCCATATCATCATAAGGTCCAACATCTCATGTCCCATGGTCCTCCATGGTCAAACTAGGTCTAACCAAGACCAAATACAACTCAGACCATCATCCATAGCTGCTGCAAGGTGTCAAGGTTAATACATGCTCTACAACTTATTCGAATAACAATTATAACACAGAGTAATCATGACTGGCGATCTAAATCCAAATATATAGTGTCGTTAATTATTATTATTACTCAGACTAGTCTTTCAGGACCATACTCACTTCATAGTTGTGATCAATTTGCTAGTGAAGGGTGAAGGCTGAAATAACTGGCTAGGCTAAGGGATGACTTGACTGACTTGACTTTGTGACACTTTGGCAAAGGAAAGGGAATACACACCATAGTATATACTGAATGAGCAATAACACAGGGAATGGCGGTGTCTCACAAATGGATGAGTTGTTTAAAGAGGGTTTATTCACCTTCACAGATGCGCACAATCCATAATACAAATAAGGCCAGCAATTGTTTAGATATAACATTTAAGTTCCATTGCCTTTTGGGCCTGAAGTTTCCATAGCCTTGATCTATGTGTGTTTACAAACACATTGCATAGATTTACTTTTATTTTTAGGCTTTCTGCTGCAGGTGTGTTTTTAAGGCACTTGTTTACCTGAGCACTTCTAGGTGTGTCATGGACAACTTGTTTACCTAGGTATTTATTTTTCCAAAAGATATAACATTTTATTTTTCATGGCCATTTTCAATTGGCATTTCTTTCACATACAAGATATAGCATTTCATTTTTCAGATTTTGTATTCATGGCAGCACTAAAAGTTTCAAGTTTAGCCAACACAACTTTAGTGACTAGGGGGAATTCTCAAGGAACTCCAACTCACCATAGGTAAGTTTTGTCACCAACTCAGAGCCGAGACACAATAAACAGGGAGGCTCATCCAATACAGAGGCTACAGTGGGGAAAGGTCCTCCATGTCACTAGTCAAGTAGCAAATCAGGGTAATAATCTAAAAGGTAGGCCACGGATGGATGAAGACAATGAAATGATGGAGCCAACACTAGCAAGCCAGAGTATGGTGTAATGATCACCTCTATTCTCCCTAAGGAGGGTATGTACCAATGAGTATGAATAGTGAACTTCTAAGTCTGAGTAGGGACAATATAATATAAATAATAGGTCAACCAGGTCCATGTATCTATATGATCGCCAGATCATGACACTAAGTGCTAAGACATGCTATAAGAAAAAGTATAAAAGCAATCTAACCATAACACCATGATATACCTGCTGAGTCATATAACCTGAATGCACATCAACCTGTACCATCATCTGTCCTCTGGAACTGCTGCTGTAACTCTAGGCACTACTGTCTGCTCTGTACCAATGGTATAATGGCTACATCGGTCATCTCTCTGAGTGTCCTGAAACTCAGTCATGGCATGGGGAATACAACCGCTGCCCACAATCTGATAGTGATCCAATATAGATGCTCATCTCAGCATCTCAAATGTAAGGGAACTGGCTGAATAGTGTACTGGAATGAGAAAAATAATGTATGGTAGCCCGACTACTATATATGTGATAACAGTCCCTTCTGAGAAGAGGACAAAGTTGGAGCCCACTGCAAAGAAGGGCATCTTTGTGGGCTATGGAGAGACTTCGAAGGCTTTCCGCATTTATCTTCCTGCACTCAGGAAAGTTGTTGTGAGGCGGGAAGTGAGGTTTGAGGAGGAGAGAGCCTTCAGGAAGTCTAGAGAGTTGGAGTATGAGGAGTCACGGGCTCCCACACCTCAGGTGACACAGGTATCTTCAGTTCAGAGCATTGGTGTAATATCCCTTTTTCAAATTTTATTAAAATGCCCAATTTTCCACTTTTTTTCCCATTTTCGACCTTTGACTAGTTTTACTGTTTTGACCTCCAAATCAACCCAAATGCTCCCAAATCTTCTGTAGGAGTGTATTAATGGTATTTAGACTTGAATATAAGGTTCAAGGATGTTTTATGGCCTTCCAAATACTGCTGCAAACTTGATTTGTATTCTGATCAATATATGTAATTTTGACTAGTAATTTGTGCATCAAATCCCCCTCGGGTAACACTGCAAATGGCCTTCCAAATGCCTCCAAACTCCCACAAATTTATGAATAGAGGTATATAATGTGTTAATTATGTTATTAAGGTCTCATATGCACCATTAATTTATTTTTAATACAGTTCTAACTCTCTCACATTCAACAGCAAAAACCCCCAATTCGACCCTTGGGGAAATGGCACTATTTCACTTCCCAATACAACTAAACTGAGTAAAAATGCTTCAAATGCTCAAGTACAGTACATGAAACTTGTAGAAGACATCCATGGCAGTATATTTATCACAAATATATCAGAGAATCATCCATCCATTCGAAATAATCAACATTATAGTGTCATACATCAATGCATTGGGGAAATGGACATTGTTTGCTCATTAATCAATAGTTTTGCATACAACCAGTGGGTATTTCGACCTGAGACTTTCTGAATATGAATAACAGAGCATATGAAGTTATTGCAATCATAAATATGTAATGATAAGTTCTCTCAAGAAGCACAAGTGCTCACCAAAAACGCCCTCCCTCAAGGAGCACGAATATGCCTTCAAAACTGGAAACGGTGGAGAGAAAGTGCTGCACTAAACCAAACCATGAAACTTCCTGTAGCTGCTACCTGCAAATACAAACTCCATTAAAGCACCATGAAAGACCCGAGTGGCCTCTCCAAACACCAACTTGGATGGGAATCTTTCACCCTCGAAATTGGCTAAGGCAAGAAACTAGTCATCCACTAGCTCTCTCTTCACAAATGCAATTTTTCTCAAATCATTAAAAGCCATTCTCATACTTGATTTCTACATTTTATAACCAACATTAGCCTTCAAGGGGTCGAAATCCTCTCAATAGATTCAATAATTTTCCATTTAGAAAATATTCCTCATTTGCCACTTGTCTCCTAGTTCCAACCTTCCATCTTCTCCCAAATTCGAATTTGAGTCTCTTTAGATTCCTCCAACTCCATGAGCGCCTTCTTGAGCCTATTTTTGGGGCTGACATGTCATAATGGTCAGGTGTAAGAAGTCAGGTCTGAATTTTGTCATAAAATGTCATAGATGCTTCATTATTGTTGTCATAAAACTAGGGAATCTAGCCCATGTGTCCACTAGTCTCCAATTTGACTCTTCCTCTCCCATGGAGGTTACTATTCCTTCCCATTTCGACCTAATATGCTCAATGCCATGTGTTATGACTTACCAACTCACCCAAGAGTGTTCACCTTCCCATGAATTCGAATTGGCAAGAGAGAGCTGCCATGTGTCATTGAAAAATCAAGCTAGTGTCGGTCCCACCACCTCCATATGTCTCCAAAACCACTTGCCACCTAGAATTTCTCTTGAATTTATTTATTCATCATATTTATTAAATGCTTGAACCCTTCTAATGTCTAAATATCATTTATTAGTTTCGTTATTACCATCCCACATGTGCCCATCCAACCTAGGAAACTAGTAGGATTGATGGGATTGTCTTACTATGCATTTATTTGAATGGGGACATTACAGTCCTCCCCACCCAAGATTGCTTGTCCTCAAGCAATTTCAAATTTGGATGCTGCAAAATCTTCTCCTCTTCCCATGTGGCATCTTCATTTGGTAAGTCCTTCCATTGCACTAAATATTCTTTGATGATTCTACTCCTCAACCTTCTTTCCCGTGTCTTCAAAATATTTTCCGGAACAAGTGTGAGCTGACCTTCATCATCCAAAGGAGGAAGTATTTCTGAAGTGATGATTTGCTGACCAAGAGCTTTCTTAAGACAAGAAACATGAAATACATTGTGGATTTTACTCCCTTCCGGAAGTTCTAGTTCATATGCTACTTCTCCAACCTTCCGCACTACCTTGTATGGCCCATAGTACCTTGGTTTTAATTTTTCTGCTCCATTCTTTTTGAGAGATGTTTGTTTATAGGGCTGCAACCTTAAATATACTAAATCATTGACTTGAAAGGTTCTCTCTTCTCTATGTCTATCAGCATATTGTTTTTGTTGATTTTGAGCAACCTGCAAATTGTCTTTCAAGAGCTTTAAAATTTCTTGGCTCTCTTCCACCCAATCTTTAGCCTTTGGGGCTCTACTATCACCAAATATAATGTCAGCAAATGTAAGTGCATCATAACCATATAATGCTTTGAAAGGAGACATTCCTATTGACATATGATAAGTGGTGTTGTAGCAAAACTCACCCAAATGTAGCCATTTTGCCCATGCTTTTTGCTGCCCTCCCACATAGTTTCTTAGGTATCCTTCCAACCATTGGTTTACCCTCTTTGTTTGTCCATCAGTTTGTGGATGATAGCTGGTACTTGGAGTCAATTGAGTGCCTACCTCAGAAACAGGATTCGTCCTTGACCCTTGCCGTGTCCCGAATCGGTCGAATCGGACACGATTCGATTGGAATTCGTGTCCGATTCGACCTTGCATCGAATCCTGAATCGGGACACGACTTTCCCAGCGAATCGGACACGCAGATGAAGCGAATCGGGACTGTCGGACACGTTTTTGAAAAACAGGACACGTTTTTGGCGGGAAAGTGCGTCCGGGTTCACTTAAAAATCAAAATTTGCCTTTCTTTTTGTCATTTGCAAGGAAGCATTTGATTGAGAGTGAGTTGTATGTGCAGGTGAAGGAGATTTGAAGGAGATTTGAAGGCTATCCATCGTTTCCAAGCGATTCCAAGTGCATTCCGGTGGATTTGTGGAGAGGATTGCAAGCTCAACCATCACAAAAGAAAAGGAATGTCTCAATCAGCTAGGGCAGGAGGTAGGGGGCAAAGGAGAGGGAGAAATGCACCATCTAGTGCCTCCCCTCCTATTCCACCAAGCACAAGTGGTTCTCCTCCGTCAAGTGCTCCATCGGCTGCTAGTGGAGCTCATTCTATGGCTCCACTTAACCCTGTTTTAGCAAGACAACAAGCCCAAGAAAAAAAATACCCTTTGTGGAAGTATGTGACAAGAAAAGATGGGCCCGGGGCAAAGCTTGGTGGGGGAGGCAATGTGTCTTGGAGATGCAATTTTTGCAAGCATGAGTTCATGAGCACATATTTCCGGGTTAAGGGCCATTTGTTGGCCCTTCCTTCTTGTGGGATTTCTTCATGCAAAGCGGTGACTGTTCACCAAAGGAGGGATATGGAAAGAGAGGATCATGTTGGCTTAGGGAAGGTGGCAGCAGCAAGCAAGAAAAAAGAGGATGATCCTCTTCCATTCTTGAGGAAGTCCTCTAGCACCAAGCCTCCATTTCCACCTAGCATTCATGGGCGTGGGCATGGGCGTGGGGATACTTATCAAACAAGAAAGAGGCAATCTACAGGTGGTCCAATGGATAGGATTTTCCAAAAAGAGGCGCGAGAAGAGGTAGACCTTACTATTGCATTTTTCTTCTACCTCAACTTCATTTCATTCAATGTTGCACGGTCACCATTGTATTTTGAGACGGTTAAAACTATCATGGAACGTGCTCCAAATGGTTATGTGCCTCCTAGTTCAGAGAAGCTTAGAACCACATTGTTGGTTAAAGCAAAGAAGGAGGTAGATAAAATTCTTGAGCCAATTAGATCAACATGGCCCTCATCCGGTGTGAGTATTGTTTCTGATGGATGGACGGATCCCGCACGCCATCCACTCATCAATTTCATGGTATCTTCCCAAAATGGACCGGTGTTCTTGAAAGCGGTTGATGCTCTTGGCGAATACAAGGATGCACAATTTATGGGTGATTTATTCATCAAAACCATTGAAGAAGTGGGTGTTGAGTCGTGTGTACAAATCATCACGGACAATGCACCTGTTTGCAAGGCTGCTGGCATGATTGTGGAAGCTAAATATCCACAGGTATGTTCATTTTGGACACCTTTCATTTCTAATTTGCTCATTGTTTGAATTTGGTCATTGCAATGTTAGTGTTGTAGAGTCATTGATACATGCTTTTATTGCTCTTACAGGTTTTTTGGACACCTTGCATTGTCCATTCCTTGAATTTAGCACTGAAAGCCATTGCTTCGGATGTGGCATGGATTGACAACCTTATTGAGAATGCACGCCATATCCGTAACTTTGTACAAAACCACACAAATGCCCTCACCATCTACAAACAGTACACACAGCTTTCATTGCTGAAGGTTGCAGATACTCGGTTTGCTTCCTCATTCATCATGCTCAAGAGGTTGAGGGAGGTCAAAACCGCTCTTGGGTCCATGGTGATTTCAGAGTTTTGGGCCTTTTGGAGAAAGACGGATCACGCTGCTTCACAAAAGGTGAAGGACTTGGTGTTAAATGATGGTTGGTGGGACACGGTGGATCTTACTATTAAGATCATGGAGCCAATCATTTCTTTGTTGCGGTATGCAGACACGGACCAGCCCATCCTAGCAGAGGTTTATGAGGGGTGGGATTCCATGATTGAGTCCATGAGGTCCATTGTCATGGAGAATGAGTGTCCCGAGTATGGGACATCAGCAGAGAACTTATGGACCATTATTCGGGATATTTTTATCTCCAGGTGGGATAAGAATTGCACACCTTTGCATTGCTTGGCCCACTCCTTGAACCCCAAGTTCTACACTCAGGAGTGGCTCACTGGTGGATCGGGGGCCTCACACAGAGTCCCTCCTCACATGGATGCAGAGATTGCAAATGGGAGGAAGATAGCACTTAGACGGCTATTTCAGGATAGAGACATGCTTGAGGAGGTGGAGGATGGCTTTGTAGATTTTTCCACTGGCACTGGGAGATTTGGAGGCTATGATGTGCTTAGAGATAGGGAGGGTAAGACACCCTATCGTTGGTGGGCAACTCATGGGGCAACATCCCCTATTCTACAGAAGTTAGCCTTCAGGGTCATCTCTCAAGTTACATCATCCTCTTGTTGTGAGAGGAATTGGAGCACATATGGGAACTTGTACAGTGTGAAGAAGAGCAGGCTTGAGCAGTCCAGGGCAGAGTCCATGGTGTATGTGCACTCCAACCTTCGTCTTATTTACAGGAAGAGGGAGGAGTGGGTGAAGGGAAAGACAAAGATGTGGGATGTCTTCCCTGATGATATGGGTTTGGACAGCAGTACTGAGTTGGCATTAGCCAACATGGATCTTAATGATCCAGTGCTAGAGCCGGTCACTTTTGATGAGAGTGATCGTACAGAGGGGTCATCCTCCACAGCAGCAGATGCAGATCGTCAGATGGGCAGAGAGGAGGAGGAGGGGGAGGAGGATGAGGATCAGGGCAGTAGCAGTGGCAGTGGCAGTGATGAGTATGTTGATTTAGGCATGGAGGAGGACTACTGACATATGGGATTCTCCCATCTTGATCTACCCCTTTTTGTATTTACTATTAGTCTATTTGGCATTTGCCAGTGGCCCAGTGCCCAGTGGCATTCCGACATATATGTATACATTTTGATTTTGATGACTTAATGAGAAATATGGTTCCGACATGCATATGTGTCTCATTGTGATTTGTGAATGACAAATGTGTTGTGAATCGTGATTTGTGAATGACAAATGTGTAATCATCAATGTGTTTTTATTCTAATTTCTATTGAATATTTGTAAATGTTCTAGTTTCTAAATATTTTTGGATCTATATGTTTATATTTTTAAATTTTAATATATTTTTAAAAAAATATATATATGTATATAAAACGTATCCTACGTGTCCTGATTTCGGGGGTCACCGTGTCCGTGTCGGACTCTCGTATTTTCGTGTCCTACGTGTCCCGTGTCCCCGTGTCAGGTGACTTAGGTGCCTACCAATCTAAAAAGTTCTTGCCAAAAAGCACCCATGAATCTACTATCTCTATCACTGACAATGCTCTTGGGGAGCCCATGCAATCTGAAGATTTCTTTGAAAAAAATATCAGCCACTTGTGCAGCACTAAAAGATGATGTAACAGCAAAGAAATGAGCAAATTTTGTCAACCTATCAACTACCACATAGATGCAATCCTTACCTAAGGATTTAGGCAATCCGGTGATGAAATCCATGGAAATACTGTCCCATTTTTGTTCCAGAATGGGCAATGGTTGTAATAGGCCGGCTGGACATGTAAGTTCTGATTTGTTTTGTTGACATGCTTTACATTCATTCACATACTTCTGAACATCTTCCTTCAGCCCCTTCCAAAAAAATCTTTGCCTCAACTGTCTATAAGTTTTGAAGATCCCCGGATGGCCCGCTAGTGGGGAATCATGTGCTTCTTGCAAAATTCGGTACTTGAGCTTGGAGTTATGAAATAAATAAATTCTTCCCTTATAATATATCAGCCCATTCAAAATCCTATAATTATCATCTCCTTTGATTTCATCCAACACATCACAAGCAAATTTGTCTTTGGCATATTCAACTAGTAGCATGTTTTTCCAATCCTTGGCAATATCCATGAGAGAAAAGGAAGGCCTTCTTGACAAAGCATCTGCTACTATATTATTCTTTCCTTTGACATATTCAATATCAAAATCATAAGCTTGAATCTTGCTTACCCACTTTTGTTTCCTTTCATTTAGATCTTTTTGGGTGAGAAAGTGTCTTAGACTATTATGGTTAGTTTTCACCACAAACTTGCTGCCCACCAAGTATTGTCTGAATTTGGCCAATGCATGCATAATGGCCAGCATTTCTTTATCATAGATGGAGTAAAGTTTTTCATGAGGCTGCAACTTTCTGCTCTCAAAGGCTATGGGGTGTTGGCCTTGCTTTAGGACAGCCCCTATTCCTCCACTTGAAGCATCACATTCCACAACAAAAGGTTTAGTAAAATCAGGAAGTGCAAGTATGGGACAACTACTCATTACCTATTTCATTTTTTGGAATGCTTTTTCAGCCTCTTCATCCCACTTGAAAGCATCCTTCTTAGTCAAATTAGTGAGTGGAGAAGTCAACTTGGAGAACCCTTTCACAAATTTTCTGTAGTAGGTGCATATGCCAATAAAGCCTCTCAATTCGGTAATATTTTTTGGCGATGGCCATTCCAAGATAGCCCTGATTTTTTCCATGTGTACCTTCACTCCTTGTCCAATAATGTGCCCAAGATACAGTAGTTCTTTCATCCCAAACTCACATTTTGATAATTTAGCAAATAAGAACTCTTCTTGCAAGATTTTCAACACAATCTCTAATTGTTGCAAATGCTCTTCCCATGTTTTACTGTAAATGAGAATATCATCAAAGAAAACCAAAACAAACCTTCTTAGTTGCTTGCAAAATATCCTATTCATACATGCTTGAAAGGTGGCTGGAGTATTAGTTAACCCAAAAGGCATGACAAGAAATTCAAAGTGGCCAAAATGACATCGAAAAGCGGTCTTTTGCACATCTTCATCTTTCATTCGAATTTGGTGATACCCTGATCTAAGGTCAATTTTTGAGAAGTATTTGGCCCCATGTAGCTCATCCATGAGCTCATCAATCCTAGGAATAGGATACCTATTCTTGATAGTCTTTTTGTTCAAGGCTCTAAAATCTATGCACATTCTCAATGTTCCATCTTTTTTCTTCACTAGCACTACTGAAGAAGCATAAGGGCTAGAGCTTGGTCTAATGAGCCCCAACTCTAGGAGTTCTTGTATAGCTTTTTCAATCTCATCTCTAAACCTTTTAGGATGTCTATAAGGTGGTATCTGAATGGGTGAAGTACCCTCCTCCAAAACAATACTGTGCTCAACCCCCCTATCTGGTGGCCTACCATGTGGAAGGTCTTTAAAAACCTTTTCATATTTTTGCAAAAGTTTCTCTATCTCCTTTGGGTGTTTGGCAATATTTATAGTTGGCTTGGGAGATGTAATATGACATTCAGCAGCCCATTCTATATCCCCATGCCTCAATATAGATCTCATGCTATTGCAAGTCACTACTTGATTTGGATAAGTGTGTTGCCCTCTCACAACTCTTTGTACTCCTTTTGAATCTTGGAATTTCATTTCGGGAATTTGATAATTTACTGTATGCTCTCCTATTGAATACAACCATTGCACTCCCAAAACCACATTAGTATCAGCAACATCAACCACATAAAAACTATCAACAAAAGTATAGTTACCTACGGTGACTTGCAGCTTTGGAACCCATGTTTTGCATTGCATTGTGTTGTGACCGGGAATGACAACTGTGAAGCCATCAAATGGTTCAATAGGTATCTTTCTTTTCTCTACCATCTCTGCATCAATGAAGTTATGAGTGGCTCCTCCATCTACCAAAACTGAAGTTCTTTGTCCTTGTACCACACCTTTGCATCGGATAGTATGATAGCGAGGTACTGCTGAAAGCACTGCCATTCTTGCTTTGTCCGGTGAAGGCTGATTTTCTTCTTGTCTTTCCTCTTCTACTGCTGTCTCATATGCCTCTTCTTGAACTGAAGTATGTCCATCTTCATCCATGCCCCCATCATACCCCTCATTATCAGAAAATACTTCTATGTATTGAGCCTTTCCTTTGGTACATTTGTGCTCCGGTGTCCATGGTTGGAAGCATGTGAAGCATAGTTTCTTTTTTCTAAGTTCATCCCTGTTTAGTCCCTCTTTTTTATTCCTCTCAAATGACTCTCTTTGCCAAGGTTTCTTATCATATCCATCCCTTTGCCAAGGTTTCTTTTCAAATTTATAGCTAGGCTTAGGAGGAAATCTCGTTCTAGGAAGCACATTTTGGAGATCCCTAGTCAAGCTCATTGCATCTTTTAATGTAGTTGGCTTGTGGGCTTTTGACCAAACCTCTTAAGGGTTCAGCCAAACCTTCAGTGAACATCAATACTAATCTTCCCATAGATACATCAGCCACCTTGACTGATAATTTTTGAAAGTCCAACATATATTCGGTAGGGGATCCAGTTTGCTTCAATTGAGCTAGTTCTTTGAAAGGCAATTCTGGATCTTTTTGTTCAAATCTTTCTAGTACCTTGTCAACAAATTCTCCATATGTTTTAACTTGATTATGACCCAAGGTTTTCAGCCCATGAAACCACCATTCATTGGCATCTCCTTCCAAATGCAAAATGGCCATTTTTAATGCATCCTTTTTCAACATAGGATTCAGCTGAAAATATACATCCAATTTTTGCACCCAAGTGTTAGCAGAATTTTGAGAAGAACCATCAAAAGTAGGAAGTGACATTTTTCCAATAGCACTATTCAATTCTTTGTTATGGAATGGACTCCTATTGTCTCCCTTCATTTTAATCTTTTGCATAGCATCAATGTAGTCACTGAGTGGTACACCTCTTTTACACTCTTCATTCAAATCATTCCAATCATTTACTAGTTTCTTGTAATCCAATTCAAGATTGGGCTCTTCTTTGGGTGTGAGAAATTTAGGTGCAGTATGCCTTTGTGTGCTTTGAAATTCATCAGGTCTATTATGAGGTCCTGTACTTGAGAAAATATGCTCATTCTCTTTCATCTTTTCCCCTGAGTGTGAACCACTATTATCTCCTATCATCCCTTTGCCTGAAAGTTGGCTACCCAACAATTCAAAACCTTTCATCATTTGTTTATTCATATCTAGCATAACCATGGTAAGTCCTTCAAAACATGGTTTTAAGGCTTCAATAAATTCCTCCTTATGTCTTAATTTTTCCTCCTCCTCTCTACCCATTGTTTTAGAAAAAAACTCTTTTTCTGCTACTATCTCTTCTTCAACCAAAACTTCTTCAACTACTGATTCAAATGGTGGTGTTTTATTTGTTTGGCTTCTTGTTAATACCATCAGGTGCCAAGACCATGCTCTAATACCACTTGTAATATCCCTTTTTCAAATTTTATTAAAATGCCCAATTTTCCACTTTTTTTCCCAATTTCGACCTTTGACTAGTTTTACTGTTTTGACCTCCAAATCAACCCAAATGCTCCCAAATCTTCTGTAGGAGTGTATTAATGGTATTTAGACTTGAATATAAGGTTCAAGGATGTTTTATGGCCCTCCAAATACTGCTGCAAACTTGATTTGTATTCTGATCAATATATGTAATTTTGACTAGTAATTTGTGCATCAAATCCCCCTCGGGTAACACTGAAAATAGCCTTCCAAATGCCTCCAAACTCCCACAAATTTATGAATAGAGGTATATAATGTGTTAATTATGTTATTAAGGTCTCATATGCACCATTAATTTATTTTTAATACAGTTCTAACTCTCTCACATTCAACAGCAAAAACCCCCAATTCGACCCTTGGGGAAATGGCACTATTTCACCTCCCAATACAACTAAACTGAGTAAAAATGCTTCAAATGCTCAAGTACAGTACATGAAACTTGTAGAAGACATCCATGGCAGTATATTTATCACAAATATATCAGAGAATCATCCATCCATTCGAAATAATCAACATTATAGTGTCATACATCAATGCATTGGGGAAATGGACATTGTTTGCTCATTAATCAATAGTTTTGCATACAACCAGTGGGTATTTCGACCTGAGACTTTCTGAATATGAATAACAGAGCATATGAAGCTATTACAATCATAAATATGTAATGATAAGCTCTCTCAAGAAGCAAAAGTGCTCACCAAAAACGCCCTCCCTCAAGGAGCACGAATATGCCTTCAAAACTGGAAACGGTGGAGAGAAAGTGCTGCACTAAACCAAACCATGAAACTTCCTGTAGCTGCTACCTGCAAATACAAACTCCATTAAAGCACCATGAAAGACCTGAGTGGCCTCTCCAAACACCAACTTGGATGGGAATCTTTCACCCTCGAAATTGGCTAAGGCAAGAAACTAGTCATCCACTAGCTCTCTCTTCACAAATGCAATTTTTCTCAAATCATCAAAAGCCATTCTCATACTTGATTTCTACATTTTATAACCAACATTAGCCTTCAAGGGGTCGAAATCCTCTCAATAGATTCAATAATTTTCCATTTAGAAAATATTCCTCATTTGCCACTTGTCTCCTAGTTCCAACCTTCCATCTTCTCCCAAATTCGAATTTGAGTCTCTTTAGATTCCTCCAACTCCATGAGCGCCTTCTTGAGCCTATTTTTGGGGCTGACATGTCATAATGGTCAGGTGTAAGAAGTCAGGTTTGAATTTTGTCATAAAATGTCATAGATGCTTCATTATTGTTGTCATAAAACTAGGGAATCTAGCCCATGTGTCCACTAGTCTCCAATTTGACTCTTCCTCTCCCATGGAGGTTACTATTCCTTCCCATTTCGACCTAATATGCTCAATGCCATGTGTTATGACTTACCAACTCACCCAAGAGTGTTCACCTTCCCATGAATTCGAATTGGCAAGAGAGAGCTGCCATGTGTCATTGAAAAATCAAGCTAGTGTGGGTCCCACCACCTCCATATGTCTCCAAAACCACTTGCCACCTAGAATTTCTCTTGAATTTATTTATTCATCATAGTTATTAAATGCTTGAACCCTTCTAATGTCTAAATATCATTTATTAGTTTCCTTATTACCATCCCACATGTGCCCATCCAACCTAGGAAACTAGTAGGATTGATGGGATTGTCTTACTATGCATTTATTTGAATGGGGACATTACAATTGGATCACAGGTTTCTAGAGTTACTGGTCCACAGGTTACAGGCACAGGTTCTACAGGTACAGTGGTTCAACCAGTAGGTATTTCGAGGAGAGGTTTTGGATCTCAGGTTACAGGTTCACCAGTTGCAGGTTTTGGATCTTTGGGTTCACCTGCTACTGGCTCACAAGTTGTTGGGCCATCTACTTTTGGCAGTTCTTCAGATGAGGATAGACCGGTTTGGGAGCCACCTTTAGGGAAGAGGAATCCTAAATGGCTTTGCGATACCTTGAAGGAAGCAGAGTCATTTGGTAAGCCCAGGAGCCAGTTAGGATAGTTGTGATGCCTGACAGATTGGGTATGGCACTAGTTGCTAGTCTTCGTGAGTCGGAGCTTTCTACTTTTGAGGAGGCCTCTCAGCATTAGGTTTGGAGAGATGCCATGATGGAAGAGTACCATTCCATCATGAAGAATGATGTATGGGAGATTGTACTGAGGCCAGAGGGGAAGTCAGTGGTGACTTCCAAGTGGCTTTACAAGGTAAAGCATGCTGCAGATGGCAGTGTGGAGAAGTTCAAGGCTCGCTTGTGTGGCACGAGGGTTTTCACAGATAGAGGGAGTAGATTATGATGAGACCTTTGCGTCGGTTGCTAGATATTCTTCCATTAGAGTAGTGATTTCCATGGCAGCAAAGATGGGTTGGAAGATCCACCAGATGGATGTGAAGACCGCATTTCTCAATGGTCTTCTGCAGGAGGAGGTTTATTTGGAGCAGCCTTAGGGCTTTGAGATTCATGGGAGGAATTTTCATGTGTGCAGGCTGAAGAAGGCCTCGTATGGTCTGAAGCAAGCTCCTTGAGCTTGGTATTCCAGGATTGATGCATATTTGATGTCGATGGGTTTTCAGAAGAGTGAGGCTGATCCCAATCTTTACTTCATTGTGGTTCATGGGGATCCACTCATTCTTCTGTGGTACGTTGATGATTTGTTTATCACTGGGGAGGAGCGTCTCATTGCAGCTTGCAAGAGAGATCTTGCTTCAGAGTATGAGATGACAGATATTGGGTTGATGCACTATTATTTGGGGATGGAGGTTTGGCAGGAGCCTGGTCATATTTTCCTGGGACAAGGAAAGTATGCTACTGATATTCTGAGGATATTTCGGATGGATGATTGCAAGCCCATGTCCACGCCTATGATTACCAACTGGAAGCAGCTTCATGCTTCTGAGGGAGAGTTGGTAGATCCTACTTTATATCGTCAGCTCATTGGTTCATTGATGTATCTGGTCAACACTAGCCCAGACTTGTGTTTTGCGGTGAACACTCTCAGTTAGTTCATGGTGGAGCCTAGGACAGTGCCTTGAACAACTGCGAAACATGTATTGAGATACCTTGTAGGGACAATGGATTTTGGTTTGGACTACAGGAGTTCAGGTGGTGTTAGTTTGGTTGGCTTCACAGATTTAGATTGGGCAGGCAGTGTGATGGATCGGAGGAGCACTTCCGGTTGTTGTTTCAGTTTGGGCTCGGCAACAGTGTCATGGTTCAGTCGGAAGCAAAAGTCCGTTGCTTTGAGTTTTGCTGAGGCTGAGTACATGGCAGCTAGTCAGGCTAGTTGTGAGGCACTGTGGCTTCGCAAGTTATTGGTAGATTTATTTGGTCAGGAGCTGAAGCCCACGGTGATTTATTGTGACAATCAGAGTTGCATCCAGCTATCCGAGAATCCAGTTTTTCACAACAGGCCTAAGCACATAGAGATTAGATACCACTTCATCCGAGACTATGTTCAGAGAGGAGCTGTGGAGTTACAGTACATTTCCACTGATGAGCAGGTTGTAGACATTCTGACAAAATCCTTGGGGCGAGGCAAGTTTGTCTTCTTAAGGGACAAGTTGGGAGTGGTGCAGAACACCTTCCTCGGTAAGAGGGAGTGTTGATTTTTGTACATAGGAAAGTGTTCCCCTTGGTGACTTTTGCCTTAGTCACTTAAAAGGGGGAAATAAAGTGACCCTTGCATTAAATGACTTGAGATGAGCATTTAATTTGACTTTAGTGATTAAAGTCACTTTTTGATAAATTTAAGTGAGGTGAGTCAAATTAATTTTTAGAAGAAATTAAAAGAGCATTTAATCTCATCCACTCATCTAATCCAATCTCAGCCATTGGATTAGATGGCTTTTCACTCACCCTAGGGTTCAGTCAAAAAGAGCATGTGAAGGCATTTTGCCTCACTTTTTTTGTGAAGAAGAAAGTGAAGAGAGAAAGATAGAGAGGGCACGATTTTCGAGGAGGTTCATGGGCATTTATGAGCAGCACGAATTTCGAGGCAAAGAGATTTAGTAACACCACGAATTCTGAGGAGACTACATCATTAATTCTGGGCACGAGTTTCGAGGAGGATTTTCTGGGGACATTTCCCGAGAACAGCAGCACGGTTTTCAAGGCAGGAAAACATGGCACAATTCCTGAGACAGTCAGCACAGTTTTCGAGGCCATACAGTACGAATCCCGAGGAAAGGATAGGCACAGAAATTGACGACCGTACAATACAGATTTCTGTCCTTTTTCTAGCACGGATTTCGAGGTTCAGGCAGACACAGAAATTGAGGCAGTTCCAGCACAGTTTTTGAGGCAGTCTGTGGGTGAAATTATTGGTGGAGATAAGTTGTATCTTGACTGTAATTTTTCTGTTCTATATTTTGCTGAAGAAATAAAATCATCTCTCTCGAACAGGTTTTCCCCTTGTGGGTTTTTCCTGGGCAAGTTTGCCAAAAATTTATGAGTCTGAAATTATTTATGTTGTGCATGAATATTTAATTTTATGTTTGTAATATTGAGTTTCAGCAGTGTTTTTGAAGTCTGAAAATTTTATGTTATTTCCAGCCATTGACAAAAACTGGGTTGGGCATTTAACAATGAAAATGTGACTTGAAAACTGGGTGGGTTGAAAACTCAGAAAACTTTCACTAGTTTGTAAAACCTTGGAGAGACATCCGAGGAGGGAAGGCTGGTCACCTCCCCTTATGCCCTAGAGTTCGAGGTAGCACCTTTAAAACCCTATTCTTCCTCAATTTTATTAAAAAATTCAGTATTTTTTTCCATGTGTAAATATTGCATTTCATGGTTAGTTAGGGTTAGTTTTAGGTCTGCATTTATTTCTGAAAACCCTAGATTTCTTTAAAAAAAATTAAAAAGCAAAAAATAGTTGTTTTTTTGCAAATTTCAGACCTAGAAAGGGCAGCAGCCTCCTCCATATTACCTACCGCCAGGCAAAAGGGCGTCTTCACCTGAGGTGGGACGAACTTGTCAAACGCTGTCTAAACACTTTGGTCTGCTTCTTTTCTGCAGCAGAGACCCACTGAGACCCTCGCCCTCCTTTTAGGGAGCTTCCCCATACCACAACGAACCCCTAAAGGTGGTTTGCAAGGCCTTAATGGGTGGACTTTTACTGCTGTTCCTGTCACAGGGCTTGACAACCCCTTTTTTTCAGACCCTTTTCTACTACAAACAATGATTTAAATGACATTGGGTTGTGATTGATTGGCACATTGGTTCTTCATGAAATGCTAGGATATTGGATCTGACTGAAGTACTGATTTGGAGGATTGAAACTAGCTTATGTTAACACCTGAAGTGGATCTTTTATAATACTGCTGAATGACAGAAGTAGGTTACTGTTAGCATAAGTGACTTATTTTTCTTGTGGATGCACATAACTGCTGAAGACCTAAAGCTTAGTGTTTCTAAAGGCTTCTATATCTACGAAAGGTGTAATCTCACAATATCGTCGAATGATTAGTCACTGTTGTTGCTACACATTATGCACTGCTGAATGATGTACTGAATCACTGATTGCTTTTCATGACTAATGTTCAAGTGATTAATGTATGAACGTGCCCAAATCAAATGTAAGATACGAACTAGCACATTGTATAATTGGTTGATGCGTAATTTGGTTTCCTCCTTACACACTGTGCAGATGTTTATAGTCACTAATGATGCTAGAGGAATATATGTTATGTTGTGACTCCACCCTAAGGCACTGATCCTAGGGAAGGGAGGAAGGTATACTGGTTGTCTTGAGCATTGTCTGCAGGTTACTATTAAAGGGCTCTCCCCTTGGAAGTGTCAACTTCCTAAGAAGTTTAAGGAACGTGACCGAGGTGACATTGGGTCACGATTCCTACATACATGCTTTCCAAACACTAGCCCTGCTAGTTTGATTGGTAACACTCACAAAAGATCTCCTTAAGTGGTTTTGTGACGATGAAGAAGATGACACCTATACCAGGTTTTCCCATTTACAACAAACGAGAACAGTGAACAATATACCCATGAATAGGAAGTTCTCGCAACCAAAGTTCTTGATTTTACAAATGAGCAACTACTGAAAATGTATATTTCCAGGTTAAAATCCATTATCCATAGTGAGCTAAGGTTATCAAGACCTAAGAACTTGGTTGAAACTAGAAGTATGGCAAAAAATGATAGAAAGGAAGTTGATTAGTGAACACAAAGTAGTTTTCGATTCTCCAAAGAAGGCAACTATTTACAATGATAATAAACATCACCATTCATAAAAGGATAAAAGGAAGGAAAACAATCGTTGCCGATGTGGTAAGAATGGGATTTTAGGGCATAGATGTGAAGACATGTCTTTACGCTACTATATAATAGTGGATGGAAAGCAAGTAGAAGTCTCCAAGCCAAAAAAGGAAATCACTATAGTATACAACTCATATTTTAACCGTGATGAAACACTGCCAAAAGTATCATTGGCATCAATCTCATGCACACTACCAAATAGGAATGAGAATGATGTGTATAAAAAAGGAACTATTTCTCGAAAGGAACAAACACAAGAACCACCTAGAAAGTATATTCCACCTCATCTTAGGAAGGGTGACAAGGTCCAGATTCTAGTAAAAGGTGAAAACAAGCCTATTTATTATGCTTTGAAGACAAAGCATTCCTTGAAAGGGTGGCAACGCAACGAGCATAAATATAAATATAAATATAATGATGATGATGATGATAATAATAAATATTAAATACATTCATGAAAAGTCAAAGGGTACATACCACTTTGATTCATGACCAGTCATTGTCTATAAGTATATCGTCATGAGGTTCACTATTATCATATCATCATTCAATCAATTATTCATTATTCAATATATTCTTATATATTTTGTAGAATTCTTCTGTCAACTTCATAGTGAACAAGAACTGCCCACTACCACCACCAGCAAAGATTCACAACAAACTAGCATCAACATTGGCAAGTCCTTGGCTTCAACAACAAGCTTGTGTTAGTTTTGGGTAGCTCGGACAGGTACTTCTATGTTGGTGAAGTGTCTAGCTGCTAGCATGTAGAAGTGTCCGAGTGACACTCTCTAAACATTAACTTTATAAAGTTAAAGTGACTTTTATATTTAATGATAAAGTGACTTTTATTATAAAGTTGAGTGACTTAAATGATTTAAGTGATCTCAACGTGAGATTAAGTCACGACCGTAGATATCAAGTTCCCAAGATCTAATCTTGGCCCTTGATCACTTTGGTGATCTAGATTTAGGGTTTTATTATTAAAGAGAATTATAAAAGAAGATCTAAGGTGAGTGAGAGACACATCAAATGAAAGAGAGAAAATTCTTGAAGAGCTGAAGAGAAGAAATTTGGACAGCAAGAAGAGAAGTGCACGAAATCCAAAGAGGGCGCAAATCCCAAGGCTGGAAGAAGGGCATGATTTCCAAAGAAAATCAAACTGCATATTAAATCGACCATACAACTAGTACAGAGGCTGTACAGCACGTGTGAGCACTGTTTTCTAGGCAGCAGACTGTACAGGAATTTTCTGAGTTCGTACAGCACATGTGGGAGGTCGTACAGTGGCCATACAGGATGTACTATTGTTGGGTAATTTCTGTGCATGTTTGGCATGATTTTTGAGGTGTATCAGGTGCATTTAATGCTGATATTCTCTACTGTCAATTTCAGAAATTCTCTGTGAGCATATAAATCAAGAAATCTTTAATTTACTGGTTTTCCCTTTGGGCATTTTTTCAAGGGTATTTACCCATAAATATTTGTGTCAAATGTGTGTGATGAATTTATATTCCACTGTGCATTTTGCCTTTTAAAACTCAGTGTGTTTCCATTCTTAGATTTTTCAGATTTGGAATACTTAGTTTTCCGTGCATAAATCTGTGAGAAATAATTTATTGGAACTGGAAATCATTTCTCGGTTTCAAGAAAAGTTTTACAGTTGTATCACACAATCTCTCCACACTAGCATGGTTGTCTTCCTTAGGGTTTGCAATCCTTAGCCATGTTGGATCACACAAGTACATGGCAAGATAACTTTAGTGCTAGCCACCAAATCTACATGTCCATCCTAGGTTCGAGTCCTTGAACCCTAGGTCTTCAACTCTTGTATCAACACCCAATACCACTAAGGAACATCATGAATACAGGAACCGAGTCTTCTTCCAATCAAGGCCATGCACCAAACTCAAGACTCATCAAGCTATCTCACCATGATCTTGCCCTAACCTTACATCTCAAAAGATCAAGGCTCCAAAATCATGTAAGGCGTTAGCTCCACTCTCCATGTCTTCTGCTACGGTAAAAACACCCCAGTGCCACAACAAGAGCCACAAGAACCATCATCACCTCCAACGCCATTCTCTTCTCTAGGGTTTATATGTATAACTCAAGCCCTAGCATTACATAAGAGGAAACTCTAGCATTTCACAAGAGCAATCTCCTCTAGAACATCCAAAACATCTCTCTCCTCCAACGCCATTCTCTTCTCTAGGGTTTATATGTATAACTCAAGCCCTAGCATTACATAAGAGGAAATTCTAGCATTTCACAAGAGCAATCTCCTCTAGAACATCCAAAACATCTCTCTTGCTCTTTATCTTCTCCTCGGGTTTCCTTAAGAACCTTGACAACTAGCTTCTAGGGTTTCCTCATGAACCCTAACATCTCCAAGACAAGTACAAAGAAGAGTACAATGATGATAATAAATACAAGAATTCTATCCTCCTTTATATATACAAGTAGGTGAGGCTAACATAAAATAAGGACACCAAAAAGGCAACCCCACATAGAGTGATGTATAATACAAGTATGTTCGTGTGTCAAACTAGGGTTTATCCGACCTCCAAAGTGAGGTGCCCTCCACGCATGATCCTCCTTGGGCTCAACGCCCCTCCTCTAGGATGTTTCACTTAGTCCAACACTCCCTCTTCCACAGTGGTCCGTTATCCAAGTGTCCTCTTGCAGGGTGCTTGTTCTCTAACTATGTGCCTCATGCCCTTTCATGTGCCCAATGCTCCTTTCTTGTGTGCCAGTGTGGTCACAAAGCTCCAATGCTCCTCCTCAACATGTGTTTGGGTCCATCACCAACCTCCATGAAATATGCTTCTCAACCCAAGTGTCGTAAAGTCAAGTGTCGAACCACCAAGGTATATATCACACGGTTCCAAGCTCTAGGGGCGAGGTGCCCTCCTCTAAGTGCTCGACGCTCCTCCTCCTATGTAGGTACCTCCTCTGATTGAGCAATCGACTCCCCCATTGTGTGCATAGTCATCATGCAAATCAGGGTAATAACATCCTAGGTAAGGTTGCCACACTAGCACTCTAACCAAGGTCAAGCATCCACCCAAACTAAGCCAACCATATGTCCATGAAGCATTACGAAGGGGTGGGAGAGCTGCCACTTTCCTAGCAAGATGAAAACACTTGTGGAGTAACCCCAAAAGCTAATAGAAACTAGGACATGAAGTAGAAGTAGCAAATCAACTTCTACATGGTTGGAAGGAAAGGTAGCATGCCTTAATATGCCAAGTGGATTTTTCAATCCAACTTTGAATAAGAGGGTCCCCTTTCCAGCAGAAATTGGGGTTAGTTTCTTCTAAAAGCAAGAAATAACGATGAGCACCAAAAATACATGTCATCTATTTCCTGCAGCTTTTCAAGAACAAGTTATTTTGGTGTTTCTCATGTGAGAATTTTTTTTCTGTTTAATCTATCTAGGCTAAACTGAAAAAACTTGAACATTTAGTTTTATCTTTAGTGCACAGTGTCAGAATAATTTTATATTATAAATATATATTATTGAATAATCCAATGACACAAATTTCAAGAGGCAATTCTTCTGCTTTGTGCTTGTATCTTTATCACCAAAAAATAAACAGTGAATCCAATTGACAAAGAATAGATCAAGAAAAAATGCAAGTCAACTTCTATATTTATTTTACACAAGTGCATTACGTGACAACTTGTCCTTGAGTCTAGACACTAACCACAATTAGTGTTGCAAACATTGCCTGTAAATTGCGAATGTTGTGATGTTTAAATGCTACTAGTAAATCGCTTTAAAAAATCATGACATTTCAAAAAAATCACCATGTTGCAATGTTTACCAAAAATCATGATTTCTTGGAAAATATCACCAACAGCATGAAAAGTTTGCCAAACCTATGATTTTTTCCCTATACAAGCCTGGAATTGGATTTTTTTGGCTCATTTTCATTTGCAACTATTGGGAATTGAGAGAAAAGGAGCTTGTCATCATGTTCCATTGAGTTTACGAGGTGAAACCATGCATTTTCATTGCCATCAAAGAATCTTTTTTCTAGTGGGGATGATTTTTATCTGTGGTTTTCACATTTGCAGGTATGTTATAAGATTCCATTGTGTAATTAGTTGTTTTCTACATCTAGTACAATCTTCGGTTGTGGATGAAGCATCTTGAGAGAATCCCTAATGTGGGTGCCATTTCCTTGGATGACATTGACACCATATATGAGTAGAGGGTGGAGATTGAGAGGCCTATTATGGAGGAGGCAGTTGAGTGGTTAAAGGAGTTGGAGTGGGGGCAGGGGAGGATGACCCAATGCCGTTGAGGGGGAGAAGGAGGAGGTTGATGTGCTATACTGAGCACCAGCTTCTTCCTAGACTGAGACACCCACCGGTAGCCGTCTGATTCTGGCCACAAGACCTCCTTCTTCTAGAGGACGAATCATTACCTTTTCTCATAAAAGGGGCAGAGGTAATCGAAAGCTAGATTCTAGATTGATCATTGTAGATGGCTCATGATAATGATATACATTTATTGTATCTTTGATGTAATTTTGTCTTGTGTGTTTTGAGCCTTGATTGGACAGCTATCAATATTGACGGTTAATGTTTGATTTATCATTTGACATCTTATACTCCTTATAGGCTTATATATCAGTCTTTTTTTCATATTTATCTGGCAATGTGAATACTTGATGTTGTTGTTAGTTTATATTAAAAAAATTGAAAAAAAGGAATTTATTTTGTATTTGTTAATGCCTGCTGTGGTTTGACAATTGTTTCCCAATGTTTCTGATGTACCAAGGTCAAGACCCTCTGCAATTTTTTGCCAATGGCAATGTTTGTAACACTGATCACAGCCCTTCTCTTGATACAACAAATGCAATATAATGTAGGCAATGTCTAGACCCTAAACTAATTTGCAAAATCTTTGTTCTGATGCAAATGGTTAGCATTCATTGTATAGTTAGTTCATTAGGTCCTTATAATTTCAATCAATTCTTGACATATATCCAGCATTGTTTTGCGTGGGAAGAATCTTGATTTGTCTTTTTGTTTATCATCTAGGAATTTGTCTAGCATCTTTTGCTACTATATTGGATTTCATTTGACGAAGGGATTTCCCTCTTTTCTTCAGCTTGATGGTCGTGTGAAAACCTTGCACCCTGCTGTGCATGGCGGTATTCTAGCAAGAAAAGATCAGCAGCATCACATGGAAGATCTGAAGAAGCATGGAATTAGTGAGAACTTCAATTTGAGCTTGGCTTTCAATGTATTGTTGTTTTAAGTTTTGTCTTTTTTCATGATGGAAAAACTCTTACTGTCAAATTAAATGATATATTAATGTGTAAGGTCTGTTATTTCACCTCTATATCTGCTAATTAGCTTATCATGTTTTACCAAGATGGGTTACATGTGTTCTATTAGGCACCCTAATGTTGCAGATGATCATGTTGACCTGCTTTTATTCCAACTTCTCTATTATTTCTTTGGTATCGGCTTATTAGATTATTATGCTACAAAGAAGTGCCATATGCCCTTTCTTTGGAAGCCTAGTGTCCTAGTGGATCATCTGGACCTGCTTTCATGTCATCTTCACTGTTATTGCTTCAGTTAGTATCATGTCAATGTTGACTTTGCACTTTCTGTTTTTTAGCATATTGGTTTGGAATAAACTGCATTTTTTACTGGGTTGCATTTTAAACAGTGGAAGATAGAGTAAACTGTAGATGAGTAGGATCAATGTAGTGGTGAGATGAAGGTTAAGCTTATGGTAAATAAGATGAAATTTTGAAAGTTGGTTTGGGCCATTTGATCGAGGAATATCAAGCCTGTAGCAACTGCCACAAAAAAGCCTTGTAGATTTTGAATTATATGTTATTTTGCAGTTAAGTTTTCTTGCTGTTAACATGGTAAACCGTAATATTATGTTTCAACATCATTTAGAAGCTTTCAAAATGAGAATGTTTTCAGAAGCTGTGCACAATGAGTTTACCTTATCAAATGAGGTTTTTGCACCATCTCTGGCTTAACCCGTCCAACTCTAATTCTTTTGCTCATTTGATGTTACTGAAATTTTCAGTGGGGCTGGCCCAGAATGTCTAAAACTGCAGTCAATATAGGATATTGCATTGCACTTAAGGCACTTATGCTAGGTTCAATAGACAAGTTTTTGTTCTTTCCATATCCTATTTAATTGGTCTTCATTCAAAATGATGTTGTTTTTCTTATACACAGAAAAATAAGTTTATGTACATGCTATATGGCATGCTTATGTGTCATTTTCTAATTGTTTGATAATTATTGAGATACAGGGACATTTGATGTGGTGGTTGTAAACCTTTATCCATTTTATGAGAAGGTTTCTTCACCTACTGGAATATCATTTGAGGATGGGGTTGAGAACATTGATATTGGTGGGCCAACAATGATCAGGGCAGCTGCAAAGGTAGGCTTTTATTTCAGGAGGACCTATTTTGCCTGCATCCCACATGATACTTTCTTGACACCTTTTTCTTTCCCTGTTGCAGAACCACAAAGATGTCCTGGTTGTTGTTGATTTCACAGATTATCCTGCTCTTTTAAGATATTTGCAAGGTGAAGTGAATCGGGGAGGAGAGTATTTTCGAAGAGAGCTTGCATGGAAAGCTTTTCAGCATGTTGCTGCCTATGACTCAGCGGTAGCAGAATGGCTCTGGAAGCAGCTTGGTAGAGGTAATTCCTGAAGCAAGTGAAGACTGATTTAAATTATAAATTAGGTGGCAAGTTCTTTGTAGTTTCATTCATTTGATTTGCAACAGAATTATTTTTATGAGCAGAGGAGTTTCCACCAAGCTTAACTGTTCCACTTTCAATAAAGTCTCCTCTTAGATATGGTGAAAATCCTCATCAGAAGGCTGCATTTTACGTTGATAAATCCCTATGTGAGGTGGATGCTGGAGGCATTGCAACAGCTGTACAACATCATGGAAAGGTAAGTATTAATGTTTAAGCTGTTGTGTACATTTTTATGATCATACAAATGTTTGTGCTTCAGGGATTCCCGAGAATGTAATACAAGTTAATGGAATTTCATCAAGGGACATCAGTTTATAATTTGGTCCTTGAGTGACATACTTCCTGCTTATTTAGGATTTAGAAAACAAGATAATTGAGTTATCATCATCAATTTTCAGCAGGGCCTTTGACTTTGAAGCATACATTTAGAAAAAAGTGGTGGGTTGATTCCTTCACTGTGCATGCGAATAACTTTACACACGCCTGTCCTTGGTATCAAGGTTTCTAGCAATCATATTGCTGCTGGGACAATGCTCGAAAAGCCTATCATTCACATTGTAGTGAACATCACTGTTCCTTATGGAGCATCCATAAAACTAGGCAGCAAACCATTTTTATCTAAATGAATAAAAGTATATTAATAAAATGAATGATGCTGTTTTTTTTTTCAAAGAAACGGTTACTGTTTTGTATTATATAAAAGGAGGGAGCTGGGCTGTACCATCCAGCTTTTTAATACAAAAATAAAGAGGGCGCTACTGTCCAAAAAACTTCCAGAAACTTCAAAAGATGATGATAAGTATTTCCTATCTGCCCTATTTTCAAAATTCTAGTGTTACGATTAGGCAGCAAACCATTTTTATCTAAATGAATAAAAGTATATTAATAAAATGAATGATGCTGTTTTTTTTTCAAAGAAACAATTACTGTTTTGTATTATATAAAAGGAGGGAGCTGGGCTGTACCATCCAGCTTTTTAATACAAAAATAAAGAGGGCGCTACTGTCCAAAAAAATTCCAGAAACTTCAAAAGATGCTGATAAGTATTTCCTATCTGCCTTATTTTCAAAATTCTAGTGTTACGATTGACTATTCAGCTTGTTTAAAGCCTTACATATTGTCCAAGCAAAGTTACATAGTTGAAAAATATCAGCAAAATTAACCATTCTTGATACAATACCTGAAGTGGGTATTCTTCCTTCTTACTACCGAAGTTAAAATGGAAGGTTCTATATTTCCAGCTTGCTCAGAATGCTGTTGGACAGTATCCTCTTCCATGTCTTCTACCTGATCATGTCCAAAAGATCCAATCTGAATTGCCAGGGAAGCAGATTTCCTCAGCTTCTCAAACCCTGGTTTTTGTTCCATTTCCAAATGGAAGACTTTTTCCTGCAGTTCTTTAAATATATCTTCTTCTTCTTCCAGCTTTACCCTGTTGCTTTTTTCTTCACTTACTTCCAACTTCCAAGATAACCAATTTCCCTTTTTGCTTCTCTAATTGTGCTTTCATTCTTATGTCTCCTGGCGGCTTTTAAATCCCTTGCATAGTTCTGCTCCCATTCTTTCCTACAGGTCTCCCACCTACCCATAGCCAGGACTAAATTTTCCTCACTTTTGTCCCAATGGCGCTCGCAACGCCGAATTGTGCATGGAGGAGTGTTCAGAGAATACACAGAAATTAGGATGGTAATGGGGATTGGACATCATGCCAATCCCTGAATGGATGCTCAGAAGTAATACGGAGAGAATTTTTAACTGCTTCAAGAGAAAATTACAAGCTGGCAATACTCGAGCCCAATGGCCAAGAGACAGGTTCCAATATTCGCTGCCCCTTAATTCTTTCCAGCGACAGCTGTTGCCAATTGTCCAAGCAGCGTCCAAGGAATAACAAATCCCCTCAAAGACAACAATGCACCTCAGTTGCAAGAAGCATTTCCATCCAGATGACAGAATTGCATTCCTGCAAAACAGAAAGGAATGAGCCTAATCCTGAATTTCCTTGGCCAAATGTAATGGGTAAACTTCCAGATGAATTAGTAAAGGAAACCATCTGATGGCTTGAATGAGCAGTGTTACAGCTTGAACTAGCAGGTATAGTTAAAGCCCCAATGAACACAACTAGCCCAACTATAACCTAGAGGTGTCACCCATTGCCACCTTGATAACCACTTCTCTGCATTTCCGGTTGGCTCTTCTCCAACTTGAGGGGGGCTTCCCTAGATAAAATTGCTAGGCTATGGCATTGAGGGCACAAGGTGATTTCGAGGAGTTAGCCTTAGCAAAACTTGAGGTCTTCTTTGTGGTATAGGTGATGGTAGGATTATGAAGACTAGTGCCAATCCTAGGGCATATGGAGTCTCAGGATGAGCCCCCTTGGTTCTTGTTTGAAAGCATTTGACTGGAACCTCTACAAAGCAAGACAAATTCCTACCCAAAAACTCTTGAAGTTTCATGCAAAATTTACCAAGGAAGGATGGCCTTAGCACACTCCTTCAACCTGTAACCCTAGCTTATACCCTAGCCCATGCAAGCTTGATTTGTAAACCCTCTGAAGATAACCAGATCACAAGACAAGCCACAAGGCTACAATATAAAATAAACAAGGAAATAATTCCCTATTTAATTTACCTGAGCAAATTTACTTTCTTGGTGAACTAGATTAAAGAGCTTACGATGCCAAATGCTACATGTTACCTCAATATTTAGCCATCAAGAAAACCCAAGAGAAGAAAACCCTTTAACGTCAAAATACTCCACAAAGATATGTCAATTAGGCTCCAAAAGAGGGAGCTTTCAAAATCCCACAATGAGTTCAAAATGAGTAAGTGGCTCTCTTTATATAGGAGGGTAGCCTAATTTCCTGTACAATAAAATATTCGTTTATCCTTAGATCTAGCCTAGGGTGGGGTAAACAAATGACAAAAACCCTACTAAAGTTAACTTCTAACAAATCATAAAATAAAGTGGTCAATTGCCACATGTACAATACATGAGATACACCCAATTGAGGGGGGTGCTTCCATCAAGCAAGGGAACCAAACAAAGAGATGTACACAAAGCAACCAATTCACCAAAATGCGGTCCACATCAAGCTTCCAAAGGTCACTTCAAAAGGTGTGCTCCAAAGGAATGTCCACAAGATAACCTCCAAAGACCCTAAGCATGAGGGGATGCCTCCCAAAAGCTAGGAATCATTGCCAAGAAGAGATGCCACATGGCCTCCAAAGGCCTCCTCAAAGAAGATACTTCAACAAGGAATGTCCACATAAGGATTTTAAGACTTCTCCAAGCAATGTCCATAAGAAAGATGAGGCCCAAAGGCAAGACATGTTCATAGTCAAACCTCCCAAGGCTTCCTTTAAGCTAGTGCCTCCCATATAAGTCATCAAATAGGAACAACAAGACCCTAGATGGAAAAGAGTCCTCCAAAGAGATCTCCAAGAGTCCAAAGGGTTGACGTCCATATTACATACTGGTAGCACAAATTTCAGCTCAAGCAGGGGACTGAACTCAAAATATTGCACAAAAACTGAACCCCAAGAATGCTAAGATTTCTCCTCAACATGGGACAGCTGTGCTCCAAAGTGGCCAAAATAATGCTCCAAAGCTGAGATGGCTCCTTCATTAGAGGCCTAAACCATGTAAAGCTTCCAAGGTGGGCACATAATCATGATATCATCTCAAAGGTATAAACTATACAACATAAACTAAGATTTTAAGATGGACGTCCTTTATAGTGGCAGAGAACCTCCTAGCCTCCTACCAGCGACTGCTCCACATGCACAGAGTGAACAGACATCTTGCAGGGACGATTGCTGTACAACAAATGACCTAAACAGTGTTCTAGATCACGTCAGAGGCAGATTGCTACCAAACAGACCATCAAACTCAGAAAACACTGCTATTACATTCCCAGGACTCCTCGAATACTTCTTTTGGTGGCTGCTTATTGCTGTTATGACGGTACAGAGAGGAAGTTTAGAGCTGCTGCTGCTTCAGCATGCATCCAGATTGCCCAGGATGGAAGATTCACTACTCAGGATGCTGTGGAATCATATACATCTGTTCAAAAAGAATGCCCAGGATGCTGCTACCTGTCTCTAAACATGCCCAGCCAACTCAAAATCAGCCCAGGTTTGCTGTTGGATGCACACAACTGTCCAAATTAGAGGATTGTTGCTGTTTTTTGTATCAAAACGTGGCCAGAATTTGCTAAAGGCTGGTTCACTGCTGCAGGAGAACTTGGACAGTCTTAAACTGTGCCCAGAACATCCACACAACTGCCTCGGAACTGAAAATAAACACTGTTAGGGGGCTGTCTCATGCCCAGATTTAGGAGAAGATGACATTTACTGCTGTTATCACGCACAAATCTTGCCCAGATCTGAGGTTTATCCTTGTTTACTGATGTTTGAAGGCAGAAATAGGGCTAGGACCTAAGTCGCCGGATTCGGAAATTTTTTGCCTTGACATTCAAAAATCGCCGATTTTTGAATGGCAGACGAATCTATTTGTTCAGGTTCGGCGATATTTTTGGGCGAATTTGAATTTCTGCAGTTCGGCGATTTTTTGGCGAATTAATTTGCCACAAATTCAGCTAATTAATTAATAACGTGAACAAAACTTCTTGGGGTTCGTTTTTTCCCCTTTGCGCGCCCGCAGGTAACGCTAATCCTTACCTGAACAAAGTCCCGACTCCCCGTGCTGCCGTTGTTCATTGTTCGTTCCACGCGATTGCTCATTCCACGCAGTAGCACTGAAAATTGATCATCGAACCAGCTGAGTGAAGAGTGAAGTGTGGTCGTAGGCTTGTAGCAGTGAGCACTGATTCTTGAAGAGTGAAGTGTGGCAACATAATTTTCGGCAAGATTTTTACTAGGAATTTCAAGAAGTTAGCACTTGGGTTTTTCTAAGCTAGTGTCCAAACCTCTAGGGCCTATTTTCTTAATGTTGTTGACTCCATTTTCCCATAGTTTAGGCGCTGGTCTGTTTTCTAAGTGTGCCCCTCCTAGCTAGCTGTATATACTATAGGGCTTTCGGTTTATACTTGCAAATTGCATGGAATCTTCATTATTGTTTTTATTTTGTCCAAGTAATAAATCTGAAGTGTTAGGACAGTCATTTAATTGTTGAAATTTCTCTCTCTCGGGCCATCTTAATTTGCATAAGCTCAACCCCCCTTGGATGGAAATTTATCCATCACTTCCTAGCACCATTTGACCTAGATTGTGTACTTAAATCATTGGCTACTGACACTTTTATCAATCTGATTTTTATGCTGAAATATTTCTCACATTACAATCCATCCTTCCAATTTTGCTTGGTAGCAGTCATTTGTGATCTAGGCTTGCCAAATCAAGATACTCCCATTCCCCAGTGACTTTAAGCTTGTGTGTGTGTGTCTTGTTTTGCAACTAGCCTCTAGTAGGTTGGTTAGGGTCTCCCCCTTGGCTTAGCTTCTTTCTTTGCCTAAAGTGACAAGAGCCCATTCGGCGTGACAACTACTTCACCTATAGTGAATGAGGCCCTTAGATGTAACCGGCTTAGCTGCCTTATCCTCTATTGTCTTGGATAGGATACCGCTTAGTGGCAGCTATAGTTTGTGTGATAACAGTGGGATAGGTCGAGAAACACAATAAAGCGAAATAAAGCATAAACGTGTAATAGAAATGAAAGTTTGAAGTGACTTTATTAATGCCTAAGTCTAATATATATTTGACCATTAGAAATGAAGCTTTACTTTAGCACCCTCCCGTAATGGTCAATCTACTAAATACACCAAGTTTATCTTGGAATTTTACATGCTTTTCAAGACCCAAAGACTTGGTGAAAATGTCTGTAGATTGGTCTTGTTAAATTTTATACCCTTATACAGCTCTTGATTAGCAACAATTATTAATGTGTTCTTCGATTAGCTACTGAACATTAATTACTGAAAATACAACTGTATAAGAAACCATAAATGTACAGTGGAACAATAAAAATACAACCACACAAAATAGACACAAGGATTTACCTTGGAAACCCCAACTGGGGAAAAACCAACAAATGTTTGTCTTCTTCTTATTGTAGAATTTGATTATAACAACACTACAATAGTCCTCCGGATAAACCCTTCGGATCTGGACCAAAACACTCCAACTCCTTTCTACAAACTAGATAGACAAACCCTAGATCCACACTAGATCCAATAGACAACAAAGAAGTAACTCTTCCCTGAAAAAGGCTATAATCTCAACTGAGATCTAGAATACTCACTACAAGAGGAAATCTATCTCTTGCAACTGTGATCACTCACTCTCAATGTATCTCACACAACTCTCCTTAGACTCTCTTATAACATTCACTTTATGTCAATACCATGGGACACCCAGTACCATGGGCCCTTCAATACCATGGGCCCTCCAATACCATGGGAAAATTGACATTTTACATAAAGTATTATAAAAGTCACTTTTACAAAGAGAGTTACAAATTTGAGGATACTTCCACGTGCTAGACACAAGCCAACGTAGAGGCACCTATCCTCACTACAAACTTCAACACTCCCTCTTAGTGAGGAAGGTGTTCTTCACTACCCCCAACTTGTCCTTGAAGAACTCAAACTTTCCTTTGGGCAATCCTTTGGTGATGATGTTTGCAACCTGCTCAACTGTGGAAATGTATTGGAGCTTCACAGCTCCTCTCTGAACTTTGTCCCTGATGAAATGATACTTGATCTCGATATGCTTGGATCGGTCATGAAACATTGGATTCTCAAAGAGTTTGATACAACTCTGATTGTCAGAGTAGATGACTGTCGGGTCCAACTTCTGACCGAATAACCCCGTGAGTATCTTGCGAAGCCATATAGCCTCACAACTCACCAAACTGGCTGCCATGTACTCGGCCTCCGCAGAACTAAGTGCCATTGAGTTCTGCTTCCTGTTGAGCCAAGAAACAACTCTTGATCCCAAGTTAACGCAACACCCTAAGGTGGTTTTTCTGTCGACTGCACTTCCTGCCTAGTCTGAATCTGTATAGCCCACCAATTGCACTCCATCACCTCGAACATACTTGAGTCCATACTCCATTGTACCTATCAGATACCTAAGCACATGCTTTGCTGCTATCTAGTGCACCTTCCTTGGTTCCACCATGTACTGGCTAAGGGTGTTCACAACAAAACAAATATCCGGTTGAGTGTTCACCAAATACATCAAAGAACCAATCAATTGTCTGTGCACTGTGGAATCCGCCAAATTTGACTCAAAAGCATTTAGCTTCTTCAAGTTGGTGATCATGGGCGTAGTCATAGGCTTGCAGTCCTCCATCCCGAATCTCCTCAGAATCTCAACTGCATATTTTCCTCGACCAAGGAAAATCTCACCTTCATGTTGCCACACCTCCAATCCTAGAAAATAGTGCATCAGTCCCAAGTATTTCATCTCGAACTCCTTCGCAAGGTCCCTTTTGCATCTTGCTATGAGCTTCTCAAATCCTGCTAGAAACAGGTCATCCACGTATAATACAAGAATGAGTGGATCATCACCTTAGTTACATATATCGTGTCGACAAATATATTGCCTAGGGTCTGGAATGTAACTTATCGGCAAGTTCAACAAAAATATCGGCAAATGTCATAAAATCTCAAAAAAATACAAAAATAACCATTTTTTTCAATTTTTTTAACATCTAAAGTAACAACATCATCAAATAAACATGTTGCTACATAAATGCGAAAATACAAGTAATATATAAGATGCATAAGATGTCAAATTGTGGATTGTGATCACATATCTCAAATTGTGGATCGTGATCACATATTGACAATAAACTAAAAATACTGAAATATGTTCCTAATAGAATGATTCAAAATCACCTCAAATGATTAAAATAAATGTATCTCATGAGATGAATCATCATGGGCATGAGGCATCTAAAAACACTGAAATATGTTCATAATAGAATGATTCAAAATCACCTCAAATGATTAAAATAAATGTATCTCATGAGATCAATCATCATGACTCATGAGGCATCTAGATACTACATAGTACAATGATAAATAATATGAATCATCGATCCCCTCTACCCCTTTTATGGGCAAGGGGCACCAAATTCCTCTGGAAGTAGTAGGTGGTCTTGTAGGTGCTCTAGATGAGCCTAGGGTGGAAATGGAAGCTCCAACTACTTAGGCTATGGTGGAAGGTAATGGGACTGAGGTGGAATCCAATGTGAGTTGTCTCCTCCCATAAGTACATATCATCAAAATCATTACCTATATCGGGATCCTATTCATCAATAGCACTCATGAGGCATCTAGATACTACATAGTACAATGATAAATAATATGAACCATCAATCCCCTCTACCCCTTTTATGGGCAAGGGGCACCAAATTCCTCTGGAAGTAGTAGGTGGTCCTATAGGTGCTCTGGATGAGCCTGGGGTGGAAATGGAAGCTCCAACTACTCAGGCTATGGTGGAAGGTAATGGGACTGAGGTGGAAGCCAATGTGAGTTGTCTCCTCCCATAAGTACATATCATCAAAATCATTGCCTATATCAGGATCTTATTCATCAATAGCACCCTATGCCCCCCTCCTCTAGACTCTCGCCCTTGCCTCTACCTCGAATCTCGAAGTTGATCCTCCAAGGACATTAGTCAACAGACTTAATGCCCTACAATTTTGATGAAACTTGTTAATCCAATCGTTAAAATAAGGTAGAAAAGGGTTCCCAATCGTAATAAGTGATTTTGCTTGAGTGAAGGGTACATTTTTATTAAAGTCATGTTAGAGGAGTTCAACAGTTAGCACCACCAACATCAAGGTACATAGAGGGGTTGATGTGCTTGATTAAATGCCAGTCCCATACCCTCATACATGATAGAATCCAGTGGAAACATTGCAATCCTGAAATCCTGAAAACTATCAAGTCTGTTGAATTCTGAATGGGATCTAAAATTCTACTTTTTGCATATGAAGTCTGATGAGGTTGGAACCACTCTCAAACATCCTGAAACAATTAATGGTAATGTTAAAAATTTAAGTAAAAGTGACATTCTCCTTATCTTTCATTTTCTATCATTTTACTTTAAGAATTTAATATTACTGTTATCACATATATAGTAGCCGGGCTACCATACATTATTTTTCTGATTCCAGTACACTATTCAGCCAGTTCCCTTACATTGAGATGCTGAGATGAGCATCTATATTGGATCACTATCAGATTTTGGACAACAGTATATATATTCCCCATGCCATGACTGAGTCTCAGGACACTCAGAGAGATGACCGATGTAGCCATTATACCATTTGTATAGAGCAGTCAATAGTGCCCAGAGTTGCAGTAGCAGTTTCAGAGGACAGATGATGGTTCAGATGATGAGCATTCAGGTATATGACTCAACAGGTATATCATAGTTGTCACATACCCCAATTTTGTAAAAATTATGTAATTATTTTATTATATTCCTGAGACATTATGTTAAATTTAATGCTAAGTAGGAATTGATGACTCAGCAGAGTCACTAGAAATGGAATGTAATTCAGAATATTTTATTATTAATAAATAAATTATGGAGACAACAGCATGGGAGAGCTGTTAAAAAGAGGTTACTGGTCAAACTGGTGGATGGAACTAGGTGGAAAGGCAAAAGACAAGTGGCAGCATCCTCAAACACTTCCTAAGTTGCAGGTGGCAACTTCCCTATATTTGGGGTCATGATTCCCCAAGGAAGTGGAATCAGAGCAGGTGGCTCATTAATGACAGTTAACCCAACAAAGACCTAGGCAATATTTTAAATAGTACTCAATGAACTGAGCTGAGGGTTCGAATTGTTCTGGAGGGAGAATACATTCAGGTGAATGTTATTCAGGAGTCCCATTGAGGAAGAGGGAAATATACAGTAAGGAAGTTGTTTGAGAGGAATGCTGCAGTAACTTGGTTCCATTATAGCTGTTTGGGCTGAGAGAATTACTTTGCTGCACCTGGTTCCAGCCAGGGAGACCAGAGCAAGCTCGAGGGTCCTGAGAAGTGCTGTCTGGGCACTCTCCAGGAGTTGGTAGGGAGGAACAGCCTCCCATTGCTGTTGTTGTCCACAGAAACAGGTTCTATCATTTATCTCCCTATGTTTGTCAAGTCTGAATAAATGTATGATGAGTTTATTGCTATATGTCTGAAGAGTAATTAGTCAATAAAATAGTATATCAGAGTAGCAGTAGATAGATTTGGTATAGCTATCGTGTTTCAGCATTCCTTAATATCATTATTATCTTACTGATAAGGCATTTTAATGCATGCTATACAATAGCATTATTGTAAGCAATCGTTTATTATTGTAATTCTTAAACCTAGTTTAATTATAATAGTTAAATAGATAAGTAGGGTTTTAGTATACAGTAATTATTCTTTGAAATTATAAACTCGTTTAAACCATCTTAGGAACAGAAATAAACATGACCACATAAATTACAAATATTGATTTCATTATTGATAACCTTGCAGAAGAATAGTAACCATAGTTAGAATATTCGTGTCAAGGTACTAACCCTAAGACAGAATTTTTAACCAGTTATCTCGTGACATCTAAATCATTGTGCAAAAACTCTAATTGAAAATTTATCAGACCTTCGTGTTAAAAGCATAAGCAAGTTCAATACCATCACACAAATAGAAGTAAATTCTAATTCTGTTATTTCAACAGTATTGTCACAAATCTTAGACTACACTTTGGCTACATCGAAAATAAATAAACAAACGAGAGAAAATTCACAGTTTACAGGTTCGCATCTCCACAACCTAAAGATTTTAACAGTTGTAAATAACCTAGTTATTAATTCAAAACAGTAGGGTTGATAGAACAATGTTCTAACTCATTGTCAAGCTTAAATATCATTTTAACATCTGCCACTTGACTCTCAATTATCGACAGTCATAATCATAACAACCGAACAAGCATCTAAACAAAAGCATGACCATGATGTTCGATCTAACCCTATCATCCCAGTTTTTACAACAAGAATTTATCAGCAGAGAAGTAACCTAGCTATTAATTTTTCAATAAAGGAAACAAACAGAACCGGATTTTAGCTCATTGTCGAGCTTCAGAATTAAAATCGAAATGACAAAACAAGACATCAATTGTAATCACAACTGTAAACTTTGGATTGAAGTCCTATTATTTAGGCAGCTCCCACTTTCAAACAGAGTCGTATTTTGAACTGAAAGCCTAAGCTTTCGAACTTAATTTCCAATTGTAAAACAGATCGGGTCAAACCCTACCAGCCCGTTTATACAAGCAAAGTTAAGGCTAATTAATTAAGACAATGTTTCACCTACAGCCGAGCCACGAAATCCACTGTATAAGCGGTTTAGAGACTTAACAATTCACTTATTACTGTACATAGCTTGGAATTTAAAACGCATATGTTAAACAAACCCATTGCACAGGTAAAACTTTATAATATGTTATATTATCAAAACCCTGGATGCAAACCCTGCTATTTTCGAGAAATACAGTAATAAACAACACAACGAGGCCGTAACCTCAAACGGACTCACGGCCTTGGTTGCCATCTTTATACATTAACCTTCTACAGAAAGACCCTAAGTACAAAAGATAGGACAAACAGTTACCAGGTCGACCGAGGCCATAATCTACTTTTACATTACAGGATAAGCTTATCAAAGGCTCGTTATAATAAACGATGCAAGACTGAACAGAGCCGAGGGACCCCGGAGTCACCTCACACCAACCAAAACCCTAACCACCCTAACAACCAGCAAGGAGGAAAAGCCATGGTGAAACCAGGCTTACCAGGTAGGAGCCAAGTGCCGAGGGTTGAGTCTTTTACACCTTCACGAGTAGCCAGGACCTGCATAGGACAAATTCGTTTCAGTTACAAATCTTATTCTTAAAAACAAACAAATTCTTTAAAAACTGGAAAAACGACGAAGCATTTTTATAACTTACCAGCGAGTTAAAAGGATTTCCAATCACCATCAAAAGCCTGTTACTCACGAGCTTAGGAAGTGTAAAACTCCACCCTTATTACCGAAGGAACCAATGAGCGGGCTGAAGCAATGAGTAACTTCCACGATGGAAGCCGTGACAGAACCAAGCCAAGAGTTATGGCCACATCGTGACAAGATTAACTTAGAGAAACAAAGGATAAACCCTAGGAGCATAATAAACTTATAGCTGCCAATAGTAGAATAAAACGATTCCCAGCAATACAATGGGCAAGCCAGAGGGCCTGAAGCAGCATAGAGCTGCTAGCACACAATGAATAGCAGAGACTGAACCAGGAGGGTTCGCAGAGTGACCGAGCCCGAAGGCAAAGGAGAAATGGCCAAGTAGGGTTTGGTCAACCGTTTTATATCATCAAACACTTGGCTCTAAATCAACCACGTATCATTTTAAATATTTCTCATGCAGTGGGTCTACGTCCAAAGTTCCTCGATGTGTTTTTAATTGTTGCTTTTCAATAAAAAAAATCATAGCGTGGGTACACCAAGATCATAGGATAATCATCGAATGGATATTCCATGGTGGTCGTAACACTATAGTTTAAAACTGCCAGATATTTCATGATTAAACAAACGATGCCTCCGAACTTTGCATAGTGAACAATAACACTTGCCCTACAAACAATAGAACCATACAATTGTCATTAGTGTCCAAGATTTCGATGAGTTTTCCATTTAAAGATTATAGTATGGGTAAAAGAATTATTGTATGGTTATCCATAATGGTAGCAATACCATAGTTCTTATGTCATCCCTTTTAAACAATCAAACCTTGGAATAATACCTTGAACCTGGCATACTATATAATGAAAAATGTTGCCTTGTATTCATTTAATTCATGCAATATAAACATCATTCAAAACTCAGTCTTGAAGTATTCTAGACATGGAGGAAGTGTTTTGCATTATAAAAATTATAAGAATAAGGGTGTAATGTAAGCTATAGGTGGTTTATAAAGACCTATCACGACATTGCCAATCACCCTAATCTCATGTGATATGACATAGATCTTTTTCTTAAGTCTATGAGATAATGAAATGATATTGGATTTAGCTATTACTATTATACTATCATAATGCTAAATGCGATAGCTGTACACAGATGGTATAGGACTTGCCAGTCCTTCTTTAGGTGACTTCCATTTTTAGGATTTCAGTTACATAGTTCTTAATTCTGGATCAGGGTTACTTTAAACCTTTTCACTTATTGATACGATACAACAACACTCACTTAATTATTTCAGATTCCTTATGGCAAGTAGGTGAGTTTACTCAGGATAGCTTCTAATTCCTAAACCATTATCAATCATAACATAAGAATAATTTATCAATCCATACAAACCCTGAGATGTTAAGAGGAGACATGTAACTGACAGAGTATCATGCAAATGCTAGAAACAAGCAAATTATATATATTGACCACTCCTGATCCTGTACAATTGCAGTTGCAAATCAAGATATGTTTAAACTTAAACACTCGATATGATGTAATAACAATGAGCGAGTAAAAATTTGATCTGAGTATGATCACCCAGTTGTATTCCACAGTGCTAATTATGAAGCATAATTGAAATACAGTAATATCATCAAAGAACATTATTTCACAGAGTTGTTTAATTCATTGACTCTCCAGAAACGTAGCTGTCATATTATTTAGTCATTTCTAACTCTCTATTAGCAAGATTATAAGAAGATCACATGAAGGGTTCTACCTTTAAACACTTGATAACCTGGCTAGCATGCTTAGATACTTTACTGAACGATTGGTACAGCTAACTGAATTTAATACTTTAAAGATTTAATTGTAGCGACCCGCACATTACCTGTATACCTGTAAGAGAAAGGAAATTTGATGCATTAGCTCGGAAGCTAAGTAAGCCCAGTCTGCAATGACAACTCCCCCTTGTGGTTGCAAAACAATAAAACAATCAGTAACTGAAAGTAAGATTTAAGTATAACAAAAGATCATTCAGATACATTTATGATCACGTAAGCTAAACAAACAGTTAAATGACTGCATTTAATAACATTATTTGCTATTTTAAAAATTTTAAATTTTTCGAAATTTTTGGGTTTTGAGAATAGTGTTTTGGTTATATTGCTTTTATATTTATTCTTATAGCATGTCTTAGCACCTAGTGTCATGATCTGACGATCATATAGATATGTGGACCTGGTTGATCTTATTATATATATTATATTGTCCCTACTCAGACTTAGAAGTTCACTATTCATACTCATTGGTTTTACCCTCCTTAGGGAGAATAGAGGTGATCATTCCACCATACCTTGGCTTGCTAGTGTTGGCTACATTATTCATTGTCTTCATCCATCCATTGCCTACCTTTTAGTTTATCACCTTGACTTACTACTTGACTAGTGACATGGAGGACCTTTTCGCCACTGTAGCCTCTGTATTGGATGAGCCTCCCTATTTATTGTGTCTCGGCTCTGAGTTGGTGACAAAACTTACCTATGGTGAATTGGATTTCCTTATGAATTCCCCCTAGTCACTAAAGATGTGTTGGCTAAACCTGAAACTTTTAGTGCTGCCATGAAATGCTATATCTTGTATGAAAAGCCCGTTCATGCAATGTGTTTCTAAACACACATGAATGAAAGGCATGCCAAATGAAAGTGGCCATGAAAATAAATGTTATATTTTTTGTGAAATAAGTACCTAGGTAAACAAGTTGTCTGTGACACACCTAGAAGTGCTTAGGTAAACAAGTGCTTTAAAAACACACCTGCATCAGAAAGCCTCAAATAAATGTAAATCTATGCAATGTGTTTATAAACACACATAGATCAAGGGTATGGAAACTTCAGGCCCAAAAGCAATGGAATTTAAATGTTATATCTAAATAATTGCTGGCCTCATTTGTATTATGGATTGTGCGCATCTGTTAAAGGTGAATAAACCCTCTTTGAACAACTCATCCATTTGTGAGACACCACCATTCTCTGTGTTGTTACTCATTCAGTATATACTATGGTGTGTATTCCTTTTCCTTGTTCCAAAGTGTCACAATGTTAAGTCAGTCAAGTCATCCCTTAGCCTAGCCAGTTATTTTAGCCTTCACCCTTCACTAGCAAATTGATCACAGATATGAAGTGAGTATGGTCTTGAAAGTCTAGTCTGAGTAATAATAACAATTAATGACATTATATATTTGGATCTAGATTGCCAGTAATGATTACTGTGTTATAATTGTTATTTGAATAAGTTGTAGAGCATGCATTAACCTTTGACACTTTGCAGCAGTTTCTAATAATGGTCTGAGTTATATTTGGTCATGTTGACTTGGTCAAACTTAGTTTGACCAAGGTCAACCATAGGACATGAGATGGTTGGACCTTGTGATGATATGGATAGATGATATATGGTCTATGTACATGTACATGATGATTCTATGCATCAAATACAGGTTTATGATGATGATTCATGGTTTACAGCATTATTTGATCATTTACAGATTATTATTATTTCACCTGTTCCGGTATATTGGATATATTATATGATCATGTAGAGACTCATATGGTGTATGAGTACACATATTGGATGGATTTGGACCTTCTGAGTCCAATGAGACAGTCTGTTTTTAGTTCCGGGCACTTTAAATGATGATTGAGCCTCAGTAGACTAGCCCATTGCAGTTTTGGTCTGTCGGAGACCCTGTCAGGGCAGAGAGGATTTTTATTTGGTTGACCTAGGGCGCTGTGCTTGGAGGGGGTGGTCCAACCACTTGTTTTTACCATATTACCCCCCTCCCGGACACACTGGTGCCCTCACCTTGACAGAGTAGGCACTCCAGGAGGCAATTTGGGGCAGTTTCACGCTTCTCGAGGCATTTCAGGATTGGTAGAAATGGCTATTGAGGAATTCGATTTGGGCTACTAAGGCAATGTCTTGGCGTGGGATGATCAGTGATGATGGGTTGATGTCTTCCACACCTCCTCCAATAGTTTCAGCTTCATCGGGGCCCGCATCCATCACTTATGGCACTTTCTGATGATTTCTGAGGCCTCTTAAGGCCCACGATTTGTCCATAGAGGCACGATTTGGTATATTGATGCCTATTTTATTATTATTGTGCTATGGGGATTGACCAAGGGTGGCTAAAATTACCCCTTGGACCCACCATAAGCTTCTTATTATATTTTGTCATCATGATATGGTGGGATTCCCCTCTCCTAGGGCGATTTTGTCCACTTATGTTATATTTTATTAGTGATCCATGTATTTTATTGTTCAACTCATCTCAACCATTGATTAGACATTTGTATCTTTTAATCTTAGCCACTCATTCAAAAAGTGGTTAGGATTTTGGTGCCTCTCCTATCTATTTAAAGGAGGGAGCCTCTCATTGTAAAGGGGACTTGTGGCTCTAGATTATTGGAATAGAAAATTATTACTGCATCTATCTCTAGTGTTGTGGTGAATGTTTTTGGTGTTCGTTCGTTGGTTCTTCCTTTGCACTGAGTTATTGGAGATCTTGTTTTGCCATATCTTTTGTACCACGCTTTTTGCATCTACAGGTGGAGGCCGATTTGCTTTGAGGAGGAAGTATTGGTAGGGGAAGACTCTCCCTACTTCTTCTTTGGATCTCTTCGTTGGTAACAGGGAGTATTACTGTCCCAGGACCTTCTATTTCATGTTACAATTGCATTTCACTTGTATTTCCTCCATATTTGGTCTTATTGATTGAATCGCTATTCCTTGGTTTGACAGGTAGAGGAGGTCGCACTTGTGGGCTAGGGCATCAATTTGGCAAGCAAAATCAACCATCTCTCATTTGATCTCTGCGAGAATATTCCTCAACATCAAGGCATCTCTCTTCATCACTCAGGTATGATCTCAAGGTAATTTCTATCTCCATGATCTATCCACTTGTCTTAAATATTTCAAACCCTAATTAATCAAAACCCCCATTGTTACATTTTCTTAGATCTACTGAGATCTAGTGGGTTGTTGGGTATAATATTGAAAACCCACCTTTATAGCAATGTTGCACCACTCGGACTCGGCAAAGACTCGACTGGCATATGACTCGTAGACTCGGGAAAAACTCGGGAAAGACTCGGGACAGACTCGGCAAGACTCGGCGAAAATTAAAATAACTTAAAATATTGTAGATTTTGGGTACACAAAAGAGTTTAAAAGCATTTCCAATCCATATAAGCTATAAAACTACAATTTATGCAATAAGTCATAACATTGTCTCATAAACTATGAATATACGACATAACAGAATCAATTTTTGTATGCAAAAATTTAAATAGTGATCATAAACCATAGTGTTCATAAACCATAAAGTGATCATAAACCATAGTGTTCATAAACCGTAAATCATAACCATAAACATAAACCATACTGATTTAAAAATCAGATTGGTGCAAGTTCAAAATACAGTCTCATAACAGAAATAGAAAACCAAAAAAGACAATGTCTCCATGTCCTCGAATCTCATGCCTACTCACGAGTACGCCTACAATAAGTCATCGAGGAACTAGTGCCAACATCGACAGACTGAAGCAACTGTGAAGCAGGTGTATTTGGAGTTTCCATTTGAGATGGCATACTAGAGGGATCCTGCGTCTCCTCATCAAGCCAAGCCAAATCATCATGGAACTCCTCCTCCACAACCCACTCAGACTCTAAATCAATATCATCCAATAAAATTGGATCTAGGTCCTTCGGTTGCATTTACTTTGTGAGCATCCGAAGGTTGTAGTAGATGAAAACCAACTTTTCCAACCTCTTGAGCTCCAACCTGTTCCTCTTTTTGCTATGGATGTGCTCAAATACCGACCAATTGCGATCACATCTTGAAGCGCTGCAGGGTTGACTCAGAACTCTGATGGCGAATTCTTGTAATTGTGGTGCTTCAGAGCCACAATCTATCCACCAATGGGCTGTAAAAGTTAAAAACAACAATGATTACAAGTTTTGCAAAGCCAAAATTGAAAAATAGAACTAACAAATTTACAAGCTAAGTTCTAAGTCTAACAATTTAGTTTTTACAAATTGAATCTTACATGGCATTTTCTTGTCCTTGAGTCGTTGGGTTGAGCTGAATCCAAACATGCCAGCTGCTTCTTTGTACGTATCACGTTGCATGTTGATTTTGTCCTGAATTTCTGGATTCGGGAACATCTTCTCAATGCATATCATGACACCTCTCATCACCTCCTGATCTCTTTGAATGCCAGAATTTGGATGATAGAATAAGCTTGGATTGAGATATGCTCCGGCTGCATGCAATGGTGAATGTAGCTGCCTGTCCCACCTGGAATCAATAATTTGCCATATAGGGAGATATTTTGATGAATTCCCCTTGTAGAAAGTTTTGATGGCCTCTTTGGCCCTATCCATGCCCTCATAGATGTATCCCATTGCAGGTTTCTCTCCATCCATGATCCTCAAGACTTTTACAAGTGGCTCAGTGACTTTCTCCCATAGACCATCTCCTAAGAGAGACAATTTCACAACAACTGCATCTGGCTTTGTGCTATCTTTCCAAAATATCCATTCCTGGCTACAAACCATCCGTCTCAAAGCTTGGTACTCATTCAAAAGGCTTTGGAGGGAAAGAAAGGTTGTGGCAAACCGTGTGATAGCAGGGCGACTTAGTTCACCCTGTGCATATCCCCTCATAAGGCTCAACACCCAAGCATGGTTATAAATGAATTTGGTTATTTGTTTGCACTCTTGTACAACTGCTTGCACCCATTCCATCTTCCCAAT
This sequence comes from Larix kaempferi, assembly GCA_027924585.1. Taxonomy (NCBI): domain Eukaryota; kingdom Viridiplantae; phylum Streptophyta; class Pinopsida; order Pinales; family Pinaceae; genus Larix; species Larix kaempferi. Next base: position 10,861,421 of record BSBM01000344.1, read on the forward strand.
GTCCTCCAATATCAAGTCTATGCAATGGGCAGCACATGGAGTCCAAAAAATGGTGGGGTCTTTTGTAGAAAGCAACCTTCCAGCTGCCACATAATTTGCAGCGTTGTCCGTGACTACTTGGACAACATTTGCTACCCCCACTTCCTCCACAACATCAGACAATAGTGATAAAATTAGATTTGCATCCTTGACATGCGAGGATGCATCAATGGATCTTAAGAACATGGTTCCTTTAGGGCAAGCTATAACAAAATTGATGATTGTTCTGCCCCTTTGATCTATCCACCCATTAGACAAAATTGTGCAACCTGTAAACTTCCATGAGCTTTTAATGCTCTCCAATTGTTCCTTAACACACTCGAGCTCCTCATCTAGCTCTTTCCCCCTAAGTGCATTATAGGAGGGGGCTTTGTATCTAGGGCCAGCAGCTGCAATGGCATCTACCATGGGTTGATAAAAATAAGACTTTGCATAGTTGAATGAAAGACTATTATGGTACCAAAACCTCCTCACTGCCATATTTGCCTCTTTCCTCTTCTTTTCATTGACGCTCTCCAAGGATGGCTGAGAGCCTGGAGTTGTGCGAGGAAGGAAGAAAGAAGAAGTTACACTTCTATTTACTGCAGCAGCTGAAGTGGACCCTCCTGTACTTGGACTTGCATTCGGTGGTGCCATTGTAGATCTACCTATCATGGAAGTTTCAAACTTGTATCTTGCCCTCTTTTCACTCTGTTCTCTAATGGCATCCAAAGCAGCTACCATTTCTGTCGTGACTTCATCGGGACATTTCTCACAAACTGCCACATCTTTGCAAACAATTCTTGCCAGGATGATATTTCATCCTGTTTATGCCCCCAGACATTTGACAGGTGCAGAAGTTGCAAATGACTTTGTGGTCTTCATTGGGATTCACCCTGACACAATACTTCCATGCCGGATCAAGAGGCCTTTTAGCCTTAGGGGCCATGGAATCTGGGTTGCAAAAAAATTATTTTCTATATTAAAATTTAATGTTCTAAAAAAATGAATTGAAGAAAAAAATGTTGCTTTGTGCCCATAGGGCCACACAACATAGAAAATTAAATTCTAAATCAATGTATCATTTAAATTGTTCTTAAATTCTAATTTATGGTGTAATTTCAATTTTAAAGGTCACTATGGTGTAATTTCAATTTTAAAAAGTCTAATTTAAGGTTTAGAAATAAGATATTTTAGACTCAATGCAATTTTGGATATTACAATTTTTGTAATAAATTCACAGCTCGAAATTGCAAAATATTTAAGACAAACTAAATTAACATTCCATAATGAAAATATAATGAAGAGTCTAAGACTCTAATTTAATGTTTGAAAATGAAATATATAGACTCAAATGCAATCTGGAATTTACTATTTCAGAATTAAACTGAATGGTGAAAGTGGAAGGAGCTTAAAAGTTTAAAACAAAAACTAAAATAAATTTCCAGAATGCAGAAATTTTAAAAATTGATATGATCTAACATATGATCTAAACTTAATATTAAAAAAGTTAACTAAATATATTAAAAAGTTAAAAACAATAAATAGATTTAAAAAAAAAAATAAAGAAATTAAATTACATAAATAATATATTAAAAAAATTACATAAATAATATATTAAAAAAAATCAACCACTAACCTAAGTTTAAGCTAAGTTACATAAAGAATTAATAAATTAAAATTATATTTGAAAAAAAATTAAAAAAACAATTTTAAATAAAAAACAATAAAACTTTATAAATAATATATTAAAAATAAAAAGTGAAATAATAAAAAAAAAAAAATTAATTTTTTTTTTAAAATAAATTTTTAAAGTATAAAATTTAATTTTAAACTATTGGTATTAAGTTTTAAGTTTTTAACTATTACATTTAAAATATAATATTACATAAAGTTTAAAAATGAAAACCACCCGAAGTGTAAGTTATAAAACTTACAGTAGTTATTCATACAAAACACTGTAATAGTTTATTTTTTTTAATTAGTTTACAAATTACTGTATTACTATTACTGTAATAGTTTACATTTTTTAGTTTAGTTTAGTAACTTAGTTTACTATTATGTATTACATTCACTGTAATCATTTACATTTTTTTAGTTTAGTTAGTTTACAAATTACTGTATTACTATTACTGTAATAGTGTACATTTTTTATAGTTTAAACTTTACTATTATGTATTACTTGTAATATGTATTACTATTACTGTAATAGTTTACATTTTTTTTAGTTTAAACTTTCGTTTACTTTACTTTACTATTAGTTTAGTTTACTATTACAAATTACAGTAATAGTTTACATTTTTTTAGTTTAGTTTACTATTTACTATTACGTATTACATAATAACTAAATTTAAGTATTTACATACTAACTAAATTTACTAAAAGTTGAAACTAAATTTAGATTATAAAATTACATATTACATCAATTACATAAATGATAATATTTATTAAACATTACATATTACATAATACATTAAACTAAATTTTTTATAAAATTTATTAATGTATTACTATTACGTAATACATTAAACTAAAATTTTTATAAAATTTATTAAACATTACATAATACATTAAACTAAAAATTTTATAAAATTTCTTAAACATTACATAATACATTAAACTAAATTTTTTATAAAATTTATTAATGTATTACATATTACATAATACGAAGTCTGTAATATGTAATACATTAATAAATTTTATAAAAAAATTAGTTTAATGTAATAGTAAATCTGTAATTAATAATTTAATACATTTTACAAAAACTAAAAAATAAATTTAGGAACTCGATAAAATTTAGGATAAAAAATTATAATACATTACAGAATAGAAATTTAAAAAAAATGAAAACCACTAACCTGTGATTCAGAGGAGGTAATTGGCTTTGACGGCTTCACGGCAGCTTCAACGATCACAGCGGCAGCGCAGCTTCACATGTCAGGGCGGCACGATGGCACAGGCACAGCAGCTTCACTGAGTCACTCCTCACTACTTCACGGCTCACTCAATTGCAAATTCAGTTGCAAACTTGCAGACAGAAATAGACTCTACCTCAGCAAACTTGCAAACTTGCAGACACAAATCGACTCGACCTCAGCACACAAATTGAACTCAAAAGCGACAAATAGACTCGAACTCAACAGACAAACAGAGTTGATGGATGCCGAATGCGACACTGTTGGATGGTTTATAGCCCCTGACAGTGTGTTTTTCCCTCCAAAACCCAGTTCGCGGGCCCGAGAATGAGTGCGACTGCATAAACTGTGGCGTCCGTCCGTGCTTTGCTTCCCGCCAGGCGTGATTTTTTTTGCTAGCCGAGTCCGGCGAGTATGCCGGCGAGTATACCCGAGTTCCACGAGTCAACTCGAGTCCGCGAGTATGAAGACGAGTCTTCAGCGGTTACGCGGGAAGGGCATCCACTCGGCAAGACTCGCGGGTACTCGCAAGTATACCCTGAGTGGTGCTTCACTGCTCTATAGTATCCACGGCATCCCGGATCTATAGTTTGGCGAGGATTGGCCTTCATTTGATCCCCTTCCCAAGCCAACTGGCTTCCCCAAGTGAGGGCGCACTTCTTGGAAAGTTTAGTTGACCTAGATCTAGTTGATGGGTAGTTGAGATTTTAATTGATTCATGATCTACACATCCTAAAACCTACCCCTAGACTCTTACTTTGGCAATTTCTACCTTGTGGGCCCTATTCCACATTTTAAGGGATTTAATCCCCATTTTGGACCACTTGGTATCTTCAAACTCAGATCTAGTAATATCTAGCCATTGGATTGCCTTGAAATTGTAGATCCACACTCTCACTTGATCAACCTACTTGGATCTAAAATTTGGATGTCATTGCACTTGTCTTGATCCCATTTATCCCACATTTTACCCTCCTTGGGCAAAGTCGCACTTCCTTGGAGATTGGAGTTGGTCCACTTCTAGGACGTGGGTACATGAGATTTTAGTGGATTTGGAACGAGCATAATTCAAAACCTAGGTCTAGTTGGTCACTTCATCAAATCTTGCCTTGGGGATTGCATTCCTTGTTTTAAGGGATTGTGGTCCACTTAGGTCAAACCTTGAATCTCTAGATCTAGACCTATTCATCCATCAAACCTTTAATTGCCCACTTGTCTCATGCAATAGGAGTCATCAACCACAAGTTAATTTTATTTGACTACATTATCCCAATTCCCAAGGCACTGATCTCTCTCCAAGTCAATTCGACTTTCCTAGATTGTTGGATTAACTTGTGGTTTGATCCTTGTTTGGTGGACTAAACCCTTTGATGTCATCATACTTCATGATGAAGCTTGTCACTTGTACTAGTTAGCCCCAATTCAACCCCTAAACTACCCTGCATTGGACACAGTTCCCAAGGCAGTGGATTTTCTCACATTGACTAGTACTATAATCCTGGATCTTATTTTCAAATACTATAACTCACTCACACATCAACAATGAATCAAGCTAAACTCATTGAACCCCTCACTTATCTTGTTACTTCATCCTTTGGTCTAGGATAAACCATACACCTTCTTTCACTTAGTCTTAACTTGATTTGGTGTCTTGGTTTGATCTCTCCTATCGAGAGTAGATCGGGTCTCCCCCTTTGTTGTCTAGGCTAAATAACATAAAGCGAAGGTTGCCTCGACTGGCGTGACAACCATCTATTGGAGGTCGAGGTGATCGTGGTTGCACCTTTTGAGTTGCCCTTCCCTATTGCCATCCATTAATGGATACATCCATAAGGGTAAGGGTAACTACAGTTTAGGTGATAACAATTACCATTTATTACTTTTAGAATTTAATATGCTCGGCTCTAATAACACTGCCAAAAACTTAGCTGATGACTTTATTTCCCAAAATCAATGCAATTTTTTTAGCAGGGCGATATATTCCAAAATATCGCAATATATTCCCAAAATATCGCGACACATTCAATATATCGCGATACATTGAAAATGTTGTATATGTTGCGATTTTTTAGTGGTGATATATGACCAAGGGGAATGACTTGCAATATATCATGATATGTGCGATATATCGCTGATATATGTAACTACGCTTTGCAGCATTTACTGTAGAAGAGTGTATGCCCCATTGTGAGGAGCGCCCAGTTTTGAGGGAGTCTTCTAAATGGATTATTAAATTAATATTCCTTGAATCATGGATCTAGAAATTGCCAAGTATATTTTGTTATTATCCCTTGGAGTAATTAGAAGATCTACAAACCACTAAATTGTGTTTTATTGCAAGGAGATTGAGCTATAAATCTGTATAAGGATTAGCTCTCTCCATTATATTTTCATGGTTGGATTGATAGGGAGATTCCCTCCGAGATTATAAAGTTTTCGTATCTTGAGGAAGAAGATGGCATTCTATTATCGGACCATGTTAAAAATGTTACAAAAAGAGAAAATATTAGATGTTATTTTAGATGGAAACCTAAAGAACTATGATGCAAAGGAAGTTGAGACAATGTTTCAGGTAGAATTGTTGTGCAAACAGACCTTGCTAGAAGAAACATGCTGCTGATACGTACAAGGAAATGGTAATTAAAGCATGCGAAAGTGAAAGAATTTGATGGGATGATGCCAAAGGACCTAAATATCTATGGTACCAAGTAGTTTCAAGAGTCCTGTTGGTGGAGAGAGCCCACGTCAGAGTAGAATTTTTAATGCATTCCAAAAAAAGGTCTCTAGAAATCTATCAAGTGCCAACAACATACCTCCTGTAGCTTATTTTCAATGTAAAGAGCGGAATTCATGAGTTAGATTTTGGGATAGGATCTGGTTTGTTCAAGCACACAAAGGGACTGTCCTTTCATCTTATGGAAATTGGGTTGTAAGTCACAGGTGGAAATTCTCTTCAACCATGGGTGCTAGAAATGGTAAAAATTAGCAATGCTTCTTTACCTGGGCATGCTTAATTGAGTACCTAAAGGCTGGAAAGAATACAACAGCATAAATATTGGCACCTGATTTGAGGAAAAGTTTAGTTGACTGTTCAAATAAAGATGCGCCCACAACTATTGACGTCCATATTTGAAGAAGGATTTGTTGATTTCAGGTTGCTATGGCTGTTCTGAAATGCCTTTTGGGATTTTATTTCACTATTCTCTTCATCATTTACAATAGATCCTAGCCTGCTCATAAGCCTTGCATACAAGTGGCATACAAGCCATCAAGCATGGTCAGGGACTTGTCAAGGAAGGAGTGCCCTGGTTTTTGAGTTTTCTGAAAGGGTTTTCATGGCATATTCAAGGGGTGTGTACATCTAGAAAGTGAAATGGCCCACCTAGGAAGGCCCAGCATGCTCATGACAAGTTAAAGGGGCTGGGTAAAAGGTCTAAGTTGCTTCATTTGAGGGACGTCCTATCCCTCGAGAGGACACGTTCATCGAGGAATGTGTTCAACTACTTGAGGAGTTGAGGAGATTGTTAGCATCATTAACAGAGAACAACACATGGGAAAGAGATGGAATTGTGGACCAAGCACTCAAAATTTATTCATACTCTAAACTTTGGGAAAATACAATTATATCACATTCTGAATCTCAAATGGTAGAGGCTGATTGCTCCACTATTCAACCCCTTTCATCATTGCATCATTTAGTAGACCTATATCTTCCTCAAGGTTGCACCCTCATGTTGGCAAGTTTGGTAATTGCATGTACTGTAAATGTTGTTGAACATAAATGTGTCCTCTGTCCAAATGACTGGACCTTCTTAACCTACTAAGAATAGACTAACCGACTGTTGATAATTGGGTGTATGAGTCAGTATGAAGAGGAAGTTGAACTGTGCCCTGCTATTTGCTGTCAACCCAATGCATAGACAGAAAATCACCACCAAATGATGCACCCTCACAAATACTAGTCATCAGGCATACATACTTGAAATAGAGGCCAAAATGACAATTCTGAAGGTAAGTCATGAATACACCACGTATGCATCTTCAATCTCCTAGTGTTGATAAACTCTTCACGTGTTAAGAAGAGACAGTAACTTATTAACACAAGCACTTCAAATTCAACATGACCATGTACTAAATAACACAGCCACTTCACTGTTGAAAATTGAAATGCACACTGCATGCAGCCCCTCAAACAGGTTTGCAATCACCAAAATCAGCATGTTCTAGATGCTACTGTACCTTCTAGATCTCAGACTCTCAATTCTATTCATCCAAAGCTAAATAAATACTTTTGTTTTGACCATCTCCAGCACCCAGATCTGAAGGAGATGTCCATACATGATTTGCAAACCTCTAATTATCAGCTATAAGGCCTCTTTTACATGTGGCAACGATTCCATCCAAGATAAGATCAATGCAAGAAACTTGCTACAAGACTTAAGCTCTGCATAAGAATTAGACTTTGTACACTTACAGATGACATTTGTGACCATGGCCTCCACTCCCCAAAACTGTTTATGTTATCTTCATCTAATGCATCCTACCTATGTTTACCCTGTGTTGAATTTATGCTAAATAATACCCATAGCAATGGCCTTCACTTCACTATTCTTGGATTCGCAACAAGAACAACTACTGTGCCTATATCAACCTTTCCATACACCATGTTTAATCCACGACTAAATGTGTTGCCATACAAGCATTCATCCACCAACTCTTGCGAAAAGCAGGAGGGTGTCCAATACCCATGCAAGATAAGAATGCTTCCATGAATAGCAGTAGCAAAAGTCAACAAGAGCCATCTAGACAGGTACCCTTCTTTATCATTAGAAATATATAAAATATTCTAAAAGGAAATACCTCTCTTCTAATTTAGTTGTATTAGTGAAAACAACACAAAAGTAATATCACATTAAACCATGCTTCTTATTATGGCATACATATCTTTCCTTAGCACAAATAGTGCCTCCCTTTTAAACCTCACTTTCATGTATACTAGGCCCAAGCATAGTAAATGAGGGTGCCCTATGGCTATCTACAGCTCATGGATGTACCATTAAAAACCCACAGTGATGTTGTCATGCATGCAAACTAGTGCCCTCTTATCAAAACAACAGTAAATTGCTGTCCAAAGCAGCACCATAGAAGGAAATATCCAAACAGCAAACAACACCCTTTTATAATTAGTTTGACAATCTTTTACATTGAGGAGGATGCATTGTATGGAAGTGAGTCTCTTACTTATCAGTTATCACCTTATGCATGGAATCCCTGTGTTTTTTAAGTTTTAAAGTCACATACATGGGGCTGAATTTGACCTTCTAACGCCATATTTTGAAACTTATTCTGAAGTAGGTGCTCTCCTGTACTGATGTAATTCATATCTTGGTATTCATGCATTCACAAGCACTACTTGCTGATACCGATAGGAATCAACTAAAAATGCTGCCTCATATCGTCAATGGTTCAGATCATCCACCATCTAAGTAAGATTTATCACCCCTGCACCTGATTGCTTGATCCGAATCTCAAAAACCATGCCACAAAAGGTCAAATCTGAACATGCTTGTTCTGACTCTTTTTGCAGATGAAACTTAGCAAGACCTTGAGCAGTGGAATCAAATAAACATACTCATAAAAATTTTGGATTTAACATCCAGATTTGCAGGGCAAATCTGGTGTTAACACAGCCCCAATTATGTGATTTTTTGCATTTTGAATGTTATTTTACTGCAGGATTGCACATAAAGGGTACTATATTTGATGCCATAGTGTGTTACATGACCAAGTGACTTAGTGTCTTTGGAAGAAGAAATTCATATCAAAATTTGTGATTGAAGGTTTGATTTTAAGGTGGAGTATGTAAATGGTAGTCTTGTCCTGTAAGAGTTTAGCTTGCCCACTGAATTAGAATGGAGTTTGCTGTAAGAAATGTGAGAGTCAACCATATCACCTTCCAATGCCAAAACTCCCTCAACATTAAAAAAGATGATGCTTTATTGCTCGTTAAAGAAAAGGAGAACAATGATTCAATCCAACTTTATATTTTACAAATTTATTTCAATCTCAAAGATGGGCCGGTGAGGTTGGGGTGGGGTCTCCCACAACTATGCCAATGGGAATGCTCCTCTCCCAACATGACAACCCTTTCACACAGGTTAGTGGCCATCTCTTTATACAGGTGCAAAACTCATTTCGACCTGTGGATCTCTCCTTTTGGGTTGCAATGCCATCATTGCCTCCTTTTGTGGGCTCTAATGTCTCTTGCATAGGCATAGTCCTCCATCACCCTGTACATGGTTCTTATAATAATACCAACTTCTCTTGTTCTATGTCTGAGGATTAGGGTCTCCTCACCCAACAATTATATTATGTCGGTCCTATATTTCAACAACCCCTCACTCCCCTCAAGCAGACTTTTGGCCTCATGTAGAATACATAGCATAAATTCCACCAATATTTTCATGGGACTTAAAATTGGTAATTGAAAATTGGCATAATGGAAATACCTTCAATGGAAGTTGTGCAGTAGATGCACCAAAAAACAAGCCAGTTCACAAAAGTTGTCACTCAATGGCCATATTCAAAGGCTACAGCACCAACACAAAAACAAAATTTTGCTTTGGATTCCAAAGGATCAGCTTAGCCATCTAAGGCACTGCAATCACATTCAGTTCCTACATGTCAACCCAAGCCCCATGGAAATGTTCACTCTACAACCCTCAAACCCAAAGTGCGAGGCCTGTGACTAAGGTGTCTATATATTTCAAATTAGACAATCTAGTTTGTTTGGGCCCTATATGTACACATTTTGCATCTTTTTCTTCAGTTCGTTTCCCATTTTTAACCTCAATGCTAGGTATGCCGTTCACTTCTCAGTACAAATTTCTAGGAGTTTGCTTCTTTCAAACTTCATTCTTTTTATGCATGATACATTTCAGTGTTCCCCTTTGCTTGCTTTCATTGTCCTCTTTTACCACATACAATTTATTACCCTCATATCATTTCTGGTTAATATTTTTAGCAATCCTTAACATAGTCAAAGTTGTATTGATTAAAGGACATGCTATGATTCATTCTAGCAATCCTTTCTGGTTGTATTGGTTAATTTATTACCCTCATATCATTTCTGGTAAATATTTTCAATCCTTAACATGGTCAAAGTTGTATTGGTTAAAGGACATCCTATGATTCATTCTAAAATCAATGGCAATGTGTGGATTCGGCAGAATATATTGATATAGGATATAGAATATAAGTGCAGAGGAAGATAGGCAGTAAGTGAATATGCTTTCACTTTCATTTTTGTCATCTCAATGTCACGCAGTTTTTACCAGCAGTTGCACTGAGCAGATCTGTTTTTATGCAAATAACAAACAATGGGATTTGCCCTAATGTATCACCAAAGTTATCTTCAAACCATTCAAAAGACAGAAAGAAGAGAATGCCAGAAGCCTTGTTAAAATAGATGCTATGATTGTCACAAGATGTCACATAACAGAGTAGTTATTCATGGTTTTGAAGATAATAATTCGTTTTAAATTTTCTGGCAAATAGGTGACAATTTTTGCCAAATTTTGATACATAACTCACCACACTTCTTCCGATGAAGAAGGGGAAGATTCGAGAGCATCAGTCCGTCCATATGTTGGGGCCACACAAGTGTGTGTCATTGTTGATCTTCCCACAGATGACAAAGAAACCCCAACTGTGGGCAGCGTAGATTACTGAAAAGCCCCATCTAGACTGTTGTGCCTCGTATATGGTGTCATGTTCTGAAATTAGAGTTAAACATCAGGTTATCCTGTTCTAAAATTAGAGTTAAACATCAGGTTATCCTGTTCTAAAATTAGAGTTAAATTTCAGGCTATTGAGTTTCATAGCAGTTTGACCTTGCTACTGTCTCAGTCTGACCTGTTAATAGAGAATCGACGAGGATAGCCCATCTTCTGACTAATAGACTAGTCGGTCCAAGACTTTCAAATGTGACGGTAAAGGTGGAAGGGCATGAATTGTCATGTTGATATTACTCACATAAATCCGGTTAAGCGTCAGCCATTGCTGCAGGGGAGAGAACCGAGAAATCTATGTCTGTAAAATACGGCGCAGGAGATATTAAATCCTTCCGTAAATACGCTGTAGGGGAAATAGATGCCGTAAAATACTCTTTCTTGACCTAAAAATGGTAGTACGACAACTATTTTTGCTTTTAATAAGCAAACCAAGACAGATTGATTACCGCTACTCCCACTGTGTTGGTTTCCTTGGTCCAATTCGGGTCCAGAATTCTGAAAGATATACTGATTACCGCTATTCCCACTCTGTTGGTTTCCTTGGCCCGCTTCGGGTCACAGAATTCTGAAGATTCGGTTGAGTGGACTCTGAACGCAGAGCTGGGCAAACTCAATCGATTCTGTTGAGTGGATTCTGGACGCAGAACTGAGCTAACTCAATTGAGTGGATTCTGTCGAGATTCGGTTAAGTGGACTCCGAACGCAGAGCCTGGGAGTGATTGACTGTTCTTTCTTGACTATTTGGTTCAGTAAGGGGTGGACTCTGAACGCAGACTAAGGAGTCGTAAATCTTACATGGCCTGTTTAATATTTCTATAACTAATAGAGAGTAGATCAGACATAATCTTAGAATCTTTTTAATTTCCTTAATATAGGCTATAAAAGAGTATTATTGTACATTAAATATAATGTGAATAAGCTAGTTATAATATTAATATTAATATTATGACGAGCTTGATCCATACCTACTTATTATGAATTAAATTTGTTATAAAACTATAAATTAAATAAAATGCAATAAGTACTGGAAATATATTTTATGAGCAAGAGGTTATGGCATATGTCTGAGTTCTACGAATGGAATGTTGTGTTCCCTGTGTAAAGAATGTAATGCAATGCAAAACAAAATTTAAAATCTACAGAATTTCATTTCACTTGAAAATAAAAATTAGTTCATTTTCACTTTTGAAAATAAAAATTAATTTTTATAATAAACTTTATGAAATTAAAAAATTTCAAAATCAAATTTTCTTACATATATTTAAACAAAACAAATCATAATTTGTTTATATTTAAACAAATTATTATATTTAAACAAAATAAATAATAATTTGTTTGAATAAAAAATTAGAATAGTAAAATTTTGAATTACCATAAATTTCTCGTTGGACTATCTCTTAGCTGTTCAATATTTTAAGTTAAATAACAGTAATAAATAACAACCATTAATATATAAATAAATAATTTACTGAAATATACAAATTAAAAATTGAATTAAAATGTTATAAAAATTAAATCTAAGAAAGAAATTTCTCTTAAACATAATATGCATTAAAAAAACTTTACTCAAAACAAAATATAAGTAAAAACATGAAAATTACATTATTAAAAAGTAAGAAACATTAAAAAAAATTACATTACTATTAAGTAAGAGGATAAAGGGAAAATTTAAAAATAAGAAATGAAATAATAATTTAGAAAAATAATAAATATATTCAATATAAATATAATTGAAAAAATTAAACAATGAAAATTTATTATTACAATACGCTAAACCTATAATAAAATGGTTAAAAAAATTAGAAAGATATTTAAATTACTTCTAGAAATTTCCTAAGTCCTAAATCTAATGTAAAATGAATATGAGAATTAAAAACGTATTTTAAAATAAATTCATATGGATTTTTATATTTAATTTTCAGTATGATTTAATAATTAATATGATTTCATAAAATTAAAAAATATGATTATATATATAAAGCTAGCAAGATCAAACTGTCGAAGAACCCGGAGAGTACGAAAATTACGAGAAAATAACATCTATTTAAAAAAATTATTCAAAGGTTTTGCTTAACCATAGATCAAAAGTCGTGACAGAACCGGGGCTTGGAACTCCATGGACTTAAACAGAACGATGTTATGGAAAGAAATCAGAGCATCCAAATCGATCGTAATACGAGACACAAAGTTTAAGTAATTGAACTCACGGGAAATCATATGTCAGAAGTTCAAATTCGATCGAATCTGCCATTTCAATATAACCGACTCCTTCTATCTGATTATATTCCAAAAAAGAAAGAAAGAAGATCCGCAGTTGTTCAAAAAATGAGTTCTATGACTGTTGCAATGGCTTCGACTTTCTCTAGCACGACTTCTCTAAGCTATTCCAGAGTCCAATTAAAAAATCTCATGGTTTTCCAAAATCAAAATCAAATGTAACTGGGAAGTGTCATATCAAAATCAAATGTAAGAAAGAAAAAATGCCAAAGAAAGAAAAACCAGGTTCAGTGCTAAAAAAATTTAAAAAGAAAAGCGTCCAGTGCGAGACCAAGATAGACAAATCGCTGTTCTATTCTGTGCTACACAATGCTTACTAAAAACAGATGATCTCGAAGAAACCAATGATCTTAAAAAAGATGATCTCCAGGAAATGCATACAGTTCAAATAACTTAACTGTAACTACAGTATGATGTGCTTTACATACCAGAAATTTGCGAGTCCTCAACTGATAGATTCTGCAATTAAATTGATTTGAGCGACATATAACAGAGGCTCGAACACGGTCTACAGTTTTCTTGCATCTTTTTACTGCAACAAAAAATAAAACACGAGCTGATAATCGGCCAACGTACTAGTACAGAGGTTGCATAGAGATGGAGATGGGTGAATAACTGATAACATACCTTTAATGAACAAAGCCCGACCAATCTCCTCAAATAACCTCTCGGCGCTGTCCAAAAGTCATCCGTGGTCGATCATCAATGAGTCAATGGATACATATAAGCGTTAATGGCGGTGGTGGAGGTCGAGTGCAACGGTCACATAATCTCCTTTTCTGATCAATCCTACGATCTTACAACTCTCTCTCCCACGATCTTACTATTCTCTCTCCCAGAAATTACAATACAATGAAGAGTGCATATCTACGGTTTAGCTTAAAACCTTTACACGTCACCTTTTGTCTTATTCGCCCACTTGGTTTGTCTTTGCTTTGCTTTGCTTTTCCACGTTTTGCCTTTTATTAGTGTCAGGGGCTCCTTATCCTTTTTAGGTTTTTGCTCTTTTCACCTACTCCGTCCCTGCCATGCAGGGGTTAGCGGTAAAAAATGATTTGAATTGTTATTACGTTTATGTAATTTTGAGTTTCTTTTTAAAAATTTTCATAAAATATTTATTTATTTTATTCTTAAGAAAATAGTAAATAATAAAATATTAACAATAAGAGCATACATTTTATATTAGCACAGTAAGTTATGTGTTACTTGTTCTCTACCTGTAATTGTTGTAATTACCTGTTATCTATGTCTTAGATATATGGTATCGCTCTCTTCTTATTATTAAATGGGTTGTGTGTCACGAAGCGCTTTATCCATGCATCAACTTACAATTATCCATGCATCATCTACCAATTATATCAATTACCAATTATTTTTTATATTATTTTTTTGTTTATAATTATTTTTTTTGAATTTTGAACTAATGTCATAAAATCAATGTGGTCATTACACTTGTCTCATCCTCGTGTAATCTAAGAAAAGCATAGATGCTAGTCCACCCCAAATTTTAAGATATAAATACCTATTGATGTAAAAATATTTAATTAACTTATTTTTGAGAAAATAGTAAACAATTATTTCTCATTGGCATTGTCCTCATACCTTCTATCAACGTCTTCATCGATTGATCCCCTTCAGTGTCAAAACCCATATTAACTTAGTTGATGAAATTCCATTATTGCAATTGTAATTGAAGTAATTGAGCTTCTTTATGAGTAGGAATAAAAAACTTTTGAAGCAACCAAAACCTTGTGATGTATGCCATAACTAACTCTATCTAAACTATGTTGTATAAATATTAGTTGATGTTTATCCCAAAAATTATATTTTTGCTTAAATACTTTTTTTAATTATTATTGTCGGAAAAATTTTAAGGAACTATAATTCTCTCGAAGTGTAGAAACTTTGGTGAATCTTTACTAATTCTTGAATGTGCAACCATAAAATGTTTAACGATTGTTTTGTAAAAATATTCAAATTTTTAAGAATTTTATATATAGTTTTGGGGCAATTTTGGCAATTTTTAGAGTTAAAAAAAATCCCATAGAATTTGGGAGAATCATTTTTGAAAAAAAGTAAATTGATAAATATTTTTTGGGAAAAAAATATCGAAAATAACCCATAGACTAAATTTTGTCACTAAAATTTTCTCTAACTATTGTGCTTACAATAAATATTTTACTCTTTGTAACAATCAACTTTAATCTCAGCAAAACCGCTATCCCTATAACGATTCCAGAGTATAACGTGACATTTTTATTTTATTTAAATTTTCAGTGCTATTATTGTCTCAATAGTGAGCCTGGAAGAGTGGACATGAAACAATGTTGCTTGGAGTTCAAAAGTTTTTAAGCTAGTTACCTTTTTTTAATTCCAACATGTAGTGAATAATTTTCGCAACCAGATGACTCTTGTGGTTCTAACTTTGTAGGGTCACCCAACTGGAAACCTACATGTAAGTGGGTGGGCTTTTGAAATGGGTGCATTCTAGGCAAGAGGATCACCACACAATTGAATAACCTGCAAAACAAAAGGTGTTAATTGTTGCTTCGCTTCTTAGATAGAGAAGCTCTAACCATACGGTTCTTTATTTTACCCATCTATCCATATTTTTGGTGATGAGGGACTCCACGTGTTGCATAGTACTCTCGCCAATGCCACATATGTCATGATGTTCATATTTAACATAGTAGCATGTAAATAATTAAAAAATGTATAGAAGAAAAACATTGATGTTTTCCAGGTTAATTTTTAATTATTGGTTAAGTCCGACCAATATAGAGCTCAGCTAATATATTTTGAATTAATTACATTTATTAAATCTAAAAAATTTAATTAATCATACATTAGATTTATTTAACGTAAAAACATTAAAAACTTTTAAACTTGCAAGAAACAATTACGTTAGTTTGTTGTAGAAGTTTTATAAAACCTACATATCAAAGTTATATATATCGTGTTGGCGAATATATTGTCGAGGGTTTGGAATGTAATTTATCAGTAATATCGACGGATGTCGTGAAAACTCAAAAAAATGTAAAAATAATCATTTTTTTTTTCATTTTTGAACATCTAAGATTCTAAAACCACAACAACATCAAATAAACACATTGCTACATAAATATGAAAATACAACTAATATATAAGAGAAATACGATGTCAAATGGTGAATCATGATCACATATCGACAATAAATTGAAATTACTGAAATATGTTCTTAATAGAATGATAGAAAATTACATCAAATGATCGAAATAAATGTATCTTATGAGATGAATCATCATGACTCATGAGGCATCTAGATTCTAGATACTACATAGTACAATGATAAATAATAGGAATCATTGATCCCCTCTACCCCTTTTACAAGCAAGGGGCACCACTCTTCCTCTGGAAGCAATAGGTGGTCCTGTAGGTGCTCTGGATGAGCTTGGGGTGGAATTGGAAGCTCCAACTGTTCGGGCTATGGTGGAAGGTAATGGAGTTGAGGTGGAAGCCACTGTGAGTTGCCTCCTCCCATAACTACCTATCATCAAAATCATTGCCTATATTAGGATCTTATTCATCAATAGCACCCTATGCCTCCTCCTTTAGACTCTTGCCCTTGCGTCTACCTTGAATCTCGAAGTTGATCCTCCAGGGACATTAGTCAACAAAATCAATACCCTACAATTTTAATGAAACTTCCTAATCCAATCGTTAAAATAAGGTAGAAAAAGCTTCCCATACTTAATAAATGATTTTGCTTGAGTGAAGGGTACATTTTTATTAAGGCCATGACAGAGGAGTTCAACAATCAACACCACCAACATCAAGGTACATAAAGGGGTTGATGTGCTTGATTAAATGCCAGTCCCAAACCCTCATACATGATAGAATCTAGTGGAAATGTTGCAATCCTTAAATCCTAAAACTGTTAAGTCTGTTGAATTTTGAATGAGATCTAAAATTCTACTTTTTGCATATGAAGTTCGATGAGACTGGAACCACTCTCAAACATGTTGAAACAATTAATGATAATGTTAAAAATTTAAGTAAAAGGATAAAAATGAAAAACACACAATTCTTGATACATATTTTCTCTCCAACAACGGAAAACCACACAATTATTGATACATCTGCTCAACAATAACTTAAAAACACTCATATCTACTCCAAATCGGCACCAAAATAGTTGATTTCTCTGTGGATTTGCTGTAAAACGTTAAATCAGTAGCTAAAATGTCTAGATTTGCAAATCTAAGCAACTACTAGTCAAGAAGAGATCCAATCTGTTCCCAGGTCGTCTGAATTGGATAAAGAACAGAGAAATTTCACAAATTGCATGGTTAAACAGGTAGTACAGTAAAAAAAACTTTGATTGCAGATCCATTCAATGAATTTGTAAAATAATTTACTCTTGTATTGTCCATAGAGATTTGTACAGGCACGATCTCTTACTGGTGGCTTGAAATTTCACTTCCATACAATCATACGACTTAAATTTCTTTCTTCTGTATGGTTAATTCCTTATGTGTACATCCAAATTCTGAATGATTCTAGTTGGACAACTCACATTCAAGATGGAATCAACTGTACAGTGGCTGCTGTACGATAATCGTATGATGCCAAAACCTTGAACTTTTGGGTTCCACTATATAATTTTTTTTGACTTTGCATCGAAATTAAAAATCGAAACAATACTTGGTTTCGGTGAGACCATTTCGGTTCTTTGATGTGCTACATGATAGATTCCTTAATCTGTCTCTATTGGCAACAATTCCTAGGTCTTTATGCTCTCATAGACTTCGTGGCTTTAGTTGAGCTCTGATAACATATCATGTAAATCTAATAGAAAGAAACCAAGATTAATTTGGAAGAATTATTTGTATTGTATTACATATGAGAAAGCAAAATCTTTTTTACAAAAGGTTACAATTAGGTCAAGACTCAAGTCAGTCTACTTTATGAATGTGGAATAAATCGAGAAACATAATAAAGTGAAATAACGCATAAAAATGTAACATAACCTAAATTTTGAAGTGACTTTATGAATGCCTAAGTCTAATATGATAATATTTATTTGATCATTATAAACTAAGTTTTACTTTAATAGCATGACGCCCTCGCACCTGCCACCACTAATGATGATTGCAATGACTTCATGACCACATACAAATACCACTTGAAAAGGGTTCACATGAATAGATATGTTTTTTCGTAATGAGTTTTTTTTGGGTAACTAGGGGAATTGGTAACTGGGGTCAAGCTTGTACTCGTGTGATACGGGGCCGATTCTGGTTCGATACCACTATACCCCTAGGTGTGCCAACACCGTCCCATGCATGACAAATAGGCTAATTGAGGTTTAAAACCATGACATCACAAGAAGTACCTTAATAGTGCACCTTATCGCCAATTGATCTACACCCCAGGGAATCTTTTCGTAATGAGTTGATTAAATGATACTTATTATTATGTAATTTTTATATAAACTATTTAATAATATATTTAGTAATTACACAAATATTCAAACCTTGAGTTGAGGGGTCAAGTATTCTTTGTCTAATGCACATCTATATGGATATATATTATACTCTTACGTGGTTAATTATATCGATCAGTAAGACCACATAGACCTGGCTAAAATGGTGGTTTCAGCCTATAATATATAGGCTGAAAGAATTTATAGGGATATGCTTCTCTCAATGGGGATTTGCAGCCGATGTTCCCTTGTCAAGTTTAGATTGCAGTAAACAATTAAATTAAGAAATTACATGTGGGGATTCTCATAGTACAACATATAAAAATATAATATTTTGGGATTAATCATGTAGATTATTAACTATTAAGTCATTCATCGTAACCCATGGGCAGTAGTCAGAATTATCTATTTTTGGGGGCTAACTATGTAGAATATTAAGTCATTCATCATAACTCGTCTTTTATAAGTGTTAATCATAATGACGAATTTTTTATGAGTTTGAATAGTTCATTTAGCACTTATTGCATCATGTGATTCTCATAAGTGAGGAAGTGAGATTGAAACCAGTGAAATAAATCACATAGCATCAATAACAGCTTCCAAAGCTCGCACCCGGTAACATAAACTTACTAAGTAAACTATTCAAAATCATGGAAAATTGTTCATTATGTCTAATGCTAATAAGAGATGAGATGTATCATGATGACTGACTTAATATTCTACACACGATACATCTAATCCCCCAAAATTATATTTTCTTATGAAATTATGTTCAATTTTTTCTTTGACTTGAAAACATATCCAATTAAGTGTCGAAAAGAAAACATATAATTACTATACTTGATGAATTATTTCTTGGTAATCATTGGGCCTTATAAACTTGCTTTCTTAAATACTGTGCCTATTTTTGAACTGTAGACAAGGACCAAGGACCAAAGATTTAAAAAGGCATTCACTTGAGAATATGCCAAATTAAATATTGCCAAATGTGAAGTACTTAGCATTTGATTTTTCTATCTAGCAGCAATATTGAATTGGTGGTGACATTGCTGTGATCTTCCTATCTTGTCCATCCCAGTGATGCATAACATGATGGACAAATTGGCGAGGTCATTGATCATTGGGTTCTAGGTTGGGGAGCTGCAAAGGGTGTCAGAGTAAGCTGTTGCAATTGTAAGAGTTGTCATGGCCATAGAAAGGTACTAAAGAAATTGTTCGTGGTTTGCTAAGATTGGCTTCGATCTTGTTGGAGGTGTCAATGTAAGAAGCTGAATGAAGTCTTGGTGTAGGGTTGATGCTGCTTCCAATTCGTTGGTTCATCAAAACATTCCATGCTAACTTACGATTAGTGCTGTTGTGTGGGGCTGAGACAAATCAAAGTTGTGTTGTTTGATTAGTAGTTGACTCTCCTCTTCTAACGGTCTCAAATGGGAAGGCCTACATCTTGCTCAAGGAGAATCAGTTGTTGGCATTTTGACAATTTCCGGTCTACCGTTGAGGTCGTGGCTACTAATGTGACTGTGGTAAAACAAGCAAATGAAGTAACCATTGTTACCGGATCTGCCATTCTTGGGGACTGGATCCCTGGATCTACCTAAGATCCATTTCTGAAATGGATCCCCTGTGACCAGAAGCATCTACCATGCCTCTAAAATGGATCCCCTGTAACTAGAAGCATTTATCATGCCTCTGAAATGGATCCTGAAAATATGAAATGGATTCTGCTTATTTGAAACAGATCTTGCACAAGATTGACCAAAGATCTAGTGAAAACAGACTTTTTTAATGGAAAAAAATCCCACTGGTTATTGAAGCCCTAAAATCTTAAAAGTCTAAACACTATTCCTACTCTATAAGAAGACCCCTCCCTCCCATTGCAAAACACAAAAGATAATTTTATCTACCTGAAATTTTTGGAAGCTGGATAGAACTTGGAAGCTAGGAATTGAGGATTGAAATGGCATCAAGGGGCAATCACTTAAATGTTCACAAAAGCTACAAGCAGGTCATTGGTTCTTGATTCATAGATTGCATGTTCTTTTGCTGTTCTTTTTTTGAGGATATTCTCTGTTCATAAATTCAGATTCTGTTTGATTTTGCTGTTAGTGTTATCTATTCCCATAATTAAACTCAATGTTTGCATTGTCTAGATAGCAACTTAGTGTTCTCTTGTTCTCTCTAAAATTAAACTGTCTAAGTGCCATGTGAGAAATACCATGGTCATCCAAATGCCGAGGTGAACAATCTACAAATGGAAAATATTTCTGAATGGAAAGGACTATCAAGAGATAAAATTAGCATCCACTGCAATTGTTTCACCATGTTAACATATGACTAGTAGACAGAAGTTAGAAACTTAGAACTACGTAAGGATAGGCCTTACAACATGATTGAACCAACTGTCTTTGATCGTGTTCTGCAGCCCAGTTATGAAGGATCCAAGATGTATCCAAATAGGATCCAGATCCGATACAAGTGAAGTTAAACATGCCGAGTTGGTAGAGCCACGAATCAGTGAGCCAAGACCATGTGTAGACTTTTGTTGCATGGAATAGCAATGAATGTCAAATGACTTTAACTGCATGTGGCATTTAATGCATGGTATATTTGGTGTTATTTATGTTTTGTTCTCTCACTCAAGGTATATTGTAAAGAATGCATAATATAATTTCCTCTTCAAAATCCGAGCAGGTTGCATTGCATGCTAGGACCCCCTTCTCTCTCTCTCTCTCTATATATATATATATATATCACTGTTTGAAAACTTGGTTGACTTGGTCTCGGACTTGGCCGAGTCAATCGAGTTGACCCCCAACCAAGCCCACTCGGCCCTTGAACTGGTTCGGGTGACTGGTTTGGTACAGAATTTGCTAAGTCGAGGTTGTTGGCACACTTTTACTTCAACCAGGGTTCAACACTTAACATTTCACCAACAAACACCCCAACCACAGACACCGGCCCGAAAGGGAGTGAATCCCTTTCGGCAACACCTACAGAGCAGATGGAGTCTCACCTGAACCTACAGAGCAGATGGAGTCTCACCCGAAGTATCTATGGGAACTGCAGGAACCAGACTTCATGCAGTATAGAAGGGGAATACTCAGCACACAATACATTCATCAACATATTCTACTTCATAACATCACAGAAATACAGCTTCGACACATATGTTACTTCGAGAGAATCCTTAACTTTGCCAAATTAACATACTTAGATTCTATTTGCACACATACAACTTTACTGATCATACTTAGAAATTCAACAGAGGAAAGAAATACATATCAAATCACATCACATCACAACATGCAAAGACACCATGTTTGACGTGGAAACCTGTCTGGGAAAAACCATGGGAGCACTTGTCTTTTATTACGAGTCGCAGCCAAATAAACACTTCAGGTAAGACTTACAGATTTCTTCATGAATTACAATGGGTTTGTGCACACAGCCTGAAGATCAGCGACTTGGCTTCCCCAAAATATCTCCAACAGACATAACATATAACTTCATTACAAAGCAAATAACCCGAATTACAATGACCATCAGAGCGTAACCATAACCAACCCTAAACTTTTCTCTTATTACATATTTATAGGGCGCACTTAGCTTGCCCTACTCCCACTAACCCACTAACTTCCTAACCGAGTCATTAATATAATGTGGACCAATCCTAACTAACTGACTCAACTCTGACCATTGACTCGATAATATGACCGTTTTCCTCGTTTTCTTGGCTGCTTTGTCGGAGTTGACCACTTTGTCGAACTGCTTCCACTTTGTCTTTGTCCACACCAAAACCGTTTCTTTAAAATTTGTACCTCCCAAAAAGCTAGGCCCAACAAGGGTATGACTTGGTCGGTTCGATACCAAACTAGTCAACTTGGCCAAGTCCATATCGACTCGGTTGAGTCCGTGTCGGATTGCACAGGTCACACACGTGACACTTATATTCTTTTTTTCTTTTAAATTGACCTAGAAACATAAACCCTAATACTCTAAACATACTTCATTGTCAAGTTAACTTGCTTTGTAGGATTCCTATAGATCATAACACTATTTGGGGTAAAAAACAACTTGCTTGATAGTGACACAAGCTAACCTAGAATGAAAATATAAAATTATTAAAGTAAAAGGGTAGAAATGATTTCTACCCTTTTACTTGAATTTTTTATATTGTCATTAATTGTTTCAGAATGTTTGAAAGGGGTTCCAACTTGTTGGATCTCATACGATGAAAACATAATTTCACATCCCATCCAAAATTTAGCAGAGTTAGCAGTTTTTAGAAGCATTGAACTGAAGACAAGTCCACTAAACCATCAAAAGATGCCAAATGCCACCCCACTCTTTGACTACATGCCACTTGCAAAATATAGACCTGTTAAAAAATAGATGCCAAAGGATGGTCTTGTAGCTCATATCGATGATTCCATTTCCAACAATGGTGATAGGTTTCATGATAGATCATGTTGACTAGTGATATGTAGTAGGCTAGTACCTTGTAGGCTGGTAGCATGTTGTGTTTTGGATTCTAGATGCCATTTAAAGCTTTGTTGATTATGTATTTTGTTTCACATATGTATTGCACTCGGTGCCATTTTGATATATTCACCCTTTCATGGTATATACTGAATATACATGAGAAGACTTTGCATATTTTGTCTCTAATTATTTGGAATCTTTAAAATAATTTTTCTCCATTAAAATTTTAATGTTTTATGACCTTTTTAGTAAACCCATTCATTAAGTTCAAACCGGTCCCAATCATGGCCGAGTTTGAGTTGGAGTCCAAATCCGAGTTTTAAAACATTGATATATATATATAGGGATACTAATGCATCAGTGGTATCAAAGTAGGTAAGTTTTCTACTCCCATTAGAGCAATAGAAGACACATATAACTTCTCTAGTTCCAAAGTATAAAAGTTAACTGTGGAGTAGAGATGACAGATAGATTGATTAGTTAAAGCAATATAAAGTTTGTTCCAAACAATGGCTTAAATGTCTAGTCTTGTAATACAAAAATAGAAAAATGCCAGGACTTGTATTGGCTGAAGATAAAATACTACTACTAGTTAGAAGCCTAATTGTAGGAAGTCTAGAAGTGTAACATTCCTCGAGTTGGAAGGAAAATAGGGTGAATCTATCATCTATATATATATAGGGATACTAATGCATCAGTGGTATCAAAGTAGGTCAGTTTTCCTTCCTCACTCCCATTAGAACAATAGAAGACACATATAACTTCTCTAGTTCCAAAGTATAAAAGTTAACTGTGGAGTAGAGATGACAGAGAGATTGATTAGTTAAAGCAATATAAAGTTTGTTCCAAACGATGGCTTAAATGTCTATTCTTGTAATACAAAAAGTGAAAAATGCCAGGACTTGTATTGGTTGAAGATAAAATACTACTACTAATTAGAAGCCTAATTGTAGGAAGTCTAGAAGTGTAACATTCCTCGAGTTTGAAGGAAAATAGAGTGAATCTACCATGCAAGGCTGACTTAAAAACTGTAGATCTCTATATCCATTTGCTCATGTCTCTCAGGAAAATAGACTAGCCATAGTAGTCCTACATCACAGCGGCCTAGCAAATGAATGGTGGAACAACAAAGAAGTGATTAAATGTTGTAAGAATTGTGATGAACTAAAGATAAATATGGTAGATATGTCCCCATCTCGAAGTGACAAAATGGAAACAAATGAACCAAATATGTTTGAGACTATTGTTGCATGAAAGTTTTAGTCACTAGAATGGCATGCATACTTGTAGAATACCAAAGAGGCCATTTCATAGATGGGCTAAATCTCTGTATGCAACTTAGTAGCCAGACTAGCCACACTACAGCTAGACATTGTGAAAGACCATTAGCCTTGTATTTAAAATAGAAGAATTACAAAGGAGAAAAATAAATAGAGAGACAAAAGTTACAGCATTAAAGATTTTCAAAACGGAGGAAACCAAGTTTCAAGAACAACAAAAGAATAACCAAGCACCCTTAAAGAAAACAAGGAATCAAAATTGTAAAAATAAAGATAATTTTAAGGAAAAGAAAACAAAAAGCATAACTCTACAGATGCTTCCAATCAAGGTTATATAAGATTAGCATCATGAAGTATGAGCCTGAGGATATTTAAATTACACTAAAGCATAATATCTGGCGCCTTTGCAATGTGCATGATAAACTTTTGGTCCTCTCAACTTCTCTCTTACTAATGACCTAGGTCCCAGTAATTTAAGCACGAGCATATGGATCATGCTTGAAGTGTCATGATAATTTCTATGTGGGGTTTGCTGAGTCAACACTATAAATACTTCTCTTTCTAACGACCTAGGTCCCAATATTTTAAGCATGAGCTTATGCATCATGCTGGAAGTATCACGAGTGTGCCATTATTTTCTAAGTGGGGTTTGTTGAGTCTACCATGTAAATACTTCCCGAGGGAAAAATTGTAAAATGTGTTGTCTAATTAACATTGAAGAGTAAACGAAGTAATATGCAGATTATCATCTGTGTGATATTACTTGTCCTATTTACAAGTTTTGGGATTTTGTATGTGCTTTGTTTTGCACAATTACCATCCATATAGTTGCTACCCCCCCTTATAAGCTACTGTTTGTGGGGCCAATGCTTATTTTTCAAGTGGGATGCTCCGTAAACTCTAACAATATGTCATATGGCTAGTTGATCAATTTGACAAAGGTTGAGTCGCATTTCACATTGAATAGAGTCTCACTTTTCAATAGTTTCTTGGCTTAGTATTTATTTGTTTCACCTCCTATTCCTTTTATAATGATCATAACTGTGGTTTGATTATATTTATGATCTTATAATTTGTGTTCTTTTTGTCTTAATTGATTTTCTTGGTTCTTTCAAAATTGCGCCTAGTTGGCCTAATGAAATCCCTTTTCCTACCTTTAGTAATGTGTATAATTTGATGCGTGGCTTGCAACATTTAACCCATCATTCAGGTTGAACATCTTTAAAGACATAATCGAAAAATGAGTCAATAGATTCATGGATGTTTGGATGCCTTAAATTACAATATGCAATTGTTTTTAATATTAAGGAAATGTTGGAAATATGTCAAGAAAATCATATATGGTTCAATTCAAATATTAGGCAGTTATCTCATCACTTTGAAACTTGTTAAGAATTTTATCTATAGGCCATTTGAATCTCACAACTACTTGGGAAATGGCATTACCGATGCTTGGAATAGGAAACTTTCTAGCCATTTTGCAGTTCCAAAATCTTTGCAAAATAATATTTGTGAGGTAGTAACATTTAATATTGGATCATTATCATTGTTGAAAAGATCGACATCGACAAAAAACTAGTTAAGGTCTGGAATACGACTTCTCATCAACATAAGTAAAAATATCGGCAAACTACAACAAGTTTAAAAAAATGCAAACTAAATTCATTTTTTTCAAATTTTTAAACATACAAACCAACAACAACATCAAGTAAACACATTATCACATAAATATGGGAAAAACATCGATACATTTGATATAGTGTGTTACTTCACAAATAAACACCCGTCAACTAGGTCACGAGGATCGGTGCTAAGATTGGCAATTTTTCAGGAGATGCACCCACTGTCACCTCAATGCACTCTCCTCTCTCTTTAGGCCTGCTCCTTGGGCCACAGGAGGATTCCCAACTATAGATAGAAATAGACCTGTAAAATGTACAATGAGAACAACTCTATCTCTACAAGACCTTCCCACTTTATTAGTAGACCAGTGTCTTAATGGAGTCAACAAGATATTCAATAAACACTTGATAACGAAGGTTTAAGAGCAATAAAACTTGATGTTGAATGATTAACAAGGTGAATCACTTTTATGTAGTAAAAACCAACAACATAAACTTGGAAGAAAACCCAAAATTGGCTGCTGAAATGTCCTGAAAAGTACCTCCCGGTGATCTGGTGATCACTTTGACGGATGAGTGCTGCGTTTTAGGACTGATTTCACTTTCAGATCTGCAATTACCTATAATAATGAATGGAAGGCTTGATTTGGCACTTCAAAACCTCCCTAGGTCAATCCGAGAGACTTGGAAATGAACTAGGACAACTCCTTGCAACCACTAGGGTTTGATCTTCCTGTCAAAATGGGCCTGCAAAACACCTGTACCAGATCTGCAATAACTTTTAGAGAGTGACGTCAGCCTCCCTAGGGATGACATCACCCTAAATTAGGGCTTTTTGAGTTGCAAAAACATTTTTATGGATATTTTAGCGATGTAATAACTTTAGAAATTTATAACAATGGTAACTATTTCAAAAATTTATAACTGGTAACTACTTCAGAAATTAAACAAGTAAAGAGGAACAACAACAAAATATAAATAATTTTGGATTTTTCAAAAAAATTTGATTTTTAGGGTTTTTTCTATTTTTTGATTTTTTTATAATTTTTCCAATATATAGTACTAGGAATTTTGTTAAAGAGAATTTTGGTGAAGATGAGGGAATAAGACCTAGGTCTTGTTCCTTCCAGGTACCGAGAAATTGAGGTTGACGTTTCTCCTAAGATTTGACAATTTAATATTTGAATGAACTAGGGCAAAGCTAACAAAACCTATGTTGTGTTAGCTTTGTCCTAGTTAGGGCAAAGAAAGATGCCAAAGTCCCAAACAAGAGAGACCCTTCAAGAGGCATGTCTCACTTACAAGATTATACTATTATGCATAAAAACATTAGGTGACACTTACCTTGGATGCCTCCGACAGTGCAAGAAAAGAGACTTAGAGATCTTACCACATTTGAGGAAGAAAAGAGAAGAGATTAATGTCCCAAGAATCTTTTCACCTTAGACAAGCCTTGAAAGGTAGTAAAGAAACCTTCATGCATCAACTTTGTCCTTAAAACCCTAGAATTGTCAAAGAAATGAGGTGCACACCACTTGATTAGCTCATGTACACAAGAAGAAAAACAAATTGTCTTATTTGATCTCATGATCTTGATTACAAATGAGGAGTTTCCTTATTTATACTTGAAAATGCTAACTTAAACCTCCTTTAAGACAACCTACCTAATTTGTCTTTAAAATGACTTTTAATGATTTTTTAGGGTTTGTCACCCACAATCCGGGGACTAAACTTCATAAAACATAAAATAATGATAAAATAAGATGAAATGCTTCAACTTGATGATGAGTTGAGCTTGGAAGGAGGACATCGCGCCCCATCTAACCCCAACATTTCTTTTTGGCCTCAGTGCCCTCCTTAGGTTGGTACAACCTCTTTTAGCTTGCTTGGAAGGTGGACGATTTTCTCTTCAAGACCAAGATGACCAAGAGGGAGGGATGATACAACAAAAATAGGTCCAAGGGGGTATCTATGAGGTGTGCTAAGATGGGTATGCCAACTCTTACATGTGCAATCACCTCTACAAAGCATAAAACATAAGTGTGGCTAGGAGCCCCAAGCCATGTGTCCTCATAGATTCATTCCAAGGTGTACCGGAACCCCACCTAGGGCATAAATTCCCTACATGATGAGGGACCTCCACCCATCAAGGGGTAGTCAGTAAAGTCACAAGGCCAACACTCCTTGAAATCAGAACCAAGAGGACCTGCCATGACAAGACCAAGGGTCATGAGCCCTGCTAGACCAACACTTTTACATAAACCCCAACTCAGCCTTTTACAATTGCAAAAAGACCCCCCTCTTTGGCACATCTGGTAGGGTGCACTGTAGAGAACCTGGATGATAACATAGTGGATGCCAAATAAAAAATGATACATCAAAGTCTATATTGAATCCTGAGTTTTGATAGTTGTCCAATCAAGGACTCAAAAGTGGAAAGCCTATACAAGTTGACATCAAATATATAAATGTACCTCATCATCATGAGTCATATGCAGTGACAAATCTTGTTGCTAGCTATCTAATATCAAATCCCTCTCCCCCTTTTACAGGAAAAGTGGCTTGTTTGCCACTAAAGATCCTGCATCATGTGTCTGGTGCTGACTGGTGGGTGTAGTTGTATCAATCTATGTAGAAAGTGGTGTTGATGTTGCTACATCACCCTCTGTGATGTTAAAGTGCTCCTCTTCTCCCCACTCTTGCTGCTCCTCTAACTATGAAAGTGCCTCCTCCATAATGGGTGGCTTGTATTCCACCCTCTGCTTAGGAAATATGTTAGTCCACATTAGGTATCTTCTCCAGCTACCTCACCCACAGTCAAAGATTGTAGTGGACACATACCAAATCATTAAGACATGGGAAATCCAACCTGTAAGAGGGTCATAATGAATTAATGAGTCTTGAGGGTCATAATTATAATAATTGTAATTGTTTAGTTGAAGTTCTATCATGTGCTTCTTGGAGTGTATTTTTTCAAACACACTCCACTTGTTCTCACAACTTGGAGTGCCATAGGTTTGGCTGAGTACTCAAATGGAATTCTTTTGTAAATTTTGTGCTTTTGCACCGTAATTTCACCACCAAAGATCTACAACAAATAAGAGAAAAAGACTTAAATTACATTTTATAGTGGTAAATATGAAAACATAATTCAACTTTTAAATAAAACATATAATTAAAATTTAAAATTCTAAATTCTAATGGCTTACATGGCATGAAAATACTCCTTTCTTGGACAACATAGACAAAGCCAAATAGTCCACTACCCTCCCAATACATATCCTTCCTGTGATTAATTGTTTTGCGGGCATTGGCATCAGGTGCCATCCTCGCAAGACATTTCAGGAGCCCTTCCATCACCTCGCCATCAAAATCAAAGTTACATTAGTAGGAATAGGTGGGGTTGAAGAAAAGTGTTGCTACATGAATGCATCGATGGAGCATTTTGGTCCATCGGCTATCAATCAAATCCCAGATCATCATGTATTTATCATTTTAGAGGGCATTCTTGCCCACATAATAAGATGGGATAGCTTCTTTGGTCCTATCCATGGCCTCATACAAGTAGCCCATTGTGGTCTTATCCCCGTCCACCAAGTGAAGAACCTTTACCAAAGGTTCACTAACCGTGCATAGTCCTTGCACGCCTTCCCAGAAGGAATCAATGTACACTAGTTTAGTGATGGCCCTCGCATCCTGTTTAGTGCTAAAGAGGAATGAAGTTGGCCAAACATGTGATTGTAGAATGTGACAACTCCCTGCTTCTTATGCATTTCCTCTTGAGGCTAAGAACAAATGCATGGTTATATATGAATTTTCTGATGCGCCTAGCCTAATCAAGGAGCTCCTTGACAAAGGGTATTTTTCCCACATTCTCAAGCATCAAATTGATTCAATGGGAAACACATGGAGTCCATAACACTGTGGGGTGCCTCTCCAGTAGCAACTTGCTAGCAACCACATAATTTGTTGCATTATTTGTTATGGTTTGCACAATGTGTTGCAAACCAATCTCTTGGATGAACCCATCCATCAACTCACACAACAATGTCACATCTTTAACATGTGCTGATGCATTAACGGATTTATTAAACACTGTACCCCTAGGACAATGTACCAAGAAATTAAGAAAGATCCTACCCTTCCCATCTGTCCAACCATCGGACATCACCATACATCCAGTGGCCTCCCATGGCTTCTTTAGGTCATCCAATATAATATTGATGTCATTTTTTCCAATTGAAGAATTGGCCTCTGCAACTGCTCATAGGTAGGGCACTTATACCCTAGGCCAAAAATAGTGATAGCATCACACATTGACTTGAAAAATGGATTGGTCTTTGTAATACTCAAAGGTATGTCGCTGCCAAAAAGACACCTCCCCACAACGCTGTCCACTTCGTGCTTCTCCGTTTTTTAAACCACTGATTGGATGGAAGGTTCTGTCCCACCTCCAGGTCTTGGTACAAAGAAATGTGAGGTCCTCGTGGAAGGTGAATTGGTGTATCCCCTCTCACAGCCCTAAATCCCAGATATGCCTATGGTTCTTGAGGATCTAGTCACTCCACTGGTTGCAAATTCACCTTTGGTGGCAGCTGCCTTTTCCCTCTTTATCCTTTCCATATGTACCATCATGGGCACACATAATCTCTGAGTTTGATTTAATACAAATCACAACATCGTGCCTTGGGATTTTAGCCAAGTGGTACTTGAAAATGGCTAATCCCTCTTATCATGGCCTGCCCACACAATTTACAAGACAACCTTTGTCAGTTTGTCCCATCTTCAGGTTCACCATACTGCCAAAATGGGTCCAAAGAGTTTAGCATATTGGCAAGGCACTACTTAATTTCCAACTTCAAACTTGGGGCTAAAAAACTGCGAAAAATTAACATCAAACACTGCTGGAAAAAAAAACCAGACCTTTAGATTGTTCTGTGAGCCATGAAAAATGATAATTAAGAGGCAGTGATTGATGATCAAACATGGTCTGTTCTATGAGCCATGGAAAATGATAATAAGAGGCAGTGTTTGATTATCAAACACTGCCGAAAAGAAAAACAGCCTGCTGGTTAAAAAAAAAACCGATCTCTAGATTGTTCTATGAGCCATGAAAAATGATAATAAGAGGCATGCAATATGGACTTTGAAAACCCTGCATAAATCTAGAAATAAGACTAGTTAAGATGGTGGCATTTGAAGAAATACCTAGGATCTGAGAATATCGACAACGTAGGCATATAGGAATTGATTGCTGCTCCAATAAAAAAAGTCTTTGATGGTGATGAGAACAATGATTTGGCCCTCCTAAACCTGTTTGTTGATGAGTTTACACCCCTTTCCTCTCATTCCCCAGCAGCTTCAAAGAAAAATGATCCAAAACAAATCTGAAATTAGCCTTTAAGATGACCCAAATTGCATCCGGTGGTTTTTTCGGATTGTGGTGTGAGAAATTGTTGATATTTGCAATTTTTTGAAAAAATTGTGATTTTTCGGGGCTGATTTTTTTCTAGGGTTTGACAACACAATTTTTCATGATGTTGCCGAAAAATCGACGATTTTTCCAACTATGATTCTTGTGATCGGCCAATTAAATAATGCAAATATTTCTGTTTGTTTCTTATTTACAAGTCAACATGTCTATAGCAACCAACATGAAACTAGATGAGCTCCCTAGGAAAAAGTTTGCAGACCCGCATTTCATGATTTACTATAATGCAAGCATAACGTCCAAAATTGGATATTAAGAGGGGAAGATGCAGGTAGAATGATATCTACTAATTGAAATTTCAGTTCTAAGAATACTTCTTCAGTCATTCAGATGCTAAATTATTGAACAAGCAATTCCCCTCTGATGCAAGCAAGGTTTGAAAAATTAAAATTCTTGACATGATTTTTTGTTTATGACTTTATTCTACATATTTTCTTTATAATCCCTATTTCTTGATACATACTGTAGTAGAGCAGTTTGACAGTACTTAAATGCTAGTATAACTTGATTCAAAAATTCTTCTTTTCTTGCAAGAAATGTCATAGTGTAGTAGAGCAGTTTGACAGTACTTAAATGCTAGTATAACTTGATTCATAATATTCTTCTTTTCTTGCAGGAAATGTCATATAATAACTATTTGGATGCAGATGCAGCATGGAATTGTGTTTCAGAATTCAAGAGTCCAACATGCGTGATTGTAAAACATACAAATCCATGTGGCGTAGCATCTCGACCAGATATGCTGGAAGCATACCGATTGGCAGTAAGAGCAGATCCTGTGAGTGCATTTGGTGGGATTGTAGCCTTCAATGTAGAAGTCAATGAGGTAAATTTTGTTTTCCCCTAAATTAGATATTACCCAAATTAAACTCTTCTTCCTAAACTTAGATGCAGAGTTCGAGCAATAATTATGTCATGATCATTATGATAGGATCTTGCTAAAGAAATTCGAGAATTTAGGAGCCCAGTAGATGGAGAAGCCCGAATGTTTTATGAAATTATAGTTGCTCCGAAGTACACTGAAAAGGGTCTCGAGATATTAAAAGGGAAGTCAAAGAATCTCCGGATACTTGAAGCAAGCATGCCCAAAAGGGGTAAGCGGTCCCTGAGGCAAGTTGGAGGTGGATGGTTATTACAAGATTCTGATGATTATACACCAGAGGATATTGAATTTAATATTGTATCTGAAAGGATCCCGCAAGAAAATGAAATGGATGATGTGAAGTTCGCCTGGCTTTGTGTCAAGCATGTCAAGAGCAATGCAATTGTCATAGTGAAGGTAGGGACTCTGCAAGAAAGGCTTTTTTCAATTATAGTGCCTGTCTGAGAACAAGGCACGAGTAGAAAAATTCACTTTGAGTGAGTTCTGGCTGTACCAAAATTCTGGTGTGTGTATGTGTATGCTATATACGGGACTTTTTAAAATTACTTTTCAATGGTCTTCTTGCCATGTTTGCCTGTCTGACTTATAAAACATCTTAAAATTACTGGATCTTGCCCCGGATTTGACTTTTTGTTTTACAGAATAAGTGCATGCTTGGTATGGGCAGTGGCCAACCAAATCGTCTTGAAAGTTTGCGTATAGCTCTTCGAAAGGCAGGAGATGAAGTCAAAGGTGCAGCACTTGCCAGTGATGCGTTTTTTCCATTCGGTAAGAACCCTGTTCGGAAAATATTTTTTCTCCTAGAATATGCATGGTCCATATTTGAACTTGAATCTTTTAGTTAAATAATTCCCTGGGAATTCACTAATTATTTCTCCCTGCCAATTCTTGTATTGCTTTCTGCTGGGGTATGAAGTTTTCTCTGGCGGAAACACTTAAAATATCTTTCTCATTATCTTGTTAAGTTTAATCAATAAGCGTATGATATTTTCTACATTTCTATTGGAATTTGCATGTGTGACAGCTTGGAAGGATGCAGTGGAAGAGGCATGTGAAGCTGGCATTGGTACAATAGTTGAACCTGGTGGCAGTATAAGAGATCAAGATGCTATAGATTGCTGTAACAAGTATGGAGTGCCTCTCCTATTCACAACGATTAGACACTTTAGGCACTAAGCTTGTGATATGTTCTTGTCTGGAAAATTTGAATCCCATTTATCATGGTTCGGATGGCTTTGGAAGAAAAATTTAGTTCTGGATCATATAGTGCTTAAGAGCAGTTCTAGACAGTGTTAGTGTTGATGGGCAACGGACATAAATTTTATGCTCATGAACACATTGTATAGTTTGTTAGTAAATTGGAAAGCTTATTGGAACGGAATTTCTCTTCTTTCTGACAATTTTGACTCTGATGTTCACAGAAGCTGTATAAAATGTTACATTCGCATGACTTGAAATGGTTTGTGTTTATAGAATTTTGGTGAAGTTCAAGGTTGTAATTTATACATGATATGATTAGTACTGTAAACTCGAGGATACAATCTAATTGCGAGGAGAAACAGTAAAATATATACACAAATACGCGTTAGACAAATCATAAAATATGAACCAAGTTACAGTGCTATTGGAATATATATATTTTTGTGGGTTAAAACCGAGTCTTATTTCACAAAGATAAAAAAGATAAAATATCAGACTGAACCTCATAATCAAAGTTGGAATTTGTAGATTTTACCACCCAAATGCATCAATTTTTAGCATAATTATCTATTCTTATGGAGACTGAAACCTCAAACTAGGATCAGGACATACGATTGGGGAGTTAAAAAGTTAGACAATACGATGGTTTTACATAAATGCATTTTTAAATAGAAAGTACTTGCATTGTTAAAATGGTTCATGATGAAATATTTTGTTATGTATTTTAAAATTTTTACTTTATAATTTACCATTTGATTTATTTTTTTAATTATGTAGTCAAGGTCATCCCGCTCATTTCGCTCATTTTTTAGAGGGAATTCTTCAATTATTTTTGCACTTTTATGTGTCAAATGTTGGAATAATGATGCAACATAGTAGTATTGACACATAGAGATCTATCTTAAATTTATATTTATTAAGCATGGAGAAGGATCCAATTTTTTGAGGTGTATTTTTTTTTTCTTTATGTATACAAAACTGAAGATAAAAAAAAATTTACACTCTTTGTGATAAGTTATGAGTCGATATGAATTTTTTTACTTATTATTTTTGGGAACTTTACGTTACGTTACATAACATAATGTGACAACATCCTTCCATGCTAGGCTGAGAGCATCTCAGTACTCTCAGTGCATTTAGAAGGTTGAAATAAAAGGTTTTTGACTTTTACTGCAAATGTACCCCTAGGGGAATTAGTGAACCTTCTATTTCATGCAAGTTGTTTTTATCAACTTTGTTTTCTCTCTTCTATGTTCCTGTTTTAAAAATGCACTTTGGCATGTTATCAAAGTAGGTCTACATTGGATAGATTCATTTTTTATACATACCCCTCTATCAATTTGGTAACCTTTTGTTGTGCTCCTAATTTGATTTCTTTTCCAGTTAAGGGCATTTTGTTTTTGTTGTGTGTCACGAGGTAGGCACTGGGTATAAATTTGAAGTGGCATAAACATGTTCATGGTTTGTTAAGGCATTCAACCTTGGGCATATCTCTCATTGGAGGGACAACAATTGATCAAACCACCTTGATTAATAGCACAGAATCTCGTAACAATCTCAAGTAGCATAGAATCTTGTAACAATATCAAGTTGGGTAGGATTGTTGGGATTATCTAGTGGCAACATTCAATCCATTTGTAGATCCATTAAACGATTTGATCTCACTTAGTATTTTTTATTGCTAGGAGAGGCAATATGTGCAAGTTGACGAGTCAATCCATGCATTATTTGAGTTGTCATAGATCACGGATGTGATGTTTGCAAGGAGAATATGAAATTACCCTATATATTTTCTTATGAAGGAACATAGGTAATCTAATTACTTCACATAAAAGTGAAGTATGTGCTTGAATGATAGACCTAGCAGCATTTTTTTATGTGAAGTATGTGCTTGGAAGCATTTTTTTATGTGAAGTATGTGCTTGAATGATGGAGCCAAAAGCACTTTTATTCATTGCATTTTTTAAAATTTTCTTGCATGAGAGTATTTTGAACTAATTAATATTATTTATAATTATCATAGGGGAGTTTTTAAATATAGTTTTAATAGCATCTAGGGTATAGTGAAGGAGTATATGTATGAATTGGTTGAAGGTGGGTGTTGGGTGGTAAATTTTTGTTGTCTCTAAGGTGTTCCATAAATGAGTCATGGACCTTTGTACTCTTCAAGAATGGCTATCAACATGATTGCAAATGAATCTATTGGTCGATGTTCTTTTGAAGACACTTGAGATAGGGTGTTTAGTGCTTCACAGTGATTGAGGGACATTGTATTTGGAAACATTAGATAATAAATAATGATAGGTTAGATAGTAGTAGCCATGAGTATATTTGTAGGAATTGACCTCACACTAGAGATGACGATAACAAATATTGTGTTGCTGATAAGATTGAACATGGTTTTAGTGCTTATAGTTTTTGCACTTTTGCACTCACATATGCTTACCCGCTAGGGATATTGTGGTGTGGTCTACCTTTGTGCCATGTCCATAAATGATCTCCCGAGTGATGACGTACATTTCTCTATTGTTCTTCTATGTTGGACCATCTTCCTTGACCCCCCTTGCTTTCGCTTAGATGTATGACCCCTTTGGGATGTCTAGTGCTTAGGTAGTGTTTTTTATTGGCATTTTTTTCTTCTATTGGTTTGGTTCAGTTTTACCCTCTGGGCACCCATTTGGGGTGTTTCCTAACACCTTTGGTCTAGTTTGGGGCGTAAGACATTGGTTGGGTCCATAGTTACTTGGGATACTTCACACAAATTAGTTTTGAGTTTGCTATTTATGGGGTAAAATTAGTCAAATCTTGACCTTTCCCAGTCTGAAGGTGGTAATTAAATTGTGACTTTCCTAGTTGTTTCACAACCATGTCTTGCGGCTCATGGATTAGAGAGCCCATATTTAGAGAAAAAACTCATGGTATGGTGTTAGACACTCGCGGTATGGGGTTAGACTGCATGGTTTAACTTTTCAATACAAGTTGTCATCTCCAATGGTTAGTATGATGTCTCCCTACACCTTCAGGTCACTCCTTGCCTATTTATATTAATCAATTACTATTTGTAAAACCCATTCCATTCCCATCTCTATATCCCATTATCTTGCAGGTATCGACTCAAATTGGTGTTAAATCTGATCTAGCTTCCAACCCACCCTTTAGGCTCTTAGGGAGCTTATACTTGTCTTCTCTAGCACCTCAACATGTATTTATTGCTGTCGGCTTGGATCCAACCTTGTCGGCTTGTTGTTTCATTGGAACACATCTTTAAAGGCTAATCCTTCTCTCATATCTTGCATAATTGAACCATAACACTTGAAAGGAAGTTCTAGCATAGCCAAGGTAAGGGAGGTATCAAATTCCTTTGAGGGTACTTTTGCTCACCGTTAATTATTTCATTTCTATATAATTTGTGTGGTACATCTAGTGTTTTATATCACTTTGCATTGAAGATCGATACAACTCTGTTTTGCAAGGAGACCAAGATGTGTTCGTAGGTTCATTTAGAAGATGGAACACTTTCTTAGAGGCCTTAGATCACAACTCATCTTTAACTCAAGAAGCTTCAACACCTACAACAACACTCATCTAGGTGAGTTCTTTCCATTTCTCATCTCTTCCATTTCCAACACAATTTAATTAGCTCATTAAAGGAGATTGATAATTAACCCTAGTTCTATGTTATTTTGTTATAATAACTCATTGGAAACCCTAATTGATGTACTCTTATCACCCTAGAACTCTAGAGAATTAATTAAGATCAAGACCCTAACAAACAAATGGTAAATGTCATGAACGAATAGATTTGTGTTACCACACAAAACCTGAGGTCATGGATGGTAGACCATCTACACTCATAGAACTAATGGGGGAAGAGAGGAAAGTGAAGTCGCCATTGTATTTTAGTGCTAAACCTAGAAACCCTAGGGTAAGGCAAAATATGATAAGTTTGAGAGGGTGAGACACTAAGTTAGGACCATAAGATCTTTTTAATGACAACTTAGGGACGTAGGTGATTAGACTAGGTTTTAGATAAAGTTTTATCGACAAATTAACAAAGGAAAACGAACCAACTAACTAAGGTTAATTACCTAGAATTTTTCTTAGTGTGCTAGAAACCCTAATTCTGAAAATGGAAAGAGTGGAGGAAGATAACTCACCTAGATCTTGCTATTGTGAAATCTCAAGCACAATAGATCTATGGAACAAACACAACAATTACTAGATATGCATGCAACAAAATGTATGGAAACGCTGTGCAAAAGATTTGCAACAGTAAAATAATCTCATATACTCATAAGATAGTTTACAATGTGTAACAATGGCTACAATAAGCCAAGCAATTTGAATTCCAAAGGTGGTCATTCGAATTGATGCATGAGAGTGGCTTACAATGCAGTTAACAACACTCGACACATCAGTTAACCACTTAACTAATCAATAATTGACTCTAACTGACTCTGAAATTGACTAACTGAGTCTAATTCAATGCAGAACTCAATTGATTGCCCAAAAATAGGGGAGGGCGCCATATGTCTGCAGTTGAACTGAATGTTAGGTGAGAATAACACCAGATCAAGTCAAACAGTGTAGTAAGGCGCCCTAGTTTCACTAGTTGGCTGAATAATGCACATAAGTCATGCAAATCACCCCCTGAATGGTGGAGGAGGCTCAGTAGGTGGCCCAGTTTGCTCCTAGAATGTAGGAGGAGGCTCAGATGATGGCCCAGTTGGCTCTTAGGATGTAGGAGGAGGCCCAGTTGACTGAAACTGATGATGTAAGCACATGATAGAGTCAAAATACTTAGGATAAGTGGATAATTAAGCTGTAAGGCTCAAATAAATGATGTGTGGTTGGAAAATGCTCCAACAGCTATTGTAGATGATGAAGTTCCTTGGGTTGAAGTGGAGATATGTGACAGTGCTTGAGTGATCCATGTGTTGTTTGCTATAGGTGGCTACAAGTGTTGGAGACTTCCTGGATTACTGAAGGCACTTATGTCATCAACCATTGTTGTGCGTCTCCCTGGATTTTTACCATTGCCACCTCTTAGTGTAATTATGCTCTTTCTGTCTCTAACTGTTGTTAAGATGTGTAGAGGAGTTGGAGACTCTCTTGTGGCGTAGCTAATGGGATCTCCTTAGGTGCAACAGGGACATACTGGCGAACTTTAAGCCACATCTGTCACATCTGGTCACAGAGGGATTTGATCGTGTTTTTCGCAGTGATACGAGCCAGATTCTCTTGGTTCTTAGCTTTTATTGCATCTTCGAGCTGGATTCTGGCATCGTTGTATGCCTGTTGAAGGGCATTGTGCTCGTTCTTAGTTTGAAATAATCTGCATTCGACTTTTGCGATGGTGCTCCAGATTCACTCAAATAATTGTTGTGTTGAGTACCCTGGCAAATCTAGTATCGCAACATCTGGGGGAAGTGTGCACAGGGGAAATCCACTAGCAAAGTCTTCAATTTTGAGGCTTAGATCATCTTCCAAATGTTATATGAACATTCTAATTTTGATGGGTAGTCTCAAATTTGAAAACAATGTTGATCATGTAGGCACATAGACAACACTCAAGCAATAATATGACCATATAAAGTGCTTTACTGGCAACAAACAACCATGGAGCCATGCATTCATGAAGAGGTTGGCATTATAATTGATCTTATAAACTTCATAACCCATCAAATGCCTTATGACATGTCTAAGAGATTTTCAAACTACAAACAAGGTGGCTTCCAATAAATCTTTGCTTGATTTATGTTGACATCAACTTTGAAGAGGTGAAGTAATTTATGCATTAGGTGAACAATATAAATGAATCAAAGAAATTCCTACCTTTGTCTCTCTACCCTGGTGTATGAAAGGAAACTCTTATGTATGAATAGCTTCTACAACAACTTCTTCTATTGTAGGGTCTTGTGGAGCAACACATTCCTTTTTTCCAGTAGTTTCATTGGCTTGTCCATGTCAGTTGCTACTTTTTTGTTGTTGGCTTGTCCATGTCAGTTGCTAATTTTTTGTAGTTGGTTCTTGTGGAGCAACAACATTGTCTTGTTGTGCTCCTGCTATTGGGTATTGGCATAGATGATGGAAGTAGAGTAAGAGAATGACATCATGGCTCAAATGGAATGGTGAGGGGTTTGGATTGAACAAGGATGGTGATAACGATGGCATAGTTGTTCCCCTCCAAACTGAAGGCTTTTCTATCCTTGAAAAATGAAAATTGATGAGGAAGTAGGACAAAAGCTTAAGTGATTTTTCCAAATACAAATCTATAGCATTCAATGAATATGATCAACAAAGAGAAAAAAAGCATACTTGTACCTACTTAAGAATGTCACGAAATTTGCAACCAGTAGATGGTCTTCGGAGCAAGGCCTTCACAAGTTCCCATGGAAAAGAGCAAGCATCTGTGGAAATTGGTATAAAGGACTTTCTACAAGATTGTCACCTGACTCTGGATATATTCATGAAGCTTTGATGAAATACTACTTCTATAACAACTTATTCTACTACAGGTTCTTGTGGGGCGACAGTCTTTGCTTCCTGATGAATTTTTTCAATTGATTGCTCTACTGTTGGTTCTTGTGAGGCAACAATAGGGCCTCCTGGAAATGTTCTTGAATTGATTTCTCTACTGTTAGTTCTTGTGGGGCAACAATAAGGTTTTATGAGGTTGGTTTTTGTGTGACAACTTCAAGGCTTGTAGGTGTTGGTTCTTGTGTGGAAACACCTTTTTCTTCTCCTTTGTGACCTTTGGGGCAATCCTTTAATTCACTCATCCATTCAGTAGGAAAAAAATAATGCATGACATTATAGTATCAAAAATAAGTATACATAGTGTTTTTTCAGTCACTTCTTTCTAGGTTTTTTTCTTTTGACAAAATCAACAAGCAACTCATCTTCTGCAACTTGTTGTTCAGTTCTTGTGTCATCTACAGCTTGTCGTACTGTCTGCCTAGAAGTGTACTCACGACGTGGATGTTGCTGCAAGGGGTCGGGATTTGCTGCAATAATGTAAAAATGTTACATTGGTATCTTTTGTTATTATAATGACAAGTATTTCATTAAAAAAAACATTACAAGTGTTTTTTACCTGATCTGCCCACATCATGTACTTCCTATTCCTGTCTACTCTCATCTTGTATAGTATGACCCTCTACATGCTCTGTAGTTGAAACATGAAAAAATACAATTAATATTCACCATTTGCAATGCAATAATTTAAATTGTAGCCTATGAATACATTCATTACCAAGATTCAAAGCATGACCTTTGATGGATTGTTCTCCATTGTCGGCATTAAGTGGATCATTACTTTCCTGCTCAAAACAGAGTCAATATTTTATGGAAAATATTTATAACAAATAGATTGCACAAGTAATCAATCTTA
Organism: Larix kaempferi; assembly: GCA_027924585.1. Lineage (NCBI taxonomy): Eukaryota > Viridiplantae > Streptophyta > Pinopsida > Pinales > Pinaceae > Larix > Larix kaempferi. The sequence continues at coordinate 10,902,239 of BSBM01000344.1, forward strand.
AATAAACTTCATTAATTTTATATACCTGCACACAAGATGGATCATCGGAAGACTATGTTTGCCCATAATTTTTTTTTCAACGTTCAACAACAACTCCAAAGCCGTGCTGGAAGAAAAGCTTCAAGTCTTCCTCTGTGGGCACTTCCTTGAATCGTTTGGCATGCATATTTGCATAACGTCATGAATTTACCTTTTACGGTGCAATAAAACGAACATAATTTTCAATTTATTATTTGGATGCAATATTGATTTTTTGATACTTACAATTCGTGCCACAAATTCGAATAACCACTAGGCCCAAGTTTGTGCAATCCAATTGTTTCTTGTCTTGCCTCTATGGCCTTTGATGTGTCTGATAGCCTATGAAAATGTTGAAATACGTTAGATGTTTCAAATTTGATCTAAAAATTAATAAGAATAAGGTTTATAGTTACATTGTGGAAAGTATTGCATACCTTCCTATGCCCGATGGTAGATTTCCTTCTTTTCTCAAAGCCCTCTCCTTTCCATCTTCCACTAGGGATTTCCACTCTCTTCCTGAAATCATTGGAGGGCGCTCATACCTAAGGTTCTTTTCTAGATAAACCCTATATTGGTCCCTCACAATCTTCATATGTTCAGCCGACCTTATTTAGAATCTTTGCTCGGTTGAAGGTCTCGCTACTGAACATGCCAACCAAGCGATTAGTGAGCTTATCTTTTAAATTTTTACTTTGTTTATCCCACCTTGTGTGGATGGTGGGCCCAAAGATCTCCAATGAAAAATCATTTAAATGTTTATAAAAAACAGCATTTCCTGCAAGACGATCATGTCATCATTAGTTGAAAAATAATGTTTTATGAGTATATTACAATAAGATTATAAACAAGAACTTAAACATTGTATAAATACTTGGGATCTTCTCCATCTTTATGGGAACAATATCTTCGTCCACAAAAATGTGGTCTGTAGTGTACCTGTGCTAGTGACACGGGAAGATCTAGGAAATGCTGCTTGAGCAATATCAATACTAGTCTCTGCATCGACCCCTTCCTCTATACGATCTGGAGTGTGTCGACCACTAGTGGGTGCACTCACATCTGGCCTCGGGGGTGTCACGGAATATGTTGTCGAATGTTCAGTCGACAACAATGGCACATGAGATGCAAGTGGGGTCATATGCTCATGTGACGACTCCACGAGCATCACTAGTACCAACATCGCCTTGACCACTAGTATGTGGACTAAAAAAATCCTGTAAATACAAACCATATTTTAGTTCATGATCATATACAACTACAAATTATAAAATGCTAAATGAATTGATCTCCTAATTCAAGATCCCGCAACTTAATTTCAAGGCCCGAGATCTCTTTACCAAAACATCAACCTTTGCTCTAATCTCATTTGTTTGCGACTGAATGAATAGCAGATGAAGGATATCCTCATGAATTTTTTTAAGGTCTTCTCTATCATCTTAATTGGGTCTAGCGAATATGCGATGTCAACATTGCGCATGATCTCATCCACATCAATATCTATTGATTGCTTTGATGTTAGATCAAACACCGAATCGGTAGCCTGTAACAAAAATATATAAAACATTACTAAAATCAAAGCAATAGATTGAGGAAAAAAACATATTGCTCATGTTCAATTTGTAAAATTACAATTAGGTATACCTACTGCGTCGAGGATGGTGTCGTCTGATCCATAGCTAGGGACTTGCTCCGATCATCACCCTGCAACAAAAATGTAGAAAACATTATCATAATGAAACCAATATACACAAGAAAAATAAAACCAAGAAAAAAAACATATTGCTCATATTATATTTGTACAATTACAATGAAGTATACCTTCTGCCTCAAGGATCGTGTACTCATCTGATCAACGGTCGGGAACTTGCCCCGATCACTTCCCTGCGACAAAAATTGTATAAAACATTATCGAAATGAAACTAGTATACTCACAAAAAAAACATAATAAAAAAACATATTGCTCATATAATTATATTTGTACAATTACAATGAGGTATACCTGTTGCCTTGAGGATGGTGTACTCATTTGATCAATTATTGGGGAGATGACCCAATCACTAGCCTGTGACGAAAATACAGAATTTATTATCGAAATGAAACCAATATTATACTCATGAAGAAAAAGACATTGCGCATATTATAGTAGTACAATTACAATGAGGTATACTTGCTGCCTTGAGGATGGTGTATTCCTCTGACCAACTGTCGGGGAGATCCCCCGATCACTAGCCTGTGATGAAAATATATAATTCATTATCGAAATGAAACCAATATACTCATGAAAAAAATAATAAAAAAACATATTGCGCATATTATAGTAGTACAATTACAAAGAGGTATACCTGTTGCCTCGAGGCTGGTCTTGTCTGATCTACTGCTAGGGAGGTGCCCCGATCAATACCCTGCAACAAAATATAGAAAAAATTATCCAAACGAAACCAATATACTCACGAAAAAAACATAATAAGAAAACATATTGATCGTATTTAAATTGTACAATTACAATGGGGTATACCTGCTGCCTCGAGGCTGCTGTCGTCTGATCAACAGCCAGGGAGTTTTCCCGATCAACACCCTACAAAAAAAATATAGATAACATTATCTAAACGAAACCAATATACTCATGAAAAAACATAACAAAAAAGCATTTTGTTCATATTATATTTGTACAATTACAATGATGTATACCTGCTGCCTCGAGGATGGTGTACTCCTCTGATCAACTATCAAGGACTTGCCCTGATCCCTACCCTGCAAAATAAATATAGAAAATTTTAATGAAATTATAACAATAGACTCACGAAAAATACATAAGATATTACATTCATTAATTAAAGGTTTGGTAAAATGTTAGATTTACCACTCCCATAGTAACCGTGTTTGTATATATTCGATTCAAATTGTAAGTAATAAACAACTCTTCCCATGCAACTATTGATTTAATGGCACATACAAAAACACGGTTTCCTTCACACCCCTCAAATATGCAATTGGGTTGCTTAATTGTAGACCCTGGCTGTGTACTATTTATAATTCCTGCAATATTCACTGTAGCTTTTGGCCTTTCGTCAATGTACATCGTCGCTTCTTTATTATGATCATTGTCTTTCAGCTGTAAATAATTTGTAGACAATCCGTATCTGTGCATACTTCGTGTATATTGGACCAGTCGCATCCAATCTTTGTAATTGTAATAGGCTCCAAAATACTCCATGAATTCAGTACATCTGCCGTAACCAACCTTTATGCCATCCATGCAAAACAACCCCAAACCATGTAATGACGATGGTGCAATCCGATATATCCTCTCGTTCACACAAAAATCCGTGTTTAGTTGAGGAAGATCCTTGGGTATCCATTGTTTCATTAGATATTTGTACCTCAAGGGCACCTCGATGTCGCCTATGGTCTCATCATCAGAAGAACATGACCCCGCTTCAACGAGAAAATTTCCACGCGTTTATGGAATTTTCTTCTGATCTTTTGACGTGTAGTTGATCTACCACTTGTATACCTACTGGATGTCTCATGTTCCTCTAGTCTTCCTAAACTCCCCTTGCTCGAGGAAGATAGATCTGACAAATACCTGTTTGGTTCCTGCTTGCACCATGGGCAAAAAATTTCTCCAATAAATAAACCACTTAAATCACTTAGGCACATTGACATATGTGGGTTCCCCAAAATTTCCATGCAAAACATCCAATTAGAAAAGCGTATCTATCATATACCCCATTTTCTTCAACACCATGAAAATCAGTTATAAGAATCAAGATCAAGCTACTATATGGTTACCCTCATTATGGAGCCATCATGACCAATTCAAGAATTATGAAAGATATTAGATACGGGTAGCACTATGGCACTATGGCCATCAAAACATTATCAAACATTCTAACCATCAAATATGGGCACATTGAAGACTAGTCGAAAGATCTCCAATGCCAAATAATTTTTCCAAAGTTGAAAGAGATGAAAATTATATAAAAATTCAACAGTGTAAGGCAGTGCTTATAAATGTGACAATCTAAGAGTTTTACATACTTGTTGCAACCTTAAATAGAGATACAAAGGACAATCTGATAGGTGGCATAGATTTTCATGATCAATTTTGTATACCCATTCATGAATGCAAGTAAAAACCTTTCTCTAAATAACATTCTTCTCCCTATATCAACATCATCATTGCCATAGTACATTTTTTTAATTTTGGAAGGGGAGACTAAACATACTCTTATAATAAAAGCATTATCACTACTATAGACGAGGAGATTGTACATAATTTTTAGGTAACCCTTCTCCCCAATAATGTCTTTCTTAATACTAAGATGATCCTTATTAATAAACTAAGAAGTGAATTTGAGAGGAGGACATCTTTAAAAAAGAATATTGTGACAGGTGGATGAGATGGGAAGTACCTCCATCCATCTCAAACAAATGAGAGATATGGAAAAAAAATACAGCTAAAAAACCAAGCTAAGCACACAAATTCCAAGGGTATAGTTGATCCAAGAAGAGTATAAGCTTGTAAGAAAAATTAATGGTGATATTGTACCTCTTAGCTAAGAGAAACATATCTTAATATCCAAGTGGGTGTGGATCACTTTCATCACACATATGCTAATCAAGAAACCTTAGAGAAAGTAGAAATATCAAGAAAACCATGTCACATTCATGTCTATAGGTCTACAACAATGAATGTTGCCTAAATAAATCCTACATTCAATGTCATTTCTTCACCATATAAAGAGACATATGAGATAAATTCGTGAAATTGATCTTGGCCTTCGCAAGATCAAGTGATGGTGGATTGTGGAGTAAATATGGTTAACCCTTATCCCTAGATAAATATCATCACTACCACACCACATTTTAGAACTAATTAGGAGAGGGGTTAGACAACCATTATCGATGTAGAAATTGTCATTGTGCGAAAATATGTCATTTAAATAAAAAAACTTAGGAGGTTAAAGGGCGTTTTTGTTAGAAATAACTATGACTGATGAGATTCTTAAAGGTTCCCCATTCACTCATTATTTGTTTCTACTACCACATATGACAAATCACATAAATTTCATGCCATGTTAATGCATGGCCTTCTAATTTTAGCTGAGGAAACTACAATTTCTAGTTTCCACTGATTTCATGCCGCCTAAAATAGACTTCTAGTTTTTTCTTGAAACCATTGATTTAGCTTAAGGGCATCAATTTCACCCACATAGGGATCGATGTCAATATTTGATTCAATCTTAAAGGGTGTTAGGAAATTATTAGAAATTCCCTTTTCTATCCTTGGCATATATTTTCATTCATTTTTTCTTCTAAACTAGAACTCGACACATGAGGTAGTTTATGTCTTTTCATCTCAGGCATGACTACTACAACTAAAAAGGTAGCATTCTATTTCATCTATAGAATTCTTATGAAAATTTGTTAGATAATAAAAGAAAATTGGATCATATGACTCTATATATTGGCAAGTTTGGATTTCAACTCACTGCCTTCTTGATTGTCTCCCATGTCTTTTGATTACGAATCTTTCTTAAACATCAATATTTTATGGTGCTAACTCTCCACCTTATTGTAGTCTTATATGACTGTAATGTGCATTAATATATGTCCATGTATACCTTATAATGGTTTTCTTCATAACACAAATCTTTTAGTAAAGGTATAGGTAACTCATTGAATTATAAACTTCTTCAACTTGCACATTCCATGCAAGTAGTGTCTCACTACTCCAACTTGCATGTTCCGTGCAAGCAATGTATCACCAAGGTTGCTTGAGTGAGTTGTTCACATGCACTAATATATGTTTATGCTCAATGTCTTTGTTCACCATAACACTTTCTTTATTTTATTTAATATATATTAAAGTTCTATGAATTTGTTAACATTCTTATATGACTTCAAATGTCACCATAAATCCTTTATGTCTTCAATGTTATGCACATGTAACTAGTATACCCCAAAGCAGTGAATGTTGAAGATGATCAAACATAAATATGTTGTAGAAAAATAGGAGGAGATTGCATCATAGTTGAGTTTTTGTTCACATAATGCCTCACTAAATGAAATATTTTAAACACCAAGACTAAAACCGTGTGTATTGATTCAAATTCCTTACTAGCTTGATTCATTAGAGGATGCATACTTTTTCATACCAATGAACATAGTGATTGAAGCAAGGCCTATATTGTTTTTCACTTGTACCTACTAGGCCATGGGAGAGTATCTTTGTTGGAAAAACAATTGCCAACTTCCAAAGGTATGTGTATAAGCCCATGGCACAAGAAGATGCAACCATGTTCATTAAATGATGCATACTATGTTTAGTGAACACACCAATATGAAACAATGTTTATACCATCCCTTACACCTACTAAGCCATGGGAGAGAAATATATTTTCTCAATGGTTTGCCAAGAACTAGGCACAAACATGACTATTTATTTGTGGCAATGGACAAATTTAGCAAGAAGTGCATTGTCATCATGCCTTGCAACAAAATCATCAAGGGACAAGTTGTATCACCCACATTCTTTGACGTATCCTAGGTGCATTTTGGGATACCAAGTAGCATGATTTCATACAAAGATGTCATATTTTTATGTTCCTTTTGAACTATACTTTGGGAAAAGATGGACACCATGCTAAAGAGATCTACAACATTCCATCCACAAATGAATGGACAAACATAAGTGGTGATCAAAATATTAGTTAAACATTTGAGTTACAATCAGAGGCATCCAAAAACTTGGGAAGATAATCTAATTTGCATTCATCACTATTATAGTAGAGTAGTGCACACTACCACCGATGAGTCCCGTTTGAAATGTGCTTTAGTGTTCCAAAGGATAGGTGGCCCCCTCAAGTGTGGAGAAAAACACCTTCCAATGGCCACCGATATAAGGTGATGCAGAAGTTTATGAAATGGATTCCAAAAGGCTACGTTCGCCACAAGAGCTCCAAAGGGAAATCTCATAGGAAACACTCCTAGAAAGCAAGAATTAAGGAACATGATAGGTCTTCATGATGGAATATTTCTTACATAGCAGGCTCAACATGATGGACATCCTCAACAAACTCCTCCAAATAACATGAAATCTAGCTCCAAAGAAAAGGTTTCTCAATGCTGCCCCTACAGGAAACTACATCACAAGTACCTTTTAAAGCATGACTAAGTGTGCTAGTGGCCTCTAGAGGCTTGAAGGTATTATTTTATATAGATTTTTTGTTTTGTTTTTACTTCTGTCGTTATATTCTTACACAATTCTGAGCCTTTATCTTGTTGTTATATGGTTGAGAATTGCTTCTTTTACCATCAAATTGACCTAGATTTGAAATTTCTTCTTCTACCATCATCATAACAAAAGGCTAAAGGATGGACCTATTGATCATAATGGTTTTACAAAAATTTTCATGGCCTATCGTTCAATAAGGTAATTTGGTTGTACTCATCCAATTAGAGACCAATTTTATAGGGACACTAAAGTGAGTGATGATGCAATTAAAAAATAAGCAATCCTATATATGAAACATGATGTTGAATGTTGTCATAATTTTGGCGCACTTCATGAACTAATAAACATCAATAATCATGTACTTGTGGCCACCATTGTATGTTGGATGACACTATATAAAATTGATCTCCCATTTGCAATATGGATCTATGGTGAGTGCTCATACCTTCTTACTCTTGGGGTGGTAAATTATATATTAAAATCCTAGAGTAGAATTATGAAATGAGGAAACTTAGTGTTGATAAGGCATAGACCTATGATGTATTCCATAGAAGTTAAATTAGCTACAACCTTCATTTGATGAAGCATTATGTAACCTTTTGGATAGAATAGACCATGCCCAAGGATAACTTCTAATCATTGTTGTATTTTAATGAAATCATAATAGGTTCTTCTAACATAGTAGGTGGCATGCTCACAATAGTCATCTATTTTTTGAACTAACACTTTGTTAATGGAAAAACTAAGGCTCAAACATAATGGTTCCAATGTGCCAAATCAATGTTGGGATTGAGCATCTCATGTGAAGTTGATATCTTGGCATAAGTAACGAAAAATACATGATTGTGTGTTGCATAATCTGGAAGGACAATATATCATAAGAAGTTGGATTTGCGTTGAAGGATCTGGAATATGTGCAAAGTACATGGTGGGGTTAGTTTTATTATGACCTGTAATGCAAATCTACGGCAATACTGGGTGATCAAAGGATAAATCATAATGATTATAAGGCTTTAAACTAGATTTGATTTGTTTTTTTTTATTGATTTTCATATTTCCTTGTGGTGTATTGTCCCATTTATTTATTGTAGCAATATATTCTAGGGTTTGATTAGAGAATACAACTAACCCTAAAAAAATCCTTGTCTGGACTAGAGTTAGCATGCAAAAAACAATGACAATGAAATAGCCCCATTTACTATGGAAAACAACCACTTTAAGTCCATGGATGGTGCAACTTACTTGATTAGCGGACATTGTGAGGATTCTCTGCTCGCGCCTAGATGTATCTGCTCCATCTATTCTAAATCCCCCGTTTATTCTATGCTCGCGTCTAGATGTCTCTACTCCCTCTACCAAATTCCCTTGATCATGTCCGAATGTCCCTTGATCAATGTCTTAGTAAGGCTTGATCCTTTGTTATAGTCCGAATTTACCAACTTCGAATTGGGTCTCCTCCACGGGTTTAGGTGCAAGGCCGGTCTGTGACTTGGATCTCATCTGCATTTGAGGGTATGCACCAATGCGAGGGCGCAGTGTAGTGGTCCTATCCATGGTATTTTTTAAGTATTCTAATATTATACTTAAGTATAGTATTGAAGCCGATTATTTTGTATTGAAAAAAACATGTATATATATAGGTAGGCGAATATTAAATATGAAACATACAATTTACTACTGAAATATGTAAATTTTGGTGAATATTATAATAAAAAAAACATATTTTATGTAAATCTAGGCGATATTAGAGACTAAAATGACCAAAATTATAGCGAATTTATTTTTTGAAAACAAGCCCGAAAAATAGCCATTTGGAAAAATTTCGCCCTTAAAAATTACCCTGGTCCTATCATCTACACTCGAGGTTATGCACTAGTCCAAGGGCGCAATAAAACAATCCTTTCATCTGCAGTAGAGGGTATGCACTAGTCCGAGGGCACAGTGTAGCAATCCAGGGTGCAAGAATTTAGAAAATCAAAGGCCACTAAACCATAGCTCAACCAAATTGGTGCTCTTTAATTTGCTTGGGTCATGATATAATCTAAGTTGGGCGTGGGGGGTGATATAGTCTAAGTTGGGTGCGGGGGTGATACTTTGAATGGAACATTGATACATTAAAACTTTCCCAAAGGACAAAACTTACCACCCCTATCTATATTTATATACACACCAATTGTATTTCATCATATGTCAATTCATATCAATAATCTTTATTATACCCTTTTGTGGATTATATGGACTCATCCTTGTTATAATGGATGCTTAAGAGAAATAAGTAACCATTAGGTTTATATCATTCACCTCAACATATGTTACTAAATGAATGAATTTTTTTAAATAAACATGTAACTAATGGAGATCTCGATAGCTGAAAAGAAGATTGTTGCCTCATAATCTTCATTTACAATGGGGGCTCAATTTCAAAAATATTTGGTCTACGCATAGAGCAAGAGGAGAACATGCAGAGTTTGATTGTTACTCAGATGTCTATAAAGTATTCTAGGAATTTTCATGGTTGTCAAATACTTTTTTATTAATACTAAAAGCAAATTTGGTAGCCAAGAATCATCACAACTTTGAAAGATAAGCAATTTGAAGAAGAAAATGAAGTATCCTTAAATAAAATTCGATTTTCCTTAGCAAAGATACCCCCATTGAAATTGAATGGGAAGGAAACAAGAGAAGTGAAAGGGAAGAAGGTCAAACCATTGACCACACAAGAAAATAATGAGTCAAAGAAGAAGAATTAGGAACCACTTAGGAGACTCAAAGAAAATTGACTTCCAAAACCCTAAGAATATGTGGAAAAAGGTATTACAAATAGCGAAAAAATATTCTACCATAAGAGAAGCCATGGATGCAAGAGTTAGGAAAATGACAAGGTAGCAACCCATGAAAAGGAAGAAGATACATGAGTTGAGAATAGGGAAATATTTTGAAGAGGCCATGGAGAAGCCGAAACATATATTTTGAAGAGGCCATGGAGAAGCCGAAACATATATTCACTAAATATGTCAAGAATAAATATACAAAAGAAATACAATTCATGAGACAAAAAGGAAGAACAAGGAACGCATGAGTAGGTTGAATGAAAAAAACTAGAAAATTATAAAAGAAGAAAAAGACAGAAACAAAAAGGCTATTAACACAAAAGTTGATAGGAACATAAGTTAATAAGGATCAACCAATTCAGAAATACTAGAAAAAGACAAGTCAATTGAATTTGGAACTAATAAAGACCATAGGAGCGAGGAAGGAAAAGGTCATGAAAACTTGGCTTCTGAACTTGTGACGAAGGATAATAAAGTGCCTATAAAAAAAGAGTTAATGGATTGAGTGAGTGAAAGAAGGAAATAAAGAGCATTCGAATCTTTAGACCATCGAGCTGATAAAATATTCAATGGAGGGGGATCCCATACAACCTAAACCTATTGAATAGGATAAGGTATTAACTAAACATGAAGAGGGTGGTGGAGATTTAAGAGGATAAGTGAAGACAAAATAGGTTAACAAAAGAAGTATGAAAAATGAATGAAATTAAGGAGAGTAGGGTTTCATCTCCGGGTCAGACAAATAGGAGATAGTTCAATAATGAAGAACTCTATAACTTCTTGGCTAAATAAGTTCAAAGACCAAAGTGATAAAATTGTATATGGGAGATAAGATTATTACTCAAGTATTGTGTTTTTCCATAAAAAATCGGTGTGAGATTTTCAACAAGGAAAAAGTTGAGAAACTATGCTAATTTGTAGAAGAGGACAACCATTGTTTTCTTTGTACTTTTTTGAGATAAGGTACAATGGGACAAGATAAAATTAGCTAGCCCCATTTGGGAATGAAAACCTTCAAATTTTTTCCCAAAATTGAAGTATGGTGTAATTTACTAACAATTAGAAAATTCAAAGTGCAGAAATCATGTCAATAAGAATATTCCAAAGCTATCGAGAACCAAAAACCTCCCATTGGTAAGGTGTGATCCAAATTGGATGCTCAAAGAGTTGAAATGGTAGAGGTTAATTATCTAGTTATTGCATGCTTAAGAATCATTGTTGATTTACATGCTTGAATCCTTTATTCATGCCTTGAGAGAAGCTCGTGAATGCCTTTAAATTAGCTTAGACAAAGAAAACATACATAATTTTAGTCACACAAAGGTATGGAAAAAAACATAGAAGCTTGTTATTCCAGTATCTACATAAAGAATAAGCACATGGTGGGAAAAAAATGACTAAGGAAGGGTATCCATATATTTTATTGTGTTGAGATAAATGCTAACTCCACACTCCTTAACAAAGGCCATGCAACGTAAGGAATACATAGTCTCACATGCAAATATTTGGACCAAAAGGAAGGGATCTTGATGCTTTGTACTGCTCCACACACTACATATGTTAGCAAGGCATAAGTTAAACAACACAAGACTAAGAGTTAATACCCATAGAGACTAGCGTGCATGTAGAAAATGGTAGTTATCATAGTGAATTTTCACTCCACATTTCGCACAAAGGGATTGAGAGAAAAGACAATGAACTGTGATGTTCTACTTTGTAACAAAAGCCACTTTATAACAAAGTAGGTACCCTATGATAGAGAAGGTGGCATCTAAATTTGTAGACATTGTGGACAATTGAGGATGTTGACACATGGATCCTCTGACTAATTATGAGATGCCACATGGTAGTGTAGGAAAATAAAAAGTTGCTCAAATTCAATAGAAGTAAAAAATGCTAGGGAAATTTTAATCATCTCTTAAAAAACCGTTGGAAGGTCCTTCACATTCTACATACCATGAATAGTAAAAATAAAAGGGAGTTTGGAAGAGGAAAATATGTTTCATAGCTAGTTGGCTTGTTCATTCACTAGAACATGTTCAGACATTAGAGAAGCTTCATTTGCAAGCAATTTGAACACAAACTAGAAAAGTTCAACTTTGAATGGTGAGATAGAGATTTATCCTCTGTGTGTTGGACCAAGGAGAAACTAAAGGATTTTTTGGTTCTTCCAAAGAAAAAATGGAAAATAGAAGAAGATAAGAGAAGCATGTTCTTCTTCATGCACTCATTCCTAAGAAGGGGGCTTCTTCAATTCATTCGACTCTTCATGGATTTCCCAATTTGAGAGGGGAACTATGCAATGAGAGGAAGAGGAAGGAAACAATGATTCTCTTTTGTGTACTCTTCTTGAGCCAAAAATTAAATTATAACATATTTTGGCATGTGGATCCATTCACTGTGGTTCATAGTGCATAAGGCTAATTTGGGAAGTAAGTCATTGGTTCATTTGGAAGTTGAGAAGACATCCCTCTTGCAAATAACGAGATCAAAATTATAGGCATTGTTTTGAAGGATTATTTTCTATAACTGAAGCTATAATTTGTTAGAACCCAAATTCCAGGGCAAAGGATATAAAAAATTGTTGTTACAATATTTAATCACTATGTAACTAAATTGGGGATTCCTCTCCAAGTAGAAGAAATTGACGCATTTAATGATGCTTTGTCATAATCAATAGAAAACAATAATCAATGTTGCACATCAGTGTTTGTCATGTCTTCCTAGTTAAGTCTATTAAAATTAGGTTAAGGAGTTTACCCTTTCCTTGGCCCTAAGTCATCCGCAAATGAATAACACGAATTCAGTTGAACCTGGTTTAGAATCTAATGCTTCACGAGATTCATAATCCTCTCTCTTGATGTTGGATTTCCCATTTTAGTGTCTAGGGTATAATCCTTTCTATTTTATAATGTGTGCTTACATGAGTTTGTTATTTCAAGAAGGATATATTCCTAACAACTCCTAATATAGATATGAATATGGGATAGATGAAGAGTGACCCTCATGGTATCACTCCCTTCCCTAGAACATCGAGTTGGAGAATGGCTCAACCACTAGACATAACCCTGGTCTCCTTTTCAACAACATGCCTTGGGCTAATGGTTCAATCAAAATAACCAACCCTTGGGGCTACTTAATTTCATATATAAGATAAATCTTGTGTTTTTTCAAAATATTTCTAAACGATATTTGAAAAAAAAAGGTGGAATTGTTTGTGTGAGTCATGTTTGAGTCGGGAAACCCTCCCACACCGTCAATGCATGCATCTAGTATAACCATGCAAAATTTCAGTCCATACAAGCACAAATTGAAAAAATTTCAACGTTGGCCCCGTTCAGTACATTAATTATTCTATATGTTTGTTATTTGATTGTCGAAAATATTTTGTGAGTCATGTTTGAGTATGGAAACACTCCCACACCATCAATGCATGCGTCTATTCTAACCATGCAAAATTTCAGTCCATACAAGCACAAAATTGAAAAAAAGTCAACGTTGGCCCCGTTCCGTACATTAATGATTCTATAGGTTTGTTGTTTGATTATCGAATTGTTTGTGTGAGTCATGTTTGAGTATGGAAACCCTCCCACACTATCAATGCATGCGTCTAGTCTAACCATGCCAAATTTTAGTTGATACAAGCACAAATTGAAAAAATTTCAACGTTGGCCTCGTTCAGTACATTAATTATTCTATAGGTTTGTTGTTTGATTGTAGACTTGTTTGTGTGAGTCATGTTTGAGTTTGGAAAATCTCCCACACTTTCAATGCATGCGTCTAGTCTAACCATGCAAAATTTCAATCCATACAAGCACAAATAGAAAAAATTTAAATGCTAGCCCCGTTAAGTACATTAATTATTCTATAGGTTTGTTGTTTGATTGCCGAATTGTTTGTGTGAGTCATGTTTGAGTCTGGAAACCATGCCACATTGTCAATGGATGAGTCTAGTCTAACCATGCCAAATTTTAGTCCATACAAGCACAAATTGAAAAAATTTCAACGTTGGCTCCGTTCAATACATTAATTATTCTATAGGTTTGTTGTTTTATTATCGAATTTTTGTGTGAGTCATGTTTAAGTTTGGAAACCCTCCCACATCATCAATGCATGTGTCTAGTCTAACCATGCCAAATTTTTGTCCATACAAGCAGAAATTGAAAAAATTTCAATGTTGGCCCCATTCACATGACAATTATAATATGCGGGGTCAAGTACATGACCAGGCACGCCTTATTTCTGGGTTATGAAATATTTTATAAAATAGTAGGTGAAATAATTAGCATGATAATTATGCATTTCTTTTCCTTATCGAGCTTCTCTTTGTTTCGAGAATAATTTAATATTCTCTACTAAACAAGGCCAACCACGTGAAGGTGGAAGCTCATCTGCCATCCCTCCCCCCACCCTCACATCACTCTGAATTCCCCATAAGCTCATCTAGTTTTCCATGTTTCTTGCTTAAAGAAGGTAATAGGAGACATGATCCCAATTCAAACAATATTGTAGGATATTGATGAAGAATGACAAGTCATATTGGAACCTAAACAAATCACCGAAACAAGGACCAAACAATTACGAAATCAGGCTATTACTGAGTACCTCATCAAGTGGAAGAACTTACCAGTTGAAGATTCGACATGGAAGATGAGTCCTTCATACATAAGCATATGCAACTAATAAAGCATTGAGGAAAACACTTGTATGAAGGGGATGGGCATGTTAAGCCCTAAATATGGGCACATTTCCCCTATATTGTGGTGCATTACATTAATTTGATGTCGGATTTGGTCCACTAGTTTTAATTTTCATTGGTATGGTTATATTAGTTATGTCGGCTTGGGTCAGTGAGTTGTAATTGTACCTCTTAATATCCTATATATAGGAAGAATATCTTTTCATTTGAGCATCTTGTCTTGTCTTGTCTTGTGTACTTAGTACATTGTATAAGGAGGTTTCCCCCTCGAAGAGGCTTTCTATTCATCTATTTTCTTCATTAAAGGTGTGGAGTACTCTTTCTAGTATATTTCTACTATTTTCATGCTCTTTTTGGATATGTGTTGCTTAATAGCTTGTGAGATGTCGTGCATTGGATATGTAGGCTATAGTTTCATATCTTGCATTGGATTATCTAATATGATTTTAAGAAACGAAAATTACATCACTCATCACACTTCAAAGTTCCAAATCTAGTTCAATCACTTTTGGTAGTGTTCATGTACTTGAACAACAATCATGCTATTGTGACCATGTTGTCACTAAGTCTCTTTTTGCATGATATAGGCAATTCCTATTTCCCTAAATCAACACTCCTAATGTTGGTAAACTTTGATAAAAACTAATCTATGGATTGAAATGACATTGCGGAAATGGAAACACACCACACAACCGATAATCAAAGATACAAACATCTATGTACTATGTTTAATCAAAAGTAAACCAAACCAACCCATTCAACAAAGGATTAAGAGTTGGGGCTATGTCCTCTTTTCAACAAAGGAAATTAAACACACCATGGTTGCATAAATTAAACTAGCTGAATTAAAACATGCTTGCAGAAATAAATAAATCGAAATAAAATACATTCTACCCTAAGTAATACTAATATCTAACATAAATAAATTAATTGAAACACACACTACATAAATTATAAAACTACAATCTAAACTAAAACAAGATCTCATGAAATATAATTGATTCCATCATAAATTGGACAAATGCTCTAAGAGTCCTCCTCATAGAATGGAGAATGCACTATCTTTTATATGTGAACTTGCTTGAATCCATACATAATAAATATCTAATTAAATCGACTCGAGGATCTACTAAATCGATAATGTTTACAACTAATTTCCAATAAATAAAATGATTTCCTTGTCAATATTTAGGATGCTTTAAATGTCAATATTTAGGATGCTTGAATGTCAAATTCGAATCTAGAGATGTGGGTTATAATAATTTGATAAAAAACACATCCCAAATGACTTTTACTTGGTTAAAACACATCCTAATGACTTTTAATAGTATTTGACTTCTTAGATTCATCATATATTCAATGGAGATCTTCAAATCTTGTAGATAAATCAAATCTGGACTCATATCGACCACCAATTTGTCTCCTTTTTCTTTAAACAAATTAAAATCGTAATTTGACATAGCCAACAAATAATTATAGCTATCCAAATTCATTTGGAACATATAATACATGTAGAATAATGGATTTATACAAGTTTATAATAACCCATCGTCTACAATTAAAACCATAATTTATCTTTGAACATCTTTTTTCAAAGTGGCTACATGGTTTGTGATGGTTGACTTCAGTATTTGTAAGACATGGATCTAAAGCAATTGCCAAATTGAGTTGTTATTCAAAAATAAATACAAAATACACTAATTATTCCTAATGTTAATCATAATTCAACAAAGTATAAAAAAATGCAATGGAAAACACTTTGAACCAAAATCCTGCAAACAAGCATTAAAATGGACTAATGCAAGTTTACAGGTAAGCAACAAATGATCAAAAGTAAGGGGAAACTGGTAACAAAATATGTTAATTATGCGACTCAACAAAGTATAGTAAGGGGCATAAGTGCAATGAGAAGAAAGTATTCTACATAGATTGTGACAAGGAAGAAGATCTAGAACAATCTCAATAGTTAAATATATAATATACTACTCCAACCATATCTTGCCATGCATTGACCGACATTAGCACTGTTCAAACTCTCAAGATATAAGGATATACCAAAAAGAAAAAAGGTAACAATGTTGATTGATTTTGGTAGTACCCATATCTTCATTAATTAGGAATTAGCCAAACTTCTCAATTGCTCTGTATATCCAACACCATAATTTCAAGTAGTGATTGCAAATGGAGGTAACATAAATTGTTAAGAGAAGTGCCATAGTATTAAGCTTACTGTGGGTATTATTTATTGGATAGTTCAATGATTGAAATCCAAATGAGTGGTGTTGATGTTGTGATTGAAATCCAAATGAGTGTGTTGATGTTGTACGAGGAGTCCTATGGCTATAATAATTAGGAATATTGGATTTTAATTTTAAGGAACTTTTCCTAACATTCTCTTTCGAAGGAAAGGAAAT
Organism: Larix kaempferi; assembly: GCA_027924585.1. NCBI lineage: Eukaryota > Viridiplantae > Streptophyta > Pinopsida > Pinales > Pinaceae > Larix > Larix kaempferi. The sequence continues at coordinate 10,919,444 of BSBM01000344.1, forward strand.
TGAACTGGGAGGTATTCCAAGGAAACAATTTAAAGTGATAAGATTTAACATCATGAAAAAATTTCTAAAAATTGACACCATGAAGTAATTGCATAATTGCGCTCACTAGATGTTCAAGCATATATACCCTCTATTCTAGTGGATCTCCAACAAGTTGTTGGCAATCATTCTAATGTATCTGGATAGATTCCTAAATATATTCCACCTAATAAATATCATGATCATGCTATACACTTGAAACTAGGAAGTGTACAACATAACATCAGACCCTACAAGTACCCATATGCACAAACAAATAATATTGAAAATATGGTTAAATAAATGTTAGATGCAGGTGTCATTCAACCTAGTCAAAGTGATTTGTTTGCACCGTTGGTGATTTTTCACAAAAATTAAGGTTCATGGCGTATGTGTCCATATTATAGATATCTCAATAAGATGACCATTAAAGATAAGTTTTCTATTCATGTCATCAATGAATTATTAGATAAACTATAGGGAGAAATTTTCTTTAATGAGTTGGAGCTCCATTCTAGATACCATCAAATCAGAATGAGGAAATAATACATTCCATAAATAGCCTTTAGAACACATAAAGTTCATTATGAATTTTTGGTGATGTCATTTGGACTTAACAATGCACATTCCACATTTCAAAGCTTGATGAATTCTATTTTTAAACCATTCCTTATAAAATTTATGTTAGTATTTTTTGATCATATACTAATCTATAGAAAATATTGGGAAGAGCATGTACAACATGTTGATAGGATCTTAAAACTATTGGAGGAGCACCAACTATATTCCAAACTTTGTAAATGTGCCTTTGGGGTTCGGGAAGTGGAATATTTGGGTTATATTGTATCTTATGAAGGTGTCAAAGTGGACCACAACAAAATTAAGGCTATCGTGGAGTGTCCAATTCCTAAAATCTTAAAGAATATTAATGGATTCTTAGGATTGACAAGATACTACTGCAAGATTGTCAATAATTATGGTCAAATAACAATATCTCTAACAAGGTTATTAAAAAAGAGGCACTTCGTTGGACTGAAGAAGCAAGCAAATATTTTGAAAAACTTATAGTGGCTATGTGTACAACTCCTATATTATCTATTCTTGACTTTACAAAAACCTTTATTATGGAATGTTATGCTTTAAGGCATGGAATTGGTGTAGTTTTAATGAAATACGGAAGGACCCCCCTTGCCTTTGAAAGTTACCAACTTAAAGGAAAAAACTTACTCAAACCAATTTATGAAAATGAGATGTTATCCATACTACATACAATTAAGAAATGATGCCCTTACCTAATAGGGAGACACTTCAATATAATAACAAATCATGAGAGTCTTAACTACTTCTTGGAACATCGATTATGTTCATAACAACGACACAAATGGGTTACAAAGATGCTAGGTTATGAATTTCAAATTATTAAAACAAAATGTGGTGATAGATGCACTTTAAAGAAAATAACATGAAATAGAGGGATTACTATGTGTTATTTCCATTATGCAATCTGATTGGGTGGAAGGAGAAATGAAAAAATCAAATTAGGATTAGAAATAATGCAAGATAATTTAACAACTACAAGAGGGCCCAATTTCACTAGATAAATTTGTGAGGAAGAATGATTCACTATGGTACCATGATTGGCTATATTTGTGCAAGAATTATCCTCAAACATAAGGTCCTACTGGAATTGCACACTTCTTCTCATTTAGGGTTCTTGAAAACTTACCATAGGAGAAATAAGGATAGCCATTATCCATACCAAGTTAGTGTTGGGATGAGGTCTAGTTAATGGATTTTATCATAGGTCTACCAAAGTCATAAGGAAATACTATCATCACAACAATAGTGGACTGGCTCACACAATATTCCCATTTCTACTCTCTTTCTCATACTTATAAAGAAATTACAATAGTTGTACCAAAGTCATAAGGAAATACTATCATCACAACAGTAGTGGATCGGCTCACAAAGTATGCCCATTTCTACTCTCTTTCTCATACTTATAAAGAAATTACAATAGTTGTAACATTCATGGAAATAGTTTAGAAGCTACATGGAAGCCCCGAGATTATTGTAAGTTATAAAGATCCAATTTTCAATTGTAATTTATAGAAGGGAATATTTTCTTGTTTGGGCACTCATTTGGCGCAAATTTCCTCTCACCATTCTCAATCCGATGGGAAAATTCATATTGTGAATAAATTCCTAGAAGAGTATCTCCATTGCTTTGCATATCATAAACAAACACAATGGGCCATGTTGTTTTCCTTAGTAGAATGATGACACAACACATCTTTCCACACTTCATAAAAATGTCACTATTTATGGAACATTATGGCTATCAAACTCCTTCCATCACGTCATCCTTGAAATAGAAAGCTAAGGTTCAAGTAGTGGAGGATCACATAGAGCACCAACAATAGGTTAACCAAATATTGAAAAATAACTTCACTATAACACAAAATAGGATGAAACAAAAAAAGATCAACATTGTAGCGAAAGGAAATTTGAAGTGAGAGATTGGGTATTTTTTAGGCATGACAATTGTACAAAAAAATGTCCCTTAAGAAACAAAAGAAGGAAAATAAACTAGCACCCAAGTACTATGGTCCCTATAAGGTGTTGCAGATGATTAGAAGTATGGCTTACAAATTGGAGTTTCCTCCATCTTCACATGTACATCTAGTCTTCCCTATTTCTTTCCTAAAAAACATAATTGGTGACAAGATCCCTATATATACTATTTTACTAGAGATTGATGAAAAATGAAATTTATAGTAGAACTTGAAACAATCCTTGACAAAAGGATACAACAACTACAAAATTGATCAATTACTAAGTACCTCATCAAGTGGAAGTAATTTCCAATAGAAGAGGTGACATGGGAAGATAATTTTTTCATGTAGAAAAATTCACAGTTAATCAAGTGTTGATGACAACACTTGTTTGAAGGGGAGGGGCATGTTAATCCTATATATTGTGACAATGAGATTTCTATTATTATATTATATATGTTTTTATTGGTCATCCGAGACTTTGATTGTAATTGTATGGTTAGATATAATTCTAATTGTACCTTTTGTCTCCAATACACACACACACACACACACACCAATGAGGACTTAGTTTTAGGATCATATCATATTGTCTTTTGCATTTTATACATCATATAAGGATGTTGTCCCCTTGAAGAGACTTCGTATTCATCTCTTTATTTCTTTCTCAAGGTGTTGGGGTTACTCTTTCTTTCTATTTTATGCTATTTCGGGAATTTGGTGCATTAATAACAATGGAAATAAAGTTCAAGTCTTTCCCTAAAACCTCTAACTTCTATTTAAAATTCAATTATTTCTTGATATGCTAGTGAGAGAGGGAATCCCAAGAAGATGCAAAATGATCCTTGAATTTTTAAAAGGTAAAAATTGGCTCCATATAGGGAGCACAATCCCTCTGGGGGTATATGAGATATCCAAAATATATATTGTTTCTACCAGGTGAATCAAAAACACTAGATTTTCACGAATTACTAGAACATACAACCAGGTAGTTGTGTTTGAAAAAATACTTGAACATACATGCACCACGTTTTCTTGGTAACCCAACAACTTTATTCTATAAATGTATTTAGGTATGGAAACATGATTCTACTTATATGTGCATGTTTGTATAGATGCCCGGATATATATATATATATATATAATCCACAACCAATAAACCCAATATGGAATATATAAAGCTTTATAAAATTGGTTTCCATACATACTACCCAATAAACCTAATATGGAATATATAAAGCTTTATAAGAAGATCTCTTCATTTGAGCATCTTGTCTTGTGTACTTAGTACATTGTATAAGGAGGTTTCCCCCCTCGAAGAGGATTTCTATTCATCTATTTTCTTCATTAAAGGTGTGAGTACTCTTTCTGGAGACTCAAATAGTCATAGAATTGGAAAGCTTTATAAATTTGGTTTCCATACATACTACTAATATGGAATAATAAAGGAATAATTATTCACAAAGGAGATATTGTGAGGTTTATCTTTCATATTTAAACCAAACATTGGTGAATGATGTATTATAGAGGTATTTTAATAGGACATTATGTCTAAGAAGTACATTGCACCTATGGTATGGAGGACTACATTAAGAGTAGAAGGAAAACATTAGGAGAAGGCTCCATTATGTGGAGGGAAATGGTGGAGTAATTTTTCAATAATTAGGAATAGGTTGGCATGGATTGTAGGTTCTAGTATACCGATAATAATCGATACATGCCACAGGTGGGGTGTAAACAACCCCACATTAGAACATTAGGCATCTACTTTGATTTTTTTTTAAACTTGTGTTGTGTGTCCAAAAATTCACTGATAAGGTTTGATGACAAAAAAGTTTAAATACGTTGGTTAGTTTGTCTTAGCTTAACTAGTATAGATCTTTGTTGTAATTAAAATGATCCCCTATTACATCTCTATTATGTTATCTCCACCGTATTGTTGTAAAATTGTCACCACATCCAACTCCTTCATACAAACATGGGCCTAAAACTTCTTAAACTATTTTTGCATATATCTCCTGATGCAAATGTCGTTTACTTCTATTTGTTTGCAATTTTCTTGTGTTGTCATATTAGTGCACAGACTCATATTAATTTCCATTTTCTTATACTTTGTTGCATTTTTGTATGATGCAATATTAGAAATATAGCAAAGATACGGATTATGGCTTGAAATTAGTTCCAATATATAATGTTTGTTTTATTTTCAAAGCACCAGGGATGATGATTCAATTGATGAAGATCCATAATATGTTGAGTCTAGATCAAAGATAGATGGTGATGATGATGATGGATATGCTGATGATGACGATGAAGATGATGACGATGATGATGGTGGTGGTAGGCAGTGACATTGCTCATAAGAATGTCAATGATCATTAATATCCCCATGCTATTAGGGATGCATGATAGTTTTATTTTGATTCAACCAATGCATGTTATATTTTGGATCATATTGAATCGTATCATCAATTACTATTGAGATCCCATGATGATATCTATATCATTTTGAATTTTGTATATATGGAGATCGTAGAACTTGTTTCTTATGATACTTGTATTTACATCATATATATTTGGCTTGATTTTTTTTACTTTTCTATAATGGTGTCTATGACATTATTATCTAGTGATATATTTAATCTTATATTTTCACTTGTTTTAAATATATGATGATGATGATGATGCTGTCGATATTAATTGGTTTATATATATGTTTCCATGTTAATTTCTAGGATCAAACCCCTAGACACTTCCCCTCATTTTGTGATCCAGGATCTTTTATTCGATGACTATAACATGAATTTCATAATAGAGCATGAACAAAGCTTATGTGCAACATACATTAAAGAAAACATACACATGGAGAAATGACACAACAACACAATTGAGCACAAGCTTGATAGCGGAGTTCGTCCCACGTTTGATGCACTACGTCTCCGGGCCCACTTCTTAATGGAGAGGCATTTATATTATCCCATCAATAATTTGGAAAAATACATGGAAATACTTCAATTCTACTGTTGGATAAAATCGACTGCTCAGATCCAAATTATGACTGCACCAGTGAACTCGACTCGAAAAATCGTGTCACAACAACCTTTCTCTGCAATTGATGCAAGCCTCGGCATAGCAGTACATGCCCATGGGCATGTGGATTCTCCCCCTTGGGGTGCCCTTGGGCACTGGAAGACCAAGCTTAAATAATTGTGGGTGGCGGACTTGCCAAGTCCACTCCATTTGGAACATTGGTAGTTTGTTGTGGTTGTTAGGAGGGAGACCTAGGGTCAAACCTTGTGGGATCCTCCCTTGGGAATATGCTACAACCGTTTTAACATAAAAATATACACATTGTGCATTGGATGGGAGACACGGGGTCAAACCTACGGGCTCCCACTTGGAATTCCATTAGTTTTTAAACCTCCTGCCAAATATGGAGTTTGAGCACCGCATGGTTGGGGCTCGGTCGGCCTGGTCGTTGGTCGGTCGAACCTTTTCACCAATATATGAACTATTACAACAATAAATAAATATGCCACCAGTGTATGGTAAGAGCCACAACATAGGCTGACTATTAGGTCGTTGTGGTGGTTCCGAAAAGGTTAGGGGTTCGATCCTCGACTGGTCTGCCCAGCAACATTTTTGTTATTTGGTTGTAACTAATCAGATAATCGGGTGCTGACACGTGGTAACTTCACATTGGTCCACATCAATGCCAACTCATGTGCCAATGGGATGACACATCCATCTAATTGGGATGCCACCCGTGATGCCAACCAAGCACCACGTCACCTATCATGATGCCACACGGAGGTACCACGTCACTCCAACCTGCCATGTGTCACCCTTTCAATGGTGCCACATAACACCTTTCTTTTGCCATTTATGCATTGTACAAGAACTGTTTTTCTGAGACTTCAGAACTTAATATCTTGGTCGTATGAAGTCCGTTTGAGGTGAAATGAATGTCATCGGAAATATCTTGTTGAGCCCTTCATGATGGTACCATTTTTGCTGAGATTTAAGGAATTTGAATTTTGGCCTTTATGGATCCTCCTGGATCATTCCTCCCCATTGAGAAGATTTTGGGCCTCCAAAATCCTTATCAATCAAAATATAGGTGAGGGAATCACTTCCTCACTTTCCCCTTCTTGATCCACCATGCGTTGCTTGGATGTGTTCCTTTAAGACCCCTTCGAATATATTCAACATCACCCCTGCATGAAGTCCTTGTTATGTCTAGGATGGCATCTTATTTCAACTCGTCCAAGTAATCAGGATATATATCATCCATTGAAGCTACTGAAACAATATCTCTTTGATCCATTATCAATGGAGACTCATAAAGTTTCAGGTTCTCTACATTCACAACTGAGTTTATCTACATATATGGTGGTAGATCTAGGCGGGAAGCATTTGTGCCAATTTTATCCAAGATGGTGAAGGGTCCATATATGATGGGCTTGAGCTTCTTGCCTTCTCCATTAAACCTATATTTGATGATGTGAAGCCATACTTGATCTCCAACCCGAAGCTGATTATCAACTATGTTCTTTTCATGGCAGGCTTTGTACTATGCCTGACTCTTTTCCAATTGTTCTTGGACTGTTTGGTGTACCTGTTGAATCCTCTGAATGAACTTGTGAGATTTGTATTCATCCCTTGATTCAATTGAGTTGAAATCTTTCCCATATTTCAAGTCCAAAGGATTCTTAGGTAGATATCCAAAACATGTCTCAAATGGTGAACTCTAAGTGGAAGAGTGCAAGGATCGATTGTATGCATGTTGAACATACTATATCTGATCATCCCACAACTTAGGATGTTTGCTACAGTACCCTCATAGAAAATGAGCCACTGTTCTGTTGATTAACTTTGTGTATCCATCGGTTTGTGGATGGAAATAAATACTCCTAAGTTTGGTGCCCATGATTCCCCATAAGCTTGTCCAAAACTCTCCAAGGAATTGAGAATCTCGATCCGAGATAATGGATGTGGGAAGTCCAAAGTGGACCCATACATGTTGAAAAAAAAGATGAGCAGTTTTCTCAACAATGATCTTATTTTTACATGGCATAAAGATACACATATTTATAAACCTATCCACTACTACATACAAGTAGTCATGACCCCTTTTCAAAATAGGCAACCCTCCTACAAATTCTATGGAGTTACTCTCCCAAGGATGGGAAGGAACAAGGAGTGGTGTGTACAACCCCAATTTTCTATTAGTGGGATTAAAAATGCACAACACACACCCATTTACATTCATGGTTACAATTAATTTCATCCGAGGCACAAACCTATGCAAATTTACTACAATCCTCTCTACCCCAAAATGCCCAAATACAAGAGATTTTCTCTTCATCACCTGAAACATAACCCAAGTCTTGTTGTATTGTAGCAATATTTTTCTGCTTCCCTTTTCCTCCAAATCTCTTTGGTATTAGCTCTGGATGTAGCTTCCAACAGTGCTCATCATCATGCCCATATGTCTTGCAATGAGTGCAAGAGGATTTTCCTTCCTCTTTCTTTGTTGTAGCTGTCCTCTTATCCTTTCATTTTCCTTTTCCTTTGAAATGGTTTTCTGAATGCTTGGATGGATTTTCTTCTTGTACATTCTTATCCCCTCTTTCAAGATAAGTTGCTTGCACACACACTTCATCTATATTAGTGGGATTAAACAACAACAATGTGTGACTAATGTAATTGTGAAGTGCACCAATATATTTCATCAAAGTCTCTGGAGAGTCTAAAGGAATATTCAATGCAAGTGCCTTCTTCCTAAACTCTTCTATGAAACTTTGAACACTTTGACCTTTACCCTATCTCAAAATTTTCGATTCCATCATGGCTTTTTGTACATGACCCAATGGGTAAAATTATTTTCTTAATGAAGAATTAAATTCAAACCATGAAGAAAGGAGTTTACCATTATGCTTGCTACCTTTCTGAAGTTTTCTCTCCCACCCTACAAGAATTGTGCCTTCCAGTCGAAGAGAATCCAATTGGATCTTCACCTCTTCCTCTTCGATTTTCTATACACGGCAGTAAACCTCGATCTGTCTAATCCAAATTTTCAACTTATATGCATTAGCTTCTCCATTAAACATGGGAAAATCAAACTTTACATCTAATTTTAACAATGGATTTTTAAAAGCATCTTCTGATGACAATTAGAATGATGAGAATTAGAGGACGAAGAAGAGCTTGAACTTGAAGACATAGGATGGAGGTTTAGGAGGGTCTTACTCACCTGCCTGGTCCACCAAAGCATTATCCTCTTCTTCCACCTTCTTCTTTTCCTTCTTTGCCACTCTCTCTTGATAATATGCAAACATTTTTTCTAACATATCTAACATCTGGTAGAAATCCTCGTGGAAATATTTCTCATTCTCTGTATAAGTGTCTTTATCCTCCATTTTATTTCTTCAAGTTGCATGTCTAATATATGGGTTGAAAGGCTCAAGTTTTCCTTCACCTGCTTTCAGCTTGTCCCTAGTAAGCATCCACACTCACAATTCAATTCAAAGAATACCACTCTAATGCCAACATGATCCAGGATCTTTTATTCCATGACTATAACATGAATTGCATAATAGAGCATGAACAAAGCTTATGTGCAACATACATCAAATAAAACATACACGTGGAGAAATGAAAAGACAACACAATTGTGCACAAGCTTGATAACGAAGTTTGTCCCACTAATGTACTACGTCTTCAGGCCCATTTCTTAGTGGAGAGGCATTTATATTATTTTAGCAATAATTTGTCAAAATACATGTCAATACCTTAATTATGGCGTTGGAGAAAATCCGCTGCTCGGATCCAAATTCCGACTTCACGAATGAACTCATATCGAAAAAAATCATGTCACAACAACCTCTCTATGCAATTGATGTAGGCCTCCACATAGCAGTACATGCCCATGGGAATGTGGATTCTCCCCCTTGGCCACTAACAGTCTGAGCTTAAACAATTGTGTGTGGTGGACTTACCAATTCTTCACCTTTGGCGCATTGGTAGTTTGTTGTGGTTGTTAGGAGGGAGACTTGAGGTCAAAACCCATGGGATCCTCCTTGGGAATACGTTACAACCGTTTTAAATATACAAATATACATATTGTGCATTGGAGGGGAGTCCCAGGTTCAAAACGACAGGCTCCCAATTGGCATTCCCTTGTAATATGGATTTTGACCGCCGCATGGTTGGGGCTTGGTTGGTTCGGTCACTAGATTCGGTGCCGAACGGTTGGCCCTTTTTAGAAACATATGAACTATTGAAACAATAAATAAATATGCCACCATTATATGGTAAGACACACATCGTAGGCCATCTAGTAAGTCATTATGTTGGTTCTGACAAGGTCAGGGGTTCGATCCTTGACTACCTAACAATATTTTTTGTTATTTGGTTGAAACTAATTGACCAACTAGGTGTTGACAAGTGGTGGGCCCATATTGTGCCACATCAATGCCAACTGTATGCCACATCCATCTTATTGGGATGACACCTATGTTTCCAACCAAGCTCCACGCCACCTGGAGGCACCACATCACTCCAACCTACCATGTGTCACCCTTTCAGTGGTGCCACGTAGCACCTTTCCTTTTCCATTTTTCATTTTACAAGTACTGTTTTTTCGAGACTTCAAAACTTAATATCGCATTCGTCCGCAGTCCATTTGAGGTGAAATGTACATCATCGAAAAGCTATGATGGTACCATTTTTGCTTAGATTTGAGGACTTTGATTTTTTTGGCCTTTATGGATCCTCCTGGATCATTTTGAGGATGGTACTTACGGTAAAACCTAGATTATTTAGGGAACACGGCCAATCAACAAGGTATCGAATCCATTACAACAGTATACTCATTATTATCTCAACATGTCACTTAGGGGAATAGAACACGGGTGGTGAGGATAACACTCCATCCCACGACCACTTGGACTAGACCGAATTGACTTTAACTAATTTATATATATGAAATTTGTTGATGTTATTTTGATGGTAAATTACTAAATATGATGACATTATTACTTAGGATTGGTTTTGTCCCTTTCACTTAAGTTTATTTATAAATGTTATGATATAAATTTGAATTGCGATATCTATTTATTGATAGTGATACATTTTATTTAAGAACAATGATATACTTCATTAACTTAATTGATATTAATAAAATGAATATAATCCAGGGAAGCTAGATATGGTGGAAAAAATGAACTTACAACGAAAGTTGCACTTGTGTCTAATAAAAGTGGATTATGAACTTGGTGATAAAGTGGAGGTTATAAAGGAAGCAAAATTATGTGCTACATAAGACATTATAGTGGATGTACTTTCATATTTTAAACCAAACATTGGTGAATGATGTATTACTCTAGCGGTCTTTGATAAGACATCTTGACTAAGAAGTACATTGATCCTATGGTATGGAAGACTATATTAAGAGTAATAAGGAAAACATTAGGAGGAGGCTCCATTATGTGGAAGGAAATGGTGGAGTCATTTTCAATAATTAGGAATACGTTGGCATGGATTATAGGTTCCATTATATGATAAGAATTGATACATGCCCTTGGGTGCGGTGAAATAATCCCACATCAAAACGTTAGGCATATACTTTGATTTTTTTAACTTTTGTCGTGTGTCCCAAAATTCATTGATAAGTTTTGATGACAAAAAAAGTTTAAATACGTTGGTTAGTTTGTTTTAGCTTAACTAGTATAGATATATGTTGTACTTAAAATGGTCCCCTGTTACATCTCTATTATGTTATCTCCATTGTATTGTTTTAAAAAAGTAACTGCATCCAACTCCTTCATAAGCATATTTAAAAATTCTTAAACTATTTTTATGTCCTCGAAGGGGATCATATATGTATCGCAAGATCCTTATTATTTGGCTCTAAAACCTATAAATGTTTCGTCAAAACTACATATAAACTATAGTTTGAAATATATAATATTTTGTGTAAATTCTAAAATTGATATTTCCAAAAATATTATTGGATGCAAGAAGGTGACATCATTCTCGATTCTCCCTTCCCACGACGGGGCGGCGAGATGATGTCACACAAGTTCACACGGATCGAGCGGTCGGAATATTGATCTAGCTGCCAGAGGACCTACTAGAGTAAATGCTGGAGCGGACAAGATGTTAGCTATAAAAAAAACTAAGAGTCACAGACCACCAGAATAACTCGATCCAGCTGCTAGAGTAAATACGAGAACATAAGGGGGTTGAATGTTTATAATCAGCTCATGTGCATATCTCGAGCTGAGGTTTTTAATCGCATGGCACGTGTTCTCGGCATGGCGACCACTTGTCCGTTCCTGAATTTACTCATTTCCAGACCGTAGGTGGGGTTGTTCTCAGTCCCGCATTGAAGTTGCTTTATTTTCTGGATATGGCGGTGGGCCTGTGCTCCCATTCCGGCGTTGAGGGTTTTCAAGGTCGTGCTTTTCAGAAGGTGTGGGTGTCTTCAGTTTTTTATTATAGCTGTATTTCGGAGGTGACCACCGAGCTCTGTACAGGCATGGCTACCAGGAGGGTATTTCTTCGCATATTTCGTGACGTTTTCCTTGTCATTATCATCATTTATTTTGGAATGGGGAACTACTATTCATGGTAGCTTGTTGATGGATTTATCGGCATGGTCGCTTTAGTTTCGATCTGTTACGTTGTTCAAGTCATATGGACGGTGTATACAGCTGATTTCGCAAGTGTTCGTGGCTTTTCCTATTTTTTCGTTCGGCATCGACTGCGATTCCTGGACTGCAGTCTGCTCAGTTCAGCGGCTTCTTCGATTTTCTGGTCGCTGTGGTTGGACAGGTAGCTCGTTTAATCTCCTTTTGTTGTTGTTTGCATTTGTTTTCTTAATTTTACCCACGCATTATGTGCACAGTGCAACCAGGAATCCACTATCTCTTATCTCTTTTGGGTTATCTAGAATCTTCTTTCATTTTAGCTACATGTTGTTCAGTTTCATCTCGATGGTTTTCACGTTGAGGAAGATCACAACTTTGATAAGAATAGACTGGAAAGTAGAAATGTTTGCATACTTCAATCTTCCTCTCAAGATGCCACTGCGATCAGGGAGAGCACCAAATACCATATGTATATATATTTCTCTTTATTTTATTTTATTGCAAAGTGGGAAACTCCTAATAAATGGATTTTGTTAATTAATGAGCTTCTATGTAAATGTAGGTATACTCTCCTTCCGTAGGTATCGTCTAAAGACGCGGTAAGGTTATTATTTCTCGATTGAAGTTTTATCTGCATTGTTTGAATGATTTCATATCATAATATAAATCCATTAGTTTTTTTATCCTCATCTTTTCGACTTGTTTTAGTTTTTCTTTGTTATTTATTTTAGACCCGGGAGTGTCGAAGCTATTAAGAGAAAGACTACAATTTATTTCAGACAATGGGAGTGTCCAAGCTATTAAGAGAAAGACTACAGGACGAATGGGATACCTTCATAACATGCCTCTTCGTTTCAAGAATAATTTCACGGAGGGTAAGTTTTAGTGAAGTTGCTTAAGTGATTGCCTGATAAATATTTCCAAAAGTAGAATTGCTATAAGTTTATTATACCTGTAATGTGCAGGGACTCAGGAAACCCCCAAGAAGAAGGCTACGTTTATTATATCTATAATGTGCAGGGACTCAGGAAACCCCCAAGAAGAAGGCTACGTTTATTATATCTGTAATGTGCAGGGACTCAGGAAACCCCAAGAAGAAGGCTATTGCTACCACTTTTGAAATTTTTTAAGAATGGCCCTGGCCCTGAAATATTTTGTAGAGTTTTTAACCTCATATGTGAGGTGGCATGACTTGCATTATTTTCTACGCTGTTATAGACAGTTTAATTTTCTTTCCCAACTTGTGGTTTTGAAGTAAACAATTTTCTAAACGTTTGATTGATGTAGTACCGGATGGCAAGTTAATTAGTCATTTTGAAAATTCCAATTAAAAATTTTCAGTTTGCACCAGGCCCATTATTTTCATATGTTATTAACAAATTTGCTTTATTTTAGTCTATGTGGTTTATGAAAAAAATGTTTTCCGAACTTTTGCGAAAAAAATGTTTTCCGAACTTTTGATTGATGATAGCAAACTAATTTCCTATTTTTGAGAATTTGAATGAATGTTTTTCATGTGAAAAAATTATGGTCCAAATGTTAGTAACTATTAACTAACAACATTGTTTGATTGAAATATTTGCAGTGATTTCATCTCTGTTAGATGTTTTATTATTATATTTTTACTTTATATTGAGATTTGATTTTAAGAATGTGCATTGGAAATTTTGGCTTCTGTTTTTCAAAGTTCAAATTTTATGTTCATAATTAGATTTCAAACTTGCAGTTGATTTAAGATTCATTCTAAATTTACAACATCTATATGAACAAACCCATCAAAATACTAGTTTAGACCCGTCAAAATAACAGTTAGTTAGTGTTATACTCCAATTCTTGATTTGTATATATTTAGTAAAAGTTTCATCTTCTGTAATATGCATACTTAAAGTCCAGTAACTTAAAGTTTAGTAGAAGTATGCACATTTGTATATATTGACCAGAGTGTTCAATGAAATCCAGTGCTTCTTCTTCCTATTAGTGAAACAAAAATGAAACACGATCAAAGAGAAGAGAAAGAAGCAACCGAAACGAGTGAAGGAGTTCCATGTTTGAGATTAATGGAGATGGATTTTATAGCAACTCTGTCACCGCTCAATTAATTCAATATTATTGCACTCACATATCATCTCCTCACTGTACTTTATGATATTTATCCAAACAACTGACTTCCATGTTAATGCAAAACTCATCTGTGATGGACAACATGGACCTGAAGTGGGTAAGTGCTATTATTCTATTCAATTCACCGTTCTTGCAAGTTGCAATTGTGTTAAAAAAAGGAAACTATCAGCATGATACATCCATAATTAATTTTCCATGGTTACTAGTCATAAAGCCATAATTTTTCCAACGCTTTCAGCTACTTAGAGAACATCCTATGATGGGAAAACCACATGCCCTGATTTTTTTTTCTTTCCATATCAAATTAGATTAAAAGATTGAGTGTCTCATGCAATACGAAAGAACTTATGTGAACATTGTCAGAACTCGAAATAACGAAATACAAATAAACATCAATATGTCATTTTATTTCAGATAACAAAGGGAATGTAAAATAGGCATCGCAACGCCCCCACACCATGGATTTGCATTTTATTTCAGATAACAAAGGGAATGTTAAATAGGCATCGCAACGCCCCCACACCATGGATTTGCAGATGACTTTTGCTCACTTGTTTCAAGCTGTTTTCAAGTCATTTCAATCCATGAAAAGCTGCCCCATTGTCCACCTTGCAAGGTCATTACCGGTAGTAACATTTCCTTGACAAACTCACCAATATACTTTGAAATTAAGGCTCTGAATAATATACTTACCTTGTCATAAGACAAAAATTCTTCTGCGTTAAACCATATAATGACACATACTTTTGGCTTCAAAATTAAAAACCTTAATACAACTAAGAATATCATGTACACACCATACTATTCGTAGCTTGATTGATTTCTTAGTTCTAAATTAAAAGATACATCTCACGAAAACCTAAAAGCTCATGTTTGCAGTGAATAATAAAACTTTAATATTTTTTTTAATATAGTTTTAATTATATTAACAATAATATTATAATATTTAATACACCATCGTTTAAATAGTATGCAAACAGTGGATATCTATCCACTATGAAAATAGCCATGTATTTAAATTGCAGTTATCTATGTTAATAGATTTTTCCAAGATTTTACAAATTACCTATAAATTTTTATTTAAAAAAAATATGTTTAGGTATACATACTACCTTCTCTTGCACTCAACATCAGGTTAGCAATAATGATCTGTCCAAATTGAATGGCTTTCTTTATTCTTATTAAAAAAATAGGTACATTACACAATAAATAATGGCTGAAAAGCCCCAATTTTTTTTTTTTATATTAATAACTTATGGGGCTCATTTTATATAAAATTCTCTTCATTTATTTAATATAAATATAAATACATTTAACTATTTTTACTTTAATTTTAATTAGTGTGGATCTTATATATTATTAATCATAATATTATTAATAAGAATATTATTAATCACATCTTTTCTATTATGTAAAATCTTATTAATCATAATTGGTATATAATTAATGTACTCAAACTTATCCAAAATTTTGACTTGGTATCTTTTTATTAACCATGGTTCATACATAATTAATGTATACAAGTATAGTCTAAGTGATAGAGGTTGTGGCACTCGAGGAGGAAGAAGGTCATTACAATTTTAAGAAGGTCATTACAATTTTAAACACATATTGTCACAATATGTTTGGATACAAATAAGAGTTTTTCACTAAGCTATATGGCTTTATGATCAAATTGTCACTAAGACAATTGCTTTTCAACTAATTAATCCATCCTTACATCCATCGACAAATAGCTATTACCCACAACTATCAACAAACAAAACAGGTGGCAATGTCGGGAACATTGCCACCTCGTGGCTCTTTTTTGGATACAAATAGGAGTTTTTCACTAAGCTATATGGCTTTATGATCAAATTGTCACTAAGACAATTGCTTTTCAACTAATTAATCCATCCTTACGTCCATCAACAAATAGCTATTACCCACAACTATCAACAAACAAAACAGGTGGCAATGTCGGGGACATTGCCACCTCGTGGCTCTTGTTCTATATATCTCCTGATGCAATTGTCATTTACTTCTATTTGTTTGCATTCCTTGTGTTGTCATATTAATGCACACATACATATTAATTTCCATTTTGTTATACTTTGTTGCATTTTTGTATATTGTAATATTAGAAATATAATACATATATGAATTATGGCATGAAATTAGTTCCAATATGTAATGTTTGTTTTTATTTTCAGAGCATTAGGGATGATGATTCGATTGATGATGATCCATACTATGCTAAGTCTAGATCAAAGCTAGATGGTGATGATGATGATGAAGATGATCAAGATGATGGTGGTGGCGGTGGTGGTAGGTAGTGACGTTGCTGTTGCTTGGGTTTTCACCCAAGCATGTGCTGATGAACACCTACTAACTTGTAGTAGCAGATTAGATTAAACAGTAAAAGTAAATGAATTTAAAAAGTAAATCTTGATCTAACATATGCAAGAAAATAACTCTAGATTAAAAACAATAAACAAAATAGATCCATGAGAGAAATAAATAAAAACTTTAATATTTTCTATTACCTCAAAGGGTGAGGATGGTTGAGCTTGAGTAGCTGCAATGGTGAGGTGCTCCAAAGCTCCAATGATCTCTTCTTCTCCAAGATGCTAATGGGGATCTTCAAACTCAAAAAGGAGGCTAGGGCTCTCAAGAAAGAATTTGGCAGCATAAGGATAGGATGAATGTGGATGAATATTGAGGAGCCCCTATCACCCTTTTATAGTTTTTTGGTGATTGAGAATACCATTGTGGTTTAAGGAAATCAATGGTATGGATAAAAATGGTTTAGGTTTCTTTTTCCCATTTTTCCCTCTTTTTCATTTTTTGAATATATTTTATATTTTTATTCCCTTTTAATTGTTTTTGGGAATTTTGGACCCTTTTTTAGGGTTTTTTGTATTTTTTGAGGAAAATTACATATTTTGAGGGGAAAAAGATGGATTTTGGTCTTTTTGGTGACCTTTTGAAGGTTTTAGAGGCTCAAATGGTGGAAAAAGTGGACAAATGGGTCATGGGAATAGGGAAATGAGCTAGTGAGCACTTTTTGGGTGTTAACAGATTGCCCCCTGATATGTGAGGGCAGGATCTCATCGTATGGCCAATAGACATCATAGTTTCTTTGTCTTTTTCCTTGGGTTTGGAGGAGAGAAGAGACTGGTTGGAGACTAGAACACTAGGCCCATGCAAACTGTACAAACTAAAAATGCATGTCCTCAAAATGAATGAGGAATAATATCTGATAATGGACGAGGTGGGCATACCCATGCTCGTGTCAAGACATATAAATAACAATGAGGCCCAAAAAAGGGGGACCTGAACGATACATATAAACCTGTTGTGTACATCATAATGGTCCAGAGGGTACACAATGCTGGGACATACTCATGGTCATACCATGACTAATCTGAAGAACTGATACACTGGAAAAGAGCAACAACCGTTCTGAATAAGGTGTCAGAAGGGTTGATGAACTACTGAATCTAAAGGTATCCAACAACTGTAGGGACTCAATAACTATGAGTCAACTTCTGAAGAGTACATGGAACTGTATACTCCAGGGAGTATAAAGTTGGGGCACTTCCGAATACTGTCGCCAAGCGCATCCTAGATATATATAGGAACATGTAACTGGTTGTTTCCTCAAGTAGACTCACAAATGTGCTAGAGTCAGGTGACATCAGGGGTCTTCAACAAATAGCTGAAAGGACCAATACCTTGTATGAATCTCAATGATGCGATCAAGGTGTTGACATCGAGCATGTGAGAAGAAATCATTTGGGGAGGCACTAAGGAATCCTTTCAAAATGATACGTAGGCACTCACCACTGATGGTGATGAGTCCAAGGCACAGGGACCTCTGGGTCTATCCTCTGGAATAGATTGGTTAGCGTTGATAGAGGGAGACCTTGCAACTACCAAGGCAATGATGTTTCCTTGATAGGAGCGCGAGGTGTACAATCGAGAGGGGATAGTACTGATAGTGGGACTAACATATTGTGGGGATGGGGAATAACTGGGGTCGCAGAGTAGGGGGGGACTCAAACTTCCTTTGTTCAGAGTATGATGACATGGGTGACCTGGCAGCATATGAAACTGACTTTAGGTATAGGGATCATAGCTTAAGGGGTCAGGGGTATATAGTGCAATGGGAGATGCCGAGTAGGGCAAACTGATGTATTGTATCGGGGGATTCTCAAGGTGGCATATCGCAAAATACTCTAAATAAAGGCAACCAAATTGGGGAAGCTGCCATAGTAGTGTGGTTATATATGCTTTGCTGTGGTGCCAAGAGGCACCGTTGGGGCCTTCTTCATGGTTTAAGGAGCTCAAAGAAGGGATAGAAGTGTGCTCAATAGTGGTACTGTCGTGTGAATTGATCGGCTCGAAAAAGGGATAAAATTATACCGAACAAAAGTAATGGTGAGGCAAGGAGGAAGTCTTCAATCAAGGGATGAGTATGGGGATTAAGCATAGCGGTGGGGGGGGGACACTGATGGGGCCTCCTTGCGGGTTGATGAATGATAGAAAAACAACGCCATAACTACAGTATGGATGTAGCGAAGGGCTCATGTATAAGTTGTGATGCGTAAATTTTGTAAAATTTGACAACTGCCAATGTGGAACGCAAATTGAGGCGGCAAGGTGTGAGGACACAATGCCAAAAAAGGTTTATGGTGAGAGCGAGAAATGATCTCAAGTGTCATCATGAGCGTGGAAAACTGAATCCAATGATATAAAATTCTTCAAAAATAGATAACGACCGATGTGGCACGCAAACCAAGGTGACGACGGGCATGTGAAAAGATGCCTGAAAAATATGGTGGTGAGAACGAGAAATGGTCTCAAGCATCATCACGAGCACGGAAAACTGAATCCGACGATATAAAATTTGTTGAGATATTGTAACTTCAAAGAATATTATAATTGTACTTTATTTATTCCGGAGATGTTCCATACCTCTGATGTGATTATACTATGAATCTGGAGATGTTTATTCCTCCGAGAAGTTGTGGTAACTAGGATTATTAGACCCACCATGTGGGGGTCGGCCCAGTTAGTTATAATAGGGTATTTAACCTAATGGTTAAATACGAGCCTACATGTACTTGTGTAAAATATATGTCAGTGTAGTGTATAAATAGAGGAGGTGTGTTCCTCATTTGACACACTCACTTACTTGAGAGAGGCGCACTTGTGGAGGAGAGGTCTGCTATGGTGGAAGAGGAGATCATGTCTTTGGTCTGCATCTTTGTATATTGCTAGTCATCTATATTGAGGAAGCTTTACTGGGTTTTCTACCCCATGAGGGTTTTCCAGGATAAATTTGTGTCTCTTGTGTTTATGCTATGCTTGTTGTTTCTTCAGTGATCCCGTATATGCTATTATTGTGAAAATAGAATGTAATGCTGCTATTTTCTGTCTTAGCATATTGAATTTTAACATGCTATCAGAGCTAACCTGAAGGAAGGCAATGTATGGCACTTACGACACTTGCTTCTCTTGCGACAATTTGAAGGTTAGGGTTTTATATAGCAAAAACCAGTCATCGTGGAACTTTCGCTATAAATCCATTTATGCAAAGTTTTAGGATCTGAAAAGTTTACAGGTCGTAGATAACATACCCAGGTACCTTGTGTCCAAAGGGAACCCTTATATTCGTTGTACTTTATGAGTTATGATCCGTACAAGTTAGGGTTTCTGCCTCTTCCAGATCTCAGTCAAAATCAGGTGACGTTGGAAAAAAGGTCATAACTTGGGCTAGGAAGCTCCAAATAAAATTTTGTAAAAAGTGACAGGTATTACACAGACTTTACTATCTCAAGAAACGTTTTCAGAGGCCGAAGGTGAACCAGTGACATGTGGCACTCCGTACAAGTTCGATCTCCTATTTTATCCCATAAACAGGTCACGTTGCGACACTTGGCATAACTCTCTCTCAGAGAGTCCAATTGAGGTCAGACCTGTCAGGATGGAAAGATAACAAGGCGAGCTATCTCAGGAAAAGTGTTCAGAGGCCTAGTTTCAAACAGTGACACGTGGCACACCGTACAAGTTCGCTCTCCTGTTTTATCCCATAAACAGGTCACGTTGCGACACTTGGCATAACTCTCTCTCTCAGAAAATCCAATTGAGGTCAGACCTTTCAGGATGGAAAGATGACAGGTCAGGCTACTGCAGAAAATGTTTTCAGACCCTGTGGAGCAGAAATTTCAGAGTTATAGCAGAAACAATCAGGTACATATTTATGTCAAAACAGATTTATTTTTGGAGCACCTTTATTCATGGCTTCCGAAATTTAGGGTTTTGGAGAAAGTTAGAATTTTTGGAATCAGAATCCATGGCTGAATGCTACTCAGGAAAATTGAAATTTAGAGACCAAGATCAAATTTTTTGGTTGGGTAGAAGACCGGGCTTGATCAAACCCTAGCTCGGGATTTTGATCGGAAAGATGGAAAATTAGGGCTTCAACAAAAGTTGGAATTTTTGAAGTCTGTAACCACGGCTGGAAGCTCCTCAGAAAAATAAGAGTTTAGAGCCTTGGATCAAAACTTTTGATTGAGCAGAAGAGTGGGCTTCATCAAACCCTAGTTCGGGATCCTGTCCAGAAGATCCAGAAGTTTCAAAGGCAATTTTGAGGGGTCAAATTTGGAATTGAAGTACGCTAGTTTGATCAGCTCAGCAAGACACATCCTTCCATTCATTCGGAAGTGTGAAAGTCAAAGGTTGAATTTTTAGGGTTTCTCTAGCAAACCCTAATCAAGCTCCAGATCAAGTTTAAGGGGGATTTGAGTCTAAGGCCTTACATAAGAAGACTACAAGAAGTCTCGACAGGTATGACTTAAGGAGGTTCAGGTATGTCTTGAAATCTGATTCTTGATTAAGTTCATGATGTGTTTGTCTTCATATTATTTATTAGTACAATCTTGATTAATGTTAGAATTGTCTTATCACCCTAGTAACAGTATGAATGCATGAAGACATTCATTGATTAGGGCTATATGATTGTACTAATGCATTATGGTGTTGTGTGAGGTTGATGTTGTCTGCTAACAAGATACAGGTACATCACAAAAGACAATTCAAGTTCCATGACCATGACAACATGAAGACAAAGACTCACGAGGTATGTATGACTTTGTTATATTATGTTTAACCCATGAGACATGCAGGTTCTAGCTCAGGATCTCTAAATCATTGAAGAGATTGTTTAGGTATGTTGTACATAACTAAGCAGGTATACTAATCCAGGTATGTTTTCCTATGTCATGTTAGAATCTTACCTTGTGTTAGGATCCCTTATGTAAGTATACTTGGTATGATTGGTTAGTAATCAAGGGTTTATGCATATTATGTCTTTTATCTTGGTTTATGATTTAACTAACTATATCAAACAAGAATATGCATGAGTAAAAGAAGACTTCCTTGAAACCCTGAATACTAATGATCATGATTGTACATATTCAAGATTATTTAGAATTAGAGTGTTTTGATAATATTGAGAATATACTAATGAATGTATGTTTGTGTATGAGATCATGAGGATGACACTAGAGCATGCACAGTGGTACATAATGAATAGAAGTTCAGAAGACATACAGAATATCAAGCGGGAGGCAACCACACAAACATAAAAGATAAGTATTTGAGTTGTTATTAGAAATAGTAAATGATATTGCTTGTATGCATATTTGTATTCCTAGAATATATCATGTTGAGTGTAAACATTCATAAAGCATTGAACAGTATACTACTAATATGCATATGATTGGTAAGTTGGACAAACATTCCATTGTTGCTTGTCTAGAATGAAACCTCTTTGCTGACATGCTGAGAGCTGTGCACACTCTTGATAGTATGTTCTAGTAGAGATGGAAGGCATCTAGATAGCCACTGTATGCATACAGGATATGGGAAAGTGTTGTGCCAAAGTATTGGTCAAAATAGTTGAATAACTATGTAAATGATATCTGTATGCATAATAGGTTATCATGTAAATATGATTTGATGATTATGAAGTATTACTAATCATGTACTTAATTTTGATTTGTAGGAAAGATCATGATGAATGATGAACTCTGAACAAGCGATGGATGTTCAACAAAATATTTACAAATCAAACACACTATAGAAAGCTTGTGGTTAAGAGATTCTCTTAGAAAGAGGAAGAGAATCATGATGAGATGTTTTGCTCCAAGGGACTAGATAAGACCATTCTCTTAATAATGTAATCAGGTTCTTTATGGGTTCCCAGGATCGGTAGTCAATTGATGAGCTTAATGATCATCATGGGTGATGTGGATCTCAACCTTTGCTACAAGGTTGAATATGGTTTCTAAACACATATGACATGGATGCAAGAAGGAACTCACCACAGAGTTCGAATGATTTTGAGGCTCATATTAGTAGACCCATCTGACGAGAGATGGCACAGATAGATATGCAGAAGATCACTCAATGCAGAGTGTGAATAATGGACAATTGACAGCTTCATGACAAAGCTCGGGCTTTACCAGAAGTAAAGTTGTTCCTAACCTTTACCTTAAGGTTGTGGATGATGAACCTATCATACCATCATTGTATGATGATGATCTCTTTCTGACAAGGAATGAGAAACAGGTCATGAAAATGGTTGCAGAAATGAAAATAAAAGATCTCGGATTAATGCACTACTTCTTAGGTCTAGAAGTATGGCAAGATCCAAAAGGAATCTTTTAAATCAAGGTAAGTATGCTGTGAAGTTTCTAAAAAGATTTGATATGTTGGAGTATAAATCCATGGCCACTCCCATGGACTCCAACTTGAAGTTATTAGTTAATGACTCATTGTATTTAGTGGACCTAACCCTATATAGACAAATCATTGGGTCATTGATGTATTTAACAAATACTAGGCCAGATATATGCTTTGCTGTAAATACCCTAAGTCAGTATCTAGTAGAACCTAGAAAGGTTCACTTAATAGCTACAAAGCATGTAGTGAGGTACCTAAAAGGTACATTAGATTTTTGGCTTATATTATATTGGAGGTCATGAACTCCGTTTACATGGTTACTCAGATTCTGATTGGGTAGGAAGTGTCTCAGACAGAAAGAGTACATCAGGTGGATGTTATAGTCTTGAATCTGCCATGATCTCATGGTTCAGCAAGAAACAATCTAGTGTGGCTCTCAGTACTGCTGAAGCAGAATATATGGTTGTCTGCTCTGCCAGCTGTGAAGCAGTGTGGCTTCAGAAGCTATTATATGGAGTGTTTGACTTAGAAATGGATCCCACTGTGATTATGTGTGACAATCAAAGCTGCATTAAGATGACTGAAAATCCTGTGTTCCACGATAAGTCAAAACACATAGAGATCCGATACTTCTATATACGAGATATGGTGCAAAGAGGAGATATCAAGCTCGTATGTATAAGCACTGAGGATCAGATTGCTGATATCTTGACTAAACCTCTGTCTCGAGTGAAGTTTGAATACTTTCGAGACAAGCTTGGAATAGTTCAAAAGAACTCTCCTCGAAAGGGGGAGTAGCATAGTATCTGATAACAAGTATGTCTCATCAATGATGAGGTTACCTTTTACTGCACTTAGTTACTTAGAATTAATTTTTAGGACCCTTATATTTTTACTTTTGATGATAGATGTATTAGTGAGAATACATGCTTTTGATGATAGATGTATACATGCTTTTGATGATAGATGTATTAGTGAGGATACATGTTTTGATATACATGTTTTGATGATGAGGATACATGTTTTGATGTACATGTCTTGATGATGAGGATACATGTTTTGATGTACATGTCTTGATAATGAGGATACATGTTTTGATGTACATGTCTTGATGATGAGGATACATGTTTTGATGATGAGGATATATATACATGTTTATGATGATGAGAATACATGATGCCTTGATGTACTTGTATGGATGAAGATACTTGTACCCATGATTGACATTTGAGGGGATTGGATCATCCCTGGACTTCAGTCCTAAAGAGAGCCGTAGACGTATGTCTTCGAGAAAAAAAAATCCTGAACGAACAGGTAAGGGGATTGGATCGTCCTCGGACTTTAGTCCTTCGAATTGAGTCGTAGACATGATGTCTCCAAGAACAAAATCCTGAATGAACAGGTAAGGGGATTGGATCGTCCTCGGACTTTAGTCCTTTGCATTGAGCCGTAGACATGATGTCTCCGAGAACAAAATCCTGAATGAACAGGTAAGGGGATTGGATCGTCCTCAGACTTTAGTCCTTTGAATTGAGCCGTAGACATGATGTCTCCGAGAACAAAATCCTGAATGAACAGGTAAGGGGATTGGATCGTCCTCGGACTTTAGTCCTTTGAATTGAGCCGTAGACATGATGTCTCCGAGAACAAAATCCTGAATGAACAGGTAAGGGGATTGGATCGTCCTCGGACTTTGGTCCTGTGAATTGAGCCGTAGACATGAGGTCTCCAAGAATTGAATGATAGGACTGGATTGTCCCTGAGCTTCGGTTCAAAAGGTACATGATAGGACTGGATCGTCCCTGAGCTTCGGTTCAAAAGGTACATGATAGGACTGGATCGTCCCTGAGCTTCGGTTCAAAAGGTACATGATAGGACTGAATCGTCCCTAAGCTTCGGTTCAAAAGGTACATGATAGGACTGGATCATCCCTGAACTTCGGTTCAAAAGGTACATGATAGGACTGGATCGTCCCTGGACTTCGGTTCAAAAGGTACATGATTGGATTGCATCATCCATGGACGTATGTCCTAAAGAGAGCAGGATTGATCACCCTGGAAAATGTTGATCGTATGATGACGTTGCTGTTGATCGTATGATGACGATGCTGATGACGATGTTGTTGATCGTATGATGACGATGCTGATTGATCGTATGATGACGATGCTGTTGATCGTATGATGATGATGCTGATGTTCGTATGATGATGATGCTGATGATCGTATGATGACGATGCTGATGATCATATGATGACGATGCTGTAGATCGTGATGATCCAGATGTTGTATATCAAGATGATGTGATGATGCTGATGATCATGTGATGACGATGCTGATGATCGTGTGATGATGATGCTGATGATCGTGTGATGACGATGCTGATGATCGTGTGATGACGATGTTGACGATCGTGAGGATTCAGATATTGATGTTGCTGTAGCTGTTTGAGTGTTGCAGAAGATAAAGACTCAGTACTGAAGATGTTGATGTTCCAGTAATTGGTTGAGTTACTGATTTTGTTGAGAAAGCCTCCAATGATTTATAGATGTATCATGTATGATGTTGATGACTCCTTGCTTGTGCAGATGCTGTTATAATATCCTTCTCGTTAAGGGGGAGTGTTGAGATATTGTAACTTCAAAGAATATTATAATTGTACTTTATTTATTCCGAAGATGTTCCATACCTCCGATGTGATTATACTATGAATCTGGAGATGTTTATTCCTCCGAGAAGTTGTGGTAACTAGGGTTATTAGACCCACCATGTGGGGGTCGGCCCAGTCAGTTATAATAGGGTATTTAACCTAATGGTTAAATACGAGCCTACATGTACTTGTGTAAAATATATGTCAGTGTAGTGTATAAATAGAGGAGGTGTGTTCCTCATTTGACACACTCACTTACTTGAGAGAGGCGCACTTGTGGAGGAGAGGTCTGCTATGGTGGAAGAGGAGATCATGTCTTTGGTTTGCATCTTTGTATATTGCTAGTCATCTATATTGAGGAAGCTTTACTGGGTTTTCTACCCCATGAGGGTTTCCCAGGATAAATTTGTGTCTCTTGTGTTTATGCTATGCTTGTTGTTTCTTCAGTGATCCTGTATATGCTATTATTGTGAAAATGGAATGTAATGCTGCTATTTTCTGTCTTAGCATATTGAATTTTAACAAAATTTGTCAAAATGGACAATGGTCGATATGGCACGCAAATCGAGGCGATGAGGGTGTGTGAAGAAATGCCCAAAAATGATAGTGGTGGAATTGGGAAACTAACTAGACCACCATGAATTTCTCTCCTTGCTGAATCCAATGGTATCAACAGTTTGGAAAACGGACGTCGTATGGCTCTAGAATGGCTGATTGAAAATTGGTCAAATGTCTATAAATAACAAGTGGACCCATAGTGACATGTGTCATTTTCACGGTTGAGTTTGACAGGAGATTTGAGTTAGTCAGAGCAATTTCTTCATTTGTGAAAGAATTGACCGTCATATTTTTGTTCCGTGAGTTCCAGGTAAGCCTATTAGCCCTAAGCTTTAACATTTTTTGCTTTTCGGGGGGGAGATGGGTCTCGGGGGTTGCATATAGGTCACGTTGGTTGACCAACGTGGAATATCGCGGCTCTTGATCCTTTTTGCACGATATGCATTGCAGCTGTGGGCTTCCACATGCACGATGTGGATCGCGGCTGTGGGCCTCCACAGGCGCGATGTGCATCGCGGCTGTGGGCCCCTACAGCCACGATCTGGATTGACAGCTGGGGGAAATTTTCATGGCATTTTCTTGATTTTTGATTTTGAATTGGCAGGATGCTCAGGTGGTCGAGGGCGTCATGGCAGGAGAGACAGATTCTGGAGGCTCATATGGAGATCATCTAGGATGACCCTCATGTGCAGGCAGCTTTGGATTTGGGTAGACTGCTGAAGTTCACTCAGATTCCTATTATGTGTTCAACAAATTTTTTACTGAACAAGTTGATTGATTTCTGGGATTCGGGTATGCAGGCTTTTATGGTTCAAGGTGAGAGACTGGATCTCACCTTGACCGATGTTTATTTTCTGACTGGGCTGCACCGTTTGGGTGAGATAGGGGATACGCAACCTAGGATATCGGCTGATATTGATATCGAGGATCTCCTTGAGAGATTTTGTCGTCTGGGTTCTGAGGTGCATGCTAGTGCTTTGCTTGTTCATGACTTGCAGGATCTGGTGATGTAGGTGGTTTTGGCCTGCATACTACAGGTATTTGGGGCACAGGCACCCCACCGATTGTTAGGTTGATAGGTGTTGATGGTTCATAGGGTGATGACTGGGACCTATTATGGTTGGGGGCAGATGTTCCTTGCTTGTGTTTGGCGTGAGATGAATAAGGTGAGGCTACAGGGGGGATTTCAGCTATGCTTCATTTATGTGTTGCTTCTTTTTCAAGCGGGTGCCTACATTGCGGCCTCATGTTCTAGTTTGGGACGGTTTAAGGAGCGAGCCGCGGATGGTGCGGTGGGGAGAGATGATGCCCCGGAGTGGTGGTGGTGGTGTACCTGGACAGGTTTTTACTACTGAGATACACAAGCAGTGGGAGCAGATGCCAGTTCTATTCGATGACTACCCGTACCGGGATATGGATTTCTAGGGGGATATAGAGATGCCCCGTGCTCCAGGTCAGGCCTGGGGGCCCGATGGTACGTATTTGTTTTTGTTTTTCTATAATATCATGTTTGTATGTTTTACTATGATGATAGCTAGAGGTATTTTCATGATGCTGATGTCATCTATTATTGGTTTGTTTGCAGATGTGGGTCCGTAGCCTCCACCGGATCATCAGGGCCGCAGAGGTCGTGTTGTTGTAGTGGTACCTCCACTAGAGGTGGCACCCCCACCTCATGCGCGAGGAGTTATATGTCGTCGAGACGATGATTTAGAGGGTATACGTGAGACCATTGACAAGATGTTAGATTGTGTGCCCAATGAGGGTTGGAGAGATTTGGACCAGCATGTGTTAGATCGTTGTTACGATGCTCCACGTGAGTGGAGATCGATTTTGTGACAGATAACTGTGTTGGCAGCGGAGAGGAGATCTAGGGACCAGTATGATCTAGAGGAGGTGGCGGGCCATGATGACGAGGATTAGGCTATCTTTTACTTGCCCCCAAATGCTGATGAGCATATGGGGACGTTTTTGTGGATATGTATTTATGTATGGCTGATGTACTTTTTGTATATTTGGGTGCTGAGGGCACTCTTGACGTTATGACTATATGATGATATATATACTTATGCACATGGATGCATTTTTTTATTATATAGTCGTATATGCACATCTAATTGATTTTATGTGTCATTGCACGTGGATGCAATTGTTGTTGTTTTGTATGCCCGTGGAGGCACATTCTATGCACGTGGGTGCAATACTATGATGGTTTATTTTGTTGGTTTTATTTGGTTTTTTGATGCCTATGTGATGCATGTTTTTGATGTCCTACATGGTTTGGTTGACGTGCCAATCTAGTATGTTGTTAGCCATTTCGTCTACCACATTGTTAAGATTTCTTGGGACATGAATGAATGAAATGGATTCAAAGTGTCTAATCATTTGTTTAGTGCGCATGTATTTTCTAAAGAGATGTTAAATTTTCAGAATTTACTTCAATCTAATATAGGATCTTAACTGAGAGAACAACATGTACAACAAATCTACAGCATATCAATCATGGACACAATAATGCAAGCACACAAGAGACACAGAGTTTACTTGGGGAAAACCATAAAGGTGAAAAACCCAATAACTTCCTTAGAGATAGATAGAGCAATGATACAACCAGAATACAAGAGATAGGATCTCCTAGCAGCAGAGCCTCCTCCTCATAAGTGCGCCACTTTCCGAATGAGAGAAGTGTGTGAATGAATGATCAAATAGAGATCTCCCGATCTCTATTTATACTATACTTGACTTGCCTAATAACCTATACTAGGTCGGCCTTAACTTAACCACATAACATAATGCTGACTGGGACGCCACCCAATCGGGTGGTCTAATAACCCTTTGAGCCACATGGCCGACCCCCACTAGGGTGGTCTAATAACCCTTCGACCCACATGACTTATACAGGGCTGACCCCAACAAGGTGGTCCAATAACCCATCAAGTATAAGTTACGACACTTACAATATAAATGATGACACTTCCGTATAGAGGAATAATAACATCTCTATAGGAATACAACCACTTCTGTATAGAGGAATAATAACATCTCCATAGGAATAAAATATACATATATGTGAAATACATTCCGAAGTTACATATACATCAACACTCCCTCTTAACTGGGAAGGTATTTCTCGACACAAGTCTTCTAGCACAAGTCATCTTCTATGGATCATCGTCACTGGATAATCGTCATCGAGTCATCATCATCGTCACTGCTGCTGCTATCTCAATCAATCTATGAATCTACTCGTCATAGGAAGTTCTACAGAGCCAGTCCTTTTTCATATTGGATGTAGGCCCACCACCTGCAGGTCTTCATCATCACTGGCCATACTGTGGAATCCTCAGGACTTATTACATGCGTCACAAACCTTAAAAGAGTCTCTTGACTAGCAGGAACCCTAAAGAGCATATGAGGCCTTTTTCATCCTGTCCAGATCTCCAGGACTTATTACATGTGACTATCACAAAACCTTAAAAGAGTGTCCCAGGAATGTTTATGTGCATAGCACGACCGACAGGAACTCTAAAGAGCATCCCAGGAACATTTATGTGCCTAAGTACGACCGACAATATCTCCAGGACTGATTACATGTGACCTCTGCTACAAACCCTCGAAAGAGCATCCTAGGACTCATTACGGGCACATAGCCCAACCTATCGGATCTCCCAGGTCTTAAATGTAGCAGCCCACCACAAACCCTCGAAAGAGAATCCCAGGACTTATTACGGGCACACAGCCCAACCTATTGGATCTCCTAGGTCTTACATGTGGCCCACTATCATAAACCCTCGAAAAAACATCTCAGGATATTACGGGTACACAACTCCAACCTATAGGATCTCCCAGGTCTTACATGTGATACACAGTGCCAGTCCTTTTTCATACTGGATGTGACCTAGAACAAATCTAGGATTTCCTTTGCACAACCTGTCCACGGCCACAAAGTATCATCCTGATACTCATCATACATCATCCTGATGTACACATGATCATCCTGATCATCATCACTACAACATCCTACTGCATGTCATCTGGAGCAACATCCTGAAGCTCGTCATCTATGATCATCCTAATCATACACTGCATCTATCTGATGCATACCAAGTATCTACCTGATACATATCATCATACATGATCCACTTGATAATACCTGATACATATCAACATACATGATTTACCTGATCATACAATGTATCCACCTGATACATATACACATACATGGTCCAAGCATCAAACATGATGCATATACAAAATACATACAAATGATCCAACTGATCATATCCAGCATCAAACATGATGCGTACATATACATATATAGCAGTAACTAGAGCATCGTCCTGATGTTCATCATCGATGATCCTCCTGATCATCATAGCATCATCTTCTTTAGATCATCTCATCGTCCACGAAGCACAACCCAGATGCACATCATCCAACACTTACACCACCGACATGGGAGAACACATCTACCACCATTCAGGGAAGGCTCTAGCCCTTGATTCTTCACCATGGGAGAACACATCTACCACCATGCAAAAAATGGCTTCAGCCCTTGCATCTACACCATGGGAAAACACATCTACCACCATGTGAGAATGGCTCAGCAATTACATCACGACCATGGCTCAGACATAATTAATGTATACAAGTATAGTCTAAGTGATAGAGGTTGTGGCACTGGAGGAGGAAGAAGGTCATTACAATTTTAAACACATATTGTCACAATATGTTTGGATACAAATAAGAGTTTTTCACTAAGCTATATGGCTTTATGATCAAATTTACACTAAGACAATTGCTTTTCAACTAATTAATCCATCCTTACGTCCATCGACAAATAGCTATTACCCACAACTATCAACAAACAAAACAGGTGGCAATGTCGGGGACATTGCCACCTCGTGGCTCTTTTTTGGATACAAATAGGCGTTTTTCACTAAGTTATATGGCTTTATGATCAAATTGTCACTAAGACAATTGCTTTTCAACTAATTAATCCATCCTTACGTCCATCAACAAATAGCTATTACCCACAACTATCAACAAACAAAACAGGTGGCAATGTCGGGGACATTGCCACCTCGTGGCTCTTGTTGTATATATCTCCTGATGCAATTGTCATTTACTTCTATTTGTTTGCATTCCTTGTGTTGTCATATTAATGCACACATACATATTAATTTCCATTTTGTTATACTTTGTTGCATTTTTGTATATTGTAATATTAGAAATATAATAAATATATGAATTATGGCATGAAATTAGTTCCAATATGTAATGTTTGTTTTTATTTTCAGAGCATTAGGGATGATGATTCTATTAATGATGATCCATACTATGCTAAGTCTAGATCAAAGCTAGATGGTGATGATGATGATGAAGATGATGATGAAGATGATGATGAAGATGATCAAGATGATGGTGGTGGTGGTGGTGGTAGGTAGTGACGTTGTTGTTGCTTGGGTTTTCACCCAAGCATGTGCTGATTTGCACCTACTAACTTGTAGTAGCAGATTAGATTAAACAGTAAAAGTAAATGAATGTAAAAAGTAAATCTTGATCTAACATATGCAAGAAAATAACTCTAGATTAAAAATAATAAACAAAATAGATCCATGAGAGAAATAAATAAAAACTTTAATATTTTCTATTACCTCAAAGGGTGAGGATGGTTGAGCTTGAGTAGCTGCAATGGTGAGGTGCTCCAAAGCTCCAATGATCTCTTCTTCTCCAAGATGCTAATGGGGATCTTCAAACACAAAAAGGAGGCTAGGGCTCTCAAGAAAGAATTTGGCAGCATAAGGATAGGATGAATGTGGATGAATACTGAGGAGCCCCTATCACCTTTTTATAGTTTTTTGGTGATGGAGAATACCATTGTGGTTTAAGGAAATCAATGGTATGGATAAAAATGGTTTAGGTTTCTTTTTCCCATTTTCCCCTCTTTTTCATTTTTTGAATATATTTTATATTTTTATTCCCTTTTAATTGTTTTTGGGAATTTTGGACCCTTTTTGAGGGTTTTTCGTATTTTTTGAGGAAAATTACATATTTTGAGGGGAAAAAGATGGATTTTGGTCTTTTTGGAGACCTTTTGAAGGTTTTAGAGGCTCAAATGGTGGAAAAAGTGGACAAATGGGTCATGGGAATAGGGAAATGAGCTAGTGAGCACTTTTTGGGTGTTAACAGATTGCCCCCTGATATGTAAGGGCAGGAGCTCATCGTATGGCCAATAGACATCATAGTTTCTTTGTCTTTTTCCTTGGGTTTGGAGGAGAGAAGAGACCGGTTGGAGACTAGAACATTGGGCCCATGCAAACTGCACAAACTAAAAATGCATGTCCTCAAAATGAATGGGAATAATCTCTGATAATGGACGAGGTGGGCATACCCATGCTCGTGTCAAGACATATAAATAACAATGAGGCCCAAAAAAGGGGGACCTGAACGATACATATAAACCTGTTGTGTACATCATAATGGTCCAGAGGGTACACAATGCTGGGACATACTCATGGTCATACCATGACTGATCTGAAGAACTGATACACTGGAAAAGAGCAACAACCGTACTAAATAAGGTGTCAGAAGGGTTGATGAACTACTGAATCTAAAGGTATCCAACAACTGTAGGGACTCAATAACTATGATTCAACTTCCGAAGAGTACATGGAACTGTATACTCGAGGGAGTATAAAGTTGGGGCACTTCCGAATACTGTCGCCAAGCGCATCCGAGATATCTATAGGAACATGTAACTGGTTGTTTCCTCAAGTAGACTCACAAATGTGCTAGAGTCAGGTGACATCAGGGGTCTTCAACAAATAATTGAAAGGACCAATACCCTGTACGAATCTCAATGATGCGATCAAGGTGTTGACATCGAGCATGTGAGAAGCAATCATTTGGGGAGGCACTAAGGACTCCTTTCAAAATAATCCGTAGGCACTCACCGCTGATGGTGATGAGTCCAAGGCATAGGGACCTCTGGGTCTATCCTCTGGAATAGATTGGTTAGCGTTGACAGAGGGAGTCCTTGAAAATACCAAGGCAATGATGTTTCCTTGATAGGAGCGCGAGGTGTACAATCGAGAGGGGATAGTACTGATAGTGGGACTAACATATTGTGGGGATGGGGAATAACTGGGGTCGCAGAGTGGGGGGGGACTCGAACTTCTTTTGTTCAGAGTATGATGACATGGGTGACCTGGAAGCATATGAAACTGAATTTAGGTATAGGGATCATAGTTTAAGGGGTCAGGGGTATATACTGCAATGGGAGATGATGAGTAGGGCAAACTGATGTATTGTATCGGGGGATTCTCAAGGTGGCATATCGCAAAATACTCTAAACAAAGGAAACCAAATTGGGGAAGCTGCCATAGTAGTGTGGTTATATATGCTTTGCTGTGGTGCCAAGAGGCACCGTTGGGGCCTTCTTCATGGTTTAAGGAGCTCAAAGAAGGGATAGAAGTGTGCTCAATAGTGGTACTGTCGTGTGAATTGATCGACTCGAAAAAGGGATAAAATTATACCGAACAAAAGTAATGGTGAGGCAAGGAGGAAGTCTTCAATCAAGGGATGAGTATGGGGATTAAGCATAGCGGTGGGGGGGGGGCACTGATGGGGCCTCCTTGCGGGTTGATGAATGATAGAAAAACAACGCCATAACTACAATATGGATGTAGCGAAGGGCTCATGTATAAGTTGTGATGCATAAATTTTGTAAAATTCGACAGCTGCCGATGTGGCACGCAAATTGAGGCGGCAAGGTGTGAGGACACAATGCCAAAAAAGGTTTATGGTGAGAGCGAGAAATGATCTCAAGTGTCATCATGAGCGTGGAAAACTGAATCCAGTGATATAAAATTCTTCAAAAATGGACAACGACCGATGTGGCATGCAAACCAAGGTGACGATGGGCATGTGAAAAGATGCCTGAAAAATATGGTGGTGAGAACGAGAAATGGTCTCAAGCATCATCACGAGCACGGAAAACTGAATCCGACGATATAAAATTCATAAAAAATGGACAACTGTCGATATGGCACGCAAACTGAGGCGATGAGCGTGTGTGAAGAAATGCCCAAAAATGATATTGGTGGAATTGGGAAACTGACTAGACCACCATGAATTTCTCTCCGCGCTGAATCCAATGGTATCAACAGTTTGGAAAACGGACGTTGTATGGCTCCAGAATGGCTGATTGAAAATTGGTCAAATGTCTATAAATAACAAGTGGACCCATAGTGACATGTGTCATTTTCACGATTGAGTTTGACAGGATATTTGAGTTAGTCAGAGAAATTTCTTCATTTGCAGAAGAACCGACCGTCAGATTTTTGTTCCGTGAGTTCCAGGTAAGCCTATTAGCCCTAAGCTTTAACATTTTTTGCTTTTCGGGGGGGAGCTGGGTCTCGGGGGTTGCATATAGGTCACGTTGGTTGACCAACGTGGAATATCGCGGCTCTTGATCCTTTTTGCACGATATGCATTGCAGCTGTGGGCTTCCACATGCACGATGTGGATCCCGGCTGTGGGCCTCCACAGGCGCGATGTGCATCGTGGTTGTGGGCCCCTACAGTCGCGATCTGGATTGACAGCTGGGGGAAATTTTCATGGCATTTTCTTGATTTTTGATTTTGACTTGGCAGGATGCTTAGGCGGTCGAGGGCGTCATGGCAGGAGAGAGAGATTCCGGAGGCTCATATGGAGATCATCCAGGATGACCCTCATGCGCAGGCAGCTTTTGCTTTGGGCGGAATGCTGAAGTTCACTCTGATTCCTCTTATGTGTTCAGCAAATTTTTTGCTGAACAAGTTGATTGATTTTTGGGATTCGGGTATGCAAGCTTTTATGGTTCAAGGTGAGAGACTGGATCTCACCTTGACCGATGTTTATTTTCTGACTGGGATACACCGTTTGGGTGAGATAGGGGATACGCAACCTAGGATATCGGCTGATATTGATATCGAGGATCTCCTTGAGAGATTTTGCCGTCCGGGTTCTGAGGTGCATGCCAGTGCTTTGCTTGTTCATGACTTGCAGGATCCGGTGATGTAGGTGGTTTCAGCCTGCATACTACAAGTATTTGGGGCACATGCTCCCCACCGATTGTTAGGTGGATAGGTGTTGATGGTTCATAGGGTGATGACTGGGACCTATTATGGTTGGGGGCAGATGTTCCTTGCTTGTGTTTAGTGTGAGCTGAATAAGGTGAGGCTACAGGGGGGGAGTTCAGCTATGCTTCATTTATGTGTTGCTTCTTTTTCAAGCGGGTGCCTACATTGCGGCCTCATGTTCTAGTTTGGGACGGTTTAAGGAGCGAGCCGCGGATGGTGCAGTGGGGAGAGATGATGCCCCGGAGTGGTGGTGGTGTACCTGGACAGTTTTTTACTACTGAGATGTACAAGCAGTGGGAGCAGATGCTAGTTCTATTCGATGACTACCCATACCGGGATATGGATTTCTAGGGGGATATAGAGATGCCCCGTGCTCCAGGTCAGGCCTGGGGGCCCGATGGTACGTATTTGTTTTTGTTTTTCTATCATATCATGTTTGTATGTTTTACTATGATGATAGCTAGAGGTATTTTCATGATGCTGATGTCATCTATTATTGGTTTGTTTGCAGATGTGGGTCCGTAGCCTCCACCGGATCATCAGGGCCGCAGGGGTTGTGTGGTTGTGGTGGTACCTCCACTAGTAGTGGCACCCCCACCTCATGCGCGAGGAGTTATATGTCGTCGAGACGATGATGTAGAGGGTATACGTGAGACCATTGACAAGATGTTGGATGGTGTGCCCGATGAGGGTTGGAGAGATTTGGACTAGCATGTGTTAGATCGTTGTTACGATGCTCCGCGTGAGTGGAGATCGATTTTGCGACAGATAACTGTGTTGGCAGCGGAGAGGAGATCTAGGGACCAGTATGATCGAGAGGAGGTGGAGGGCCATGATGATGAGGATTAGGCTATCTTTTACTTGCCCCCAAATGCTGATGAGTATATGGGGACATTTTTGTGGATATGTATTTATGTATGGCTGATGTACTTTTTGTATATTTGGGTGCTGAGGGAACTCTTGACGTTATGACTATATGATGATATATATACTTATGCACATGGATGCATTTTTTGATTATATAGTCGTATGTGCACATCTATCATTGATTTTATGTGTCGTTGCACGTGGATGCAATTGTTGTTGTTTTGTATGCCCGTTGAGGCACATTCTATGCACGTGGATGCAATACTATGATGGTTTATTTTGTTGGTTTTATTTGGTTTTTTGATGCCTATGTGATGCATGTTTTTGATGTCCTACATGGTTTGGTTGACTTGCCAATCTAGAATGTTGTTAGCCATTTGGTCTACCACATTGTTAATATTTCTTGGGACATGAGTGAATGAAATGGATTCAAAGTGTCTAATCATTTGTTTAGTGCACAGGTATTTTCTAAAGAGATGTTAAATTTTCAGAATTTACTTCAATCTGATCTAGGATCTTAACTGAGAGAACAACATGCACAACAAATCTACAGCATATCAATCATGGACACAATAATGCAAGCACACAAGAGACACAGAGTTTACTTGGGGAAAACCATAAAGGTGAAAAACCCCAATAAATTCCTCAGAGATAGATAGAGCAATGATACAACTAGAATACAAGAGATAGTCTTCTCCTAGCAGCAGAGCCTCCTCCTCATAAGTGCGCCACTTTCTGAATGAGAGAAGTGTGTGAATGAATGATCAAATAGAGATCTCCCAATCTCTATTTATACTATACTTGACTTGCCTAATAACCTTTACTAGGTCAGCCTTAACTTAACCACATAACATAATGCTGACTGGGCCGACATCCAATCGGGTGGTCTAATAACCCTTTGAGCCACATGGCCGACCCCCACTAGGGTGGTCTAATAACCCTTTGACCCACATGACTTATACAGGGCCGACCCCAACAAGGTGGTCTAATAACCCATCAAGTATAAGTTATGACACTTAAGATATAAATGACGACACTTCCGTATAGAGGAATAATAACATCTCTATAGGAATACAACCACTTATGTATAGAGGAATAATAACATCTCCATAGGAATACAATATACATATATGTGAAATACATTCCGAAGTTACATATACATCAACACTCCCTCTTAACTAGGAAGGTATTTCTCGACACAGGTCTTCTAGCACAAGTCATCTTCTCTGGATCATCGTCACTGGATAATCGTCATCGAGTCATCATCATCGTCACTGCTGTTGCTATCTCAATCAATCTCTGAATCTACTCGTCATAGGAAGTTATACAGAGCCAGTCCTTTTTCATATTGGATGTAGGCCCACCACCTGCAGGTCTTCATCATCACTGGCCATACTGTGGAATCCTCAGGACTTATTACATGCGTCACAAAACCTTAAAAGAGTCTCTTGAATAGCAAGAACCGTAAGGAGCATATGAGGCCTTTTTCATCCTGTCCAGATCTCCAGGACTTATTACATGTGACTGTCACAAAACCTTAAAAGAGTGTCCCAGGAATGTTTATGTGCATAGCACGACCGGCAAGAACTCTAAAGAGCATCCCAGGAACATTTATGTGCCTAAGTACGACCGACAATATCTCCAGGACTGATTACATGTGACCTCTGCTACAAACCCTCGAAAGAGCATCCTAGGACTCATTACGGGCACACAACCCAACCTATCGGATCTCCCAGGTCTTAAATGTAGCAGCCCACCACAAACCCTCGAAAGAGCATCCCAGGACTTATTACGATCACACAGCCCAACCTATTGGATCTCCTAGGTCTTACATGTGGCCCACTATCACAAACCCTTGAAAAAGCATCCCAGGATATTACGGGTACACAACTCCAACCTATAGGATCTCCCAAGTCTTACATGTGATACACAGTGCCAGTCCTTTTTCATACTGGATGTGACCTAGAACAAATCTAGGATTTCCTTTACACAACCTGTCCACGGCCACAGAGTATCATCCTGATACTCATCATACATCATCCTGATGTACACATGATCATCCTGATCATCATCACTACAACATCCTGCTGCATGTCATCTGGAGCAACATCCTGAAGCTCGTCATCTATGATCATCCTGATCATACACTGCATCTACCTGATGCATACCAAGTACCTACCTGATACATATCATCATACATGATCCACTTGATCATACCTGATACATATCAACATACATGATTTACCTGATCATACAATGTATCCACCTGATACATATACAGATACATGGTCCAAGCATCGAACATGATGCATATACAAAATACATACAAATTATCCAATTGATCATATCCAGCATCAAACATGATGCGTACATATACATATAGAGCAGTAACTGGAGCATCGTCCCGATATTCATCATCCATGATCCTCCTGATCATCATAGCATCATCTTCTTTAAATCATCTCATCGTCCACGAAGCACAACCCAGATGCACATAATCCAACACTTACACCACTGACATGGGAGAACACATCTACCACCATTCAAGGAAGGCTCTAGCCCTTGCTTTTTCACCATGGGAGAACACATCTACCACCATGTGAAAAATGGCTTCAACCCTTGCATCTACACCATGGGAAAACACATCTACCACCATGTGAGAATGGCTCAACAATTACATCACGACCATGGGAGAACACATCAACCATGTCAGAAAAGATCACGTGCATCTGCATCTTTCGGACTCATCACTTCCCTTTGAAAGGAACCTCAATCTGAAGTGCACCAAGCCTCTATCTAAAGTACTCAAACTGCACTCTGGCCGACGGCTTGGTCAATACATCTGCAACCTGCTCATCCGTCGCAACATACTCTGCTTTGGCTGTACTCAGTGCTATGCAGGACTGCTTCCTGCTAAACCAAGAGATCACACCTGATCCCATACTGAAGCAGCACCCAGAAGTGCTCTTCCTATCTGCAACACTGCCTGCCCAATCTGAATCAACATAACCCTGCAGGTTGAACTTTTGATTTGCATCATATTTGAGCCCATA
Organism: Larix kaempferi; assembly: GCA_027924585.1. Taxonomy (NCBI): domain Eukaryota; kingdom Viridiplantae; phylum Streptophyta; class Pinopsida; order Pinales; family Pinaceae; genus Larix; species Larix kaempferi. The sequence goes on from BSBM01000344.1 coordinate 10,958,776, forward strand.
ATCAACTGTACCCTTCAGGTACCTCAGAATATGCTTTACAGCAACCAGGTGAACACTCCTCGGATCTGTCAGGAACTGACTCAATGTGTTCAACGCAAAGCAAATATCTAGTCTTGTGTTCATCAGGTACATCAAGGACCCAATCATATGATGATACATAGTGACATCAACCATATCAGATGGAGCATCACACAGAAGCTTCAAGTTCGATGCCATATCCTTGCAGTCCATCATCCCGAACCTTTTCAGGATCTCTACTACATACTTCCCTTGTCCAAGGAACATTCCATCTGCACTCTGCAACACCTCCATACCAAGAAAGTAGTGCATCATACCCAAGTTCTTCATCTCTAACTCGGCAGCAAGCTTCCGTTGCGTGTCGGCAATCAATCTATCCTCACCTGTAACAAATAGGTCATCGACATACAAAAGTAGTATCACTGGATTGCCTTCCTCAACCTTGTAGTAAAGGTTGGAATCCGCTTTACTCTTGGTAAAGACCAAACTGGATAGAAAGTTGTCTACCATACTAAGTTCTGCACATAAATGACTCCTTGTCATGTGTCTCTGAACCAAGTGGCTTCTCCACATACACTTCTTCTTCAACTACACCATTCAAGAAGGCTGTCTTGAAATCCATCTGGTGTATCTTCCACTTCATCACTGCAGCCAGAGCAAGTACGGATCTAATGGAAGTGTATATTGCTACAGGAGCAAAAGTCTCTACGCTACCACCTGAAACATGCTTGATCTTGTAGATCCTCTTGGAAGTCACTACAGACTACCCTTTGGGACTGCATCCCAAACGTCTTCATGATTGACTGATACTCCTCGATCATGGCATTCTTCCCAGATCCTGAGAACTTCAATATCTTCAATATTTTCAACAGATAACTTTGTTGCTGAACAAATGTTGTTGTCCTTCTTTTGTAGGTGATGGTATACGATATTTCCTACACAACAAGTTAAATTGCATGATTAGAAAACATCTCATAGTTTTCAGAACAAATTCTTACACATAAAGAAATATGTCATACAGTCATGCAATTATCTTAGCTAATGCTTCAATACAACATTTATCCATATTTCGTAACTTTCTAGATGCCTTCCAATCTCTACCAGAACATTGTTAAGAGTGTGCACAACTCCTAACATGTCATCAAAGAGGTTTCATTCTAGATAAGTAGCAATGGAATGTTGTACAGTGCCATAGGCCACTTACCCATGTATATTAGTAGTATACTGTTCATCAATGCAACTATTCTAATATGCATAATACACAACCTAATTCTAGGAACATAAGAATATACATCATTGAATAACATTATGTAAGAAATGACAATTCAAATACTTATCTTTGTTTGGTTGCTGGGTGGACTCCCTCTGAATATCTGCATCCTTGTAGAAACTACTGAAGTGTGCTCCTTTGTTTTTTTGCAGGAACAACTGGAGTGTGCTCCCTCTTGATCTTTGCTTCTTGGATTACCTGTCCTTGAACTTATATCCATCCTTAATCACTATGCATTCTTATTAGTATCATCATTGTGTTATCCTTGAGGTCTCATACATAATCACACATTTATTAGTATAATCTTAATACTATCAAAGCACAATAATCTTAAACATGTATAGTCATGATCATTCACAGATAATAAACATTAGTATTCAAGGTTTCAAGGAAGTCTTCTTTTACTCATGCATATTCTTATTTGATCATAGGTCTCTTCTGATTAGTTAAATCATCAATGCATAAACCCGTGATTACTCAAACCTATACCTTCATGATTCTTCTGGTTAGTCATATCATCAATTATGGTAAGAAACATAATATGCATACAACCATGACTATTCAAATATATGACTTCATGAATAATCATTATCAACAACACAACAGTATAAGATCCTAACACAAGGTAGGATTCTAGCTTGATATAGGAAAAAACATACCTGGATTAGCATGCTAGCTTGTTATGTCTAACATACCCGCATAATGTCTTCTGGTTCTCTTCGGTGACTTGTGCTAGTAACCTGCATGTCTCATAAGTTAACCATTGTAGAACCAAGTTATACATACCTCGTAAGTAGATCTTCTATGTGATCCATGACAATGGATGAATCTTTGTCTTCATGTCACCATGATCATATGTTCTTGAAGTAGAACATGATTTGTCTTTCTTGGTGTACCTTTTATGTTAGCAAACAACATAAATTTCATACAACATCACAATGCATTAGTACAATCATAAGTGTTAAAATCTTAATCAATGAATATCTTCTATTAAGGTAATACGACAAGTCTAGTAATTAATCAAGATTGTACTGTAATGATATGAAGACAAACATATCATAAACTTAACCATGAGCATAATTCGAAACATACATGTAAGTCATACCTGTCAAGATTGCTTGTAATCTTCTTATGGAAGGCCTTAGCCTCATCTCCCTGTGAGACATTAACTTCTTCACTTATGCAGGTGATCAATCCATCTTCTTCTAGGATTAACCCAATCCACTTGATTTGCAAGAACTGGACCTGGAGCTAGATTAGGGTTTGCCAGAGAAACCCCAAAAATTCAAACTTTGAATTTCAAACTTCCGAAAGGATAGAAATATGTGCCTTGATGAGCTGATCAAGCTGGTATATTCAGAATTTGAAAACTGCAAAGTTTCACTCCTCATTTTTGCCTTTGAAACTTTCGGATTCACTCGACATGACCCAGAACTAGGGTTTGATGAAGCCCACTTTTCTTCCCAATCAAAAGGTTTGATCCAAAGCTCCAAGATTCTATTTTTCTGAGGAGCTTCCAGTCGTGGTCACAAATTTCAAAAATTCCCATTTTTGCAGAAGCCCTAATTTTCCACTTTTCCAATCAAGGTCCCGAACTAGGGTCTGATCAAGCCCGGTCTTCTGCCCAACCAAAAATTCTGAACTTGTTCTCTAAATTTCTATTTTGATGAGTTGCATTCAGCCGTAGTCTCCGATTACAAAAATTCCAACTTTCTCCGAAACCCTAAATTCTAGAAGCCATGAATGAAGGTGCTCAAAAATAATTTTGTTATGACAGAAATATGTACCTTATTGTTTCTATTGTAACTCTGAATTTTTCGATCCACAGTGTCTGGAATTTTTTTTTGAGATATCCCGACCTGTCATCTTTCCATCCCGACAGGTCTGACCTCAATTGGATTCTCTGAGAGAGAGTTATGCCAAGTGTCGCAACGTGACCTGATTATGGGATAAAACAGGAGAGCAAACTTGTACGGTGTTCCACGTGTCATGGGTTCAACTTCGGCCTCTAAAAACGTTTCTTGAGATAGTACAGTCTGTTTACTACCTGTCACTTTTTATGAAATTTCATTTGGAGCTTCCTAGCCCAAGTTATGACCTTTTTTCCAAGTTCACCTGTTTATGACTGAGATTTGGAAGAGGCAAAAACCCTATATTGTACAGATCGTAAATCACAAAGTGCAACGAATTAGAAGTTTTCCTTTGGACACAAGGTACATGGGGATCTGATATTCGACCTGTAAAAGTTTTTGATCTGAAAATTTTTCCAAAATGGATTTATAGCGAAAGTGCTACGATGACTAGTTTTTGCTATATCAAGCCCTAGCATCGTAAGTGCAACAAGTGTCATACATGCCATATCATGCCTTCTTTCAGGCTAGCTCTGATTCCATGTTAAATTTTCAGAATTTACTTCAATCTGATCTAGGATCTCAACTGAGAGAACAACATGTACAAAAAATCTACAGCATATCAATCATGGACACAATAATGCAAGCACACAAGAGACACATAGTTTACTTGGGGAAAACCATAAAGGTGAAAAACCCCAATAACTTCCTTAGAGATAGACAGAGCAATGATACAACCAGAATACAAGAGATAGTCTTCTCCTAGTAGCAGAGCCTCCTCCTCATAAGTGCGCCACTTTTTGAATGAGATAATTGTGTGAATGAATGATCAAATAGAGATCTCCCGATCTCTATTTATACTAGACTTGACTTTCCTAATAACCTTTACTAGGTCAGCCTTAACTTAACCACATAACACAATGCTAACTGGGCCGACACCCAATAGGGTGGTCTAATAACCCTTTGACCCACATGGTCGACCCCCACTAGGGTGGTCTAATAACCCTTCAACCCACATAACTTATATAGGGCCGACGCCAACAAGGTGGTCTAATAACCCATCAAGTATAAGTTACGACACTTACAATATAAATGACGACACTTTCGTATAGAGGAATAATAACATCTCTATAGGAATACAACCACTTCAGTATAGAGGAATAATAACATCTCTATAGGAATACAATATACATATATGTGAAATACATTCGAAAGTTACATATACATCAACAAGAGATAGGGATCGCGTACCTAGTAACAAATGTTGAGTTGGGAAACAAGAAGCTATGAGTTGAGGAAGACGTGAAGGTGACTTATGCCCATCTGGAGGGCAGCGGTTAGGAGACCGGTCACAGCCTCGTACTCATCCTGGTTATTGGTAGCAGTGCCTATACACACTCTGTCGAGGTGGATCAACTCGTGTGAGGGGGAATAGAGTACCCAAGCTGTAGAGGCGATATTTGGAGACCAGCGACTTGCACCGTCAGTGAAGCAAACATAGTAAAGTGGAACAGGATCCATCTGTGGTCATGCAGGAAAAAATGAAAATGTAAGGTTTTGAAAGTTAATGGAAAAAGTGAATAAAAAACTGTACAATATGGACTGTGGTGTCAAGAAGATTTTTATGGATAAAAGTGTTTGAGGTACAACCCGTTACGAGGGTTGTGCATGGGGTTGCCTTCTAAGTCGGTCAAAATATATGCCCAATGTCCAAGGCAAGTGTGTATGATGTATGGGCCTTGCCACATGGATTCAAATTTTCCTTTTCCCTTTTTGTCATGGGCTTGATCGTAAACGAGGACAAGGTCTCCTTCACTAAATGATCGTGAGTGAACATGTTTATCATAATTAAATTTGGATCGATTCTTTGCGGCTTCAATTGTTTGGAGGGCTACGCGGCGATCTTCGTCGGCTTGCTCTAAAAGAAGTAAGCGTTGTTCTATTGGTGAAGTATCCGGGAGGAGTTTGATCGCGATATGCAATGTCAGGATTTGACACTCAATTGGGAGGACAAATTCTACGCCGTGAACCAAATGGAAAGGGGTGAAACCGGTGGCGGTTTTAGTGGACGTGCGGGGAAGAGCATGTGATGCCAGTTGGACTTATGTCGGTCGACATTGCGCTGGAGGATGGTCTTCAAGATTTTGTTAATAGCTTCGACTTGGATGTTACCTTGGGGGTAGTAGGCATAAGAGAAACGATGTTCAAAGTTAAGGAGGGTTGACAATTCTCGCCAACAGAGTCTTCAAAGTGAGAACCATGGTCTGATACGAGTTGTTTTGGTACTCCAAAACGAGTGATAACATGGCTGAAGAAGAAGCGGGTTGTAGTGTCGGCTTTGCAGTTAAAAGTAGGCATGGCTTATGCCTATTTGGTAAAGTAATCAACGGCCACAATGATGTATTTATGGCCGCCAGCTAATGCAGGATTACACTCCATGAAGTCGATGGCCCATTTGCAAAAGGGTCCAACGGTGATGACTAGATGAAGGGGGGGGGTTCTTGCCTTGGGGGAAAATAGCTGACAATTTTGGTAATGTTTGATTGCTGTGATGCAATCGGTAAATATGGAGGGACAAAAATAACCTGCGTGGATCACCTTTTGGGCAGTGGCCATACCAGAGAAATGGCCATCGTAGGCACCACTATGATAGTCGTTAAGGACTTGTTCTGCCTCTTCTTGAGAAAGGCAACGTCACAGGATTGTGTCGACACCACGTCGATAGAGGACATCGCCTAAGAGGATATAACGGGGAGCATGGTGGAGGATGCGACGACGTCCGTCACGGTTGACATTGGGTCGAAAATTCTGCGTACGGAGGTAAACCAAAATGTCGTCATACCAAGGGTCGTCTGATGAGATGATGAATAAATAGTCGTCAATTAGATCAGTATTGATAGCTGGTGATGACGATGAGGGTGGTAGGTATGTAATGAGTTGAGCGAGTGCTAAGACTTTGGTGCTCTTCGGGGTTTTGAAATTCAGTTCATATTCTTGTAGGATAATCACCCATTTAGCTACGCAACCTTGCAGAAGGCGACGATTCAAGAGATAGACCATTGGGTTGGAATTTGCGACAATGTGGTATGGATGATAAGGATGTAATGTCGCAACTTTTGTACCGAAAAGACGACGGCGAGGGCTAGTTTCTCTTCATATGGGTACCGTAGCGGTGGGCCAGATAAGGTTTGGCTCACATAATAAATGATGTGCTCTTGACGAGCAGTGTCTTCTTGAACGAGGACTCCTAAAATGTCATAGTCGGATGACGAAATGTAAAGAATGAAATCAACTTTAGAGAAATTCAAAGGGGAGATCAAGTGGGCATTGGTGAGAGCTTTCTTTAGGTCATCAAAGGCTCCTTGTGCTTAATCGTCCCACACAAAAGGGATGTGGGTACGAAGCAAATGAAGGAAACCGTGGACCGTTGTGGCATAATCAGGTACAAAACGGCGAAGGAAACTTGATTTGCCCTGAAGGCTCTATAATTTCTTAAGCGTACGAGGTGATGGGAGGTCTAAGATGGATTGGAACTTTAATGGATCAACTGCGATACCTTTCTGTGAAATAATGAAACCTAACAACCGGCCTGCTGGAACACAAAATACACACTTGAGGGGGTTCAAGCGGATTTTGTACTTGAGACAACGTATGAATACTTGCCGTAGGTCATTTAGATGATCAGATTGTTTTTTCGATCGAGCCCTGAGGTCATCAAGGTAGACAAGGATAATGTGGACCAAGTTATGGAAACAATATGTCATGGATTGATGAAAAGTAGCTCCAGCGTTTTTAAGACCAAAGGGCATAAATCGGTAAGCAAAAGTGCCCCATGGGGTTGTGAAGGCAGTTTTGTACCGGTCTTCCTTGTGAATGTGAATTTGGTTATACCCAGAGAAACCATCCATGAAAGATAGTATCTCATGGCCCACACATGCGTCGATAAATGGTGTTGGAAAGTTATCTTTGGGGCAAGCGAGGTTTAGGTCGCGGAAGTCAGTACAGACACGTATGGTGCCTTGCTTCTTGTTAATTAGTACTGGGTTAGAAACCCAGGTGGTGTAGGCTATGGGGTAAATGAACCCCGCTGTTCAAAGTTTCTCAATTTCTGCTTTGACAGCAGGAAGCTTGGATGGATGGATGGGTCGTTGCTTCTGGTGGACAAGTTGTATGTTGGGCCAAGTGTCAATATGGTGTTCTATAATAGCGGGATCAAGACCCGACATCTCGGTGTAGGACCATGCAAATACGTCTCAAAACTATTGGAAGAGTTTCTTGTAATTTTGTACCTCATCCTCCGTACATGATGCGCCCAATGGAAATAAGTTCGGGTATTCCGGGCTTAAGAGAGATGTCAATTTTAATAATGGGTGAAATGTTGGCCATGTTGCCTTCTTCAAAGGCATCAGGGGCTGGGATTGGATCCTTGAACCAATCGACTTTAGTAGGAAGGAAATATTTGGTTTCAATGGAGAATTGATTCACCGTGGAAGAGGTAGATGCTTCAGGGATGAAGTATGATCTATGGTGCATATCATCCCAGGGGTAGTCTAGTGCAGTAAGTGCTTCAAGGATTTCTTCATCATTACGGAAACATTGTGTTGTCAAATCGGTTGACTGGGGTGTGCTGGTTGACGAGATCATATAAATGGTATTGATCTCTTCTAATGAGGAATATTTCGGGGGATATATTTCCTCGATGAGGGGAGGGGATATCTCTATATCAACATTATTCAATTCATATAGAGTTGCTCTATAATTTGGGAGATCAGGCCAGTGATGTGAGTAATGGCCGTAAATGCCGCATATCGCACAAGGGTGGTTGGTACGCATCGATTATCGCAAGGCTAAGGGGGAAGTTCTAGTTTGACAACTGGAATGCTAGTGTCATCATCCAACATTTGCATGTGTTCTTGAAGTGCCGGTAATTGTGGACATTGATGGGTAGCATGGCCTATATTGTCGCACAAAGAGTACTTGGGGGGAGCACGGATTGTTGGGGGATTCTTTGCAACTTGGGAGTCGCTGGGGTGGTGCGGGTTGTGGGTCCAGTAGTGTAGGTTTGTGGGCCTCTGCCCCCATTGTAGCGGGTTTGAGGGGGAGCATTACTAGATGTTGATGCAGTGGCCCCTGTTGGGGGTGGTCGGTTTTGGATGTTCGCTACACTAGGGGGTGGATGGTTAGAAGTATTGATGGGCTGCACCGGTTGTAAAATGACATTTGGTGTCGGGGGAGGCGTTGGGGTAGGTAGGTACCACACAGGTAGTCCTAATGTTAACCCTAGAAAATTGAGCATAGCCATTACTGGTGTGCTGATGACTCCTAAAGGAGGAAATAAGAATGGGATAGTGTGAATCAGTGTTGCTCCGATATGACTAGGAACTGTGGGTGGTTGTGGTAGTAATGGTGGTCGTTGAGTAGGTGGTTGTGTGTTGTACGAAAGGGTGCACAAATCAGATATTTCAGTTATCCACAAAGGGGGTGGGATAGATTGGAACGTGGAAGTCATGGGAGTATCTGAGTATATCCCGGGTCCGATTGAGGAGACGAACGATGTGGGTGCACTCTGAACGGGTTGTTCAATCATAGGTAGAATGTTTTCAGGCACGGCGAGGGCATTAGGATCGTAGTATGTTATCTGATCGATTTTGACTACACGTGCTTCGTGGGGAAACATCATGAGGCGGAAGACAGAAGAAGTGACAACTTTCATCTTATACATGTAACTTCGTCCTAATAGGAGGTTGTAATCAAGCTGGGCATTGATGACCTCTATGTCTATGAGAACCGTTTTTCCACCTAATTGTATGGGTACGTTTGTTAAAAGGCCCCGTGGTTGAGCTGAACGACCATAGTAAGCTCGTAATGCGATAGTTGATGGCTGTAGTGTGGGGGATCCGAGTTTTTGCTAGACAAAAGTCGACATTACGCAAATGGAGGCACCTTCATCGATGAATGACAAGGTTTCAAATGGATACAGAAACTTGAAAAGCTAACGTCGAAGGCAAACATGGTTCGGCTTGGTCTAAGTCAAATGCCATCATATGTGATTCGTTAGGGTCTATGGCGCCAATGGCAGATAACAATAATTTATTCTGTGCCGGATAGTTTTTTAGGACCTCTAAGATGGACATAGCAGTGAGGGACTGAGCTAAGTCTTCTATAATATTATAGTTTGAGGCTGCACGAGCATTAGGATTGTTGTTGATCTGTCTTAAGGGGAAGCGAGGGGCTTTAAGAACTCCGTCCATGGGCATATTAGGTATGCGTAATGGTTGATCAGTTGGGAGGGTGCTAGTGGATGGATCAGTACACGTGGTTTCAAGGGCTGAGCCGTATTGGTTTCGGTGAGTTTGGAGGTTGATATCATTTGATGACATCATTAGTAGATGGTGAGTGCCTAAGTCTGTATGTTGGTAATCAGTTGTAGCATAGGTGATTTGCTGCTGTGGTGCAGTGGATCCTTGTGGGGGATCCATTTGATGGGTGTTGATTACTCCTTGGTTGGGTAAAGGATTTTGCAAAATCATGGGTTGCGGCTGAGGAGGTGGCACTAGCTGTGCAGCGTGTCCTTGGCATTGGGCATCATTGGCCCAAAGTTGGCGTGCTTTCTCCAAATGGGGTTTTTTCCCTATTTCGGTGGACGATCAGGGTTTTGGTTGTTGGGGGAAGCATTATTATTATTCGGGGGATTAGGTGGTTGGATGCCTTGGTTTTGAGGTTGATTATTTTTGTGGTTGCGTCCTCTTCCGCGATTCTGTTGACCTCCTTGGTTATGCTGGTTGTTGTGGTTTTGGGGTTGGTTTTGTTGTGCATATACTTGCCCTTGGGAAGTAGGGGGGTTTTGAGGTCGTGCAGGTGCTGGAGCAGGCTGCAGTGGATAGTAAGCAGGAGGGTTTGGAAGTGGACCCGGTGCTTGTTGTGGTTGTTGGTAACCTTTAGCTATTGGAAGTGTTGGGGCAGACGGTGCTGCCTGTTGAGGGTAGTAAGCCGATTGGGCTTGTGGGTGAATCGGGTTATGATTGGCTTGCTGGTTATAATATGTAGGTGGTGCATAAGCTGAGGGTGCTTTCACATAACACTGTGGTGGACATGAGGGTCCATGAGTGTGGTGGGTGTGTGTCATTGGAGCATACGAAGTTGTAGCTCCAGAATGAGATGTAGCCCTAGAGAGGTCTGGAGCGTTGTTGGTACTCATCATGGTGAAGGGTTTGTTTTGTGACATAACCTGGCCAATGATGCCTTCGGTGGTATGCGATTCCCCTGGCGCGTCGCTCCGGGATGGATCGACGCGCGGGGCATCAAGTAAGATGGTGTATAAATATCCAGACTGGGCGTAGATTAAGTCAAATTGCTGGGCTTTTAAAATGGCTTCTTCTTCTGACTAGGGTCGTTCAGAAGCCACATTCTTGGCTATGAGTGGAAGGAGGGATTTCAGGAACCAATCCAAGAATATATGGTCGTCTATCTTGATCTTGCATAGACTACGGCGCTTACACCACTCATGGATATGATTTGTGATATGGGTGGCCGTATTCTGTCTACAAGACAGTAGGATTTCTACTCGTGCATCATAGCGAACGGGTAGTTGAAAGAACTGTAGGAAAGTTGAGGAGAGGGATGTAAACGTAGGGTGTGTCCCATGGGGCTTCTCAATATACCATTTGGCTTCCAAGCTAGTGAAAGTTCTTTGTAACAGTCGGAGGCAAATATAATCATCTACTATGGATTTTGAGGAACACCTAGGTGAAAAGACATAATATGATTTTGTGGGTCTTCTACAGCCTTCCCTTCAAACTTTGGGATGTCTGATGGGAGTTTTGTGGGCATGGGGGGCCAAGTAGGGTCATGTCTAATGGGGTCATTTGTTAACCTTTCCAGGTCTGGTAGGTTAAGACTAGCCATAAATGGCAGACTGGCAGAGGGGTGTGACATGGTTGCAGGGGCATAAGTGCTAGTGGTAGCGTTATTGATTGGGCCACTGACCCCAAAAGGAATATTAGCTGTAAAAGGGATGTGCCCTCCACGCAAAGGTGTGTGAGAGGGGCCTGCACCCCCAAGTGCAACATGAGTTACAGATGGATTTGGAATGGTTCCAGTAGCTGCTGGGATTTGAGTAGTGGCAAGGATGATAGGTGTAGGTCCCATGGTGGGCATGCCTAGAGTAGTTGTGGGTCCCATATTGGGCATACCTAAAGGAGTTGTTGTAGTTGTGGCTACCGTGGTGGCCATTGTGGTGGTGGGGGTGGTTGATGTTCCACCAACAGTCCCTGTGAAGAAAGGGTCAAAATTCGTACTAGCCATGGGGCTAGTGGGTGCGGTGTAAATGGGATTTTCGGATTCTGCCTCAGAGTCAGATGTGAAATGAGGTGTGTGAAAATCAGATGATGGGGCTCTATGTCGTTGACGTGTGGAGTCAAGCGACAATGCTCTTCGTCTATGACGAGTGGTGTCCAGTGAACCGTACTGTGGGGGTTCACCCCGGAAGCGCCGAGAACGTCTCGGGGACTCAATGGTGACAGTCGGCTAGTAAAACTAATGGGTGGTGGTGAGTGGAAAGCTTGAAAACCCTAATGCAACCGTGTGTGCAAGAGGGGAGCGCAAAAAAAAATGGCACTCAGGCCAACAACCAAACTCAAAACACTTACTATAACAGTTGTGCTATAGTAAGTCGAGTAATAAAAAATGTGATCAAAATACCAACAAGCAAACGGCTCCTAAAAAATGAAAATGGTGGACTCACTAACCAAGGGGAGGTAATAGAGCATGCAACCACCTAACTAAAAAGTATTATGATTCAACAAGATGTATCCTCTGCAAGGTGGTGAAATCCAAGTCAGACAATATGAATTGTAGAACCAAAGGCTAGATATCCCCCTACTAGGAGGGACACCGGATAGACAATCCTAGAAGATAGGCCACTAAGATACCTCGTTCATGACACGTCCAGAAAGGTGAATCTGCAGCTCCTGTTCTATCACTGCTGTACTCCCATACAGGTAGTACACTGAGAAAAAATGAGTAGGTATCCTTCGGTGAATGAATGGATTGCGGTAGTCCACTCAGGACTCCGAAACCAATCTTGCTACTTCGACCCTCCTAAGGGAGAGGCCTTTTCCGACAAGTTGGTGTATAACCGTGCCAATAAATACTAGGGGATTTTGGTACCCTAATGTCAACCACTATGTCTCAAAATGAAAGTGAGTGAGGGGTGTTATTTGGATACCTATCCCCTCAATCTTACCTAACTACAATATTCTTTTGATGTTCCCCAAGTGGGGTTAGAATGTTGGTTGAGTTAAATAGTTTTTTAAGGCTCACTTTGATTTATTGTGACAGATTGTGTGATGGTGTAGTTATGTTCTAAAATAAAGATGCCTTGCTTGGGCGAAAATTCACAAATTAAAATAATGATTTCAACTTGTAAATATGAAAGAAATTTAAATGTAAATATGAAAACGATTTAAATGTAAATGCTTTAACAAATTTTCAAAAAATATGTGAAATTCTTTAAAATGTTAAGGTAAAGCAAATAACATAAAAAATGAGTGAATCTCTAATGTTGCAAAAAATAAAACAATAGGCTGTCCAAAAATTGCAGGGGAGATGGATGGAAAATATGAGTCAAAATGAGCAAAACTCAGAAAAAACGAATCGGACGGTAGAGGCGAAATTGTGGTTGTCTGAGGCAAAAGTCGCGATCGGGATCTCGGCTTTCGGGCTAAAATCATCGATCTGCGTCGCGACGATCCGAGCAAAAGGAACGATGTGAATCGCTGCTCGGGGGGCCGAGAGGCGCGATGTGAATCACGGCTATAGGTCTGATACACGCGACGTAGATCACGACAAACAAGCAGAAACCCGCGATGTGAATCGCGGTTGACAGGCAGAAAACCCGCGATGTGAATCATGACTATAGGTGCTAAAAACTGCGATTTACAGACGGAAAAAAGGTCACCGAAAATGAACCCAAAAATTAAAATTTTGGCCTGTTTGGGCTGCAGAAAAGGCTAATGGCTAGGGAAACAAGCAATGGGCTTAGTAGCAGGCCAGATCTACACTATTAAAGGCAAATAACAACTAAAAAATGAAGAAATATAGATCTAAATCAAAGATTCAAAGATTCGAAACGAAGCGGAGTTGCCAAAAACTGTTGCTTGGGTTTTCACCCAAGCATGTGGTCATGAGCACCTACTAACTTGTAGTAGAAGTTTAGATTAAACAGTAAAAGTAAATGAATGTAAAAAGTAAATCTTGATCTAACATATGCAAGAAAATAACTCTAGATTAAAAACAGTAAACAAAATAGATCCATGAGAGAAATAAATAAAAACTTTAATATTTTCTATTACCTCAAAGGGTGAGGATGGTTGAGCTTGAGCAATTGCAATGGTGAGGTGCTCCAAAGCTCCAATGATCTCTTCTTCTCCAAGATGCTTATGGGGATCTTCAAACTCAAAAAGGAGGCTAGGGCTCTCAAGAAAGAATTTGGCAGCATAAGGATAGGATGAATGTGGATGAATAGTGAGGAGCCCCTATCACATTTTTATAGTTTTTTGGTGATGGAGAATACCATTGTGGTTTAAGGAAACCAATGCTATGGATAAAAATGGTTTAGGTTTTTTTTTCTCTGTTTCCCTCCTTTTCCCTCCTTTTCCTTTTTTGAATATATTTTATATTTTTATTCCCTTTTAATTGTTTTTGGGAATTTTGGACCTCTTTTGAGGGTTTTTTTTGTATTTTTTGAGGAAAATTACATATTTTGAGGGGAAAAAGATGGATTTTGGTCTTTTTGGTGACCTTTTTAAGGTTTTAGAGGCTCAAATGGTGGAAAAAGTGGACAAATGGGTCATGGGAATAGGGAAATGATCTAGTGAGCACTTTTTGGGTGTTAATAATTGCTAATGAGAATGTCAATGATCATTAATATCCCCATGCTATTGGGGATGTATGATATATTTATTTTGACTCAACCTATGCATGTTATATTTTGGATGATATTGACTTGTACCATGGGTTATTGTTGAGATATCATGATAATATCTATATCATTTTGAATTTTGTATATATGGAGATCATAGAACTTGTTACTTATGATACTTGTATTTACACCATATATATTTGACCTGTCTTTTTTTTTACTTTTCTATAATGGCGGCTATGACATTATTATATAGTGATATATTTGACATTATATTTTCACTTGTTTTAAATATATGATGATGATGATGATGTTATTGATATTAATTGGTTTATATGTTTTTTCTAGGTTAATTTATAGGGTCAAACCCCTAGACACATCCCCTCATTTTGAGGATGGTACTTAGGGTAAAACCTAGATTCTTTAGGGAACAAGGACAATCAACAAGGGATTGAATCCATTACAAAAATATAATCATTATGATATCAACATGTCACTTACGTGAATAGAACCTAGGTGGGGAGGATAACGCTCCATCCAAAAACCACTCAGGATAGACCCAATTGGCATTAACTAGTTTATATATATGAATGTTGTTGATGTTATTTTGATTGTAAATTACTAAATATGATGAAATTATTATGTATGATGGATGTTGTCCCTTTCCCTCAAATTTATTCATAAATGTTACAATATAAATTTGAATTACGATATCTGTTTATTAATATTGATACATTTTATTTAAGAACAATTATATTAATAAAATGAATATAATCAAGGTGGTGCTAACATGGAAGCTAAATATGGTGGGGAAAATGAAATTAAAATGGAATTTGCACCTGGGTCTAATAAAAGTGGAATCTAAACTTGGTAATAAAGTGGAGGCTATAAAGGAATCAAAATTATGTGCTACATGAGTGTTAAGAAACAAATTTCCAAAAAGAGCATGAAAAGAACAGAAATAGACCAGAAAGAGTACTCCACGCCTTAATAATGAAGAGCAAAGATGAATAGAAAGCCTCTTCGAGGGGGAAAACTCCTTATACAATGTATCGGGCAGACAAGACAAGACAAGACAAGACAAGAGAAGATGCTCAAATGAAAATATCTCCTTCCTATATATAGGATATTAAGAGGTACAATTACAACTCACTAACCCAAGCCAACATAACTAATATAACCATACTAATGACAATTACAACTAATGGACCAAAGCCGACATCAAAATTAATCTAATGCACCATAATATAGGGGGAAATGTGCCCACATTTAGGGCTTAACATGTCTCTCCCCTTTAGACAAGTGTTTTCCTCAACACTTGATTAGTTGTGGATGCTTCTGTATGAAGGACTCATCTTCCCATGTCGAATCTTCAACCAGTAGGTTATTCCACTTGATGAGGTACTTGTTTGGTCCTTGTTTCAGTGGTTTGTTCAAGTTCCAATATGACTTCTCCTTCATCATCAAGCTTTGGAAACATTGTTTGAATTGGGATTGTAACTCCCCCCTCACCCAATCCAACCATTGGGAGGGGACATTAACTAAATACGTGCTCTCAAATTTTTCCCCAAATCCATAATACGATTTTCAACGTATAAAATGCGTGTAGAAACATAAATAAACATACACATCAGAATTAAACTCTATCCACACACATATATCATGCAAATACAAGCATAAACATTACAGGCATCAAATAAAAACATTTTAGATTCAAATGCATGAGAATACTTATCTTTATACAATACAGATCCAAGCAACTAGTTGTGTAAGAGCGATTTTCCACCCAACTATAGGCACTCTATCCAGCATATACTCTTTCTTTTGAGAGGCCACCCCCAAGCCGGGCTATGAGTCCACTAGGGAGAAGGAAACACCTAAGGCTTATCTCTCTCATCCCAAAACCAATTATGTTCTCCGTGCTTAGCCAAATTATCCTACAACACTCTACGACGGTCTCACTCAGCCACAATAGCCTTGGCTTCCACAATAGCTACCCCACACAACACATTTTTTCACTCAGGCATCCCCTTCATTGATCCACGGTTCTCTTAGGTGATCTGTCTTTCTTGGTGCTTCTAGTGTGTGCATAAAAGAAGTCCAATCTAATATGTGTTTCTATAGAACCACCTGTAGCTTCAATTCATGGCTCCTTAAGCACCTATGAGCAACATAAATCAATGTATAAGGGTTCCTAGATTTCCCAACCTCTCTACTCACCTACAGTCATCATTGTTTTCTTCCAAATCCACAACATGGTCTCCAAATTCAAATTTTTGGGTTAGGAATAATTTGATATGTTCATGGACAACAATGGAGAGCTCTGCCTAGTGTATATCTGCGTGAAATAATTGGAGAATGATGGTTGAATCCAAGGAATATGACTAAATTGTGCAAATACAACTGACATATATTCTGATAGTAGAAGAAAGGACTCTTGGCAACTGCAGACTGAATTATGTCATGATAAAACTGTCACAAAAGTGCAGTCAACCCCATGCTTCAATAACTGCATGAGGTGACTTTTCCCACCAACCTCACACATGCATTCAATGATTGGAAAATAGTCAAAAAGGAGATAATTGGCTTATTCAAGGCACATGACATAATTTGGGTAAGTTGTAAGGTTCATACTTGGCAACAAGTACTTAGTTTCCCATATACCCCCTTTCCTCCCCCCCTGGTGGAATCATAACCCCTTTGGTGCTCTTTACATAGCCATTATTGGACCATTTTATTATTTATGCACATAGTATTTACATATATTCTAAATCATCATGATAAGCTAACCACACAGTCTAAATAAAAATATTTACATCATACATGCCTAGCCATTCACTAGTCGGGCCTTGGCCTTGAGCTTCGCACTAGGAATCTGCACTAGCATATTTACATCATTTACATACTTTTGGAAAAATAGATTCCAAGTCAAAACTGGGGGTATTACAAGGATATTGTCTCCTATTGCCTTCTTTAAGCAAGAAACATGGAAAACTAGATGTACTCTTGAAGATGAAGGGAGCTCAAATTTGTAAGCCATACTACCAATATTCTGCAACACTTTATAAGGGACATAATACCTGGGTGCTAATTTATTGTCCTTATTTAGTTACTTGAGGGGCATCTTCTTGTAAGGTTGTAGCCTCAAAAATACCCAATCCCCTTCTTTGAAACTCCTTTCACTGCGATGTTGATTAGGTTGTTGTGTCATCTTGGTTTTTGACATAGCTAGGTTGTCCTTAAGCATCTAGAGAACTTCTTGCTGGTTCTCTATGTGATCTTCCACGGATTGAAATTTAGATTTTCCTTTTAAGGGGGATGTGATATATGGATACTGGTACCCATAAATTTCCATAAATGGAGACATTTTTTATGATGCATGGAAGGAAGAATTGTACCACCATTCTACTAAAGAATACCATTTCACCCACTATGTTTATTTATCAGATGCAAAGAAACTAAGATATCCTTCCAAAAATTTGTTCACTATATCTGTTTTCCCATCATATTGAGGATGATAAGATGAACTGTGAGCCAATTGGGTACCCAAACAAGAAAATACTTCAATTCAAAATTTTTCAATGAAAATTGGATCTCTATCACTTACAATAATCTTTGAATTTCCATGTAACTTTTGAACTATTTCCATAAAGGCTGCAGCTACTATACTTCCATTAAAAGGGTGAGAAAGTGAACACAAATGTGCATACTTGGTGAGTCTATCAAAAACCACCATAATAACATTCTTTCCTTCTGACTTGGGTAGACTTGTGATAACAATCCATTGATACTTCCTCCGAGCACTAGAAAGGTATGTCTAATGGTTGTAGAAGTCATGGGGTCTTAACTGTTTCACCCTAATTTTGTTGGCAAACCAAACATTTGGCCATGAACCTTTGAACATCAGATTTAAGACCTACCAAAAAAAATCATTCTTGACCCCGTGGCAAGTTTTTAGGAATACAGAGTGCCCACCTATAGGAGAGGTGTGTAATCATGAGAGGACATTTTGTTTGAGTTGGGAGTTTTTCACATAAAATTATCTGATACACTTGGATCGTTTTGTAGCTTTTGAATGAACGTCCGCACAAATAGGTCATTTTTCCATTCTTCCTTTGCTGCTACTACCCAATCGGGTTGTAGAATGGAAATTGCACAAAGTAATGCCCCATCATATTCATCTTTTCTAGAGGGCGCATCATCCACCACATTCTATTTCCCTTTTTGATAGATGATTTCAAAGTCATATCCCAACATCTCGGTTAGCCATTTTTGTTTCTCTTTCGAAGATAGTCTCTGTTCCAGGAAGTATTTAAGAATATCATGAAATGTTTTGTCCTTGAAGTGCCTACCTATTAGGTAAGGATGCCATTGTTTAATACCATGTATTATTTCCAACGTTTCCTTCTCATAAATGGGATTCTGTAAGTTCTTTCCCTTGATTGGATGACTTGTTAAAGCAAGCAGGTGTCCTTCTTGCATTAGAAAAACACCAATGCCATTTCTTGAAGCATCACATTCCACAATAAAGGTTTTTGTGAATTCTGGTGTGGCCAAAATAGGAGCTTTGCACATTGCCTCTTTAAGTTTTTCAAAATCTTGAGTTTCCTTTGGAGTCCAAGAAAATGCATCTTTCTTCAATAATGTTGTTAGAGGTGCTGCTATTCTTCCATAGTTCCAAAAACAATTGTGGTAGTACCTTTTCAAACCTAAGAATCCTCAAATATTCTTCAAGGTTTTGGGAATTGTCCAGTCCATCATGGATTTAATTTTGTTAAGGTCTACCTCGACACCTTCATGAGATACATTATGACCCAAATACTCTACCTCCTTTACCCAAAAGAAATATTTGGAAGGTTTTGCATAGAGTTGTTTCTACTTTAGTAGTTGTAGTACCCTATCAACATGTTGAACATGTTCTTACCAAGACTAGCTATATATTAGTATATCATCAAAGAATACTAACACAAATTTTCTAAGGAAAGGATTGGAAATGGAATTAATCAAACTTTGAAATGTGGAAGGTGCATTCGTGAGACCAAATGGCATGACCATAAATTCATAATGACCTTCATGGGTTTCGAATGTTGTTTTTGGGATGTCTTCATCCTTCATTCTAATATGATCATGCCTAGAATGGAGATCCAACTTTGTGAAGACAACTGCTCCATGTAATTCATCTAACAATTCATCAATGACCAGAATGGGAAACTTATGTTTAATGGTGATCTTGTTGACCTGTCTATAATATGGACACATATGCCATGATCCATCCAGCTTGTGTACCATTACCACTGGTGTAGAGTAAGAATTTTGGCTAAGCCTAATTATGCCATCCTATAACATTTTTTAAACCATACGCTTAATTTCACTCTTCTGGCCATATGGGTATCTATAAGGTCTGATGTTAGGAGGAACACTTCCTGGAATTAAGTGAATAACATGATCAAAATCTCGAACATGTGGAAGAAATTTTGGAATATATTCAAATACCTTGGAATGCTTATCAATGTCCCTTTGGAGATCTGGGGAAATAGGAGACTTATATGTTTGAACATCTAATGAGAATAATTGTGAAAATTACAACTTGATGTCCCTTTTTCATCAATTTTGTCATACCCTTAAAGCTTATCACCTTGCTTGGTTTCCTTGTGATACCATTTAAATCATATTCTTTTCCTTCCCATAAAACTTTCATGAAAATATTCTGAAAATTAAAAGCCACGGTTCTCAATGATTGTAACCATTGAACTCCTAAGACAACATCAGCACCACCCATTGGAATAGAAATCATTGTACTATTCAATACATATTCCCCCATAGTAAGATTGATATTATAATGGCATTTTCATGAGAAATTGATAGTTCCTCCATCTGCAATCATTACTTGAAACTATGGTGCTGGATATGCAAAGCAATTGAGAACTTTGGATAATTTACAATGAATGAAATTATGAGTACTACCGGAATTAATCAACACTATTACCTTTTTATTTTTGATATATCCTTCGATATTGAGAGTTTGATGAGTGATAATTACAGCCAATGCATGACAATATATGGTGGGAGTAATCTCTTCAGAAGTATTATCTTCTATTTCTTCATCTTAAGATGGTTCCTATTCTTTTGGTTCTTCCTCTTCACAATCTATGTAGAATAATTTCTTCTCACCACACTTATGTCTTTCTAGTAGTCATCGTTTGATTTTTACTTTCAACCTTGCTTTCCACCATTAAATCCTTCTCTAAGGATCATTATTCAAAGAGACACACCTCATGTTGAATGCTATCCTTCAAGGTTCCAAAAAATATATCCAACAAATTATCTTTTGAAATGTTCTTCACTCGAAGACTTAGATTCTGAAACTGCTTGATGTGCTCTGTAACTAGACCTTTTTACTTGAGATTTATTAACTAGCTAAAGAAGGTGTTTCTATTAATATCCCCATAATTTGCATTCAATTCTTTTGTGAATATAGACCAAGATATAATAGATTCCTTTTTATTATCACAAAGCCATTGGTACCATACAAATTGATCAGGCTCTAAATATAATGATGCAATAGTTACCTTTTGCAAAGTTGGCACTCGCTGTAGATCAAAGAATTGTTCCATCTAGAATATCCATGTTATTGGATCATTGCCATCAAAATTTATCATGTCAATATTGGGAATTTGGGTACCCCTTGGTGAACATCCCCGATGACTTCCATTATGGGAATGCCTATTATCCTTGTCCTCCTGAGTATCCTGTAACACATCATCACATGTAGGGAGAGTATCCTTTGAATTTTGGATGAGGTTAGCAATATTTTTCATATTTTCCTCCATATGTTCCATCAAATTCTCCTCTAAATCAAGTAAATCGACCATTTTAATAGACCCTTTCATATTTTCCTCCATATGTCCCATCCTATCTTCCAACTTGGAAATTCGAAAAGATAGGTCTCCCATATCATTGTACGTATGGGATGAATCCTCAGGTGGTTTGAGTGGAGTGTGATTTTTTCCACTTCCTTTGGGGGTTATTTTGAACAATATAAATATATATCACACCCTAGGTTTCACCTCAAATAGATCCTTATACTAAAAGTTATTCAGATTTAAAATGGCGTACCTTTATCAAACCTTTATTTGAAGCCTGGATTTCTATCTGACATTCCAACTGAGATATTTTTGTAATTTTGGACCCTCTAAGTCTAAAAATACATCATAAAGTATCCTGATATATCCTCTCTAAAACTCCATAGGTATGACTTAATTCTGATGTGCCCGTAAAAAGATATGGAAAATCCCCCAAAACTTGTTATTTTTGGTCCTTTGAGAAGAGGGAACTTGTACGGAATTCCATGTGTCCAATATTTTGGATCCAAGTCTGAAAATTATACCATATATACTGTGGTCCATTTTATTTTTAATGTAATAGGTCTCTCTCAATTTGGATCTCGCATGCCCTGGATATAACAATTTTACCCAGAACACCTGTTTGAGACTAGTCAGAAACCTTAACTTCCAATGCGAATAACTCCGAATCTGTAAGGATTTGGGATCTAAAAATTGTACCACATATATTTTGTCCTATTTACTAGATTGGTTCCAAGCCTCTCTATCTAAACCTTTTAGAAAAACAATTATAGCGAAAATGCCAAGATGACTTGTTTTGAAGAAACTAGAACCAAGGAAAGAGTTTTGATACCAAATGTTAAGCAACAAATTTCCAAAAAGAGAAAAAATATACCAGAAAGAGTACTCCATGCCTTAATAATGAATAACATAGATGAATATAAAGCCTCCTTGAGGGGGAAACCTCCCTATACAATGTACTGAGTAGACAAGACAAGACAAGACAAGATGCTCAAATGAAAAGATCTCCTTCCTATAAATAGGAGATTAAGAGGTACAATTACAACTCACTGACCCAAGCCATCCTAACTAATATAACCATACTAATGAAAATTAAAACTAATGGACCAAAGCCGACATCAAAACTAATGTAATGCACCACAATATAGGGGGGAATTTTCCCACATTTAGGGATTAACAATAAGACATAATACTGGATGCAAATATTGGATTTAAAGTGGAATCAAATGTTGGTGCTAAAGTGGAAGCAATAAATGGTGATAAGATGGAAGAAAAGATTGGTGAAAACATTGAAGAAAAAATTGACATTAAAATCAAAGAAAAATGTGGTGCTAATGTGGAAACAAAACATGGCACTAATGTTGAAGCAAAGCTTAGTGAGAAAATTAAAGCAAAATTAGGTGCTATTGTGGTAGACAAACCTGATGTTATAGTGGAAAAAAACTCAACTTTATAGTGGAATCTAAATGTGGTGTTCCTTAGCCTTGTAAATTGAGAATCAAATAGTATATAGAAAGATTAGCATGCATTACACTAGGAATAAGAAAAATAGAACCATAACTATGAGACAATAACACAAAAAATTGAAAAAAAAAATATCTTTGTTATTTTGGGAACAATGCTCACAAGCCTCTTATGGTAGGACGACCCTTCACTTGAGTAGAGATCTGTTACAGTATTATTCACAAAACATATTATAACCTTTAATCTTATTTAAATAGGATTCAAATGTCCAAAACCATAACTACTTGACATGGTCAAATACTATCTCCTAATGGGTTTTAATTAATAAATCGATCCTTTTTACATTGATTGTTGAACACTAACTAATTCGTACTTTTTACAAATTTATGGCCTTATAATAAGTATGATTACTTCTTAGATTACGATAAGTTAGGGTAGGACCCTAACATGCCACCCCCCTTCAAAATTAGCGTTGCCCTCAATGTTGAAGGTGCATAAATTATTCTAAAATGTTGGTCGGTTCCCAAGTGGCATCTTCTGGAAGCATGTCTTATGACTAGATACAAAATTCCTTGATGGTGAACCCGCACAATTTCCTTTCCCTAGAAGCCAATACTGAAATGGTTGAATCCAAATGGAGCTTTCCTCATCTAATTTTGCTAAATTGGTATGTACTTTGCAATTTGATCCCATAACTTTTTTAAGACAAGAGACATGGAAGACATGATGAATCTTGGAGTGGTATGGCAAAGAGATCTTATATGCAACATGTCCAATGCACTGTAGAATGATGTAGGGTCAATAGAAATTTAGAGTGATCTTTTGCTCAGGATGGGTTTTGAGAGAGGCCTAATCATATGGTTGTAGTTGAAGAAACACCTTATCCCCAACTTCAAAGGAGTGCTTGGAGTGATGTTGATTGACCCGTTGCTTCATTCTGTTCTGGGGAAGAATCATATGGCAGAGAAAGCTTATAGGAAACCTATCCAATGCACTGCAGAATGGTGTACAGTCCATAGAAATTCAGAGCAATATTTTGACGAGGATGGGTCTTGATAGAGGCCTACTTATATGGTTTTATTCGAAGAAACACCTTATCCCCAACTTTAAAGGAGTGCTTGGAGAGATGTTGATTGGCATGTTTCTTCATTCTATTATGGGAAAGAATCAGATTGTATTTAAGAATGAAAATAATGTTAGCCTTGGTGTAGAGTTTTTTGTCCACTTCCTAAACCCTGGATGTACCTGGCACATAGGAAATCATTGATGTTGTATGTGATTTCTCACACATGTGTGCAAAAGAAAACGCACCAAAGGGTTGTGTAATCCTTGGTAGCATATCCAAAATGGAAAATAAAACAACTAAAACAAAAATAAAACTATAGATCCACACTCTCAAACCAAGATGAAAAAATAATCACCAAGATACAATGCACATAGTAAAAGAACGTGTTTTCATTAATATTACAAAGAATGTTTATAGAGTCACACCTTGGTAGTGTTTGAAGATGATACGGGGCCTCCATAGATTTTCCAAGGGAAGGTTCATGAATCACCTACTACTGGATTTAAACGACTCATTCCATGCTTGTTCGATGGTTTTTTGCATTGAACTGACGTGGCTTCTAACATTGGTCAACATCCATGGGCTAATGTCGCTTAAGCAACGTTAAAATGCATGGAATGAACGTCTAATACAAATTACTTTTTTTCAAATTTAATATCATAGAAAATGTGGATTGCACATTAAATTGGTTAAACGTCCAAAAAGAGACGTTACTTAACATGGAATGAATGTCGGTCAAACGTCTAAAAAGATACTTTACAACATAGACCTAAAGTTGACCAAACACCCAAAAAGCTACGTTTTCAACATGGAGCTAACGTCGGTCAAAGGTACGAAAAGCTATGTTTCAAGTGTGGAACTAATGTTGTTCAAGCATCCAAAAAGCTACGTTTCGAATGTGGAACTAACATCAGTTAAATGTTTGATAAGCCACGTCTATAATTTCCTTGAACAAAAAAACATGGATGTGGCATTGAACTAACATTGAGTATTCTCTAAGTAATTTTGATGTTAGAGATATGATATCGATGTTTGACCCTCACTGCTTGTACATCAGATGAATGCTGGTTAAATATTTTATAATACACATTTATATTTAATGGATTTAACAAAAAAAACATGGGTGTAATGTCCAAGTCTCGTCGAATGAATGCTAGTTAACCCGTAAATAATCGACGTTAGAGTTATGCTACCAACATTTGAACCATGCCGCTTGTATGTCAAATGATCGTCGGTTAAACATCTGATAAGACACATTTATAAATGGCTTGAAAAAAAAAACATGGACGTAATGTCCAAGTCCCGTTGAATGAACATTAGTTAACCCATAAATAATCGACATTAGAGTTATGCTATCAACATTTGACACATGCCGCTCAAACGTTGATTAAACATCCAATAAGGCAAATTTATAAATGATTTGAACCAAAAAACATGGACTTTACATCCAAATATCGTGAAATTAACATTGATTAACTTGTAATAATGGACATTAGAGCTATGCTACCTATGTTCAACCCATGCTACTCATACATTGAACTAACATTGATTACACCTTACAATCCTAAATAAAGTTTGCAAATGCCTTAAAATTTCCAATAATTTATAATTAAAAGGCCAAATGTATTGCAATGAGAAAAAAATGATCCTCCCTTGGATTGTATCTCCCAACCATTCCCCCTTTTTAGTGCTCAACAATGTTATCTCCATTGGGTATCTTGAAGCAAATCTTCCTTGAAATTCAATTTTTTTGTGCACAATGTTTGCCTAGTAAATGGTCAGTTGCAAGGGATCAATGGATTTTAAGAAATGGGTTGCACTGCCTCAAAATATTCCATTGGTTCAATGGGGGATAAACATGATCAAGCTACATCAAAGGAATGGAACAATTTATGATTGTCAAAGAGTGCACATATCAGTAATATGATAATACTTCTATGTATGAAATGTGGGTTGCTCCCCTTTATTTATAGACCTTTGACCTTAAATATGACTTATATTCATATTTTCAAGCAAGGCATTCTTAAACTATAGCCATGATTTTCCAACAGTATCATCAGTTGGAGATAAATAGACATCAATGAAAATATTGCCTTTTATCCTAAGATTGATGATGAAAATATGTTGTAGAGCTTATGATTACTACTAGTATGAAATATATTAAGTCAATATTCTTGTTGGTGATGTATGAAAAAATTGAAAAGTATACAACCATCTAAATACTATTTTCTTACTGCTCAAAAATTGTTCTCTAGACTTACGTAATTCATTGTAAGTGTTGGTTATTTTCTTTGTAATGTATCATCTTTGACTACTGATTTATAAAGCTAGATTGATCTCTCTTTACAACAATAAAAATCCATTCACTATTTTTCTCATGTTCGTTAGTCATTATATGTCTTTCTTTGGTTTCTCATATGTTGAAAAGAGGGTTTGTTCTACATGAAAATCCAAAGGATCCTTAATAGTAGTACTGCCTCCAATTTGGATTCCCAATAATGGCTTATGACATGAGAGGGAATGAGTTTGAACCATGTTTACCCACTACATCATCTCTAGCATTCAATACCTTTGGAAGAAGTTTCGATTGATCATGTATGGATTAATAGCCAAAATATCTACATGATAAGATTTCTATTTGTTCATTGATCCAAAAACACTTCAAAGGATAAACTACTGTTGGTTGATCGGTTTAGTCAAACCCAAGGTTCGACATATGTGCCCAACAAAACCCTATAAGCGCTGACATTTTCAATACTCTGCGAGTAGAGTAAGGTCTCACTCGAGACGTGCGAAATAAATTATACAGAGACCTAAATCAGGGATGCGTAGGGAAGGATGGATTCTTTTTCTTCATCATTGTATTCATTACTTAACCATTTCATTTAACCATTAAAAATCTAATATACATCTCTTAAACTACTAAGCATTCAACAGACATTCATTCATCAAGACAATGCACAAGGAAAATATGAGACAACAATTGTATTATATTACTGGAAAAACTTGGCTACAATCCATGACTATGGACTTATCTCAACAACTTATTAGCCATTCATTAGTATAATATAGTATGACAAAATATCATAGCATAGATAGCAAAAAATTACATCACAAAACTTAACATCAACAACATCTAACATCACAATAACAACTGTGACCAACCAATCCCTTTACAAAATAGGCCTTTATATAGTCTAAGGTTCCCAGAACTGTAGGACTGTTGGTGGTGCGTAGTCTATGGCTGAACTTGGCTTGCAACTCTAATTTCCTTCTATTGGCACGCAACAAATTTTGATTGTATGGCTCAGTGCACAATGACATCCAAAACTTTGGTACCAACAAGACCCAAACAATAAGATGTGGCTCGTCCCAAGCCACACATCTCAGGGCTCTAAGGCTTCCATCAAGGGTAGGTGTGTGCACCGGTTGCTGACAAACTCCTGAAATCTACTTCAGATAGATTAAAACTCATTGGTGATGTCAGTGAGATCAGTAGTAAATGAGTCCACATATTCCTTCTTACTCTTCTTTGCTTCTAGTTTATCCTTCTCTATAAGGGGAACGAACTCAATCGCCTTAGTGTGGATTTCTGACAGGATATCAAAATGCATCAGTGCCTAGTCTTGCACCTTGTCCACAATCCTTACAATTGTCTTCTGTTAGGGTGTACTTGCTGTGATCTACTTGGTTAGTTTAGTAATCTCTGTCATTACTTATTTCTTTGTAGAAAGAGGTAGCTGTAGCAAACCCTATTTATTCAATTATTTAACTTGTTGCAGCTCTGGGACATCCTGCAGGTGGTTCCAGACATTGAATATGTACTCCATGGGCCCTCCCAAGGTCGCTACTCCTTGTTTGGTTTGGTCCAAATCATGTGCTACTTCTTCAATCTTCTTTACAAGCTCTAGCTCCTACGGGGAAGGATTTAGCTTGATTTGCGCCTAGATCTATGTCGCTTCCTATTGAAGCACATCAATCATGTCCTTGATCTGAGCAACGTTTTGAAAGGTTGTAGCTGACTGTTAGTTGAATAACTGGCCATTAGCAGCAAAACATAGGCCTTTTCCACCTCTTCTTCTAGTTGGTCTCTTGCACGTACCACTTCTCTATGCGTCTGCTTAATCCTAGCATAGGCGTGGCCCAACTGCGCATGTATTTCACTCAACTTAGTGAAGATATATGTGACATAATACTAAAGGTCGGAAGTCGAAACCAAATGCAAGTTCAACTCATTGTATGGAAGTAGGTCAGTGTCTGAGACCATTTACGACAGAACCGAAGTGATGGCCAAACAATTGAACTTTAGCTTCTTATGAAATGCTTCCTCTGCCTGCTTCTATAGATCATGTGCTTAGTTGGTGCTAGTAGATTATGAAGTTTGCACCACTTCTATCCTCAGCGCTATGTGTAGTACCATTCTTATCTCCTCGATCTGTTCTTTTCTATCCTTCTAGAGGATCTGTGTGCACTCCAAGTTTGACTGTGGCTCAATGGACGATGTAAGGGATAATAACAGTGTTGGCTTCTGCTCGTTGTGTTTGGGGGTTACTCTTCTCTTGCTTGCTAGCCTGTCGCCTCAAGTTTCTATTATGATTTCTCTGGTGCTTGATCCTCTTCTTGCTTTTCTTAAATCCCAAATTTCGTAAAAATGTTGCATTGGACTAAACCAGGCGACCTGGTTCTATGGGTTCTTGCCATTGGAAATTGTTCTTCAATTTCTTATTCCTTGACTGTTAGGATATTTAGACACTTAGGAGTTAGTTAAGATCAACTTGTGTAATATATCCGTTAGGGATAGTGTGTTTCTTTAGTATGCATTTGTAAATACTTAATCCGACGGTCACAATATGTTCCCGACATAGAGTGATCCGACGGTCACGATATGTTCCCGACATAGAGTGATTCGACGGCTCAACTTCTCTTAGATTAAACCTAACCTTGATCCATGGATAAACACCCGATTGGTCCATGATATCTATTTAAAGAGCATGGAGGGTCATTGTTTAGTTGATCGATTATGAGAAGCTCATTTGCAACTTTCTTTCTTTGCATAATAAATTGTCGAAGCTATTTGGCCGGGGCCGTGGAGTGTTTCCCTCAAGAGGGTTTAAACCACGTCAAAATATCGGTGTGTTGATCTGTGATCTGTTTGTGTGAAGTGGTTTCTCTTGGTTTTCGGTCCTTTGGTAGTACCCTGTGTACCCGAACATGGTATCAGAGCTTTTATGAAGTGCCGCTTCCGGTTATGATCTAGATCTTGAACTACTGTTGTCGAAACTCGAAAGTGTTTCTAGTTTTGGTATTTATGTTCATTTCTGGGCTGTGGGAGGTGTTCCATTGCGTTCGGAGCATCGTTTCCATTGGGAAATAGTTTTTGTTTGATAAAAAATGGTTCCCGGTTGCTCCAGAAACGCGTATTTCATCAGATCTAAAGGTTAAATGTTACAGTGACGCATTTTTTTTTATTTTCTTTTTTTAAAAGGAAAAAATCTCATATTTCATCATTTTTTTTTATTGTTAGATTTTTTTTGGGTTTGGATTGTTGCTTTCCCATCTGCGTATGCTCTTTGCCGTGCACCTTGAGTGATCTCAGCAAATCATAAACATAAAGGGAAAGGGTTTTTCTCGGCTGCGTATGCTCTTTGCTGTGCACCTTGCGCGATCTCGACAAATCAGAAACAGAGAGAAAACGTAGACTTTCCGGGCAAGGTAACGAGATCTAACTTCACAAGTGTGGAAATTTTTTTTGTTTTGTTTTGATTTGTGGTGTGTTTTGCAGGAAAAAAGGCAAGCATGCAAACCGAGCAAAAAGAGTAAAAAAAATAAAAATAAAAATAAAATTGCTTATTCCCATCTTTTACATACCTTTTAATCTAGCTCACTTGGTTCAAAGTTGCTTTATTCCTTAATAGGTCTTCAGTTCAAGTCTTAGGAAGTTACTTTTAAAAGAAAAAGTGCATGCAATTTCTATTTTCAAGTTACTTTATTGTAAAAGTGCATCTCACTTAAATAATAAAAAATAAAAATACAAGTGAGTCACTTAAGGTTTTTTATTTATTGTTGCACTATTTAAAAGTAATATCATTGTAAAAGTGAAATCACTTATTTTATAAAATTGGTTCACTTAAAGCAACTTTCTTGTAAAGTGATTGTCAAAAGGTTCATCTTGGGAAGAGGGGGGTTCTTTTTTTGCTGGACATTCTCTAGCTGCCACGTCACTATTGGGGACATCTTCAACAGTTTCTTTGTTCAAGCATAACTTCATCATACAGAGTCAGTTTTCAGTGCCATTTTTTTTTACACCGCCTATTTTTTCGAGCTATTCACATCCAGACTATTGGTTTCTGCTTTTATAGCCATTAATTTACAAATATGGCCGCCCCTTGTGATATTCTACTTAACAGTTCCAACTATTTCTCATGGAAATCTCGTATGGAGGATGTTCTACGAAGTAGGGGACTTTTCAGAATTACCTCAGGGAAAGAAAAATAACCCACTGATGATGATAAGAAAATAAAATGGGAAAATAGATGTGATGAATCTCGTGGATTTATTGGGATGTCAATCTCTACTGATTTGCGATTCCACATATATGGAATTGATGAACCTAATGCTGCTTGGGACAAGTTGGAATCTGTGTCTGGCAAACACAATGAAATTCGAGGTCACCAACTTGAAAATGAGTTGATTTCTTTAAATCCAAGTGACTTTTCATGCATTCAAGATTATTTATCTAAGTACAAAACTCTTAAACTCTTATGTGCAGAATGTAAGATTGAAAGGGAAGACAAACAATGCATTTATCATATTCTTTCCAAACTTGGACCTACATATTCTGTTTTTGTATCTACATTTTACTCCATGAAAGCATCCTTGAATGCAGCTAGCTATCAAGAGCCTATTCTTAAATCCTTTTGTGATTCCTTGATTAGAGAACAAGATAAACTCATCCATCTTGGAATAATCAACAATGCAGATACATCTAGGAAAGCCTTATTGTCCCAACAGAAAGAAAAGTCCAAGCCTCCCAAGAAACAAATTTTTTGCAATAATAAGTCGAACAAGGTTCCCAAACCCTCTTAGTCAGCTCCTTCTTTAAAAAATGACAAAGGATCCAAGCCAAAAGGCAAGAAGACTGAGCGTCATTGCAACTATTGTGGGAAAGATAATCATGATGAATCTAAGTGTTTCAAGAAGATGGCAGCCTTGGAAGCAGCAATGAAGAAGCACCACATCAGCCTAGATTCGCCTTCAGAATCTGCCTCTCATGGACATGCACTTTGTGCTTCAGGTTCTTCTTATAATGCATCTTCTTCTTCTACTTCAAATGAATGGCTCATTGATTCTGGAGCATCTTATCATATGGCTAAGGATCAAGCCATCTTTTCTATATGCATGAATGTAACACCAAACAAATATTTGTTGGTGATGATAGATCTCTAAGTGTTGTAGGAGCTGGAACAATTCCAGTAGATAATGGTCATTTTAGTGATGTACTATGTGTTCCAAGAATTTCCTGCAATTTGTTATCAGTCTATCAGATCACTCATTCTGGTGAAGGTAAAACTGTGACCTTTACACCTCACCAAGTTGTAATCAAGGATTTTAAAGATCCTCAACAGGTCCTAGCTACCGGAATTGTTGATGATATTACCAGGTTGTACAAGTTTAACAACTTTGGGTCATCACCTTTCCCTTTAGTTTTTGTTGCTCATAGTGATAACTTGAGCAAACTTTGGCATGAGCGATTTGGTCACTTAAATTATTGCTCATTGCAACAACTATGTAAAGAAAATATGGTGACAGGTCTTCTGATGGTATCTTGCAGGGATGGTGTTTGGTTCGGTTGTGTACTCGAAAAACATCATCGGGACAGTTTTGACAAACGTGCCTCTTGGCATGCCTCGGTTCCCTTGGAGCTTGTGCTAGTGACTTGTGTGGTCCTCTTCCATCTGCTTCCTTTTCTAGTTTCAAATATTTATTAACTTTCATTGATGATTACACCAGACGCACTTGGGTTTATTTCCTAAAACTTAAGAGCGAAGTATTTAACATGTTCTTGGCCTACAAGGCCCTTGTTGAAAAACAATCTGGTCATCAAATTATTAAGTTAAGATCTGACAATGGAGGAGAATATGTTAACAAAAAGTTCACTACTTTCTGCACTGAATAAGGCATCCAACAACAGCACATTGTTCCATATACACCACAACAAAATGGTGTAGCTGAGCGGAAGAACCGCACTTTAAAAGAAATGGCTAATTGTATGATCTAATCTAAGGGACTAAGTCTTCAATTTTGGGTTGAAGCCATAAATTGTGCAAATGACATAGTTAATCGCACCCCCACTAAAGAATTACAAGGTATAACACTGGAAGAAGCATGGAGTAAAAATAAACCTGATGTAAGTCACTTCCGTGTGTTTGGTAGTGAAGCATGGGCTCACATTCCGGATGAAAAACGGAAAGCATTGCAGCCTAAAAGTGAAAAGTGCATATTTGTTGGATATTCTGAAGATATAAAAGGTTATAGACTTGTTCAACCACATTCTCATGATATAATCATTAGAAGAGATGTTAAATTTGATGAAAATCTCTTGGCCTGCGAGCCTAACTCGGTGATTGTGCCATCTTTGGCCTGCGAGCTTGATTCGGCGTTTGTGCCCTCTTCTTCTTCTTCCAACTTCCTTGACAGGTTTCCAACTCTAGTTTCTGATGATGACAGTGAGGATGAAAATCCACCTCCGCTTGCTCATGTTTCTCCAGTTGCACCAGCACAAGTGTTTCCTCGATGGGTCCGTTCAGCATGTGAAGCAGCTGGTGATCTTGCTGGTGATCCTAGAGATCAACGCCGAACACGTTCTGAGTTTCAGTGAGCCTCTTCTCTTTTGGCTCAAGTTTACGAGAATCATGATCCAGAAACTTTTGCAAAAGCTTCAGGGAATCCAGATTGGGATGCAGCCATGGATGAAGAATATCGTTCCTTAATGGCGAACGATACTTGGGATCTTGTACCTTTTCCAAAAGGAAGAAAACTTGTCAAATGTAAATGGGTGTATAGAACTAAGTATGCATCAGATGGAAGTGTTGAAAGACTTAAGGCAAGGTTAGTTGCCAAAGGTTTTTCCCAAGTTGAAGGGATTGACTACAATGAAACCTTTGCTCCCGTCGCAAAAATGAACTCCATCCGCCTTGTTCTTTCCCTTGCAGCCTTACACAACTAGGAAGTCCATCAAATGGATGTCAAGTCTACCTTCTTGCATGGTGATTTACAGGAGGAAATTTACATGGAACAACCTCCTGGCTATGTTCAGAATAACTCTAGCCTTGTCTGCCGCCTTAAGAAATCCTTATATGGCCTTAAGCAAGCTCCTAGAGCTTGGTATGCCAAAATGGATAACTTTCTCCTTGACACTGGTTTTTCTAGATGCCATTCTGACCCCAATGTCTATACTAAGAAAGTAGGAAACCATCTCATCATACTTGTTCTATATGTTGATGACCTTATTCTTACTAGTAGTGACCCTAAGCTTATAACCCATGTGAAATCCAGTCTTAAACAAAATTTTGAAATGTCAGACTTAGGACATTTGCATTATTTTCTTGGTCTCCAAGTCCTGCAAACCAAATAAGGAATCTTTCTTTCTCAGTCTAAGTATGCTTGTGACCTTCTTCGTCGCTTTCACATGGAAGATTGTACACCAGCCCCTTCTCCCTTCCAGTCTGGAGTCAAACTTTCTGCCACTTGTACTTCACCTGAAGTCGATGCCACCTTGTATCGCCAGCTTGTTGGTAGTCTCTTATACTTGACTCATTCTCGTCCTTACCTTTCCTTTGCCGTTGGTCGTGTTGCCCGTTATATGCAGACACCTCATGAAAGTCACTGGAAAGCAGTTAAAATAATGCTTCGATATATTCAAGGTACAGTTCAGTTTGGGATTCATTACAGTATAGGGGGGAAACCTTTGTTGGTTGGTTTCACTGATTCAGATTGGGCCGGCGATCCTGATGATCGAAAGTCTACTGCAGGTTATGTTTTCAGTCTGTGATCTGGACCTATTACTTGGGCTTGTAAGAAACAACAAGCTCTTGCTCTTTCTTCAGCAGAGGTAGAATATCGAGCAGCAGTTAATGCCAGTCAGGAAGCTTTATGGCTTCGACAGATCCTTTCAGAATTTGGATTCGAGCAGCAGCAGCCTACTCCACTTTGGTGCGACAATCAAAGTGCCATCAAGCTTGCCAAAGATCCAGTTCTACATCAACGCAGCAAACACATTGAGATACATATGCACTTCATCAGAAATCTTGTTCATGATCGTGTTCTTGAAGTGCTCTTTTGCCCTACATATGATCAAGTTGCAGACATCTTCACCAAGTCTCTTATAGAAGTGAAGTTTTCTAAACTTCGATCTATGTTAGGAGTTCAGGAACTTGTCATTAAGGGGGGATAGGCTCTAATGCCTCCTTCCTTCTCCTAATAGTGTCACTTTTGTAAATCCTTCAATCCTATCCCAAGTTGTTCTTAAGGGGGGATGTTAGAATATTTAGACACTTAGGAGTTAGTTAAGATCAACTTGTGTAATATATCCGTTAGGGATATTGTGTTTCTTTAGTATGCATTAGTATGCATTTGTAAATACTTAATCCGACAGTCACGATATGTTCTCGACATAGAGTGATCCGACGGCTCAACTTCTCTTAGATCAAACCTAACCTTGATCCGTGGCTTAACACCCGATTGGTCCATGATCTCTATTTAAAGAGCATGGAGGGTCATTGTTTAGTTGATCGATTATGAGAAGATCATTTGTAACTTTCTTTCTTTGCATAATAAATTGTCCCGTAGAAGTTATTTGGCCGGGGCCTTGGAGTGTTTCCCTCAAGAGGGTTTAAACCACATCAAAACATCGGTGTGTTGATCTATGATCTATTTGTGTGAAGTGGTTGCTCTTGGTGTTCGGTCCTTTGGTAGTACCCTGTGTACCCGAACATTGACCAAATCTTTCTCTGGTGGTGGGGAAGGGGATTTCTTGTGCTTCTTCTTTGATTCCTCAACCTATTGCTAGAGAATTGACTCATACTTGCACTTCTTAGTTAAGTGGGATGGCTACCTTAGTGGGGAAGAGCTACTACTTGTTCCTTTATGGTTTTTCTTTTGTATTCCCACATCTTCTAGAATCTCCATATTGGAGTCTGAGAGCATCTGTAAGTGATGTGTCCATTGCATAATTGTGGCCTTGAAATCCTCCACTATGATGCAAAATGATAGGATGCCTGCATTAGACATTGGTTCCATACATAATGTAATGAGGATGCTGTGACAGTCCACCTCAAATATCACTGCGTTCTTCTATATTTCCACAATTGACTATGGAATCCTGAATAACTTCGCTATATTGTTTAACATGGGATGGAAATGCAACACCAATAAATTTTCTGCCACAAAGTCTTTGGGGGTAGGGTGGTCATATTGAAATTGGGTAGTGGCTTCCAGAAAATCATAGCGATTAGTAGCAAGACCCAATTGTAGTGGAACTCTTTTCCACAGTCCTGTGCATCTAGACAATCTTAGAGGAAATCTTGCCTCAGATATGTTGCCCAATCCATGCACTGACCCATTACGCACTTCTATGCCGCAATGACCACCCTCGTTGGGCACTCATCCTTGTGACATTTTTTCAGAAGCTTGCACGCAAGGATATCCATTGCAAATCTTAATCTATGCTCTGATATGGTGGAGATAATGCACCCACGTGTCCCTTTGCACATGTGATACTTCTTGTAAAATTCCTCTGTAGAAGCGGTGCCTATTACTTCTGTTGGATCCACGCCCTTGCGTGGAATCCCAAATACCTTACAGATGACCATGTCCGTGATATCGTAATTTTGGTATAGCCAAAGGTACCCTCCCTAGATGTGGCTAAGGAGGAATTGTGTGCATGATTTTGTGTTTTCCCCTCTCGTAATTGTCGAGCACCCTATATGCAGATAAATTATCACCAACACACAGAGCATGCGATATTTATTGTCAACTCGAGAAAGTCTTTTATTTCAAAGGATAAATGCACAATATATGCTTAAACATCAATTCATCATAATTACCTACTGTTATCTTCTAACAACTATGTTCATCTCAAAGATCTATGTAATCCCAATTGCTAGATAATTACTATTCCACCATACATCGACAAGAAATCAATTAAGCTTCAAGGACAATTGTAGATACAAAGAAATCCTATTCACATCTAGAATTAATAACTCGCTTCTTCAGTCTAATCACTCTTTGAAAATCATAAGCAGAAACTAAATTGTGATCTAGAAATTCAATTGCAAGGGATTGAGTTCAGTTGTTC
The DNA here is from genome assembly GCA_027924585.1 of Larix kaempferi. NCBI lineage: Eukaryota > Viridiplantae > Streptophyta > Pinopsida > Pinales > Pinaceae > Larix > Larix kaempferi. Next base: position 10,994,583 of record BSBM01000344.1, read on the forward strand.
TAGGAAATTGAATTGCAAGAATGAAAATCAACAGTCATACAAGAAAGATAAATTGAAAAAGGGATCATGGGATCACCACTTAACTGTAATATAAACAAGGCTGTGTACAACTTCCCAATTGAACGCATAAAGCAAACCTTACTCAGTCGACTGTTACTCTGCACCATTCACCAATCTCAAGGAAATATAATCTTAACTATACTGAAAATCCACACAAAAACTACTACTGCTGTGTACAGAAGAAATATCATGAACAAAGCATCACACAACAATAATTTAAAGAATCCTAATTTAACTCAGCAATCTCTGTGGAAGACGGGCCCATCCTTCACACAGAGACGCCGGCTGAACAACATGAATTCCTTTAACTCAGAAGTAACCCCTTATACTAACAGAAGAATGATTACACAGTTTTCCTTGGCTGCTAATACAATGAATTAATTGTCTGTTGTTCAACCCCCTGGGTCGAGGCAACTCCCCATATTTATACATACAAATCATAACATCCAATCCTATAATCGGGAAGCCATGAAGATCTCTGATCTTTAGGCGCCCTAAATAACTAGCTGTTACAATACCTGGCATAATAGAGACATCGAAATATGAGAAAGTTATTAATTGACCCAAGAGTGGCGATCCTTCCAGATCACAGCTAGACTCGAGCAGCAACATACTCAAGATAGCACATTCTGTTACAGCTGCCCTGTCACAGCTGTTCCTTAATTGATGATTCGAGCCCCGAGGACCCCTTTGCAAGCAGTGAACATCCCTTCTTTCATGACTTGTTCAGCCCCAATCTTCCAACAGTCCATTTATCTCAACTACCTTCATAAATCATAACATATTAGCACAATTGAGAGATACACAGCTTTAATTATCACAATCATAAGCATTAATAAGATAAAACAATGATCAGTCATACCTTGGCAACTTGGAGGGATAAAGTAGGGACAACAGGTCTAATTATCATGATAAGTGGTGTAAGACAGGGGCAGGAAAGATGATTAAAGATGATTAAAAAGGTCCAATTCTGGGCTCAACATCTCCCCCCAACTACCCTGTTGCATGTCCTCATACAACAACCTGCATCATTCAGAATCTGAGTCCTGTACTGAACTCTATCCATGGAGAGAGGAAGAATTGTAGGAAACTCAGGAACCTTATATATCTTTTGAAAAGCCTTTGTGAGTAACTCAACATCTTCCTCATCACTGTTCCCCTTCCACTGCTATTTGTTGGTGTCTGGAAATGCAATTGGTGTAGTGGGAGTCTTCTTGCAGTCTCATTATGCTGTGCCTGGGGGCTCGAAAGGAAATATTTAATCTGAATCTAAATCAATGACATTTCTAGGAGGTAGAAGCACTGTTTCTTGTGGGGCAGTGTCTTCTAGCACATCTAAATTTAATAAGAGAGTTGCTGGTTCTTGTGTAACAACAACATCCTTTAGACTCTCTTTAGCAGCTACCATCATTGCTTTTAGAGACACTGGTTCTTGTGTAACAGTGTCTTCTTTGTCCTTCTGTTGCTGAGATTGAATATCTTTCTCATTGTGCAGCTCCTCCTCCAAGATTTCAGTGTCACCTGAGCATGGTGTCTGTACCTGTTCATCTTCACTCCACGGTGTATCGGGAATGATATCCACTCCAGGATTATCTTTTAAATGAAATTCAGGAGTTCCTGTTGCAGCTTCCAAGGATGTTGGTTCTTGTGTAGCAACATCCTGGCTTGCCTCTTCATCCTCCTGTTGTTGCGACTCTTCTCCTATGAGCTCGGTGTCATGGGAACCCTCTGGGGTTACAACCCAGAGTTCATCATTAAATTCCAGAGTGTCCTCTATTCCAGGTTCCTCTTCCATCTGCTTGGCCGGTTGGACAGGTACAATCAGGGTTGTTGGTTCTTGTGTTACAGCATCCTGTTCCAATTTATCAATGTCCTGCCTTTGTGGCTCTTCTCCTAAGATTTCTGTGTCATGGGAGCATTCTGGGGTTGCAGTATAGAATTCTTCATTGGCCTCCAGTTCTTCTCCCATCTGCTCTATAATCTCTGTATCATGGGAACATTCTGGAGTTACAGTATATTCCTTGTTAAGCTCTAGAGTATCCTCCATCCCATGTTCTTCTCCTATCTGTTCTCTCATCTCTGTGTCATGGGAAGTGGAAACTTCAGCAAGGATATTTAAAGATGCTGGTTCTTGTGTGACAGCACCTTCTTTTTCTGCTGCTTCCTTTATTGTGGCCGCGGGCTGTTGTGCTGAGTAAGTGCTAAGTATAATTTTGTGGCCTGCTTCCTCGAAGATTTCTCCACAGGTGGGATAGAGTATTCGTTCATCCTCCTGCCCAGCTTCAGCAGAATCTGATCCCTCCAGTTGGTCTGCAGCCTCTATCAATGTATACAATTTTCTTTCACCTTGTTTTCTGCAGCTTTGATTTCAGTGTCACCTGAGCATGGTGTCTGTACCTGTTCATCTTCACTCCACTGTGTATCGGGAATGATATCCACTCCAGGATTATCTTTTAAATGAAATTCAGGAGTTCCTGTTGCAGCTTCCAAGGATGTTGGTTCTTGTGTAGCAACATCCTGGCTTGCCTCTTCATCCTCCTGTTGTTGCGACACTTCTCTTATGAGCTCAATGTCATGGGAAACCTCTGGGGTTACAACCCAGAGTTCATCATTAAATTCCAGAGTGTCCTCTATTCCAGGTTCCTCTTCCATCTGCTTGGCCGGTTGGACAGGTACAATCAGGGTTGCTAGTTCTTGTGTTACGGCATCCTATTCCAATTTATCAATGTCCTGCCTTTGTGGCTCTTCTCCTAAGATTTCTGTGTCATGGGAGCATTCTGGGGTTGCAGTATAGAATTCTTCATTGGCCTCCAGTTCTTCTCCCATCTGCTCTATAATCTCTGTATCATGGGAACATTCTGGAGTTACAGTATATTCCTTGTTAAGCTCTAGAGTATCCTCCATCCCATGTTCTTCTCCTATCTGTTCTCTCATCTCTGTGTCATGGGAAGTGGCAGCTTCAGCAAGGATATTTAAAGATGCTGGTTCTTGTGTGACAGCACCTTCTTTTTCTGCTCCTTCCTTTATTGTGGCCGCGGGCTGTTGTGCTGAGTAAGTGCTAAGTATAATTTTGTGGCCTGCTTCCTTGAATATTTCTCCACAGGTGGGACAGAGTATTCGTTCATCCTCCTGCCCAGCTTCAGCAGAATCTGATCCCTCCAGTTGGTCTGCAGCCTCTATCAATGTATACAATTTTCTTTCACCCTGTTTTCTGCAGGTTTCCTTCCAGATTTCCAACTCCCTTCTAAGTACTTGGAGGTCCTCTTTTAACATTGCGTTCTCAGCTAGAAGTCCTTCAATTCTAGGTTCTTCCTCCACTGGCCTTTGTGGAGCATCTATTGGTCTTAGTACAAGGATTAGGGGCTCAACCTGTGCTTCTAGGGTTTCCCATCTTTTCATGGATGCCTCTGCTGCTGTAGCTGATCGAGTTCTTTTCTTTTTGATTGGTGATATTAAGTTAAATTCATTGGTGGATCTTTTTCTTTTCTTTTGTGGTGTTTTATTCTGTGGAGCTGGTACATAGGGAATCAAAGCTGAGGTCAAAGGAATGTTTTCTTGCCTCTCATGTTGTTCTTCTTCAATTACAGCTCCTCCTCCTACCCACTCAGGTGAGGACTCAATTGTTACTATCTCAATGTTTCCTTCCATTGCCCTGGCTCTGTCATCTTCAGGTTCCATTGTCGCAGCATTTGATGCTGCTCCAATTTCACCTTCTGCTGTCGGAGCTGCCCTGTTATTTGGGTTTTCCACAAAGGTTTTATCTACACCATCGCCCAATGGCTCTGTTCGTGCCTCCAATTGCTCTTATTCAAATGCAGTTTCATCCCCCAATGTCTCTGCTTGTGCCGGAGGTTCATCTCCCCCGAATGGCTCTGATTGTGCCCCTGGTTGTTCTTCCTCTAATATAGTTTCATCCCCCCCAGATGGCCCATCTTGTGCCCCCGGTTGCTGTTCTTCTACTGTGGTTTCACCCATCCCGGATGGTCCTGCTTATGCCCCCGGTTGTTGTTTTTCCTCCATTTCATCCCCCCCCCCCAACTTCAATGGAGGAACTCTGGTCCTCCTATTGTGGTGGAACCTGTATTTGTTGTAATGGGACGACCCGCAAGGGAACGGGTTGCTGAGGTCGGGTTATGAATTGTTCCCAAGTTATATGATGTTGGGCAAGGGTTCTTACAATGATTAATTTGATAAGGCCATGGTGGGTGAGAGAGGAAAGTGGGTGCTTAGCAGACTGAACAAATGCTGCCATATGACGCAAGTCGTGCAGTAAATAATATGGAATATTCAATAAAATGCCATGGCGGAGATGAGAAAGCAAAGGAAGTTTAGAGTTATACACAGTTTGATATCTACCTTCACAAGTAATGTACTTCTTGAGAAAGACAGCAACCTGGTCCCATGGCCGCGGCAGTGAGTTCAGTGCAATCCCTCTTCTGGATGCTTCAACTTGCTCCCCTGCGAGTAAAAATTCTTCTCGTGCAATCGTTGCAGGGACTCGTCGGTTAACCATGGTTTTCCCACCATCCGAATGGCTGTAACCTCGGATATAATGGTCTCGGAGACTTCTATGCGCAGCCCCCACACCGTGGAGTGAGTTTTGGTAAGATTCAAAGCAAATTGCAGGGCTGCATCCTGATCGAATCCGTCTAGTCGCTCAAAAAATTCGAGCCAACCGGCAGCTTGAAAGATGGAAAGAACTTAAAGATTTCTCCTGAGTTCCCATGTATTGAAAGGTTCATGACGAACTGGAATCCCCATGATCCTGGATGCGAGCTGAAGTTGCTATTCCACAGATTACAGGATCCCAAAATGGAAGTTGCAGCACAGAGGATGCATGAATCGCTGAGTGCAGATGTTGAAAGAATGGGCAAATTTGGAAAGTTGAGCATAGAAAAACGTTTGAAATTTCCATGCCGAATTGGGGAAGGTGGCAGTTATTAGTGTTACATTGTATGAGGGAAAGGTTTAATCAGGTATAATGGTGGTACGAGTGAAGGTACGACTAATATCATTTAAATGATATCAATACTTAATCACGTGATAAATGAAAGCCATACCTCATAAGACTGTGCGTCGGAATCCTGCGGAGAATGATGGAGTGTGCAGTTGGTGACGTTGCGGAGCCGAACTCGTGCACAGTCAGAAGCGTGATCATGATGACTCAGATAAGGCAATAATTTCTTCCACCGGTGAAACACAAACCATCCCATCCTCGGGGTCGGAATGATGAGTTCGCCGGCACGACTGAGGTGAATCAGCACCATGATTTAGCAGGTTTGGAACAATTCTTCTGTTAACACAGGAGTTACCACTGCAAGTTGCCAAAAATGATAGCACGGCCGAAGGAAAAGATGTTGCAGTCGCCAGGAAATATGTTGCAGCCGCCAGGAAAGAGGTTGCAGCCACCAGAAAAGAATTCGCGGCAGCCAGGAAAAGAATTTACGGCATCGGGAAAAATTACGGCTGTCACAGAAAACTTTTACGGCGGCGGGAAAAATTACAACTGGCGGGAAAAGTTTTACGATGGTGGGAAATATGTTGCAGCCTGTCGGAAAAAGTTGTTGCAGCTGCGGGAAAATGGTTGCGGCTACTAGGAAATAGTTCGCGTTCGTCGGAAAAAGTTCACAGCTGCCGGGAAAAAGATTTTACCGGTCGACGGAGAATGATAACGCAGCCGCTGGGAAATTATGTTGCACCCGCTGTGACATGATGTTGCAGCTGCCGGGAAAATGGTTACGGCTGCCGGAAAATAGTTCACGTTGTCGGAAAAAATTCACAGCTGCTGGGAAAAAGATTTTACCGGTCGACGGAGAATGATAACGCAGTCGCTAGGAAATTATGTTGCAGCCGCTGTGACATGATGTTGCAACTGCCGGGAAAAAGGGTTTACGGCTGCTGGGAAGTGATGTGGTAGCTGCTGGGAAATGAGGTGGCAGCCGCTGGGAAATGAGGTGGCAGCGGCTGGGACATGGTGTTGCAGCTGCCGAAAAAGATGTTGCAGCTGCCAGAAAAGATTGACGGTAGTCGGGAAAAAGGATATTACGGCCGCTGGGAAATGATGTGGCAGCGGCCGGGACATGGTGTTGCAGCTGCCGAAAAAGATGTTGCAGCTGCCAGAAAAGATTGACGGCAGCCGGGGAAAAAGGATATTACGGCCACTGGGAAATGAGGTGGCAGCCGTTGGGAAATAAGGTGGCAGCGACTGGGACATGGTGTTGCAGCTGCCAAAAAAGATGTTGCAGCTGCCAGAAAAAAGGTTGCAACTGCCGGGAAAAAGGATTTGTGGCCGCGGAGAAAATGATTTTACAGTTGATGGGAAACGATATCGCAGTTGCCGGAAAAGATAATGCAGCTGCCGGAAAAGATGTTGCAGCTGCCGGAAAAGATGTTGTAGCTGCCGGAAAATATGTCACAGTTGTCGGATTTTTTTTTTTTTTTTAAGGCAAAAGGGAAATACAGCGCAGGACGACACAGGGAGAATTTCGCTTGACGGGCCTAATCTGGTCGTTCTCCTGGCGCTTCCCTGAATTTTTTTTTTTTGAAAAATAATAGCAAACGAAAAGATCAAATGCAAAGAGGAAAAAAAAAACAACAATTATACTCTACAACAGGAAATTATTTATGTACAGCAAATACGATTTTTAGTTTAAGGATTGGCAAAGGCAGAGAGAAATTCCTGCTCTGGTGCGAGCTGATAATCTGGATCGGTGGCAATTTGCGAAATGAATGCATCTTTCGAGATGGGCTTACGATACAGTCGCAGTCTATGGCCATTAGCAAGTAATGGTATACGATTTTCATCAATGGTCACCAGGCGAACAGTGCCATTGTCAAATACCTTGTCGACCAAATATGGACCCAGCCATCTTGTATGTAATTTACCTTTAAAATCTTTCTTGAATCTGGAGTCGTATAATAGCGCCCAGTCTCCTTCACAGAAAATTTTCTTTTTAATAAATCGGTCATGCTAATTGGATCTCTGTTGCTGAAGCAACACAGTCTGATCTACTGCTGCTAACCGTTTCTCATCTAATTCGTTTAATTGATTCAATCTTCTCCTCTGGGCTTCTGTTACATCCAGACTCATTTCTGTGGCTGTTTTCAGGGTTTTGATCTCAAACTCAATTGGAAAGATGGCACTCTTTCCATGCACCAGATCATAGGGAGAAAACCCTGTGGTGTTGCGCCAAGTTGTGCGATATGCCCACAGTGCTTCTGGAAGCCTGTCATCCCAATCCTTTCGATGACTTTTAACTGTTTTAGTAAGGATTTCTTCAATAACTTTATTAGTACTTTCCACTTGACGATTGGCCTGGGGGTGGTAGGGTGAAGCTACCCTATGCTGCACATGATACTTCTGGAGCAAGGATTCAAATTGGTGTGAGATGAATTGCGGTCCCCCATCGGTAACTACTTCCTTTGGTACCCCAAAACGGGTAAATATTTCACTGTACAGAAAATCAATCACCGCCTGGTCATTAGCCTTAGCCAAAGCTACAGCTTCTACCCACTTGGTCATGTAATCTGTACACACGAGAATGTAAACCTTCTGTCTAGAAGGAGGGATGATAGGGCCAACAAAATCCAATGCCCATCTATCAAACGGTTCTAGTACCACTTGGGGCTGTAAAGGCATCTGATCTGTTTTATTAGGTTGGCCCATCCTTTGGCAGCTGTCACAGGACTGAACATATCTTTTAGCGTCCCTGAACAGTGTCGACCAATAGTAGCCCATCCGCAGCGCTTTATGCCCTGTTCTTTTGTCTGCAAAGTGTCCTCCACAAGGTTCATCATGACAGGCCTTCAGTATATGAAATATCTCATCTTCCCTTACACATCTCCTAATCTCAAGATCGGGTCCTGTGTAAATGAGATGACCATTGAGCCAACAATACCTGGCACTTTGCTGGATGATTTTTCTCTTATCTCGTTTAGACATATGTGGTGGGAGCTTTCCTGCAACCAAATAATTAGCAACGTCTGCATACCAGGGGGAATGAGCTGAGAGTGCGAATAGATGCTCATCTGGAAAATAATCCTCAACAGGCGAACTGTCATCACTGTTAGTAAAACGTGATAAAAAATCAGAAACAACATTTTCTTTTCTAGGTTTATCTATAATGGCAATATCAAATTCCTGCAATAACAAGAGCCACCTGGTTACTCTGGCATTGGTGACAGGTTTGTTCATTAAATACTTAATGGCAGAGTGGTCAGTGTGCACAAATGTAGGATACCCAGTAATGTAATGCCGAAATTTATTAATAGAATAAACAATAGCAAGGAATTCTTTTTCGGTAACAGTATAATTAAGTTCAGCAGGGGCTAAGTTTTTACTAACATAATAGATAGCATAAGGTACTTGACCATCCTGCTGTCCTAATACTACTCCAATGGCGGTATCAGAAGCATCTGAAGAAATGTGGAAAGGTATGGTCCAATTAGGTCCCCTTAGGATAGGGGCTGTGGACAGCTTCTCTTTAAGCTTATCAAACGTTGTCTAGCATGCTTCACTCCACACAAACTGTGCGTCCTTCATTAACAACGAAAACAAAGGAGAAGCAAGTTTGGAGAAGTTTTCTATAAACCTCCTGTAATATCCAGCATGTCCCAGAAAACTTCGCACTTCTTTCTGCGTTGAAGGAGTAGGTATATTTTTTATCACCTTAATTTTTGAAGGATCCACCTGAATGCCATCGGTAGAGATGAAATGTCCTAATACCACCCCCTCACTCATCATCATATGGCATTTTTCAGTGCTTAATGAGAGGCGAGACTGTTCGCAGCGAATTAAAACCTTCTTTAAATTTTCCAGTGCTTCCTCAAAGTCCTTGCCATAGGGAGTAAAATCGTCCATAAAGACTTCCATGCTATCATTAACTAATTCAGAGAATATACCAATTACAACTCTTTGGAACATTGCTGGTGCATTACATAAACCAAAGGGAAGCACCCTGTAGGAAAACGTTCCCCAGGGGCAAGTGAAGGTGGTCTTATCCTGGTCCTCAGGAGCAATCTGAATTTGGTTGTACCCGCTGAACCCATCCAAGAAGGAGAAGAACTTCTTCCTTGATAGGGTATCAAGTACTTGGTCAATAAAGGGAAGAGGGAAATGATCCTTTTGCATATCTTTGTTCAGCTCCCTATAATCAACACACACTCTCCATTTACCATTTTTCTTGGGCACAATTACAAGTGGGGAAACCCACTCACTATCTGAAATAGGGTAGATAAATCCTGCTTCCAAAATTTTCTGGATTTCCTCCTTCACTATATCCCTCAGATTGGGGTTCATGCGTCGTTGGGGTTGACACACAGGCCGGGAGTAATTTTTAATGTAAATATGGTGAGTGCACAGATTAGAATGGATACCCCGCATGTCTGTATACTCCCAGGCGAATGCCCCCTTATGTTCCTTCAAGAGACTGATTAGGCACGTCTGTTCTTCTGAGGAGAGACCAGGGTTGATGTTCAAAGTTCTTCCAGGCTCTACCTCAATAGGAATACTTCTCGAGTTTTTCAAAACTGGGATTATGTTTGCGTCACCGACTAGTGTTTCCTCTGTAAGATTTTCTTGTTCTTCCTTACCAAGGGTAATGTTCAGGATTTGATAGACTTCTTTATCCACTTAAGCAGGTTCGCTAATGAAATTACTAATGGCATCGTCTTCTGTTTCGTTTTTAAAAGTTAAGACCTTCCCTATTGTTAATAGTGGATGAACATCCTCCTCTTCCTGTTCTATCCAGAGAGAAGTTTCAGCCTCTAAACTTGGCCGAGCTGGAGGATACGGGGTGATGTTTTTAATCTCTGCACCATCAGATATAGTCATGGACCCAGATCAACAGCTGATGCAAGCATCAGCTGTATCCAACCAAGGCCTCCCCAGGATCAATGGATGTCCCCCCAGCTGTGATTTTGGTTGCAATATCAAAAAGTCAGCAGGGTATTCCCATGAATCAACTGAGATGACAAGGTCATCCAGAATCCCTTCGGGTCTAATGGTGTATCTGTCTGCCAATTCTAAAATGGTAGGGGTCGGCCTAAAATTAGTGAGTCCAAGCTTCCTCACAGTCTCAATTGTTATGACATTGATCGCTGCTCCTAAGTCGACTAGCATGTTGGGTATCTGCGTTTGTCCTATATGTACGGTGACAGTAGGATTGCCAGGGTCGTCATACTTGGTCACAGGGGTTTTTCCTGTTATTAAAGCAGATAAATTCCCTATGACGTGAACAGTGGGAGGGTCTCTAGGTTTCCTCCCTGGTTTCTTAGTGCACAGGTCCCGAACGGTTTTAGCATAAATATGCACGTCTTGAAGTGCTTGCAGAAGGGGGATTTTAACGTAAAGATTCTTGAACTCTCCTAGGAGGTTGAACTGAGGTTGCCCCCCTATTTTTGGTAGCATTAGTCTCTCGGGGTATGGTGGTTGTCTTACCAGCTGGGTAGGCTGCGTATTATCTGATTTCTCATTTAATGTTTCAGCTGTCCCATCTAAGGGATGCTCGGCACCTTCAGTGATAGGAGCCGGATCGGATGGATGCTGTGAACTCTCTCCTTTTTCATGCACAGAAGGTGGAATATCTTCTGTAATTACAGGTTCTATTATCTTCCCAGATCGTAGACGAATATCATTACAAGGTACAGGGGAAAGAGAATAGGCCGGCATATTGACAGCTTCCAATTGATGGACTGTTTTATTGTTCGGGTTAGGATTAGGTTGGGCAGGCAGCTGAGGCCGTATTGGTATATTGGGGACAGGATTATTCTGCAGCTGAGGTGGGTATTGAGGATATTGAGGAAGTTGAGGAAACTGAGGGTATGGAGGAGAATATGGTGACTGTTGAGGTGGAGGTGGTTGAGGAAACTCGTTCCCAAGATGGAAGCTCCTCCATCCAGGAGACCATGATGTAGGTTGATGTGGCGGCTGTGTCCAAGGACTCCATGAGTTATAATTTTGCATTGCAGGTTGAGAAGGATTCCACTGAGCATAATTTGAAGGGAATTTTGTATTCACATTTTGCATGTTATTATTCCAATTGTTCATATTATTCAAAAATGGAAACGAGTCCGAAGGCATACCTTGATTCCGAGACTGCCAAGGTTTCTTCTGTGCAATGAAATAGGTTGATTCCACTTCTGGAGTTGATGCCTACAGAACAACCTTCACTTGGGGAAGTGTGGGACATTCCTTCATGTCATGGTTCAGCTCACACAGCTGACATACTTGTATTTTGTCAAGAGGGCATTCTTTCAGTGGATGATTCTTTCTACATCGGGGACAGAGCACACCTAGTGTGAGATCCTCCACTGCCTGTCTTTGTTTGGTCTTCAGGACATCAATCTCCGAAGAGATGGAGCTCATCATTTCTGTTTTAAAATTTTCAAGGAGATTGCCTATCTCTGCACGTGTAGCTCCTCCATTGGATGACTTCTGAGTTCTGTCGAAGACATCACATTCCAGCTTATCCCGTTTATCCCGCTTATTATTCTTGGAAGATCCCTTGGAGTATCTCTTACATAATTCCACAATCGTCTCAAAAGGTTCTTTGGAGATATCTCCCTTTCCTAACAGATTTAACATGTCTAAACAATCATCCCTGATCCCTCGAAGCAAGATTATCTTGAGCACATCCAGCCCCATGTTCGTCTGCCCGTCTCTTTGCACATTATACAGCAGCCTTTCTACAAAATCCTCCAGACTTTCATCCTCCTTCTGCACCATCTTGAATAATTCCTCTCTTTTGTCCTTGGTGTTGCAATATTCTTGATATTTCTCCAGGAATACTTGCTTCATCTTATTCCAATTAGCAACAGTTCCTCCCCCAAGGCTCATGAACCATCGTAATGCATTGTCCTTCAAGGTGGCGGGAAAAAGTTTCATCTTTTGAGCATCTGTGACATAATCATAGTTGTGACAGAGGATATAAAATTCAAAAAGGAATTCGTCTGGATCTTCTGCCGCCCTGCCATGGAAGCAAGGCAACACCGATGGTGAGATATTCTTCATAGGAGTTGTCCCATCTGGCTGCTAAATTGGAAATTGTAATGTAGCCATAGTTCCTTCTGGCAGGGAGTAATTTTCATGATGGTATTCTACCACTGCCTCTTCCTCTTCAGTCTCATGTCTGTTATTCATATTTTCTTCTGTATCCTCTTCTTCGTTTGTTCCTACGTTATTTTCCTCAGTTGTAGCAGCTGCGTACTCCTCAGTTGTAACAGCTGCGTATTCTTCAGTTGTAGCAGCTGCGTATTCTTCAGTTGTAGCAGTTGTGTACTCCTCAGTTGTAACAGCTGCGTATTCCTTAGTTGTAACAGCTGCATCAGGTGTACCTTCCTTAGCAGGGGTATACGAGGGAGTCACGGCTGCTCCTGTATTCTTCACCGTGGACATTGGCGTTCCAAAATCGGCAGGGTTTTGTCTGATAGGAGTTTCTTGATGACGATCCCTGGTGGATGAATCAGTTCTATCAACAAGATCGTCGATGAATGTTCTTCTGCCCAATTGTTGTCCTCGACCACGACCCGAACCACCTGCGCTGTTAGTAAATTGTGGGGTTTTGGGAGTTGGGAGGTGATCGCGTTTTACCCTCCTTGTATTCATACGAACCAAATCATTTCAGCAAACAAAAGACTGACTAGAAACAATTACCAGATGCAACTAATGATCAATGTTTAATTTTTTTATCCTTCCCCAGCAACGGTGCCAAAATGTCGAGCACCCTATATGCAGATAAATTATCACCAACACACAGAGCATGCGATATTTATTGTCAACCCGAGAAAGTCTTTTATTTCAAAGGATAAATGCACAATATATGCTTAAACATCAATTCATCATAATTACCTACTGTTATCTTCTAACAACTATGTTCATCTCAAAGATCTGTGTAATCCCAATTGTTGGCTAATTACTATTCCACCATACATCAACAAGAAATCAATTAAGCTTCAAGGACAATTGCAGATACAAAGAAATCCTATTCACATCTAGAATTAATAACTCGCTTCTTCAATCTAATCACTCTTTGAAAATCATAAGCAGAAACTGAATTGTGATCTAGAAATTCAATTGCAAGGGATTGAGTTCAGCTGTTCTAGGAAATTGAATTGCAGGAATGAAAATCAACAGTCATACAAGAAAGATAAATTGAAAAAGGGCTCATGGGATCACCACTTAACTGTAAGATAAACAAGGCTGTGTACAACTGCCCAATTGAACGCATAAAGCAAACCTTACTCAGTCGACTGTTACTCTGCACCATTCACTAATATCAAGGAAATATAATCTTAACTATACTGAAAATCCACACAAAAACTACTACTGCTGCGTACAGAAGAAATAACATGAACAAAGCATCACACAACAATAATTTAAAGAATCCTAATTTAACTCAGCAATCTCTGTGGAAGACGGGCCCAACCTTCACACAGAGACGCTGGCTGAACAACATGAATTCCTTTAACTCAGAAGTAACCCCTTATACTAACAGAAGAATGATTACACAGTTTGCCTTGGCTGCTAATACAATGAATTAATTGTCTGCTGTTCAACCCCCTGGGTCGAGGCAACTCCCCATATTTATACATACAAATCATAACATCCAATCCTATAATCGGGCAGCCATGAAGATCTCTGATCTTCAGGCGCCCTAAATAACTAGCTGTTACAATACGTGGCAGAATAGAGACATCGAAATATGAGAAAGTTATCAATTGACCCAAGAGTGGCAATCCTTCCAGATCACAACTAGACTCGAGCAACAACATACTCAAGATAGCGCATTCTGTTACAGCTGCCCTGTCATAGCTGTGCCTTAATTGATGATTCGAGCCCCGAGGACCCCTTTGCAAGCAGCGAACATCCCTTCTTTCATGACTTGTTCAGCCCCGATCTTCCTGCAGTCCATTTATCTCAACTACCTTCATAAATCATAACATATTATCACAATTGAGAGATACACAGCTTTAATTATCACAATCATAAGCATTAATAAGATAAAACAATGATCAGTCATACCTTGGCAACTTGGAGGGATAAAGTAGGGACAACAAGTCTAGTTATCATGATAAGTGGTGTAAGACAGGGGCAGGAAATATGATTAAAGATGATTAAAAAGGGCCAATTCTGGGCTCAACAGGAATGCGGGACGTCGATTCGAGCCATGATTCTTGACTTGTGAAACTATCGTGCCCAAGATCGTGGTTCCACTATTTCTGTCCCTTTGTACATTAGATTCACCTCTATATACTTCTATACTACTAGTTCTGGAAATTGCAACTCGTCTAAGATATTGATGTTTGAATAATTCAAGAAAGAGATCCTACCAACAACGACCCCTTAATCTCTACTTCCGCTGGAATTGGAACCTTTGGTAGAGGGTTCCTTCTATGATTTGGTCTTGGTTCATCCCTTCTTCATCATTGGAGTAGTTTCCATGATTGCACACTCTCTTTGTGGTGTACTACACTCAACTTAGGGAAAACAAATCTCCCTATTGCACCACACAATCGACTCAATTTCACTTTGCAACTCTTACTTGATCTCTACACTCTCTTGGAAAATTGATGCTCCCTTCGTATTCCTCTTCTATTCTTGTAGACAGGTGTGACCAGTTGGATCTCCTACCAAATTTACTACTCATCCCTTCTCACGCCTCTTTCCTTGATTGCTGGATGGGATGACCACTTACGTGTAGACTCTCTTGTTTTGTGCACGCCTCTCGCATTGAATGCTAAATAGGACAACCAGTTGTGCACATGCTCTCTCTCCCTCTATGTGCCAACACCTTCAATCAAACGAGCTACCTTTATTTTTATGTGCCACCAATATTCATCTCATGTGGTATCTCTACTAGGGATGACAACAATATTTCCTATACTTCTCGTTGTTACCTTTTTTAGCGTTGTTTAATGCAGTACATTCTCTTTATGACCACATTCCTTCACCAAAATTCGTAAATCTAGAAAATACAATTGCAATTGACACAAAATATGGCTATCAAGTGTGATATTATTGGTGTAATGATGACTAACAACTTAATGAGTGGTGACTTGATGGCTGGAGACTTGATGACTTAGGAAACTTTCCTCCTAACTTGACTACTAGATTTTTGTGCAATTTCATTGTGTGAATTAATGACACCTGGATATTGACACATGACACTTTGCTTTGATTTTTTTCTAACTATGGTGAAATTGACTATGTTCCTTCATAATGGAAATGAAACTAATTGTAGGTAAGAATGACAAAAAATAATTGGGTTATTTTTCCTTCTGTAACTGAATTACAGGTGTTCTTTCCCTTGTGGGCCATGGTAGGGATTAAGGCGACCTCCATTGATGAGTCCCTTCATTGGATTCCCTACCAAGGTGGAAAGCTTTGCTGCACCTGCTTCAGTATGAACATGATCCTGAATGGGCCCAACCATCTCATCCCGAGCTTTCCTATTTTCTTCAGAAACTTATTGCCATACATCAACACTAGTGCACTTGGTTCCAAGGTCTTGCTCTTGATGTTCCTTTCATGCCAAGATTTCCATCTCTACTTCTAAACCATTTGACTAAACCCTATACTGAACCACTCTTCTTCTCGTTCCATCAATTCTTCTAGTCTATGCGCAAGTGATTCATCATCTATCATATTTTTAGCTAAAGCTATGTGTAGGATGGGGACAATAAATTCCAGTGGTATCATTGCTTCTTTCCCATAGACCAACCGGAATGGAGTGTGCTTCGTGAGCCTCTTGCAAGTTGTTTTGTATTCCCACAATATTGTTGGAATGCATTGATCCCAGTCATCACATTGTAGGTTGTAGAACTTTGTGAGTGCCTTCTCCAAAATCTTATTGAATGATTTCACTGTACCATTGGCCTAATGATGGTACAGAGTACTCTTCTAGTGGTGTATCATGAATTGTTCTTTTAATGTGCGAATGGTGGAATTCAAGAAATGGGTTCCTTGATCACTCATCAACACCTTCAGGCATCCAAACTTGGTGATGTTATGCTTGAATATAAACTACACGATGGTATCCAAGGTACAATCCTTCACTGGCGCAACGTCTAACCATCATGTCAAGTACTTTTTTGTAGTAATGATGTATCGAGCACTAGTCCTGCACATTGGTGGGTTAATGGGACCCACAAAATCAATTTCCCATTTCTCAAATGGCTCTAGCATAGTAACAAGGAAGATAAGAATCTCATCCCTACATGAGGGGTTTCTCACTCACTAGAAAACATCGCACTTTTTTCAATACATATTGGCTTCATGAAATAGTGAAGTCCACCAGAGTCCTGTGGAAAACACCTTATGCATAGTATCCTTCCCTACATATTGTCCTCTAGAAATGAATTCATATGCTTCTCGTAAGAGAAGCGGTCATTCATGTTCTAGCACACACTTGCGTAGTATGCCATCAATTCCCAACTTGTAGAGTTGTCCTACGATCAATTGAAAGTATACACTGCGGGTTAATAGATGTCTACGTCGAGCAACTTTATACTCTTCCAGTGCATGACTAGTAGCAAGAAATGCTACAGTTTCATTGAACTGATCTACTACGACTTCGATGCAAAATAATTGTGCATTAGAGAGATTATCATCCAAGCTTCCTCCTTCCTCACTAGATTGAATCTTGGACAGATGATCTAGGCCAACATTATGCTTCCCTAGATTGACAATGACCTCAAACTCAAACTATTGAAATAGGAGCAACCATCAACATATGTACCGCCCAACACTGGCTTATTGACCAAGTACCTCAAGGCAGAATGATCTGTAAATAACTTGAAGGAACTCCCCAAATAGTAGTTTTAGAATTTCTGCAAAGCATATACCATCACTAAGCCTTCACACTCAGTCATGGTATAATTATTCTCACCTACGGATAAATTTCTACTAGTGAAGGAAACGAGGTGATCAATGTCTCCTTCTCCAGGTTGTGCTAGGACTACTCCCACTGCTACCGATGATGTGTCCACATGCATGTGGAACATGCACATCCAATATGGAAAGATTAATATGAGTGCAGTATCCAATTTCTCCTTCAGGGTGTCCAGTTCTTGCTGGCACTCCCGTGTCCAGACATACTTAACTTCTTTCCTCAACAGCTCCTCAAGTGGTACTATAATATTGGAATTGTTCTTGATGAATTCTAAGTAATAGCTAGTGTGTCCCATTGTTGTGCACAACGTTTTTACTGATGTTGGGGCCGAAAGATTCATAATGACAACAATATTTTATGGATCGAACAGTAGACTTCCTTGCACACAACATACCCCAAAAGGATTCCAAATGGGGTGCAAAGAATACACTTCTTCAGGTTCAGAGAGATTTTCATTTTCCTACAATGATTTAACATGAGTCTTGGTATGTGCAAATGATCTTTCAATAGAATGAACATTGTCCAGTCATCCAAATATAACTCCAAAATTGTATGCATGAGTTCTGTGAATGCCACCACCACTATCCTTGAAAATACGACAGGCACATTTTTCATCCCAAAAGGCATCACATTATAGGAAAAGGATCCCCACTCTATTTAAAAAGTATTCTTCGTGTGATCCTCCTTTGCTATATGCACCTGATGGTGTCTAGAAAATCCATTAGTGAAAGAATAGGCTTCATGTCCACCTACATTCTCCAGGACTTCATCTATAATTGGTGTAGGGAAAAGGTCATGGATACATGCTACATTCGGGTTACGCAGATCCACATAGATCCAAATCTCTCCTGTCTTCTTGTCCTATCCTACCATTGGACTGATCCACTCTAATTATTCAACTAGGAAAATAATCCCTACATGCAAAATGTGGTGCATTTCCTTACACACTTTTTCCTTATACCAGGGGTTCAATTTGTAGGGTCTTTTCTTGATTGGATTTGCCCCCTCCTTCAATTGAATCTTCATCTCTCTGAGATATCTTGCAAACCCTTTCATTTCTAAGAAACTACACATAAATAGGTCTTCAAAATCCTTAAGCAGGTCAACTATTTGGGTGACCATCTCTTGATCCCAGTAATCACCTATGATGGCCATCTTGGGTGCTTCCTTAGTCCTAATATTGCATTTCTTTGTCTAGAGGGGCTCTCTATACTTCAATGCAGTACTAGTGGATGGACATCGTACACCACATGTTCTCCTATATTATCCTTTATTTGTAGGCTACATGGATCTTATGCTTCATTTATTTCTTTATTATTAACTTTCCAACAATATAATGGTTTTTTCAACCATGCAAAGTCCTGGTGGTAAGCACATACTCTCTTTAACGTCGCATCTTGTGGTGGTCTTTTTCCAAAGATAAAATGCTTAATTTTATGGATAAATTTGGCCAGGTTAGTAACTGTAGTATTGAACCAGAATGTGGCAATAAATTAGGTAGACACCTTCTCCTAGGTTCTATTCTTCCTTTTCCTTTCCTTCTCAACATACCATTTGTGTGGTATGACATCCAGTGTATGGTAGAATCGGTGCACCCATTGACTACATGGTACACTCTTAATCTCCCATTGCTCTTGGAAAAAATCAAGGTGTTATCTAGGATCTTCATTCCCCTTGAATATGTTGAGAATATCCAAGTCTATACCAGATTGGAACCTCACCTTAATACATGTATCCAATGATTCCTAGCTTTGAAGTTCCTCTTTGTGCATCATCCACTACGCTCAATTTTCCCTCGAGTTATAGAATCCATTGCTTTTACTTGATTTTCCTCTAGGACTCGAGATTACATTTGTTCGAGGTAAGTATCAACTTTCTCAATTCCATCGAACATTGGTGGATCATGAAGTTTTGATCCAATCCAATGCAAAAACTTTGTAATGTTTTCACATCTCCTTATGGACACTTCATATATATGGTTATGCCAATGGTCCAACACACCCTATCATGAATCTGTATCAAATGAACACAAATTGTGCCAACTGATCTCTCCATCAATAGTGGGGTTTACATAATATTCCTTTCTTGCGATTACATTGTATATATTCTCAATCTCAACACTATTGATATCATCTTTCACTGGATCTGTGTATCTTTCATCTCCTTCTGTGGCATCTGAGGGAGCCACTACACATAGTTCCTCTGAATTGAAGGACATGCATCTCTACTTCAAGTTCAGAATACCGTTGTTTTCAAATTCCTAGTCAATCTCCAACAATGCTAGATAGGGATCAATGTCCTCTGGGATCTCAATGAATTCAAAGTCTGACACTGTCTAACTCCATCAATGTTCACTTCCATGCTAGTCAACCTCCCAATGGGGTATACTTTGTACTAGTTGGATAGTATGAGTTGTATGGGATACAATACTAGCTTTGGTTTACCTATCAAATCCCATGTTTTCTTAGGAATAATGTTCACATCTCCCCATAGGTAGAACATTATATCTTTCATCTTGAATCCCCTCAACTCAAGGGACACCATGAATTATTTTCCATTTCTTCTTTTGTTCCCACTCTGTGCACATTCCTTTTTGGAAGTGACATAAATAGGGTCATCAACTTCATTGGACATTAGTAACTTTGCAAGCATAATTGTTACTTTATTTAAAACATTAGGATCATTCAACATATGCAAACAAATTTGCAGGAAGTTACTTACTGGGTCCTCCTAGTGACTCTTGTATGCCTTCTTGTGTTGGGATTCTTTGCACTATGCAGCTTCGCACTAAACGGTTTATCATTTTTATTCATTGCACATACTACACAATATTTCTTCCTCATGCATCCTTCTCCCGTGTTCTTCTTCCTTGCACAGTCTATGCAATTTATCTTCCTTGAGCAACCTTTCATAGCGTAGGTATTTATATCACTGTACAACTTCCTAGACCGTTTTCTGTGCATTATGAAGTAACTGTAACCGGTCCTTAGCTTGAAGCTTGGGGACGCGTATATTTATTTATCTTCTACTCCATTGGCATTATAGTGCTGCATTCTCCAAGAATATATTCACTTGTCCAAGCACCTCCTTGAGTCACTATATTCACTTGCGCCAGATTCTTTTTAGTATTTTCATGTCTTGGTTCAATAGTCACCATGTTGCAGAGACCTTTCTTGTCTTCCCATTTCTTGAGAAAGTTTGGGAAATATTCTAGTGCATGGTATGTACTATGATAGTATGTGCACAAAGTAAGTATAGGATCTTGCAAAGTGGTCTATCTCCCCATAGTTAAAAAAAGTCACTTGTTTGTTGCCTTGTAAAGTACCCACCTGCTGACCCAATGCAAGGAAGGGAACATGGCACTAAAAATCTGGGCATTTCATAAGATTCATCCCACTAATTAGAATCATAAGAATTTAAACCTGGGTGTGCAGATACAATCAGGTAATATGCACAGCGAAATTTAAATCTAATCCACACACACAATTCATGCCCATCTAGCATATCAAAATAGTCATCAAATTGATGCATTGCAGAAGTAAATACATAGACAGAAAACACTTATCTTCATTGTGTAATTGTTCCAAGCAACTAGCTATGTCGCTGCAACGTTCCACCCAACCATAGGCTCTTCGACAACTTATACTAAGTCCGTCCGAAGGCCACCCCTGAGCTGGGCATGATTCTCACAAGGAAAGGGAACATTCCAGCTCACACACAGCCCATTAACCATTTCATCTTAGCCAAGCTTGTCCAACTGGGTTTATTAGGCTACACTTGAACAATGGATGCTTATTCTCAAGCTCAAGCCAGAACAATGGATTACCCATTACCCATACCCCAACATACTCTTTCTTCTCATAGCAAAAATGATCATTGACAGGGTTACACATTTACAACAGAGGTGTTTGTTGGGCACCATTTTGACCTCTTTTTGTCATCCAAATATCCTCCATTTTCCTCCATAAAACCCTCATACCAATCTATAAAGCTTGTAGTTCACCACAGACTTTGTTTAAAAAGGTATTAATGTCATTGCTTGTTAACAAATTGAATTTTGAGGTTTTTAGAGCATTTAAACTAAGGTTTTTTAAAAATTACAGGATGTTCTAACTTCCCGTAATGTCTCCAAAGTTGAGCACTTGCAGGACAGCTAGGCATTAACTGAAAGATGGAGGAAAGATCCTCAATGTCCAAGGATGGATGAATTTCCAACGAATAGATGATGTGGCCCTCACAGATGGCAAGTCAAAGTCGGTCAAAGATGACCACCTGTGCTACCACTCAGCACAAAAGCAGGGCATTTTTGGATTCTGTTGAGTTTCACGATTCTGCATGAGGATCTCGATGGCTATGTTCATTAATTAGTTTACAAGATTATAGCATTTCAATTTTTCTTTTGAATTTGTATAAGTACTTCACAAAACATTGGATGGATAATCACGATTTGGGGAAGAACGCATACTGCTTCCGAACTGCGTGGTTTTATTGTGTAATCAATTTATGGTGAATACAATTAGACTTTCAGTTCTGTAAATCTTCGACTGTGTGTGGAACGAGGCACTGGAGGGCTCCCTTTGTTGAGTTCGCACACCATTACATTGCCAGTGTATGCGATTTATATGTTTGCAACGATTCAAATTTGATGCATGCGATTGAGATTGAGCCATTGGTATGTGTTAATCCCTGTAGGAGCTAGCATATTGTTGCAGAACGAATTCAGTTAGTCTTTAATTAATTTTATTATAGCTCAGTTCTCATTTAAATAGTTCAAGCCACGATTTCGTTAATGCTACACATCACTTACATTTCTATGAGCTCTGTCTTCTATTCTGTTAAATGTTAAAGGAACGGTTCAGACTGTGATTTTGATATATCATACATTGCTGCTCATTTGAAGACAAAGTGTTTAGAACAATTATCAATTACGAACAATGTCCTGTAAGGGAATTTAATGATTAATTGTTCATTCATTAGTGGATTGTCAGGCAGAACTTTGTAGTCTGTATCTTAGGGTTAGAATCATTGTTAAATTGCTTTCACTATATCAGTTCTTTCATCAATAGATTGCTTTGCTAAACAGATTGCTGTGTACTTAAAAGAACAGATGAAGTTATCCCTGTAAAAGGATTTTTTGTATCTTTAAAGTTGCAGTACTTCTCATATGACAGTAGATTCAATTCACAGAAAATTAGGTTAACCAAGCAAGTCTAGCTCTAGGTCCTAAAACTTGGATATGCCTCTAAGCTTACAGACCTGGATTGATATATAAATTTAAGGTTCGATCTGCATTAGTGGATTGAAGCCCAACATTTTGGCGCCGTTGCCGGGGAGGCATTGTAGAAGCAGGCTTAGAAACTTTAGTTTTCTGATAAAAACAAAACTTTCAAACAAAAACAAAGACTAGATTTCACTTTTATGTTTCGACTAAGAGACGAGAAAGGAAGATTTATTAAAAACCCCCCAAAAACAGAAATAACAGGAGCTTCTCTTCCAAAAGGATTCATCTCAACAGTTGGTAAGTTCAAAATGTCTGAGGAAGAAACATCAAAAGGACCAACTGCAGAACAGAGAAGGGAGTATGAGAGGATGTTGGAAATAGAAAACAAACGTAGACAGGAGAGAAGGGAAGAAGAGAGAAGACATGAGAGGGATGACGGAACAATAGAAGATCAGGAAGCCACCTTTAAATTTCCTATCTTAGACACTAGCATTATCCTAGGAGAAGAGGTGAAAATGAAGAATATTCCACCCTCTGTCTTACCAAACTTTTATGGCATGACCTCTGAAGATCCTGACTCTTTCCTATTCGAATTTGACATCTTGTGTCGAACTTATGGGTATACTGATGACACCCATAAGCTCCGTCTTTTCCCTACTACTCTTAAAGCAGCTGCCTTGAAATGGTTCATGGGTTTAGGAGAACATTCTATCACTAGCTGGGATGACATGAGGAAAATCTTTCTTCAAAAATATCAAGCATATTGCAGATCAAAAGGGCTGAAAGATGACATTTTTGGCATGACTCAACAGGAAGATGAGAGTTTGGAGGAGTATCTGGAAAGATTCTCATACAATTTACAAAAATCTAAATACAATTCTTTAACACCTGAAATGATTAGAACAATATTTTTGAAAGGAATACGAGAAGAGTATTTGGATATTTTAAATGTTATGGGCAAAGGTGACATCTCTTACCTTCCCTTTGATGAGATACAGGACTTATGTCAGAAATATTCAAGAGGAAAGGCTCGAACTGGGAAAAGAGATAGCAATACCAAAGCAACTAAATCTGCAAACAATGGTATTTCTAGAGCTGAGCTTGGGAATCTGCTAGAAGATTTCAAGACTGATTTATTAAGTACCTTGGGTACACAAGTCGAGGCAACCAAAACCAAGAAGAGGCAAGAACAACAGGACCAACAAGATCAAGCTTTGTCTATTTTTTGTCCTAAATGTAGAAAGAAACACCCACTTAGAGAATGTCCTTTAAATACTGTTGAAATTTGTGGCTTATGCACTTTTAATCACAAAACTGATGATTGCCCTAGATTGAAGGAATTACAGGCAGCTCGAATGGAGGAAAATCATAGCATGGAGTCTCTTTACTTCATGGGACAATGGAGACCTTGGCAGCCACGATTTTCAGGTATGTCTCAAGATCCTATGCATCAATTTAATACAGATTATCAGACTCCTATTCAGAATTCATGGAATGCACCCATGCCTTGGAAAACTTGGTCTCCTCCATTAGCTCAATCTGCTCCAAATTGGAGAGGGTATTCCCATGGTAACCAGACATATCATCAGGCTTATTTGCAACCCTATCAACAACCTTCTGCCTATCCTCAATACCAGCAGCATCAAGTCCAAGCCCCATCTTTTCAAAATCCATCTTTTCAACAACCCAACAACATGGCTCCTCAATTGGGTACACCACCTCAACAACTTCAGTTGCCATCTAATCAGCCTCCACCTCGGCCTACACAACTGCCAGCTCATCCAATTCCAAATCCAAATAATAAAATCGACAGACCTATGTATGATGTTGATGATGGAACAGTGCTTCCCTACTCCATTCTCCCACTGCAAAATATCAATTTGAGATCTGGGAAAACCTTACAAAAACAGTCTCCTGTTATCTTAGAAGAACCACCAGAAAAAGACAAAACTCCAAAAAAATTAAATACAGAAAAATCTCAGTCAGAAAATCACAGTCAACGAGGGAACACAACAACATCTTATCCACCTCCTTTTCCTGAGAGGTTAGTCAAAGAGAAACCTTCGATTTCCTTACCTGATTTCGATGTTCTGAACGAGTTAACAAATGTATATGTTAAAATTCCTCTACTGCAGGCTATACAAGATATCCCAATTTACACTAAAGCAGTTAAGGAACTCTGTCTTAATAAAAGAAGGAAGGATCCATCGAAAATTCATGTGGTAGGCAATCTAGCAGGGTTAATGTCCAACACCGTTTTTATTGAAAAGTATGTAGATCCTGGAATTCCAATGGTTACAATTACTATTAATAATTTTTCCATCCCAAAAACATTGATCGATTTAGGTGCTGCCATTAATGTCATGACACTAGAGACAATGAATTACCTTCACTTGACAAATCTCAGACCCACCACAACTGTCTTAGAATTAGCTGATAGGTCTAAAATTACACCTGAAGGGGTCTTGGAAGATATTATTGTTTCTTTAGACTCCTGGGAGTATCCTGTTGATTTTATAGTCCTACAGCCAAAATCTAACTTAGGAGGTCACCCATTGATCCTTGGCATACCCTGGTTGGCAACAACAGATGCTTTCATAGGATGTCGATCAGGAAGTATGCTCATTTCACATGGGACAGAGAGGAAACAGATTGCACTTTACCCTTCTGCCCAACGACCTTCTACATTAGATCAGCTGTCATGGATTAATGAAACCAAAGAACAAGAAGAAGAGGTGATTCAGCCTGTTATGAGTATAAATCAGTACTTCGATTTTCAGGAAGACAACCACGAAGATCTACTGGATTATTTCATTGCTGAACCTGATATTTCTGCAGAATTACGAGAAATGGAATATGCTGTAGCAGAACAAGTTATGGGTCATAATTTCCAGGAAAATTGCAACGTTCATTCCCTAGCCTTAGCACTTCATGACGTTTTTAATGTTCATTCCATCACCGATATTCACAGTAAAACGGTAGAAATCAGTCCAGGCAAAACTCTGAAAATAAATGCACATCTTACCACATCACAGGAAGAACAGTTGATTACTTTGCTGAATAAATATTCCCATGCGTTTTCCTGGGAGTACACTGATATGCCAGGTATCCATCCTGAGACATGCACTCATCACATTTACCTAGATGACACAATACGACCTCTGAGACAGCCACAACGCAGAATGAACCCTATGCTAAAGGAAATAGTCAAAGACGAGTTGCAAAAATTGTTAAAAGTGGGATTTATTTACCCCATCTCCGATAGCCAATGGGTCCCACCCTTGGTTGTTGTTCCTAAAAAAAATGGTAAATGGCACATATGTATCGATTACAGGGTGTTGAATAAGGCAACTTTAAAAGACTATTTTCCATTGCCTTTCATTGATCAAGTGCTGGATGCTTTAGCTGGAAAGGAATATTTTTCATTTTTAGATGGCTTCAGTGGTTATAATCAGATTAGTATTGCAAACGAAGACCAAGACAAAACCACCTTTACATGTCCCTGGGGCACTTATGCCTACAAAGTTTTACCTTTTGGCTTATGTAATGCCCCAGCTACCTTTCAGAGGGCTGTTTTGGCCATCTTTGCAGATCTAATTCATGAGTGTGTTGAGGTTTACATGGATGATTTTTCTGTATATGGATGTACCTTTGAAGATTCCTTAGCCAACTTGGAGAAAATTCTGAAAAGGTGTGTTGAATCAAACCTTTCCCTGAGTAACGAAAAGTGTTTTATGATGATGACTGAAGGGATAGTTTTAGGACACCACATCTCTTCGTCTGGAATAAAAGTAGATCTTGCTAAAATTCAAGTCATTAAAAATTTATCTGAACCCACAACTCAAACAGATGTGCGAAGCTTTTTAGGGTATGCAGGCTATTATCGTAGATTCATTGCAAATTTTAGTAAGATAGCCCTGCCATTGTTTAAATTGCTTTCAAAGGACGTGTGTTTTATTTGGGATACTGACTGTAAATCTGCATTTCAGACACTTAAGGAAAAGCTCTCCACTGCTCCCATTTTAAGAGGACCAAATTGGACATTGCCCTTCCATATTTCAAATGATGCCTCTGCTACTGCAATAGGAGCCTCATTGGGCCAGAAAGAACATACTTTGACTTATGCTATCTATTTCATTAGTAAAAATCTGACACCTGCAGAGCTGAATTATACAATCACTGAAAAAGAGATGTTGGCAGTGGTTCATGCTGTAAACAAATTCCGTCATTATATCGCTGGCTATGAAATTTTTGTTCATATAGATCATTCAGCCTTACGCTATTTAATGAATAAATCTATCACTAATGGTCGGATTACTAGATGGTTGTTATTAATGCAGGAGTTCAATATCACTGTTTTAGATAGGCCTGGACGAGAAAATCAAGTGGCGGATTTCCTGTCTCGCTTACACAATACTGGTGAGGTTGTTCCGGTTTTAGATAGTTTTCCCGATGAGCATCTCTTTGCAATTTCTGTTATCACTCCTTGGTATGCTGACATTGCCAATTACTTATCATCAGGCCAACTACCACCATCTATGACATCTAAAGAAAAAAAGAAGATTATTAAACAAAGTGCTAGGCATATATGGGTTAATGGTGATCTCTTTTATACAGGATATGACTTAATCATAAGAAGATGTGTCCGACAGGATGAAATATTGGATATTTTAAAGGCATGCCACGATGAACCGTGTGGTGGCCATTTTGCAGACAAAAGGACAGCATACAAGATACTCAATTTGGGGTATTATTGGCCTTCCATTTTCAAAGATGCAAAAAGGTATGTTAGAAGTTGTGACACTTGTCAACGAATGGGACGCCCAGTCCGGTTTGATGAAATGCCACTCCAACCACAGATTCTCATTGAACCATTTGAAAAGTGGGAACTTGACTTCATTGGTCCCATTCATCCACCATCACATGGACAGAAGTACATTTTGGTCTGCACAGACTATGTTACTAAGTGGGTAGAGGCCAAACCATTGCCCAGAGCCACCGAACAGACTGTGGTAAACTTTCTGTTTGAGGAGATCTTTGTCAGATTTGGGGTGCCTAGAGAGATTGTAACTGATCAGGGTGCCCAGTTTACCTCTAAATTAGTGCAGGAGATAGCAGAAAAATATAAGATTAAGCATCGAAAGTCTACCCCTTACCATCCACAAGCAAATGGCCAAGTGGAATCTACAAACAAGACTTTAGAAGGAATCATTACCAAAACTGTCCAGATGCATCGGAAAGATTGGTCAGCTAAGCTGACTGAAGCTTTATGGGCATACCGGATCACTTGGAAAAACAG
This sequence comes from Larix kaempferi, assembly GCA_027924585.1. Taxonomy (NCBI): domain Eukaryota; kingdom Viridiplantae; phylum Streptophyta; class Pinopsida; order Pinales; family Pinaceae; genus Larix; species Larix kaempferi. Next base: position 11,022,052 of record BSBM01000344.1, read on the forward strand.
TATTGGGTTTTCTCCTTATCAACTGGTTTATGGTAAGCAAGTCCTCCTTCCCATAGAGTTTCAAGTTCATACTTTCAAGTTAGTAGCAGATTTGGGCATAGATCTTTCTGAAGCTCAGCAAGAAAGAATACTTCAGTTGAATCAGTTGGATGAGATGAGACAGGCTGCCATAGAACACAATATTCTGATACAACAGTAGAGAGCTCAATGGCATGACAAATTTATCAAAAAGAAGCAATTTCACATCGGTGACTGGGCACTGTTGTTTGACTCAAAGTTTAAAGACTTCAAAGCCAAATTTACTACTCACTGGCTTGGTCCATATGAGATTGTTGATGTCTATGACAATGGTTTAGTAAAACTTCAAACCATAGATGATGAAGCACATAACTTTCTGGTCAATGGCCACCGGCTCAAGCTGTACACCAAACCTCTCAATATGGCAGATTTTGTACAACAACTTTCACAACAAAACGAACTGCAAGTGCTGGACAGACACATCAGTGTTTCTCCTTCACCTGCTCCTTAGCTGATCTGATACAGCAAGCAAATAAAACAAAAAGATACAAAGAAAATAAAAATCGAAAAAGAAACAAAAATATACAAAAAAAAAACAATATAAAAAAAAGGAGGTTTAGTTGTGAAAACCAGTTCACTGGCACAATATAAACTTGCATTTTCTCTGCAAAACCAGGTTTAGCTGGCCATTGAAAATTCACAAAAATATCTTTTTCCAATTTCCTATTTGTTTTCCAAATAATGCAGATCTTGTTTGACTTGAGGACAAGTCAAAAGGTAGGCCTGTGAGGGGGATAAGCATTTTCAATTTTCATGAACCCTCCAAGTCTTTTCCATATGCAGAAGATTGTGATTTTTCATAATGCAGAAGGGACCTGATTCCAGTAAGGCAGAAGAAATCTACAGAGGGACCTGACTTCCAGTGAAACTGAAGACATCAGAAGATGGCAGACAAAAGACATCAGAAGGACATGAAGAAATCAGGATACAAACCAACTTCATTAGACATCAAGCTCATCATACAGGGACATCAAGCAAAGTCTGTAAGAATTTATAGTTTTTATGTTTTAAAAAGTTCTAGAATTCTTTTGATTTTAAGCAATGACATATTACCAACTATTGAAAGGCTTGACTGCCTATTTCTTTCATTCTTCTGATAATCTCTACCAGTATCTCACTTACCTTCCATTAGCCTCTGCCAACACTTCATTTTTCCACCCTAGGGGTCAAAATGGTGTCAGGATCAAACCCAAGGGAAATTTTCAATACTGCATTCTACAGGACATATACTGCACTCTACAGGATACAAGCTGCATTCTATAGACAGAGTTTTCTTCTTAGTTTAAAGACAAACAGGGTCTCCTTCTCAGCAAGAAGTGAAATATTGACATAAAGGAATTTCAAAAGTTCTTTGTATATGTATTTAGTGCATCAGGCATTAAGTAATACATAGAATCTAAGGAGAGAAACAATGGTCATATATATCTTCAGCGCATTTTTTTAACATGGAAAAGAAGGTTCATTTTAAAGAAATAGCCTGTTCAATAAAACATTGGAACCAAAGTATACTTTACAGTTTATGTATTAAAAGTTGGGCACATAAAAGGATTAAAGTGTTTATAAATCAAAACCTTACCTTTCATCGTTTTATTTAAATGAAGTGGCATGTTATGTAATGATGAAAGGAAAACATGGAATGATGCCCACGACAACACGCAAATAAGCTTGATTCATGTATTATGTAAATCAGAAAACACAACTCATTTGTTCTCCTTGAGGCCGAGTCCAGTTATTGTCTCTGCAAAATAGACTGTTGTGTGAATATAATTGACAGTGAGAAGGGGCCGTGAATACATCAATCTCTATGGAAATCGTGCAGAAGGAAGTGAAAACAGTTGCACTAGAGAAGAGGTAAAAGTTTAAACCCTTTTTCTTTGTTGAATACTCTGCTTAAACCAACATAAATCTCATAGGTTCAGAGTATTATTGAGGGGATAGAAAGACAAAGGCAGCGTTAAAAGATAAAAGGTTCTTGTTTTCTATTTGTTTTTCAAAATGTCATCTAGACTGGAACCAGAGGTATTTGAGCCCGCAAACGTGCATGAAAAATGCCTGGAAATTTTCAAAAAAAATCAATGGGTGCCTTTCTTTGAAAAATTTAATGGGCATAACGATAATGTTAGCCTAGCCTTTGCTGGCTCGTTCGATGGAGAGAGGGCTACAGTAGGGACTTTAAATTTCAGATTGTCTGAAGACATTTTGGCACAAGTTATTGGCCTGCCACAGCAAGGAGAAAGGTTTTTCAAAACCAAGCAATTCAAAGAGAAATCATGGATACCCTTTTTGTGCAAATCAAGAGTAGGATCAGTAAACTGGAAGAAAGGTATACCAAGAAGCTGGCTGGTTCATCCCTGGGATGAAATAGTGTACATCATACAAAGATTCATCACCTGTGAAGGGAGATTCAGTATTGTTTACCTTTACCACATCAAGCTGTTACAGCATTTGACAAGTGAATGTGAGATCAATATGCCCTTTTTCTTGTTGCAGAGTCTAACTAAGATGGCTAAGGCTGTCCAAAGACGTGAAAAAGACAAATTGACAAGTCTTTTTCACTGTGGACTCATCAAAATCATCATCCAGCATGAGTTAAGGAAGCAGAATTCGACATGGACATAATTTTTAGTTCAAAATCAATTTGAAGAGCAGGAAGAATTGCATGAAGAGGTTTCAAAAGAAGAGGAATTGCTGATGATAACATGCCCTGAGGAAACAAGTTCAAAATTGCCAAAGGAGAAAAAGAAGAAAAAGGAAGTATTGCTGATTACTGATGATGAAGACAACTCTGAGGCAACAAGTTCAAAACAGCCTCAGAGAAGGATACGAACTAGGAGTGTAATGAAAGAAGATAAACAGTTTCAAAAACAAGAACAAGTCTTCACCACTTACCAGAAGAAACCAAGGAAGTCTAAGCAAGTTCATAGCTAGCCAGCATTAGAGGATGAAGAACACCCACAAACTGTGGAAGGTCAAGAAGGAAACCTAGCAGGTGAAATAGGACAGGGAACCCAAGAAGCTGATGAGATAATAAGATAAACAAAGAAAATTAATCTCTTCTTTGATCAGCAGGAGAGGGAGAAGGAAAAGCAGTCAAAACAGGGAGTACTAAAAGACTCAGCTTCTCTTTCCTCAGAGCCACAAACTGTGCAAGAAGAAAAGAAAGAGGGTTCAGTACAGGAAAGTGAAGAATTAGGGATGGGCACCAGTTCTGTCCAGCTTTCAATGAAGAAGAAGAAGACTTCCAAGAAAAATAAAGAAATTAAGAGGTTGAAACTTGAAATAAAGGAATTGGAGCTCAAGAATGAGAAATTGAGAAAAGACAATCGGAAGCTTAGAATTCAGAGGACACACATTTCTAAAAATGCATCCAGAAGGTATAAGCAGAAGAAGACCTACAAGGCTAAGTATGAGAGACTGAAGGTCCTGTATGCATCTCCAACTTCAACAGATGCATCGTCTCAGTAGGAGATTAGAAGCAAGAAGGTCAGCAGCAAAATTTTGGTTTTAACACAAGGTCAAATATTTTTTTGGCATGGGGACATGCAACAGCTTCCTCTTGGGGGAGATGTTGGGCACCATTTTGACCTCTTTTTGTCATCCAAATATCCTCCATTTTCCTCCATAAAACCCTCATACCAATCTATAAAGCTTGTAGTTCACCACAGACTTTGTTTAAAAAGGTATTAATGTCATTGCTTGTTAACAAATTGAATTTTGAGGTTTTTAGAGCATTTAAACTAAGGTTTTTAAAAAATTACAGGATGTTCTAACTTCCCGTAATGTCTCCAAAGTTGAGCACTTGCAGGACAGCTAGGCATTAACTGAAAGATGGAGGAAAGATCCTCAATGTCCAAGGATGGACGAATTTCAAATGAATAGATGATGTGGCCCTCACAGATGGCAAGTCAAAGTCGGTCAAAGATGACCACCTGTGCTACCACTCAGCACAAAAGCAGGGCAGTTTTGGATTCTGTTGAGTTTCACGATTCTGCATGAGGATCTCGATGGCTATGTTCATTAATTAGTTTACAAGATTATAGCATTTCCAGTTTTCTTTTGAATTTGTATAAGTACTTCACAAAACATTGGATGGATAATCACGATTTGGGGAAGAACGCATACTGCTTCCGAACTGCGTGGTTTTATTGTGTAATCAATTTATGGTGAATACAATTAGACTTTCAAAACTGTAAATCTTCGAATGTGTGTGGAACGAGGCACTGGAGGCCCCCCTTTGTTGAGTTCGCACACCATTACATTGCCAGTGTATGCGATTTATATGTTTGCAACGATTCAAATTTGATGCATGCGATTTAGATTGAGCCATTGGTATGTGTTAATCCCTGTAGTAGCTAGCATATTGTTGCAGAACGAATTCAGTTAGTCTTCAATTAATTTTATTATAGCTTAGTTCTCATTTAAATAGTTCAAGCCACGATTTCGTTAATGCTACACATCACTTACATTTCTATGGGCTCTGTCTTCTATTCTGTTAAATGTTAAAGGAACAGTTCAGACTGTGATTTTGATATATCATACATTGCTGCTCATTTGAAGACAAAGTGTTTAGAACAATTATCAATTACGAACAATGTCCTGTAAGGGAATTTAATGATTAATTGTTCATTCATTAGTGGAATGTCAGGCAGAACTTTGTAGTCTGTATCTTAGGGTTAGAATCATTGTTAAATTGCTTTCAATATATCAGTTCTTTCATCAATAGATTGCTTTGCTAAACAGATTGCTGTGTACTTAAAAGAATAGATGAAGTTATCCCTGTAAAAGGATTTTTTGTATCTTTAAAGTTGCAGTACTTCTCATATGATAGTAGATTCAATTCATAGAAAATTAGGTTAACCAAGCAAGTCTAGCTCTAGGTCCTAAAACTTGGATATGCCTCTAAGCTTACAGACCCGGATTGATATATAAATTTAAGGTTCGATATGCATTAGTGGATTGAAGCCCAACAGTGTTCACAAAACAGGGTCCACATTGGCTCTCCCAACTCGTGGTTCACCCAAGCGAACTGTGGAATTTTGATTTCAACCCCAGGGAGCAAAATCGACTTCTCCCCACTGGTTAGGATCCTTTCCAATGGCCTAAATGACCTCCAGGACGACCCGAAAACGTTTTGTTTTCTTCCCCACTGGTAATCAATACAAAAATGCCCCTTCCCAGGTAAAAGTTGAAGGGAAACCCAGAAAAACCATGGAGGAAAATGCCCAGGCAGCTAGAGCTGCGTGAGGGAGCAAGACTGATGGTTGCCTCCTGGCTTAGAGAGCAATTTCGTGGATCTATTCTTTCCCAAGGAGAAAAACATGTTTTTCCATAAAGGGTGGCTTGCCCATACCTGAATTTGGACAGCCATACCTCTCCATTCCCAAGGCATTAACTACCTCAACCAACTCTTGGGAGAAATCAATGGTTGGGTACAAAAGTCAACATGGGTAGTTGAGGGTTTGATGGGTTCTCTCATTGACACTTGGCTTGACCTGATTGGCTCAATGGTTTGAATGTTTTCCCTCCCAATTCCTTGTGAAATCATGCCCCCATCTCTTTGTTGCATTGCATAGCTAGTTGTGGGTATTTTTATTAAAATGCATATTACATGATATTTGAATTTCCAATGTGCATTGCTAGCACACAAACCATATGCATCACTAAATCAATGGCGGGACCTTGGCCTTGAGCTCCTCACCATGATTTCATAACAATATTACATCAGTTATAATGTTAATGCCATGGGGTCAAAATAGGGACATTACATGCCTCCTCCATAGCCTCTTCCATGGCCTTAGAACCCATCGTGCATTTCCTCCTGTTGTCCTCCAAGATCAGTTACTCTATTTTCCTCTATGCCTTGAACCTGGTAGGCATTTACTGTGTATATTTCATCAATTGTAGAGAGTGAAAATTGTTCACATTGTGTCTGATTGATTTGCAGAATTCACAAAAGGGTGCATTCGCAGAGCTCTGATACTCCTGCAACATTAGATAGTTGGGAGGTACGTGGCCCCAGCTTCTACAGATCTCCCACCACTCAGTTTTACGTTCCATAGGAAAAGGACTAGGTGCACCAATTCCCATGAGTTGTTCAATGTCGATCATTCATTCTTGTGGTGGATTTCCATTCTACATAAGATACAACACACATTTTCTCTTACTTCTTTCCCAGTAGATAGTTGTTGTAGTTGTGCAGTTAGCGCAACAATTTGCGTCTATACTTGTGCCATCCCTGGTGATGCCTCCCCTATAGGAGTCGTATCTATCCTTATTGAAATATCCAAGGATTATAACTATGTAGGCACCTTCTATTGTGTTAGTGGAACTATGATATGCGGAAGCAAGCCCGTAATGAACCTTTCATGGTGCTGCACATATTAGATATGAAAAGTTAGCTGGTCCAACAAAATATTCAGTCTTTGCTCGTAGTCCCAGATGGACTCATCAACTCTCCACTTAATTTTCTTGATCTCAGTAATGCACTTTGATTTAGGCTTTGGATTTTGAAACTCTTTTAGAAGATATGCTTTGATGGTATCCAATAATCGGGTTTGTCCTACGGTGAGAGTACCTTTATACTTCATGTACCATGCTAGATCCCTTCCTTTGAACATGGTCTCCAGTTGTGTGATCTTGGTAGCTTCATCCGTAATGTTCTTGACAGACCATATCGCCTCGTAGGTAAACCAATGCTTCTTCATGTCGTCTTTACCTATCCCATGAAAGACGAACAATATTAAGGTAAAATATGATGTCGTTTCCATTCTTGTAGGCACAGGCGAACTTTTCCTTATATTTTCAACTGGTGAGTTGGGAACAACACTAATACTTCTTGAACTATACGGATTTGGGTTAGTTTCTTGGGTAGAACTGGATTCTATCCCTCTAACTTCTTCTTCCAAACTTGCTTCTCCCACAAATTCAAGTAATAATTGGCCTTCTTGATTTCATAAAGGGCACTAGGGGTTGGGATGAAGCAGGGGTCCCTTCTTGGCACATTTATTTTGACAATACTGAATCTAGGGAGGCTCAAATCTACCTGCTTAGTCTCTCCTTCAATCATGCAAATGCCTCCATTAATCCACATTGCCTCTTCTTTCGCATCCTCTAAGTTATTTCCTTCTCTAAGCCTCAGGGGAACAATACCATTAGTCTCATTGGAGCTCTCACTTTCTTTAATTCCTCACCTATTAGGAAGCCTCTCGTATTCTAAGCATTCTTCTTTCCCAGCCTTCGCCAACCTTATGGCACAATGGATCCTTCTATGCACTTTCGTCGTGCAGTCCCATCCTTGGAGTTATTCTTTCGTCTCTGATTCACACTATCTTTCTATGTCGACTATTTTTTTGTTTCTTTCTTTTGTCTGCCTGCTTTATCTCATCCCTTCTTGCATGTCTTGTCTCCCTCTAGAGTCTTTTCTTTTCTAGATCCATCTCTGTGCCTAGTTATTCTCCCACTTCTTCATACCCCACCCCCGCAACGTACGATTTACACCGCCATGATATCGAGGTTCATTGTCATTAGCCTCTTCTCAACAAACAACATCTTTACCCATAATGGAATATGCGCCAAGAATATTTTTCTTGGGTATTCTTCAAATATTGCTTCTACATGGTTATACAATTCACTACAACTTATACCAAACTCTACATTATGCCTTTCTTTCAAGTGCAAGAACCAAAAAATCAATAGCTCTAGACCACTTATTATCGAGATATTTCAGTTCTTGTATATTCTCCTCAGTCCATACTAGTGGCCAAAGTGCACTCCAGGTGTTATTTATCTCAGATTGCCTCTTTGTCCATTCATATAACAAAATATGAATCTCATAGAAGAAAATTTCATGCAAGTCTAAATAAAGATAGCTTTCTTTCCAATGTTAGGGTGAGATCTGAAGTCCTCTAGTCTCTTTTTGTGCGAATGCATATTTTGCGTGAATGCATCCTCATTGATTTCCAACCATTGTTCGATCTCATCTTTAGTGGGATTCCAGCTCATTACTTCATCCTCCCTTTACAATCCCCATCAGGTGCTGACAACAGAACCATTATTGGCTGGTCAGTTCAGTCAGACCTAGGGTTCGACATATCTGTTCATAAAAATCCCTACAAGCACCAACATTTTCGATAGTATGCAAGTAGAGTAAGGTCTCACCCGAGACCTGCATAGGAAATTACACAGAGACCTAAATTAGGGATGCGCGGGGCATGATGGATTCTCTTTATTCATCATTGTATTCATTACTTAATTAACCATGTCATTTAACCATTAACATGCTAACATGCATATCTTAAACTACTAAGGATTCAACATACATTCATTTATCAAGACACTGCGCAAGGAAAATTTGAGAAAACAATTGTATTATATTATATAAAAAAATGGCTACAATCCATGACTATAGACTCAACTCAACAGATTATTAACCATTCATTAGTACAATATAGTATGACACAATATCATAACATAGACAACACAAAAATACATCACAAAACTTAACACCAACAGTATCTAACATCACAATAACAACCCTAAAGAACCCACCCCTTTACAAAATATGCTTTTATATAGGCTAAGGTTCCCAAAACTATAGGACTGTTGGTGGTGCACAGTTTCTAATTGAACTTGGCGCACAACTCTAACTATATTCTATTGGCACGCAATAGATTCTAACTCTTTGGCTTGATGCACAATAACATCCAAAACTTGGGAACCAACAACTATAGTGGTCCATAGTGTTGGAATATTCTCACCATCATTTTTTATATTTGCATGCTTTGCATGCATCCAGTCATCAGTATGGCAGTATTCCCAGCACCTGGAGCCTATGTTCATCCCCCTAGAGCCTGTTTTTAGCCCTCAGGATCCCTCCTACCTACCTGGTGCACCATGTTTTCGTCACCTGGATGAATAATGCACCCTACTACACTACTTGGATCACTAACAGTTAGTTGCAGCATTGATTGACTAGTTCTTGCATTTATTTCTCAGTTTAACTGGCTGTAGCTTCCAATTGTCTATATCAGAGTTCCACTTGACCTACTGACAACCTCATCAGCCTCATGCACCCTCCTTGGAGTCTCCATCCCTTATTTTGTGCTCACATGACTCAGTTAGACTCATTTGACTATTTGTGACTACTACCACTGATTGGGTGATTTATCCAATGTTATCCAAGCCACACATTGAGGAGAATTCAAATGACCTTAGGAGTATTCGAATTCATTTGAGTGTATTGATTTATTATTCTACTTTCATAGTTCCAACTTACAGCTGATGTACGATTACAACATTTTTTGTCATTTCTTGTGTTAACGAGTGATTATTGATTCAATTTTTGAGTGAGATTAGTGATATTTACTCTAGCTGTGTGATATATCCTATAAATTATCACATGCTATCAGAGTTGGAGTCAACTATTCGAATTGCAACAACAGCAGTTGCAACAATTCTTTGAGCAGTTGTCTTTCATTGAGAACCAGAAGCCTCTGGATTTCCACAACAATTCCTGGTGCAATTGTCTTGAATTCACTGGAGAAATCTAGTGAGGTCTATCCAGGTGTGAAGGATCCAGTCACATGTGCTCATTTTCCTAAGGTAGTGTTCAATTCGAATTTGCATTAAATCTCCATCAACAATCTTGTTTGTTTTGCAGGTTATCTCCTTCTTCAATTCGAATTCAGCAGTATCAATGGATCTGAAACTGAACTCCTTCAATTATTTCGAATGGAAATCCAAGATGGACATCTTCATGAAGTCCAAAAGTCTTTCTAGAGTATTGAATGGAACTGCAGTCGAACCCATTGGTGTAGTTGATAAATATAAGTATTTGGATAAACTTGATGAAGCAGTAGGACTGCTTCTCCTCAACATTTCTGAAGACCTCCATTTTCATGTCATAGATCTGAAGAATCCAAAAGAAGTTTGGGACAAGCTCGAATCTCTTCTTGGTCAGAAAGATGACTTGAAAGGTCACAAGCTGGAAACTGAACTCATCTCCCTGAGCCCTTGCAGTTTCGACTCCATCACTGAGTTTCTAAACAAGTTCAAAAATCTGATTTCACAGTTGAAGAGATATGGGATTGAGAAAGAAGAGAAGCAACTCATCCTTTCCATACTATCAAAACTAGGCCCTGACTACTCAGTATTTGTCTCTACCTTCATTTCAGCGAAGCTGTCCATCCCAAAATGGAAGTTTCCCACACTTGAAGACTTCATCCAGCCACTCACACTTGAGGAGGAGAAGTTAGTTGATATGGGAATGATAAAACCCAAGCTGGATTCAGCACTTGCTGCCACTGAAATGAAGAGAGTGAATGGCAAGTGGAAGAAAAAAGTTTCTGACAAAAATTCGAATGAGCGGAAGCAGAAGGATGCTCCAAACCAATCAGAAGGAGGTTCAAACTCCAAGAAAGAAAACCAAACTCAGAAGGGGAAATCCAAATGTGCCTATTTCAATAGAGGATTTCATCCTGAGAGTTCATGTATGAAGAAGACCATAGATCTCATGGCTTCACTTATTGAAAATAATAACCTTCTAGTACCTACATGTGCTAGGTGTTGAGATATTGTAACTTCAAAGAATATTATATTTGTACTTTATTATTCCGGAGATGTTTCATTCCTCCGTGAAGATCTTATTGTATATCCAGAGATGTTTATTCCTCCGTTAGAATGTGGTAACTTGGGTTATTAGAATTCCCTAGTGGGGGTCGGCCCTGTATGTGTTATGTGGGTCAAAGGGTTATTAGACCACCCTAGAGGGGTCGGCCCAGTCAGTTGTAGTGGGGTATTTAACCCATTGGTTAAATACGAGCCTACATGTCTTGTGTAAAAGACAAGTCGGAGTAGTGTATAAATAAAGGAGGTGTATTCCTCATTTTATACACACTCACTCACTTGAGAGAGGCGCACTTGTGGAGGAGAGGTCTGCTATGGTGGAGGAGGAGATCATGTCTTTGGTTTGCATCTTTGTATATTTCTGGTCATCTATATTGAGGAAGCTTTGTTTGGTTTTCTACCCCATGAGGGTTTCCCAGGATAAATCTGTGTCTCTTGTGTTTATGCTATGCTTGTTGTTTATTCAGTGATCCTGTATATGCTATTATTGTGAAATGGAATGTAATGATGCTATTTTCTATCTTATCATATTAAATCTTAACATGGGATCAGAGCTGACCTGAAGGAAGGCAAGGTATGGCACTTACGACACTTGCTTTACTTACGACAATGTGAAGGTTAGAGATTTATATAGCAAAAACCAGTCATCGTGGAACTTTCACCATAAATCCATTTTGGCGAAGGTTCAGGATCGGAAACCTTTACAGGTCGTAGATGACATCTCCAGGTATCTTGTGTCCAAAGGGCACCCTCATATTTGTTGTACTTTGTAAGTTATGATCAGTACAAGTTAGGGTTTCTGCCTCTTCCAGATCTCAGTCAAAATCAGGTGACCTAGGAAAAAAGGTCATAACTTGGGCTAGGAAGCTCCAAATGAAATTTAGTAAAAAGTGACAGGTAGTACACAGACTGTACTATCTCAGGAAACGTTTTCAAAGGCCGAAATTGAACCAGTGACACGTGGCACGCCGTACAAGTTTGCTCTCCTGTTTTATCCCATAAACAGGTCACATTGCGACACTTGGCATAACTTGGGCTAGGAAGATCCAAATGAAATTTAGTAAAAAGTGACAGGTAGTACACAGAATTTACTATCTTAGGAAAAGTTTTCAGAGGCCGAAGTTGAACCAGTGACACGTGGCACGCCGTACAAGTTTGCTCTCCTGTTTTATCCCATAAACAGGTCACGTTGCGACACTTGGCATAACTCTCTCTCAGAAAATCCAATTGAGGTCAGACCTATTGAATTGAAAAGATGACAGGTCAGGCTATCAAAGAAAAAGTATCCAGACCCTGTGGAGCGAAAATTTCAGAGTTACAGCAGAAACAATCAGGTACATATTTCTGTCAAAACAGAATTATTTTTGGAGCACCTTCATTCATGGCTTCTGGAATTTAGGGTTTTGTAGAAAGTTAGAATATTTGGAATCGGAATCCACGGCTGAATGCTACTCAGGAAAATCAAAATTTAGAGACCAAGATCGAATTTTTTGGTTGGGTAGAAGACCGGGCTTGATCAAACTCCAGTTCAGGATTTTGATCGGAAAGATGGAAAATTAGGGCTTCAGCAAAAGTTGGAATTTTTGAAGTCTGTAACCACGGCTGGAAGATCCTCAGAAAAATAAGATCTTAGAGCCTTGGATTGAACCTTTTGATTGGACAGAAGGGTGGGATTCATCAAACCCTAGTTCGGGTTCCTGTCCAGAAGATCCAGAAGTTTCGAAGGCAATTTTGAGGGGTCAAATTTTGGAGATTTCAAAATTGAAGTATGCTAGTTTGATCAGCTCAGCAAGACACATCCTTCCATCCATTCAGAAGTGTGAAAGTCAAAGATTGAATTTTTAGGGTTTCTCTAGCAAACCCTAATCAAGCTCCAGATCAAGTTTCAGGGGGAGTTGAGGCTAAGGCCTTACATAAGAAGACTACAAGAAGTCTCGACAGGTATGACTTAAGGAGGTTCAGGTATGTCTTGAAATCCGATTCTTGATTAAGTTCATGATGTGTTTGTCTTCATATTATTTAGCACACTTTTGATTAATGTTAGAATTGTCTTATCACCCTAGTAACAGTATGAATGCATGTGAATGATCAAGACATTCATTGATTAGGGCTATATGATTGTACTAATGCATTATGGTGTTGTGTGAGGTTGATGTTGTCTGCTAACAAGATACAGGTAAATCACAAATGACAAATCAAGTTCCATGACCATGACAACATGAAGACAAAGACTCATCCATAATCTTTGTTCTACTTACGAGGTATATATGACTTTGTTATATTATGCTTAACCTATGAGACATGCAGGTTCTAGCTCAGGATCTCTAAATCATTGAAGAGATTGTTTAGGTATGTTGTACATAACTAAGCAGGTATACTAATCCAGGTATGTTTTCTTATGTCAAAGTTATAATCTTACCTTGTGTTAGGATCCCTTATATAAGTATACTTGGTATGATTGTTTATGCTTATTCATAAAGTTAGTAATCAAGGGTTTATGCATATTATGTCTCTTGTCTTGATGATTTAATTAACCAGAAGAGTACTATGATCAAACAAGAATATGCATGAGTAAAAGAAGACTTCATTGAAACCCTGAATACTAATGATCATGACTATACATATTCAAGATTATTTAGAATTAGAATGTTTTGAGAATATACTAATGAATGTATGTTTGTGTATGAGATCATGAGGATGACACTAGTGCACACTTGAGCATGCACAGTGGTACATAATGAATAGAAGTTCAAAAGACATATAGAAGATCAAGCAGGAGACAACCATACAAACATAAAAGATAAGTATTTGAGTTGTTATTTGAAATAGTAAATGATATTGCTTGTTTGCATATTTGTATTCCTAGAATATATCATGCTGAGTGTAAACATTCATAGAGCATTGAACAGTATACTACTAATATGCATATGATTGGTAAGTTGGACAAACATTCCATTGTTGCTTGTCTAGAATGAAACCTCTTTGCTGACATGCTGAGAGTTGTGCACACTCTCGATAGTATGTTCTGGTAGAGATGGAAGGCATCTAGATAGCCACTGTATGCATACAGGATATGGGAAAGTGTTGTGCCAAAGTATTGGTCAAAATAGTTGCATAACTATGTAAATGATATCTGTATGCATAATAGGTTATCATGTCAATATGATTATGAAGTATTACTAATCATGTACTTAATTTTGATTTGTAGGAAAGATCATGATGAATGATGAACACTGAACAAGCGATGGATGTTCAACAAAAAGATTTACAAATCAAACACACTATAGAAGGCTTGTGGCTAGAAGATTCTCTTAGAAAGAGGAAGAGAATCATGATGAGATGTTTGCTCCAAGTGGTTAGATAAGACCATTCTCTTAATGGTGTAATTAAAGAAGAAGTGTGAATCAGGTTCTGTATGGGTTCCCAGGATCGATAATGAATTGATGAGCTTAACGATCACCATCGGTGATGTGGATCTCAACCTTTGCTACAAGGTTGAACATGGCTTCTATACACATATGACATGGATGCAAGAAGGAACTCACCACAGAGTTCGAATGATGTTGAGGCTCATATCAGTAGACCCATCTGATGAGAGATGGCACAGATAGATGGCTGCAGAAATGAAAATGAAAGATCTCAGATTGATGCATTACTTTCTAGGTCTAGAAGTATGGAAATGATCAGAAGGAATCTTTCTCAACCAGGGAAATTATGCTGAGAAATCTTGAGAAGACTTGATGTGTTGGAATGGCCACTCTCATGGATTCCAACTTGAAGCTGTTAGCGGATGACTCATCAGAGTTAGTGGATATAACTCTGTATAGAAAAAAAATAAAAAATGTATTGGGTCATTGAAGTATCTAACGAATACTAGGTCAGATATATGCTTTGCTGTGAAACACCTTGAGACAATATCTAGTGGAACCTAGACGAGTTCACCTGATAGCTGCAAAGCATGTGATGATGTACCTAAAGGATACGATAGACTTTAATCTATGTTATCTTGGAGATCATGACTTCAGATGGCTACACAAATGTTGATTGGGCAGAAATTGTATCAGACAGGAAGAGCACATCGAGAGGATGTTATTGTCTGGGATCAACCATGATCTCGTGTTTTAGCAGGAAGCAATCTAGTATGGCTCTCAGCACAAGTGGAATATATGGCTACTTGCTCTACTAAGTTGTGAAGAAGTATGGCTTCAAGATTGTTTGACTTAGAGATAGACCCAACTGTGATCCTATGTGACAAACAGAGTTGTACCAAAATGGTAGAGAATCCAGTGTTCCATGATAAGTCAAAGCACATGGAGATCTAACATTTCTATATACAAGATATGGTGCAGAAAGGAATTAAAGTTCGAATTTGTAACAAGTTGCCGATGTACTAACCAAACCTCTACCTCAAGTAAAGTTTTCCGAGACAAACTTAATATAGTTTAGAAGGACCCTCCTCGAAAGGGGGAGTGATGTGATCACTTATGATGAGATTTCCTACATCGACAGTGAGGTCGATGATGTGGATACTCATATTGGTGATGCCGACAGAGAGGTTGGTGGATGGTCCTTAGATAGGGTCTAAGTTAATGAGGGGATTGCATCATCCTTGAACACATGTTCTAAAAGGATCCGTAGACGTATGGTCTTCGAGAATGAAGTCTGTAGTGGACAGGAGAGGATTGCATCATCCTTGAACACATGTTCTAAAAGGATCCGTAGACGTATGGTCTCCGAGAATGAAGTCCCTAGTGGACAGGTGAGGATTGTATCATCCCTGGGCTTCAGTCCTAAATAGATCCGTAGACATATGTCTTCGAGAATGTGGTCCCTAGTGGATGAGAGGATTGTATCATCCCTGGACTTCAGTTCTAAAGTGATTCGTAGACAGATGTCTCCGAGAATGTGGTCCCTAGTGGACGAGAGGATTGTATCATCCCTGGACTTCAGTTCTAAAAGTGATCCGTAGACAGATGTCTCCGAGAATGTGGTCCCTAGTGGATGAGGGGATTGTATCATCCATGGACACATGTCCTAAAAGTGATCCGTAGACAGATGTCTCCGAGAATGTGGTCCCTAGTGGACGAGGGGATTGTATCATCCATGGACACATGTCCTAAAAGAGATCCGTAGACATATGTCTTCGAGAAAGTGGTCCCTAGTGGACGTGATAGGACTGCATCGTCCCTGAGCGTTTGGTTCAAAATGCACGTGATTGGATTAATCATCCTTAGACAGTAAATCCAGTAATTCCGAAAGGAAGGATAGTCTTAAATATGATTGTGATTGGACTAATCATCCTTAGACAGTAAATCCAGTAATTCCGAAAGGAAGGATAGTCTTAAATGTGATTGTGATTGGACTAATCATCCTTAGACAGTAAATCTAGTAATTCCGAAAGGAAGGATAGTCTTAAATGTGATTGTGATTGGACTAATCATCCTTAGACAGTAAATCCAGTAATTCCGAAAGGAAGGATAGTCTTAAATGTGATTGTGATTGGAATAATCATCCTTAGACAGTAAATCCAGTAATTCCGAAAGGAAGGATAGTCTTAAATGTGATTGTGATTGCACTAATCATCCTTAGACAGTAAATCCAATAATTCTGAAAGGAAGGATAGTCTTAAATGTGATTGTGATTGGACTAATCATCCTTAGACAGTAAATCTAGCAATTGTGAAAGGAAGGATAGTCTTAAATGTGATTGTGATTGGACTAATCATCCTTAGACAGTAAATCCAGTAATTCCGAAAGGAAGGATAGTCTTAAATGTGATTGTGATTGGACTAATCATCCTTAAACAGTAAATCCAGTAATTCCGAAAGGAAGGATAGTCTTAAATGTGATTGTGATTGGACTAATCATCCTTAGACAGTAAATCCAGATTCTGAAAGGAAGGATAGTATTAAATGCTGATTGTGATTGGACTAATCATCCTTAGACAGTAAATCCAGTAATTCCGAAAGGAAGGATAGTCTTAAATATTGATTGTGATGAGATTGATCCCGTAACTCCAAAAGGAAGGATCATGTGTATTGCAGGATATGCTGCTATTGTGTATACTTGTATTGATGAGGATACTTGTATTGATGATGTGTATACTTGTATTGATGAGGATACTTGTATTGATGATGTGTATACTTGTATTGATGAGGATACTTGTATTGATGATGTGTATACTTGTATTGATGAGGATACTTGTATTGATGATGTGTATACTTGTATTGATGAGGATACTTGTATTGATGATGTGTATACTTGTATTAATGATATTTATACTTGTATTGATGATGTTGTTGATCGTAATGATCTAGATGACGATGATGTTGATCGTGATGATCGAGATGATCCAGATGCTATAGAACGTGATGATCTAGATACTGTAGATCGTGATGATCCAGATGCTGTTGATCGAGATGATCCAGATGCTGTAGATCGAGATGATCCAGATGTTGTAGATCGTGATGATCCAGATGCTGTAGATCGAGATGATCCAGATGCTGTAGATCGTGATGATCCAGATGCTGTAGATCGAGATGATCCAGATGGTGTAGATCGAGATGATGATGATGCTGATAATCATATGATGACGATGCTGATGATTGTGAGGATCCAGATGTTGATGGTGTTGTAGCTGTTTGAGTGCTGCAGAAGATAAAGACTCAGTATTGAAGACGTTGATGTTCCAGTATTGAAGATATTCCAGTAACTGCTTGAGTTACTGATGATGTTGAGAAAGCTTCCAATGATTTATAGATGTATCATGTATGATGTTGATGGCTCCTTGCTTGGGAAGATGCTGTTATAATATCCTTCTCGTTAAGGGGGAGTGTTGAGATATTGTAACTTCAAAGAATATTATATTTGTACTTTATTATTCCGGAGATGTTTCATTCCTCCGTGAAGATCTTATTGTATATCCGGAGATGTTTATTCCTCCGTAGGAATGTGGTAACTTAGGTTATTAGACTTCCCTAGTGGGGGTCGGCCCTGTATGTGTTATGTGGGTCAAATGGTTATTAGACCACCCTAGAGGGGTCGGCCCAGTCAGTTGTAGTGGGGTATTTAACCCATTGGTTAAATACGAGTCTACATGTCTTGTGTAAAAGACAAGTCGGAGTAGTGTATAAATAGAGGAGGTGTATTCCTCATTTTATACACACTCACTCACTTGAGAGAGGCGCACTTGTGGAGGAAAGGTCTGCTATGGTGGAGGAGGAGATCATGTCTTTGGTTTGCATCTTTGTATATTGTTGGTCATCTATATTGAGGAAGCTTTGCTGGGTTTTCTACCCCATGAGGGTTTCCCAGGATAAATCTGTGTCTCTTGTGTTTATGCTATGCTTGTTGTTTCTTCAGTGATCCTGTATATGCTATTATTGTGAAATGGAATGTAATGCTGCTATTTTCTGTCTTAGCATATTAAATCTTAACACTAGGAAGAAAGAAGGTGAACCATCAAGATCATAGGACAAAGAGAGATGCCATGCTCTCATGGCAAGTCCATCAACAAAATCCTCCTTCATCATAGATTCAGGAGCATCAAGACACATGTCTTCCTCCAAAGATATCTTTACTAGTTTCGAATCCACTGTTGGACCATCCATCATGTTGGGGAATGATTCTGAGGTCTCCTCTGAGGGGGTTGGAATAATCAAACTTGATCATGGGTACTTCTCAGATGTGCTCTATGTCCCTACACTCACTGCTAATATACTTTTAGTCTACCATATGACCCACACTGGAGATCCCAAGAGGGTGATATTATCTCCAAATAAGGTTGAAATCCAAGACATGGTATCAATATCTACCATTGCAAAAGGTGTTGCAAACCACAAGTCGAAACTCTATGAGTTCTCCCATTTTCTACCTCTCTTTAAACAATATTCTCTTCAATGAAGAGAGTAGGCTATGTCATGAAAGATTTGGGCATCTCAACTACAAGTACCTGCAAAATATGCATACTCAAGAGATGGTTGAAGGACTACCCAAAGTCAAGTTTTCCAAGGGCAACTGTAATGGTTGTTTGATGGGAAAGCATCTAGAAAATAAGTTTGAGAAGGGGAAGGAAAGGAGAGCCTCTCAACCTCTAGATCTGATTCATAGTGATGTTGCAGGGCCATTTCCATATCTATCTTTGAACAAGGAAAGGTATATTCTTACTTTTATTGATGATTATTCAAGATTTACATGGGTATACTTTCTCAGATTAAAATCAGAAGTATTTGTATGCTTTAAGTTTTTCAAGTCTTCTGCAGAAAAGTTTTCAGATAGAAATATCAAGGCCATTTGCACTGATAATGGAGGTGAGTACATCAAAAGTGACTTTCAAAACTTTTGTATTGAAGAAGACATTGAGATGCAACATAATTTTCCCTACGCACCACAACAAAATGGTGTTGTAGAGAGAAAGAATAGGACATTAAAAGAGATGGAAACCTACATGCTAATGTCGAAAGGGTTGCACCCTAGTATTTGGGAAGAAGCCATCAACTGTGCTGCCTACCTTCAAAATAGAGTTCCTCACAAAGGACTCAAATATATGAATCCTTTTGAAGCATGGATGGGATAAAAACCTGATGTGTCTCATTTGACAGTGTTTGGATCCAGAGCATGGGAAAGGATTCTAACAAAGAAAAGGAGATCCCTAGATCCACAAAGTAGATGGTAGGTTATGCATTGAATGCAAAGGCCTTCAAGCTTCTTGATCCTTCTACTATGACAACATTCCTTGATAGGAGTGTACAGTTTGAGGAATGGCCACTCCATGATGCTCATCCTGTTGAGCAAGAGAGCTTTCCTACCACACATCCACTAATTGATGAGCAAGAGAGTGAATCTTCATCACATGAGAGTTCAGATTCAGAGTATGAAAGTGAAGATGATGAAGAGCGAATGCTAGATCCAGATCCACAAGAACCTAAATATCTAGCACCTATTAGTGAATATGAGCGAATGGAAGACCAAGACCAAGATCTACAACTTACAAATCCTCCTCTTCCTAGATGGGAATCCACTACTCTTAGATTTGTTGGAGATCTTGTGGGAGATCCACATGATCAAAGGAGAACCAGATCTGATTATCATAATGGAAGGTTTCATCCTTCTCACATTACTGATCCATTTCTTACCGACGGATCCTTCTTCGATGGAGAAGTGCACTTACCATTTGGGGTGAGTGATGTACATGATTGATTACCTTCTACAGTCTATCTCGAGGGGGGGATTTCTTCCCACTAGGTTTTCCCTCTTTCCTCACTTTATTTATTTAGATTGTTGTATGGGGTGACCTTTGGTCTCATTTACTAGGGCCCTACTAGTTTTCTATTACTTCCTCATAGTTTGGCTTGCGGGGGGGTGTTGGAATATTCTCACCATCATTTTTTTTATTTGCATGCATCCAGTCATCAATATGGTAGTCTCCCTAGCACCTAGAGCCTATTTTTATCCCTCAGGAGCCCTCCTACCTACCTAGTGCACCTTGTTATCCTCACCTGGATGACTAATGCACCCTACTACACTACTTGGATCACTAACACTCAGTTGCAACATTGATTGACTAGTTATTGCATTTATTTGTCAGTTTAACTGCCTGTAGCTTCTAGTTTTATGTATCAGAGTGCCACTTGACCTACTGGCATCCTCATCAGCCTCATGCTCCCTCCTTGGAGTCTCCATCCCTTTATTTGTGCTCACATGACTCAGTTAGACTCAGTTAGACTCATTTGACTGACTTTTGACTATTTGTGACTACTACCACTGATTGGGTGATGTCTCCAATGCTATCCAAGCCACACATTGAGGAGAATTCGAATGACCTTAGGAGTATTAGAATTAATTTGAGTCTATTGAGTTATTATTCTACTTTCACAGTGCCAGCTTACAACTGATGTATGATTATAACAATTTTTGTCATTTCTTGTGTTAATGAGTGATTATTGATTCAATTCTTCTTCTTCTTCTCCACTGCAATTCTTGAGTGAGATTAGTGAGATTTACTGTAGATGTGTGATCTATCCTGTAAATTATCACGCATATCTTGATTATCATGTAAGTGAACTAGTTCTTGGAAACATTGCAAATATGTGTTTGACTGTTCACGCACTAAGACTTTTGGAAAATGAGAATTGTGATGAGGTAGGTTGTATGTTAACATGTCCTGAATGTGGGTTCTTTATTACAAGTTACCATTAAGAGAGATGAAAGAGAGAGGAGGTTATTTCTTTCACATCAAGTTTTGGGATCTAACATTATCAAATAAGGTGAGAATTTTGTTGCATTTGACAACTTTGTGGGGTTTCACAAATGATAGATGTTGGAGCTATTGTCATTATGTTAGTGATCTAGGTTGGATATGAAAATGAGGGATGCAATATTCCTTTAAGTCCATATCATGTAAAATGGTTATGACACTAAGGAAAGTAAACTATACTCTGGGGACAAACATTTTCTTTATGATAAAATTATCCTGAGAAAGGTGTGTTAAATGGGATTTCAAAGTAAAGGCAAGAAACCAACTATACCTAATTAATATTTGGGGCATGCTACACCACAAGGAATGCATTATTATAGTGAAGTTGTTTGGAATATTTGAAAATGCACGATGTAATGTTCTATGCGGGGTGTTGTAAATAATATTTATAGTCCTTTAGTCTCCAAAGAGATTTCCAATCTCATAGTACATAAAAGTTACCTATTACATTTGTGATATTGATTTTTCGTTGATATGATGTCTTTGTGGGGGAATACTTTGGATGTAAAAATAGGAGTAAAGCTTCAATCTTGTTTTATGTTGGAGTAGGAATTCTTGTGTACTTTAGCTATTGTTTTTTCCTTGAAATATTTTTTATTTCCTTTGCATTGCATGCCAGGAATCATAATGCATTACGAAATACCTATTTTCTTGATATGAGAAGATAATTGTCTTTACTAGATTTATATGCAGAAGCAATAATGCATGTAGTGTTATATCCTTTGACTTGGTCTAAATTTCAAGATGCAACTTAACTTGTCGATTGCCACAAGATGCTAAGTCCTTATGCTTTCCTAGATCTTTCAAGTAGAAGTAACATCATCTTGAATGGATTTTATAGCATTAAATTTACATGTGCCTCATAAAAAAAGAAGGGATGAGTTTCTACAAGTATGGAGGGAAAAGTAATAAGACAACTAGAAACTAAAAACATATATTATTAATTGATCCAATGCAATGTTGGAAAAAAAAAAAAAAAAAACGTATTATGTTGTCAAAAATCCTTTGAATAATACAAGAAGAAGAAATGGGAAGAATGTCAAGAACCCTTGTCAATTCTAAATTTCAGTGTTATTGGTATGCTTAATTGTCACCCTTTTTTGGTGTTATTATTAAGCCTAATTATCACTTGTACACATGGTTGGTTATAATGAAGATATTGCTCAATGATGTTGGCCATTATGGATGATGTTTCCCGTCAACGATGAAAGCAATTTTGTATAGTCCCTCCTTGGTAGTTCTACTTGTTGCAGTGTTTGGTATCCTCTGATCCTATTGATTTTAAAGTGCAATGGAAAAGGTTAGCTACAACCTACATCGATTTTCCCCCTAGTTCATAGTCAACCTTTAGGGTGAATACGATTGATATTTTTTTAATAATCCTTTGACCATGGTGAGAACATAGATGCCTAATCAATAGACTTACACTTGAGCCTCATCACTCTTGTGCTATTAAATTTTTTATGTAGTAAGAACATTCAAAAAACTAATTAATATTTTTTTTAATCACATAATATATGACAAATCTCTTGGTAGATTCAAATTCAAGACAACTTTTAGTGTTACCATATTTTATTGATTCCGTTAGTCCGTATATGAAAATGAGTTGTTCCATTGGGTAGGTTTTGTGCATACCTAGATCTTTATCAATGTATGCATGCATCAAGCGAATTGATATGAACTCCTTCTCTAACTTGATATTTATATTGCATTTTATCTAACAAGTTCACCTTTGTGATTCCATAGCTTTGGTTTGGTATGAGGTATGATGTTTGCACATTCTAAGATTTTTGAACTAAAAAATTGTCATTTTTAAATAGAACCTAGTAATCCACCCAAAAGTTCCCCTATAAGAGTATCATGCCTTAATTCACTATTTAGGATTTTAAGCTCAAAAAACAAATTATGATCAAGGTCTTGATAGGTAATGCACTGAAGAACTCCAACCTATGTTCCAATTCACTACAAAATATTGGTGTCTTGTAAAAAATAGGTCTATGGTCAACTGCATCATATGAGGATGGAGAATTCAAAGCTTTATTAGCTCAACAATAGAAGCACAAACTGTTATTTTATGGTGAGAATCCAAAATAAATCCAGGGGGAGTCACACGGGCATCATCTTATGTCATTTTTCTCTTTTCTCTAAGAAAATATGGATTGTCATTTTTATCCAAAGGCATCTCTATTTGGAAAACTTAGTCTCAATATATGAAGTTCAATTACTACACATTGGGCTTGAAATACAATCTCCTCTCGAGTGATATATCTTATCTCAAGCCAACAAGAAACCTTATAAGAAAATATTATAATTTGGCAAATTTTATGAAGATGTGGTAGTTCTTAACAACACAAGTATAACTTACCTGACATGCAATCATGAGCATGCAAGGTAGAGGAATTGCCCATCCAAGAATCATACCTACACACAAAAACAAATAGTATTAGATTATATATTTCACAATTAGCTAAATATGACATAAATCAGTTAAAAAACAACAAAACATCCATCTAAATACCATAAGCATAAATAAAAGGCAGATATGTTTTACTCACCATAGTCACTGGATTTTCTCATAGTTATTAGTTGCATTTCTATTACATGTGAATAGCTACAGAAATCAAGATGGATTAATAAGTTTATATATATAACTAAATGATAAATAAATATGCAATTCAACATGTATCATACTCTAAAAAGACCAAAGGGAATACTTGTATGAGATTCTCTCTATTTCAAGAATAATTTATTCTCTACTGAACAGGGCCAACCACATGAAGGTGGAATATCATTTGTTCCCTCCCTCCCTCACATCACTCTCAATTCCCCATACCCAATCTATGTACTATAACATACTTTAAATAAACACAACAACATAAAACATTGCACTCATTTAAACTTATATTCATCCTAAGAACAAGAAGACACAACATGATATATATTCAAATATTCAACTTATTAATTTCAAAGAAAGTAAACAAAAAAACTTATTACAAAATGATTTACACATACATAACTTGAATGTGGTTCTTAGTAAATTTGTATTTCTGATAGAAATGATAATACATCATGTTTCCATGCGTTCTCACAGTCACGATACTACTTTTCCATGTGGTTGTATGATATAGTATGGATTCATGGCCATGAAGTGAGGAAAATGAGTACCGCTCACTGTAAGAACGCATAACAAAACACATTGTTTCTCATTGCTGACCTGCACCCAACAATTCATATGTCAACATGAACAAATCAAAGAAAATGAACATAGAGGCTAATTACAAAATCAAATAAAATGAACATAATGACTAATTTTAGGATAACACATGATCACAAAAAACTATAAATGTAAATATGTATGCATATAAAACACGATTATAAAAAAAATGTAAATGTAAAACAAAGGTGCATAAATATAAATATCGGCATATAAACATCGAGGTCCTCTCCCAAAAATATATATAAAACAATATTGTATACAACAAAATGTTCCTGCCAGACATAGTGGCCAATCTATGCTACCCTGTTCTTTCTCTCTTAAAAAAAAGAAGTTAAATCCACAATTCTGATATCATCATCAACTTCCTCATTCTCTTCTCGATCAGTTTCTTCTAGTACTAGATCGATATTAAACCACAAGATACATATCCTTGTAGGATGCCTAGTACTAGGATAGATGTCAAATACAATTAAGGAAAACCATTTATTAATCATCTCATTTATACTATACATAAACCCAAAAAATATAAATTTCTATTCATCTCGTTCATGGTACCTGCAGATGCAATAGGGCCTCTAGTTGAGAAATACATCCAGTCTCTAAAATTGTATCTTGAGGGACACCTTAATCTTCTTGTACTGCTTAAAAATAACATTTATAGTTGTTGTAGAAGCACACAATCTCAATTTGTACTTTATAATTAATTATTCGATTAGCATGCATTAAATTTGTATACCTCCTTGTTAACAATATAAGTGTTGGTTGCATCAGCCTTTCTCATTTCAACTAGGGCATTTTAGCCTCCTTTCAAGGAAAATTTGATCTATTCTTCCATGGGCATGACACTAACTTTTGCGAACTACATATTGTCACATAACACATTTTGGTAAGGAAAGTGTTTAAAGCATAAATGAAAATGCAACATTGACAATTTTTAAATCTTAATACATACATATCTCCCCTTCACTTTAGCTCCCCGACCCAAGCTTGTGTTGGAAAATATTCTCAAGTCTGACATATGTAGTCTTTCTGGTGTCTTTAAGGCTATGAAAATGGTTAGGTACATGTTTATGCGATTTAAAATTCATGGTCAATGCAATTACAATATATAATTTCATTATTCATTACACTATTTTATCTACCTTGGTGGTTCTGCCCCACTTGGAGGCAATGATCCCTCTTTTCTCATATTCTCCTTGGCATCCTCTATTAGTGCAGTCCACTACCATTCTGAAATTATTCTAGGATGTTCATAACTGGGGACCGATATTAGTGTAGTAATTGTCCCGCACTAATTTCATGTAATTTCCTGCTATGGTTTGAACTAAATTTTGGTTGAATACATGACCGAACAAAGTGGTCATGTGTTTCATCAACTCCCTCTTCAAGTTGTTTCTCTAATATTTATAACTTGTTCTAATTGTTAGTGCAAATAGAGAAAAATATTTTTCTTGCAACTATTGGTAGAACAAGTTATTTCCTACATTGCAATAAAATATTCTGATTATATGGATAGAATGAATATAAAGCTATTCATTGTTGTATAAAATCAAAGTATGTTAATGGATTAGACATAATTACCACAGAGTTTTAATCCCTTCACTTGTACCAATTTATGGTTCATCTGTAAAGAAACTGATAATTTCTAGGTGCTCTTAATAAGTATGCCTAACATCTTGGGAGTTGTATCAACCTATGATGAATGACGCATAAAAGTACTATACCTAGGGGTCATATGTACAGATGGGGATGTAGAATGCCCCACACCAACACTAGGTGTATAATCATAGGAAGACATGACAATATCAAGATTTGAGGCACCAATAACATGTGCAACAGGAGCATAGGGTACAACCATAGCTGCATGTCTGTTACTCCTGACATCGGGTTCTTCTTCTCTTAAGAATGGTTGGGAAAATAGAATTCACTAAGTCAAGATCTTGGATTTCTTTAAAAAAATGTGTCATGCTATTTATAGGAATTAATGGAATATAATTTAAAAAAAACATACATTGTACTTCCTGATGCTTTCCATCAATAATTGGATTCTTCTTTCAGTCTCGAGAGTCTCTTCAATGCTCACCAATTTTGCAAGTTCTTCGTCTAATTTATTAACCTTTTTTCGAATAGTTACAAGAGGTTCAAGAGCTCCTGAGATGTCTACGTCATTCTGATCAAGATGAGGTGTTGACATGGGAGCCTACAAAGAATCATATCATATAAGTTCGATAAAATACATAACAATAATCATTGCACTAGGATAAAAGAGACGGATATATAATATAATAATGAACACATAGATGGTCATATATTATTTCACCTTCCCATGGTCTATGCCTTTCCCTCGATCAACCTGTAACATACACGATGATTTGTTATCCATATATCCAAAAATGGGTAGAAGTTCTCAATTCTATTCATCAATATACAATATACATTTTTTTAGTAAATGATGGACATGAGTATTAAACCATAGTTACCTGATTCCTATATCCTACTCAAAAGATAACTTACCAACAACTCCTTTCCCATGGGTTTTGATTTTATTGTAGTGACCACAACTTTGTTTCCATCATGCTCCTCAAACACTTAATTGGGTGGTTTGTTTGTGCTTCAAGGACGAGTATTGTTTATAAACTCGAAAACATTTCCACAAGTTTTGGGCCTTCTGTCGATATATATCGAATATCATTTATCTTGATTTTTTCTTTCATTTTATTATAATTTTCACAAACTCCGTATATTCACATACTCCGTATATTCACATACTCCTTAGATATCTTGTTAATCAACCTTGATTTCGGTAATCATATTTTGGGCCAACATAATCCATTAGTTCCGCTTCAAAGTTGTATGGAATGTTCACACCATCCATTGTAAAGATCCCTAGACCATGTAAACTAGATGGAGCAATTCGATATGTTCTTCCATTAATACATAAATTGGTGTTTATTTCGGGAAGTGGGTTTGGTTCCCAATTCTTCAAATAATTCCTTTATCTCATTGAAACTTCCTCGTGTTTAAATGTCTCATTTTCATAAGAGCATGACCCTCCTTCAACTAGAAAGAAATCCATACATTTTTTTTTAATTTTCTTCTAACATTACTACCTCTAGTTGATATTGGTGTGTTACTTGACTCTTCCCATTCTCTAATCTATTCAAGACACCATTGCTATCTATCCTAAGGCTCACATATTTCTCTATTGAGGATGTATTATAAATGTACACACATTTCTGATTAATAGAAGCATGGAAAGTATTCCAATTGATTTCCAAATCTCTTATGTTCAAGCACATGTTTTATTCTCTATTTTTCCTATGCATATTTGTTAAACTAAGTGTAGTTTATTTTTATCTCTAGATTTGCTGTGGAAAATTTCACAGTAATAGCATGGAGAGTTGAATGAGGATCAAGGTGTGTGTGGGCCCTCGTATTAACATTGATTCTATTTGTCGTGGTGATGAAAATTTCCATTGTTGTTTTCCAAGAATATTCCTAGAGTATGGTGAATTTCTATGTACTGCAATATTTAGAGTGAGGTACAAACTACCACCAAAAGAGAGCTTGTTATGTGATCATTTATTAATATTTATCTCCTATTTAGTATTTTTTGTATATGTCTTCCCTTTTACTATATATGATTTTATACTTTATCAAAAATATCACCAAGACTTCACAATATTTTATAACTTAGTAAAAGATTCGTCAAGACTTTAAAAGGTTATATAATTTAGTGAAATATTCACCAATATTTTACAAGGTTTTATAATTTAGTAAAAGATTTTCCAAGATTTTACAAGATTACACAATTCAATGAGAGATTCGCCAAAAAGTTATATATATAAATAATATAACATTGATAAAATATCCTTCATATTTTTGTATATATCATGGGGATTCACCCATTTATTATACATAGGAATTTAGGGGGGATTCTTAAAATTTTCCCTGCTTCTTGATTATCCCCCATGTATTTCTCTTAAGAATCTTTCTTTATATTTATTTCTTAAATATCAAGATTTCTTGGAGCTAAATTTCCACCTTATTGTATTCTTCTATGACTATAATGTGCATTAATATATGTCTATGTATACCTTATAAGGGTTTCTTCACCATAACACAACTCTTTTAGTGAAAGTGTAGGTAACTCATTCAATTGCAAACTTCTCCAACTTGCACATTCCATGCAAGTAGTGTGTCTCTACTCCAACTTGCACATTCCGTGTAAGTAGTGTATGATTAGGGTTGCTTGAGGGAGTTGTTCACATGCACTAATATATGTTTATGTTTAATGGATTTCTTAACCACAACACTTTATTTCTTTTATTTAATATATATTTATTTTATGTGACTTTGTCACCGTAAATCCTTTATGTCTTCAATTTCTTGCACATGCAACTAGTATACCCCAAATAAGTGAATGCCAAAGAGGATTAAACATAAATATGTTGTACAAATAAATGAGGATATTGTGTCATAGTTGAGTGTTTGTTCACATAATGAATCACTATATGAAATATAATGAAACATTTTAAACACTAAGAATAAAACCATGTGTAATGATTCAAATTCCCTACTAGTATTAATTTTTGGCAATTGATGTAGAATCATGAAGGTTGCACTTATTGTGCTAATCAATCCTTATTTACCTAGTAATCATCTCAAGCCATGGTGACTTGACAATTGGTAGATGTTATTGGCTAAATAAGGTAAAGTGATGGAGCCATTACACAAATGGAAACCACGTTATGAACATAATTTAACATAGTAGCAATTCTGAGCTCATCACAAGTTAATCTTCAATTGTACCTTGTACTTCACCATTCAATTTTAGTATTCAGAACAAACCATAAGAGTTCATTTTCATTGATTCCCAATGGGCATCAAACTTGAGCTTGGTTTCCTCCAACCTCAATAACTTATTGCACTTTTTTGCACCACACATTATAGTCTTAGTGTGGAAAAGTAATCAAAGGATGACTCAAACCCTACCTAAGATCATATTGGAATTGTAGATCCAAAAGAGTTTCATTCAAGAAGAAAATACTATGTCCAAATGATAACAAAGCTCAAATTATTTCTTCAATAGAAGGGTGTGGTATCCCTTCCCAACCATAAACCATCAATTTATATGAGTGAAAGGTGATTCTAGTTGTCGGGAAAAAATCCAGTGTACATGTGTATGGGATTTGTACTATTTGCTTGAGGCCCATGCATTATGCATTTATTTTATTTTATTTTTCCATTTTGAGTATGCTCACATGTTTCTAAGCAATAGGATACCAGTGCTCCTGAGTAGAACTTTCAAAATTTGCAAGAACAATGCAAATGGATTGAGAAATATGTCAAAATGATATGCATTAATTCTTTAGATGAGGGAATGCAAGTGACATAACTCAGCTTGAAAGACAAGGGTGACCAATTATAAGCATAACAAGGCTCACCTTCAACATGCTATATCTTATCTAGTGGTTGATGATTTTGGGTAAATGACAAAGAATCCTACCTATGAAAAGAAACTTTATCCCTTGATGCAATTAGTTGCAGCATACTGAACACCACCCTTACCCATCAAGCCACTCCAATTCAAAAATTCTTCTTCATTTTCCAATTGGATAACCTAGTTTGAACCACAAGTTGTTGTATAACAACAACAGTTAGATTTCATATACAAAACAAAAAATGGAATTGGCATTGCACGAAAACCAATAATAAGAGAAACCCATATAAATTCATAAGAAAGCTTATGCATAAAAAAATCATAACTAAATTATTTTACAAAATTGATTAATTAAAGAATAAATATATGAAATATAATTAACAACAAATAATAGAGGATAATATCCATGAGATTCCATTTGCATATACAATAACACCGATTTTCATTCAATATAATTATTTCATTAATAATTGTTAAGGAGAGATTTATTGAATAAGATCTGTTACAAATCCATTTTAGATTGATCTTGAACTTCGTCCAATTCAACATCTGAGTCATGAAGATCATAATTTGTATCCAACCCTTCAGAATCATTGTAAGGATTATCCAAAACAACATATGCAACATCTAGTGCTAAGTAATCATCGATATAGTCATCAATATCATAGAGATGTGAGGCAATGACTGTTTGGTCAACTTGATTCCCCCCTTCGTCTAAGTACACTTCTTCCTCCATGTCTCCAACTGCATATTATTCTTCTTGATCATGAACAAAATATTCTCCATAAAAGTATACTTTATGGGCCATCCTCTTGGATCAAATCTAACAACAAATGGCCAACCTACTCTACCTGGTACCTTTGACAAAATACATGTTCACATTGACTTAAAAGTATGTAGGGCTCTAGATTTGGCTCATACTTATTAGTATTAATCATGATAAATCCACTTTCATGATCGATAACCATCCTTTCATCACCTTTCATCAACAATCTATATTGCCTCACCTTAAATATAACCACTTTAAAGGATTTAAAGTCTATATACAATATGTCTTCAAAATATCCATAGTACCTCAAATCCGATGTGACCGGATGCATATCACCCTTGTGGAAAATATTAGTAACCTGGAAAATCATAGTTATCCCACTATCACATGTTTTCCCCCCATCATCCAACTGTTTGGTGCAATATTTTCTGCCATTACACCATATAGCCTTATGGTGTTTCACTTGCATGCTCAACATGTTATAAATGGATTGTCAGGAATTGGTAACTATGTAAAATATACTTTGGGGATTAAAAAAAAAGGGATTTGAAATGTAAAAAAAAGTTAGATATTGCTTACATTTCTATCTTTTGCACCATATTCTATATCAATTTCCTACATGGGAAAATATGTATTATGATCCAAATAAACTTTTTTGATTAACTCTGCCACCCTATTACATTATAAGGCATGGTAAAATTGTTGGCATATTTCTATCCATATCTTTATCCAATCAAGATTATGTGCAACATATAAATTAATTGCATCCCACTCTATACTACCTAGAACAATGACCAAAAACATATTTAGTTAACCAACCAAGCTACTGACCAATCTACCAAAAGCATGTACAACGATATTAAATACAACACAATCTTTTACCTTTGACTTTTGTCCATCTACCTTTCCCCCAAAACATATCCCCTTTAAACTTGTTGGTGGAATTGGCATCCCAAAGGAGCGACACATCCATATCACCCACTACTTGGGGTAAGTACTCACTAAAATATATAGTAGATTGATATAGCATGTTTCCTTCAACCATTGAGCCTTCTGGAAGTGATATTTGTCTAACAAAGTCCTTCGATGATTTTAATTTCCTCTCCACCAACTGCATTGATCTTGTGTGTACGAGTCCACATATTTCAATTTCTTCCACTAAGTGTATGAGGTAGTTTTCTGTGCATTGAAAATTGTTGGAGGTAGATACTTTTTCATCTCACACATTAGTTGGGGAATTTCTCTTTTCCAATACTTGATATCTTCTTTATGTATTTATTTAGATGAAAACCACCTACAAGTGAAAATAAATTTTATGTGTCAACATCAAAATATATATTGAATTCAAAGCAAGTATTGACAGTGTAAACAATCAATAATTCAACTATAACTTTTTACATACCTCATGTACTTGCCGATATCATATATAAATTTATTTATGTTTTTGTCAAAGCTATTAGACACATGGGGGGTTCACTAGGTAGGAAATATTATAGCACATGAGTTCATATTGGGGGATTCAATATTCTAAAAAATTGAAATAATAGATTGGCTAGTATATAAAAGTCAAGGGGTATTTTTAATATATTAAAAGCATATAGATATTAGGGGGGGTTTATAATTATGTATCTGGGGGATTGATTAGGGTACTAGGGAATTTGAATTGGTACTTTATGTATGATGTTGGTTTAAAGATGAATATGGGTGAAGTCATATTAGTGTTTGAATAAATATGTTCTATGTGTGAAGATGGTGTGAATCCAATTGTGTTTGGATTCAGAGTGGTGTTGGAATAGGTATGATTTGTGAGTGAATGTGGTGGAAATTTGATTGGAATGGCTATTTATGAATTCAACATGTCTTCAGAGGGTTATTCCCTATCTTGAAATAGTTTATTTGACTAAGATTTCATGTTTCACCTTACAAGGTTACTAGATATTATAATATTTGTGCCATGTCACCATACCAAGGGTAAAGATATAAAGGAGTGTTAAAAATTTAATGGGAAAAGTGGATACATAAGATATCTGGTTAAAATAAGGGTTTTTTAAATTGGAAAGGTATATTTGGATGGGGGTTCAAAAAAAGGATTTTGGAGGCATTCCTTAATATCTAGTGAAATTAGGGGTATTCTTTAATATCCTATGATTGCTCGTACTATTCCATAGGTTCATAGAGTGAACCCCCCAAGATTAGGCAGAGCTAGAGGTAGAACATACTACAATAAGGACACAACGTGTATTACTAACAAATAAGGTATATATCATTACATATAATTAGAATAGATATAAACATGAATTACTAACAAATAATGTATATATCATAAGATAATCAAGATTTCAAAACATCAAACCTTGATAAATGTGTGAATCAGAGTTTTAGCCCCACTAAAACCATCTTCTTTGTTAATATATTTTTATGTTCGAAGCAAAACCAGTGAGAAATTCGATCTTCTGTACAACCTCTTTTACAACAACACTCTCTTTCTCTCTTAATAAACATGGAATATTGGTGGAATTTCCACTACCACAACAATGATTCAAATGTTGCAATGAGTTGGATTCCTCAATGTCATTAATAAATTTAGAAATGTTTTCCTTATTCCTCCGATATAATTTTCCACAAGCATTCCGTGACATTCTTTCCAATATGAATTCTATCAAACACGTGAGCTACTTGTAGGTGCTCATATTATGGATCCAACTAAATTGGTAAGAGTATCATTTAAAACCTCATGGAAGCTGACCATTATGACTTTTGAGAAGTATCAATGAAATATTATTTTTTATTAATCAAGTTAAGTATGGAAATCTAAAAATAAATACAAGTGACAGAGAAACAAGTAACTACAAACAATTGCGTACCATGGATCTTCTAAAATGTATTTTTCCATAGTTAAGGCTTCATTCTTCGTGGTTTTTTCCCACTCTCTTCCTTCCCATTAAATTCATTTTTTTTCGGTAATTCGATACCTATGGTCCTTATGGAGAAAATTCCTAAACTCATTGTACACCTCCTTTCCTAAACTTCTTTAACATCCATATATTATTACTAGACATGCATATTTTCCCTTGATTTGAATCCCTACAAGTTATGGAATAGTGTTAATATATAGAATTCCAAAAATTAAAAAAGAGGTTCAATAATAAATGATACATAGATATACATTAGAAAATTACATACCACAAAAATGTGTAAGACTGAGTGCATTGTGAATTTTCCATGTAAGTATTCCATGGAACTAAAATTGTTTTTGGCTTATAGGTTTGGAGATGGCGTACATACTGATTCCAGCTCATAATTTTGAAAGTTCATCTATACAAGGCTCAAGATATACATCCATATCTTTAACTTGGTTCTTACCTAGTAATTATTTGAAAAGTAACATACATAATTAATAAGTTCTTGTACATGCAATAATGAAAAAAAAGAGTGCTTATATTGCGTTAACATTCTTAAAAATAAGACCTAGAACAATTAATGCCAACATGACGTGCTCCCTTTTTATTGTCATCCACAGAGGAAGGTTATTGTTTATAACAAAAACTATCCAAATTGAGTAATTGGTTCTAATCTCTCCAAATGGATTGACACCATCAACTGTCATTAAAATTATAACATTACGTGGTTCTTCTTTAAAAATTTCCCATCTTTACTCAATGTCTCTAAATAGAGAACCATCTCAAGGCATTCAAATGACACCATCTTCACTTCTTTGTTGTGGTAGCATGGTAATCCATAATTTTTGCAATGTTTTTACGCCTAAAAAATTGTTGATATTGGGATATGGCGAAGAAATTTTGGGGGCACCTTATTTGTTACCTAATCGGTATGATATCTACTAATTCCACATTCAGGGAACTCACGTTTTTATGCATGTTGTTCGCAATATATAATATGATCATTAGAACATGCATCAATTGTGTTATACTCCATTCCTAAATATTTAGAATGACACACATTTCTTTGTATGTGCGAGGTAAAGTATTTGATAGTAGTAGAAGAGTATCACCTAACAATCTACAAAACAAAACAAATTAATGAAAAAATCATAAATACTAGCTTATATGCTACAATGATAAATAAAAAACAAACAATTGCAATTACATATAGATAAATCTTGCATACCTTAACAACTCCATCATTCCCGTGTTTGAATTACCATTCATTATCTTCAAGTTGACTAGCAAGAAAAGAGAAGAGAGAGGACTTTCCTTTGAGTATTTGTATAATGATTTTTTTCCTTATCAATAAGTGGTACACCATGAATATTTTCTTAGATCTCATCTGCAAGTGCATTCTCATCCGTGGAAACACATGTGTCATGGATAAAACTATTTATCCCTTCATTCTCAGTAATATTGTGGTCATTTTATTCTCATGTATCAATCTCAATTTCATAAGCTTCACCATCTCTAGTATGAATTGTAGTGTGTGGATTTCCAAGCATTGGTGGTCTTTTCTATGCAATAATTTTGGAAAAATATATCCAATTAGTATAAAAATAGACATAAATATTAATATTATTGAAAAATGAGAAAAAAATGATTTTTATATCTTACCAAGGGATGATATTCTTTTCCACCTTCCAAGTTCCTATTCTCTAAGCAATATTTCATGGTTTTTTCCTTAGCAACATTTCTTATTTTTATCCCTTTGCATTGCAATGTACAAGGGAAATAACATTTTCCATCACTGATTATATCTTCAACATTAATGCCTTGATTCTGATCATATGTTTTACCATGGATGCTTCTATCACTGAATATATAATCAATAACTTCTTGCATAACAACATCTCATTCATATCTACTAGCATATTGATGGACTAACATTGTTCTCTATATGGACTAACATTGTTCTCTATATCAATAAAATACCTTATTAAACCACTAGTACACTAAGAAGAAATATAGAGAAATCATTAATCCAATCAAAATAAATTAATTCAAGGGATAATCTCATTATTCCACAAGAAAATTTACCTCTAATTAGAGTTCTCCTCCCTCCAAAATCCTTCGAAAATGTATTCTTTTGTTCCGTCTGAAACTATTTTTAATCTCGCTGAATTAAGCAAAAAAAAAAAACATTTGGCGGCAGGTTGTTTAAGTGACGACCACCAATTTTTTTCATTGATCGACGTGTTAAGGAGCACGCCACTTAAGAAACTCCCCATGGCATCTCTTAGGTGACACTCTATGACATCGTTTAAGTGACAACCTGGTGAGTCGCCTAAGTGATGTACTCCTTAACACGTTGTTTAAACAATGTTACATTGGATTTTTTCGATAAAATCTTGCCGAGTTGATGTATTTCCGATGTTAAGAACTAATTTTTAACTTTAAATGCCAGTCTAAATGTTGAATTTGGACTCCAAATGTAGTAGTGGCCTTTGTGACATCCAATCTACAGTCAAGTGTCATAGGTAGGTCTCCTTTGTGGAGAAAGTAGAAAGTACAATATGGTATCCTTTTATTTATGTAGGAAATACAATAGCATGACAACATGTTTTTGTGAATGAAATTGGAATCATGAAATGGTGATCTTGAGGGATTTTTTTATAGGCACAAGAGTGGTCAAGAGAAATATATAGATCCAATGTGTATGCCCTCCATCTCCTTGACCTCTTAGTGGAGAAATTAGAGTTTTGTCAGTTAGATTTGTTATTGGTTTCAACCATGTTAAGGGTTGCGTCCTCTTTTAGCCACTACTTCACAAGGGAAGTGGGAAATGACAAAATTTAACTTAAAAATAACCTTTTGGGACTAGGTTGTGCCTTTTGGGGCCATAGTAGCAACCAAGGTTGCACTTTTCGAGGGAAAATTAGTGACCTTTATGATATGGTCAATCTTGTTGTTTGAGTTTTAATGTTTTGGTATTTTTATCACTTCCTACTATCATATGGATGGTATGGGGTGGAAAATGGTGTTCATACTACCAGTTATGATGCATAATGATGATGAAACTGATGACAAGGAAGGTGATAAATTTTTGGCTATTAACATATTGGTACCTAATGTGCAAGGTTAGGAGCTCATCGTATAGATGCAATGCATCATAGGAATTTCATAATTTTAGGAGAAAAAAATGGCACTAGGACAAGAGACCGGGACCAAAAGGGAGAGGACTTGCCCTCCCAAGGGATTACAAAGGCCCATACCTACATAAAAACCACTCAAATAGGTGAGGTGTATATAATATCATATATAGACAGGGTAAGCATACCCATGCTTGTAACAATGTCTTAATATAATATGGGATCTAGGTTGAGAGGGGCCTGATCAATACATGAATAACTGCTAGATACAATACATTATGAGGGTTAAAAAGGCACACATTTGAATACATATTCATGGTTAGAGAAGGGATGATATGAAGTACACAGGTTGGAACAATGGCATCCCAACGAGATGATAGATCATATTAACTTAGAATCCCTACCAAAATTGAAGGGGCCCAAGATATGGAAAGAGTAAAGAGTGATGTAAATCCTCACAGGTGACTCAAATAACTGAAAGATTGAGCCAAACAGGGCCATGGAACTGCAACTAAAACTAGATCACTGTCACTAATGCATCTCGGATACCATAGGAATCATGTGACCGAAGGGCTTCTAAAGAGACTTGAAATTGGAGGGAGTCAAGGATATTCTAGGTCTTTGACCAATCTGGATAAGGGAACTATCAACCTGTATGATTCTCAACATTGTGATAATGAGTTGGATTCAAGCACGTAAGAAACAATCAATCTGAGGGGAAATGAGGTCTCCCTTTAGTGAGTCCAAGGGAACCCATCACTAGTGGTTATGGGGCCAAGGTACACGGTGCCTCTAGGTCTATCCTCTAGAATATATTGTTATGTAATACTCCTGGTTTTGACTTGGAATTTATTAAATGAAATCATGTAAATGATGTAAATATTCTAGTATGGATTCCTAGTGTAGAGCTCAAGTCCAAGGCCTGACTAGTGAAAATCTAGGCATGTATGATGTAAATATTTAATTATGGACCATGCGGTTGGATTATCATGCCAATTCGAATGCTATGTAAATATTATGTTAAAAAATAATAAAATGGTCTAAGATGGCCATGTAAAGAGAACTAAAGGGGATATGATTCCACTATAGGGGAAGAGGAAGGGGGGGGGTATGGGAGATTAAATCCTCTATTGCGAAGTGTGAACCTTAGAACTCATCCATTGCTTCCATGTGCTTCAAATGAGCCAGTTACTCCCTTTTTTATGTTTTACCCAATCATTAAATGCATGTGTGAGGTTGGTGGGGAAAGTCTCCTCATGTAGTTATGGAAGCATGGGATGAATATACTTCCATGACTATTGTAAGAGTATTCTATCCCATGTTCATAAGTTATGTAAATTTTCTTTTCCTCCATTCTCTCATCTTTTGGAAAGTCTATTATCCATTATTCATTATGTATATTTTTACTAGCAGTTTAGACCTACCTAGAATTATCATTTTTGTTGTTCATTACCAATTACTAGAATGTGCATACCCATAAATTTGAATTTAGATCCAAAGTTGTAGATTTGTGAGAATTATATGGTTGTAGGTGAGCATAGAGGTTGGGAAATCTAGGGACCCATACCCATTGAGTTTTGCTACTTTGGAATGCTTGAGAAGCCACAAATTAAGGATAGATGTGGTTCTCCAAGATCATATAGCAGGTTGGACTCCTTCTACGCACACACTGGAATCACTTAGAAAGATGGATCGCCTGAGGGAGCTGTTGATCGGTGAAGGGGATTCTTGATTCATAAGGGTGTTGTGTGGCACATGTATTGTTGGATCCAAGGTTGTGATGGTTGAGTGAGATTCATATAGATCCCTGTATGAGCATTTTTCTAATCATAGAGAGTAGAATGAGTTGCGGGATGAGAGAGAGAATCCTTTAAGAGTTCCCCTCACCATGGTAGCCTCAAAGCCCAGCTTGGGGGTGGCCTCTCAATAGAAAGAGTATATGCCGGACTAAGTGCCTAGGGTTGGGTGGAAAATCACTCTTACACAACTAGTTGCTTGGATCTTCTTTGTTTAAAGATAAGTATTCTCTTTGTATTTCAATGTCTGTAATGATTAAATATTTTATGCATGTGTTGAATATGATGTATATGCACGTGTGTTGTGGGTAGAGTTTATTTCTATTGTATTTTTATTTATATATCTACACAAACATTTTAAATATTATTATGAATTTGGTATTATGCCATGGGGAGAAATTTAGAAGCTTGGGATTCATAAATCTCCCCTCTGTTATTTCAAGAGATGGATGGGGATGTTACATAGTGATATCAAAGCTATTAGTTGTAGCACAGGGGTGTATAGGCCAAACTCCACAATTATAGACATAAAATAAGATAAAAAATGCACTAGAAGTGTTAATAAAAGTTTTAATAAAAATTCATAGTTTTTAATTGTTAGAAAGCATTTTAATAGAACCATGAGTTAAATCTATGTTCTGCTAAGAATCCATGGTTTTTAATTGTTAGAAAGTAATTTAATACAACCATGAGTTAAATCTATGTTCTACTAACATGATATTGGTTTAAGGAAATTTGTAGTGGGAGGAAATCACTATTAATATATTTATATTTTATTAATAAAATTTTAAATATCTATAGATATCTAGATAAGATATTTTATGAGTTTAAAAGTTATTTTAACATATCATAAAATGTTATTGTTTTGTATACCTATTCATATAAGTTATCTCGTTGAAAAAGAAGAGACCCTATACAAATTTAATATTCTTATTTCTTATCTAAATAACCATTATATGTTAATGTTAAATTAGATTCATTTTAACTTATATTTATAAAAAATACCTTTTTATCATATAATTTATCAATTTAAACTAATCAAAACACTCAAATTACTTGACAATTTGGAAAAATACAATTTTACCTTTTATTAAAATATTTATATTTGCTTCATAACATTATTTTTATAAATTTTTTTTTAAATTTCTAAATATAACACTTTTATATCATATATGTATACATATCAATATTTCATTATTCATAATTATATTTAACTAACTTATTAACTAGCATAGATCCATTTTAAATCCATATTTATCAAGTACCAAGAGCTGAGAGGGATCCAATTTCTTGAAGTGTATTTCTTTTTAAAATTTAAACTCAAGAAATTTGATCTCTCTTGATTGATAGAAAATTCTTGCGTTTAAATTGGAAGGGGCGCTGGAAGTAGTATCGCTCGGCAATTGGGCTCAGAAGCTCCCTGGCAGAACTTGCCATGTTGAGCTTGTTGCAGTTCAAAACGCTTGCAACTCCATGTCTCCAACTGCATATTATTCTTCTTGATCATGAACAAAATATTCTCCATAAAAGTATACTTTATGGGCCATCCTCTTGGATCAAATCTAACAACAAATGGCCAACCTACTCTACCTGGTACCTTTGACAAAATACATGTTCACATTGACTTAAAAGTACGTAGGGCTCTAGATTTGGCTCATACTTATTAGTATTAATCATGATAAATCCACTTTCATGATCGATAACCATCCTTTCATCACCTTTCATCAACAATCTATACTGCCTCACCTTAAATATAACCACTTTAAAGGATTTAAAGTCTATATACAATATGTCTTCAAAATATCCATAGTACCTCAAATCCGATGTGACCGGATGCATATCACCCTTGTGGAAAATATTAGTAACCTGGAAAATCATAGTTATCCCACTATCACATGTTTTCCCCCCATCATCCAACTGTTTGGTGCGATATTTTCTGCCATTACACCATATAGCCTTATGGTGTTTCACTTGCATGCTCAACATGTTATAAATGGATTGTCAGGAATTGGTAACTATGTAAAATATACTTTGGGGATTAAAAAAAAAGGGATTTGAAATGTAAAAAAAAGTTAGATATTGCTTACATTTCTATCTTTTGCACCATATTCTATATCAATTTCCTACATGGGAAAATATGTATTATGATCCAAATAAACTTTTTTGATTAACTCTGCCACCCTATTACATTATAAGGCATGGTAAAATTGTTGGCATATTTCTATCCATATCTTTATCCAATCAAGATTATGTGCAACATATAAATTAATTGCATCCCACTCTATACTACCTAGAACAATGACCAAAAACATATTTAGTTAACCAACCAAGCTACTGACCAATCTACCAAAAGCATGTACAACGATATTAAATACAACACAATCTTTTACCTTTGACTTTTGTCCATCTACCTTTCCCCCAAAACATATCCCCTTTAAACTTGTTGGTGGAATTGGCATCCCAAAGGAGCGACACATCCATATCACCCACTACTTGGGGTAAGTACTCACTAAAATATATAGTAGATTGATATAGCATGTTTCCTTCAACCATTGAGCCTTCTGGAAGTGATATTTGTCTAACAAAGTCCTTCGATGATTTTAATTTCCTCTCCACCAACTGCATTGATCTTGTGTGTACGAGTCCACATATTTCAATTTCTTCCACTAAGTGTATGAGGTAGTTTTCTGTGCATTGAAAATTGTTGGAGGTAGATACTTTTTCATCTCACACATTAGTTGGGGAATTTCTCTTTTCCAATACTTGATATCTTCTTTATGTATTTATTTAGATGAAAACCACCTACAAGTGAAAATAAATTTTATGTGTCAACATCAAAATATATATTGAATTCAAAGCAAGTATTGACAGTGTAAACAATCAATAATTCAACTATAACTTTTTACATACCTCATGTACTTGCCGATATCATATATAAATTTATTTATGTTTTTGTCAAAGCTATTAGACACATGGGGGGTTCACTAGGTAGGAAATATTATAGCACATGAGTTCATATTGGGGGATTCAATATTCTAAAAAATTGAAATAATAGATTGGCTAGTATATAAAAGTCAAGGGGTATTTTTAATATATTAAAAGCATATAGATATTAGGGGGGGTTTATAATTATGTATCTGGGGGATTGATTAGGGTACTAGGGAATTTGAATTGGTACTTTATGTATGATGTTGGTTTAAAGATGAATATGTGTGAAGTCATATTAGTGTTTGAATAAATATGTTCTATGTGTGAAGATGGTGTGAATCCAATTGTGTTTGGATTCAGAGTGGTGTTGGAATAGGTATGATTTGTGAGTGAATGTGGTGGAAATTTGATTGGAATGGCTATTTATGAATTCAACATGTCTTCAGAGGGTTATTCCCTATCTTGAAATAGTTTATTTGACTAAGATTTCATGTTTCACCTTACAAGGTTACTAGATATTATAATATTTGTGCCATGTCACCATACCAAGGGTAAAGATATAAAGGAGTGTTAAAAATTTAATGGGAAAAGTGGATACATAAGATATCTGGTTAAAATAAGGGTTTTTTAAATTGGAAAGGT
Organism: Larix kaempferi; assembly: GCA_027924585.1. Lineage (NCBI taxonomy): Eukaryota > Viridiplantae > Streptophyta > Pinopsida > Pinales > Pinaceae > Larix > Larix kaempferi. The sequence continues at coordinate 11,063,839 of BSBM01000344.1, forward strand.
ATATTTGGATGGGGGTTCAAAAAAAGGATTTTGGAGGCATTCCTTAATATCTAGTGAAATTAGGGGTATTCTTTAATATCCTATGATTGCTCGTACTATTCCATAGGTTCATAGAGTGAACCCCCCAAGATTAGGCAGAGCTAGAGGTAGAACATACTACAATAAGGACACAACGTGTATTACTAACAAATAAGGTATATATCATTACATATAATTAGAATAGATATAAACATGAATTACTAACAAATAATGTATATATCATAAGATAATCAAGATTTCAAAACATCAAACCTTGATAAATGTGTGAATCAGAGTTTTAGCCCCACTAAAACCATCTTCTTTGTTAATATATTTTTATGTTCGAAGCAAAACCAGTGAGAAATTCGATCTTCTGTACAACCTCTTTTACAACAACACTCTCTTTCTCTCTTAATAAACATGGAATATTGGTGGAATTTCCACTACCACAACAATGATTCAAATGTTGCAATGAGTTGGATTCCTCAATGTCATTAATAAATTTAGAAATGTTTTCCTTATTCCTCCGATATAATTTTCCACGAGCATTCCGTGACATTCTTTCCAATATGAATTCTATCAAACACGTGAGCTACTTGTAGGTGCTCATATTATGGATCCAACTAAATTGGTAAGAGTATCATTTAAAACCTCATGGAAGCTGACCATTATGACTTTTGAGAAGTATCAATGAAATATTATTTTTTATTAATCAAGTTAAGTATGGAAATCTAAAAATAAATACAAGTGACAGAGAAACAAGTAACTACAAACAATTGCGTACCATGGATCTTCTAAAATGTATTTTTCCATAGTTAAGGCTTCATTCTTCGTGGTTTTTTCCCACTCTCTTCCTTCCCATTAAATTCATTTTTTTTCGGTAATTCGATACCTATGGTCCTTATGGAGAAAATTCCTAAACTCATTGTACACCTCCTTTCCTAAACTTCTTTAACATCCATATATTATTACTAGACATGCATATTTTCCCTTGATTTGAATCCCTACAAGTTATGGAATAGTGTTAATATATAGAATTCCAAAAATTAAAAAAGAGGTTCAATAATAAATGATACATAGATATACATTAGAAAATTACATACCACAAAAATGTGTAAGACTGAGTGCATTGTGAATTTTCCATGTAAGTATTCCATGGAACTAAAATTGTTTTTGGCTTATAGGTTTGGAGATGGCGTACATACTGATTCCAGCTCATAATTTTGAAAGTTCATCTATACAAGGCTCAAGATATACATCCATATCTTTAACTTGGTTCTTACCTAGTAATTATTTGAAAAGTAACATACATAATTAATAAGTTCTTGTACATGCAATAATGAAAAAAAAGAGTGCTTATATTGCGTTAACATTCTTAAAAATAAGACCTAGAACAATTAATGCCAACATGACGTGCTCCCTTTTTATTGTCATCCACAGAGGAAGGTTATTGTTTATAACAAAAACTATCCAAATTGAGTAATTGGTTCTAATCTCTCCAAATGGATTGACACCATCAACTGTCATTAAAATTATAACATTACGTGGTTCTTCTTTAAAAATTTCCCATCTTTACTCAATGTCTCTAAATAGAGAACCATCTCAAGGCATTCAAATGACACCATCTTCACTTCTTTGTTGTGGTAGCATGGTAATCCATAATTTTTGCAATGTTTTTACGCCTAAAAAATTGTTGATATTGGGATATGGCGAAGAAATTTTGGGGGCACCTTATTTGTTACCTAATCGGTATGATATCTACTAATTCCACATTCAGGGAACTCACGTTTTTATGCATGTTGTTCGCAATATATAATATGATCATTAGAACATGCATCAATTGTGTTATACTCCATTCCTAAATATTTAGAATGACACACATTTCTTTGTATGTGCGAGGTAAAGTATTTGATAGTAGTAGAAGAGTATCACCTAACAATCTACAAAACAAAACAAATTAATGAAAAAATCATAAATACTAGCTTATATGCTACAATGATAAATAAAAAACAAACAATTGCAATTACATATAGATAAATCTTGCATACCTTAACAACTCCATCATTCCCGTGTTTGAATTACCATTCATTATCTTCAAGTTGACTAGCAAGAAAAGAGAAGAGAGAGGACTTTCCTTTGAGTATTTGTATAATGATTTTTTTTCCTTATCAATAAGTGGTACACCATGAATATTTTCTTAGATCTCATCTGCAAGTGCATTCTCATCCGTGGAAACACATGTGTCATGGATAAAACTATTTATCCCTTCATTCTCAGTAATATTGTGGTCATTTTATTCTCATGTATCAATCTCAATTTCATAAGCTTCACCATCTCTAGTATGAATTGTAGTGTGTGGATTTCCAAGCATTGGTGGTCTTTTCTATGCAATAATTTTGGAAAAATATATCCAATTAGTATAAAAATAGACATAAATATTAATATTATTGAAAAATGAGAAAAAAATGATTTTTATATCTTACCAAGGGATGATATTCTTTTCCACCTTCCAAGTTCCTATTCTCTAAGCAATATTTCATGGTTTTTTCCTTAGCAACATTTCTTATTTTTATCCCTTTGCATTGCAATGTACAAGGGAAATAACATTTTCCATCACTGATTATATCTTCAACATTAATGCCTTGATTCTGATCATATGTTTTACCATGGATGCTTCTATCACTGAATATATAATCAATAACTTCTTGCATAACAACATCTCATTCATATCTACTAGCATATTGATGGACTAACATTGTTCTCTATATGGACTAACATTGTTCTCTATATCAATAAAATACCTTATTAAACCACTAGTACACTAAGAAGAAATATAGAGAAATCATTAATCCAATCAAAATAAATTAATTCAAGGGATAATCTCATTATTCCACAAGAAAATTTACCTCTAATTAGAGTTCTCCTCCCTCCAAAATCCTTCGAAAATGTATTCTTTTGTTCCGTCTGAAACTATTTTTAATCTCGCTGAATTAAGCAAAAAAAAAAACATTTGGCGGCAGGTTGTTTAAGTGACGACCACCAATTTTTTTCATTGATCGACGTGTTAAGGAGCACGCCACTTAAGAAACTCCCCATGGCATCTCTTAGGTGACACTCTATGACATCGTTTAAGTGACAACCTGGTGAGTCGCCTAAGTGATGTACTCCTTAACACGTTGTTTAAACAATGTTACATTGGATTTTTTCGATAAAATCTTGCCGAGTTGATGTATTTCCGATGTTAAGAACTAATTTTTAACTTTAAATGCCAGTCTAAATGTTGAATTTGGACTCCAAATGTAGTAGTGGCCTTTGTGACATCCAATCTACAGTCAAGTGTCATAGGTAGGTCTCCTTTGTGGAGAAAGTAGAAAGTACAATATGGTATCCTTTTATTTATGTAGGAAATACAATAGCATGACAACATGTTTTTGTGAATGAAATTGGAATCATGAAATGGTGATCTTGAGGGATTTTTTTATAGGCACAAGAGTGGTCAAGAGAAATATATAGATCCAATGTGTATGCCCTCCATCTCCTTGATCTCTTAGTGGAGAAATTAGAGTTTTGTCAGTTAGATTTGTTATTGGTTTCAACCATGTTAAGGGTTGCGTCCTCTTTTAGCCACTACTTCACAAGGGAAGTGGGAAATGACAAAATTTAACTTAAAAATAACCTTTTGGGACTAGGTTGTGCCTTTTGGGGCCATAGTAGCAACCAAGGTTGCACTTTTCGAGGGAAAATTAGTGACCTTTATGATATGGTCAATCTTGTTGTTTGAGTTTTAATGTTTTGGTATTTTTATCACTTCCTACTATCATATGGATGGTATGGGGTGGAAAATGGTGTTCATACTACCAGTTATGATGCATAATGATGATGAAACTGATGACAAGGAAGGTGATAAATTTTTGGCTATTAACATATTGGTACCTAATGTGCAAGGTTAGGAGCTCATCGTATAGATGCAATGCATCATAGGAATTTCATAATTTTAGGAGAAAAAAATGGCACTAGGACAAGAGACCGGGACCAAAAGGGAGAGGACTTGCCCTCCCAAGGGATTACAAAGGCCCATACCTACATAAAAACCACTCAAATAGGTGAGGTGTATATAATATCATATATAGACAGGGTAAGCATACCCATGCTTGTAACAATGTCTTAATATAATATGGGATCTAGGTTGAGAGGGGCCTGATCAATACATGAATAACTGCTAGATACAATACATTATGAGGGTTAAAAAGGCACACATTTGAATACATATTCATGGTTAGAGAAGGGATGATATGAAGTACACAGGTTGGAACAATGGCATCCCAACGAGATGATAGATCATATTAACTTAGAATCCCTACCAAAATTGAAGGGGCCCAAGATATGGAAAGAGTAAAGAGTGATGTAAATCCTCACAGGTGACTCAAATAACTGAAAGATTGAGCCAAACAGGGCCATGGAACTGCAACTAAAACTAGATCACTGTCACTAATGCATCTCGGATACCATAGGAATCATGTGACCGAAGGGCTTCTAAAGAGACTTGAAATTGGAGGGAGTCAAGGATATTCTAGGTCTTTGACCAATCTGGATAAGGGAACTATCAACCTGTATGATTCTCAACATTGTGATAATGAGTTGGATTCAAGCACGTAAGAAACAATCAATCTGAGGGGAAATGAGGTCTCCCTTTAGTGAGTCCAAGGGAACCCATCACTAGTGGTTATGGGGCCAAGGTACACGGTGCCTCTAGGTCTATCCTCTAGAATATATTGTTATGTAATACTCCTGGTTTTGACTTGGAATTTATTAAATGAAATCATGTAAATGATGTAAATATTCTAGTATGGATTCCTAGTGTAGAGCTCAAGTCCAAGGCCTGACTAGTGAAAATCTAGGCATGTATGATGTAAATATTTAATTATGGACCATGCGGTTGGATTATCATGCCAATTCGAATGCTATGTAAATATTATGTTAAAAAATAATAAAATGGTCTAAGATGGCCATGTAAAGAGAACTAAAGGGGATATGATTCCACTATAGGGGAAGAGGAAGGGGGGGGGTATGGGAGATTAAATCCTCTATTGCGAAGTGTGAACCTTAGAACTCATCCATTGCTTCCATGTGCTTCAAATGAGCCAGTTACTCCCTTTTTTATGTTTTACCCAATCATTAAATGCATGTGTGAGGTTGGTGGGGAAAGTCTCCTCATGTAGTTATGGAAGCATGGGATGAATATACTTCCATGACTATTGTAAGAGTATTCTATCCCATGTTCATAAGTTATGTAAATTTTCTTTTCCTCCATTCTCTCATCTTTTGGAAAGTCTATTATCCATTATTCATTATGTATATTTTTACTAGCAGTTTAGACCTACCTAGAATTATCATTTTTGTTGTTCATTACCAATTACTAGAATGTGCATACCCATAAATTTGAATTTAGATCCAAAGTTGTAGATTTGTGAGAATTATATGGTTGTAGGTGAGCATAGAGGTTGGGAAATCTAGGGACCCATACCCATTGAGTTTTGCTACTTTGGAATGCTTGAGAAGCCACAAATTAAGGATAGATGTGGTTCTCCAAGATCATATAGCAGGTTGGACTCCTTCTACGCACACACTGGAATCACTTAGAAAGATGGATCGCCTGAGGGAGCTGTTGATCGGTGAAGGGGATTCTTGATTCATAAGGGTGTTGTGTGGCACATGTATTGTTGGATCCAAGGTTGTGATGGTTGAGTGAGATTCATATAGATCCCTGTATGAGCATTTTTCTAATCATAGAGAGTAGAATGAGTTGCGGGATGAGAGAGAGAATCCTTTAAGAGTTCCCCTCACCATGGTAGCCTCAAAGCCCAGCTTGGGGGTGGCCTCTCAATAGAAAGAGTATATGCCGGACTAAGTGCCTAGGGTTGGGTGGAAAATCACTCTTACACAACTAGTTGCTTGGATCTTCTTTGTTTAAAGATAAGTATTCTCTTTGTATTTCAATGTCTGTAATGATTAAATATTTTATGCATGTGTTGAATATGATGTATATGCACGTGTGTTGTGGGTAGAGTTTATTTCTATTGTATTTTTATTTATATATCTACACAAACATTTTAAATATTATTATGAATTTGGTATTATGCCATGGGGAGAAATTTAGAAGCTTGGGATTCATAAATCTCCCCTCTGTTATTTCAAGAGATGGATGGGGATGTTACATAGTGATATCAAAGCTATTAGTTGTAGCACAGGGGTGTATAGGCCAAACTCCACAATTATAGACATAAAATAAAATAAAAAATGCACTAGAAGTGTTAATAAAAGTTTTAATAAAAATTCATAGTTTTTAATTGTTAGAAAGCATTTTAATAGAACCATGAGTTAAATCTATGTTCTGCTAAGAATCCATGGTTTTTAATTGTTAGAAAGTAATTTAATACAACCATGAGTTAAATCTATGTTCTACTAACAGGATATTGGTTTAAGGAAATTTGTAGTGGGAGGAAATCACTATTAATATATTTATATTTTATTAATAAAATTTTAAATATCTATAGATATCTAGATAAGATATTTTATGAGTTTAAAAGTTATTTTAACATATCATAAAATGTTATTGTTTTGTATACCTATTCATATAAGTTATCTCGTTGAAAAAGAAGAGACCCTATACAAATTTAATATTCTTATTTCTTATCTAAATAACCATTATATGTTAATGTTAAATTAGATTCATTTTAACTTATATTTATAAAAAATACCTTTTTATCATATAATTTATCAATTTAAACTAATCATAACACTCAAATTACTTGACAATTTGGAAAAATACAATTTTACCTTTTATTAAAATATTTATATTTGCTTCATAACATTATTTTTATAATTTTTTTTTTAAATTTCTAAATATAACACTTTTATATCATATATGTATACATATCAATATTTCATTATTCATAATTATATTTAACTAACTTATTAACTAGCATAGATCCATTTTAAATCCATATTTATCAAGTACCAAGAGCTGAGAGGGATCCAATTTCTTGAAGTGTATTTCTTTTTAAAATTTAAACTCAAGAAATTTGATCTCTCTTGATTGATAGAAAATTCTTGCGTTTAAATTGGAAGGGGCGCTGGAAGTAGTATCGCTCGGCAATTGGGCTCAGAAGCTCCCTGGCAGAACTTGCCATGTTGAGCTTGTTGCAGTTCAAAACGCTTGCAACTCCATGTCTCCAACTGCATATTATTCTTCTTGATCATGAACAAAATATTCTCCATAAAAGTATACTTTATGGGCCATCCTCTTGGATCAAATCTAACAACAAATGGCCAACCTACTCTACCTGGTACCTTTGACAAAATACATGTTCACATTGACTTAAAAGTACGTAGGGCTCTAGATTTGGCTCATACTTATTAGTATTAATCATGATAAATCCACTTTCATGATCGATAACCATCCTTTCATCACCTTTCATCAACAATCTATACTGCCTCACCTTAAATATAACCACTTTAAAGGATTTAAAGTCTATATACAATATGTCTTCAAAATATCCATAGTACCTCAAATCCGATGTGACCGGATGCATATCACCCTTGTGGAAAATATTAGTAACCTGGAAAATCATAGTTATCCCACTATCACATGTTTTCCCCCCATCATCCAACTGTTTGGTGCAATATTTTCTGCCATTACACCATATAGCCTTATGGTGTTTCACTTGCATGCTCAACATGTTATAAATGGATTGTCAGGAATTGGTAACTATGTAAAATATACTTTGGGGATTAAAAAAAAAGGGATTTGAAATGTAAAAAAAAGTTAGATATTGCTTACATTTCTATCTTTTGCACCATATTCTATATCAATTTCCTACATGGGAAAATATGTATTATGATCCAAATAAACTTTTTTGATTAACTCTGCCACCCTATTACATTATAAGGCATGGTAAAATTGTTGGCATATTTCTATCCATATCTTTATCCAATCAAGATTATGTGCAACATATAAATTAATTGCATCCCACTCTATACTACCTAGAACAATGACCAAAAACATATTTAGTTAACCAACCAAGCTACTGACCAATCTACCAAAAGCATGTACAACGATATTAAATACAACACAATCTTTTACCTTTGACTTTTGTCCATCTACCTTTCCCCCAAAACATATCCCCTTTAAACTTGTTGGTGGAATTGGCATCCCAAAGGAGCGACACATCCATATCACCCACTACTTGGGGTAAGTACTCACTAAAATATATAGTAGATTGATATAGCATGTTTCCTTCAACCATTGAGCCTTCTGGAAGTGATATTTGTCTAACAAAGTCCTTCGATGATTTTAATTTCCTCTCCACCAACTGCATTGATCTTGTGTGTACGAGTCCACATATTTCAATTTCTTCCACTAAGTGTATGAGGTAGTTTTCTGTGCATTGAAAATTGTTGGAGGTAGATACTTTTTCATCTCACACATTAGTTGGGGAATTTCTCTTTTCCAATACTTGATATCTTCTTTATGTATTTATTTAGATGAAAACCACCTACAAGTGAAAATAAATTTTATGTGTCAACATCAAAATATATATTGAATTCAAAGCAAGTATTGACAGTGTAAACAATCAATAATTCAACTATAACTTTTTACATACCTCATGTACTTGCCGATATCATATATAAATTTATTTATGTTTTTGTCAAAGCTATTAGACACATGGGGGGTTCACTAGGTAGGAAATATTATAGCACATGAGTTCATATTGGGGGATTCAATATTCTAAAAAATTGAAATAATAGATTGGCTAGTATATAAAAGTCAAGGGGTATTTTTAATATATTAAAAGCATATAGATATTAGGGGGGGTTTATAATTATGTATCTGGGGGATTGATTAGGGTACTAGGGAATTTGAATTGGTACTTTATGTATGATGTTGGTTTAAAGATGAATATGTGTGAAGTCATATTAGTGTTTGAATAAATATGTTCTATGTGTGAAGATGGTGTGAATCCAATTGTGTTTGGATTCAGAGTGGTGTTGGAATAGGTATGATTTGTGAGTGAATGTGGTGGAAATTTGATTGGAATGGCTATTTATGAATTCAACATGTCTTCAGAGGGTTATTCCCTATCTTGAAATAGTTTATTTGACTAAGATTTCATGTTTCACCTTACAAGGTTACTAGATATTATAATATTTGTGCCATGTCACCATACCAAGGGTAAAGATATAAAGGAGTGTTAAAAATTTAATGGGAAAAGTGGATACATAAGATATCTGGTTAAAATAAGGGTTTTTTAAATTGGAAAGGTATATTTGGATGGGGGTTCAAAAAAAGGATTTTGGAGGCATTCCTTAATATCTAGTGAAATTAGGGGTATTCTTTAATATCCTATGATTGCTCGTACTATTCCATAGGTTCATAGAGTGAACCCCCCAAGATTAGGCAGAGCTAGAGGTAGAACATACTACAATAAGGACACAACGTGTATTACTAACAAATAAGGTATATATCATTACATATAATTAGAATAGATATAAACATGAATTACTAACAAATAATGTATATATCATAAGATAATCAAGATTTCAAAACATCAAACCTTGATAAATGTGTGAATCAGAGTTTTAGCCCCACTAAAACCATCTTCTTTGTTAATATATTTTTATGTTCGAAGCAAAACCAGTGAGAAATTCGATCTTCTGTACAACCTCTTTTACAACAACACTCTCTTTCTCTCTTAATAAACATGGAATATTGGTGGAATTTCCACTACCACAACAATGATTCAAATGTTGCAATGAGTTGGATTCCTCAATGTCATTAATAAATTTAGAAATGTTTTCCTTATTCCTCCGATATAATTTTCCACAAGCATTCCGTGACATTCTTTCCAATATGAATTCTATCAAACACGTGAGCTACTTGTAGGTGCTCATATTATGGATCCAACTAAATTGGTAAGAGTATCATTTAAAACCTCATGGAAGCTGACCATTATGACTTTTGAGAAGTATCAATGAAATATTATTTTTTATTAATCAAGTTAAGTATGGAAATCTAAAAATAAATACAAGTGACAGAGAAACAAGTAACTACAAACAATTGCGTACCATGGATCTTCTAAAATGTATTTTTCCATAGTTAAGGCTTCATTCTTCGTGGTTTTTTCCCACTCTCTTCCTTCCCATTAAATTCATTTTTTTTCGGTAATTCGATACCTATGGTCCTTATGGAGAAAATTCCTAAACTCATTGTACACCTCCTTTCCTAAACTTCTTTAACATCCATATATTATTACTAGACATGCATATTTTCCCTTGATTTGAATCCCTACAAGTTATGGAATAGTGTTAATATATAGAATTCCAAAAATTAAAAAAGAGGTTCAATAATAAATGATACATAGATATACATTAGAAAATTACATACCACAAAAATGTGTAAGACTGAGTGCATTGTGAATTTTCCATGTAAGTATTCCATGGAACTAAAATTGTTTTTGGCTTATAGGTTTGGAGATGGCGTACATACTGATTCCAGCTCATAATTTTGAAAGTTCATCTATACAAGGCTCAAGATATACATCCATATCTTTAACTTGGTTCTTACCTAGTAATTATTTGAAAAGTAACATACATAATTAATAAGTTCTTGTACATGCAATAATGAAAAAAAAGAGTGCTTATATTGCGTTAACATTCTTAAAAATAAGACCTAGAACAATTAATGCCAACATGACGTGCTCCCTTTTTATTGTCATCCACAGAGGAAGGTTATTGTTTATAACAAAAACTATCCAAATTGAGTAATTGGTTCTAATCTCTCCAAATGGATTGACACCATCAACTGTCATTAAAATTATAACATTACGTGGTTCTTCTTTAAAAATTTCCCATCTTTACTCAATGTCTCTAAATAGAGAACCATCTCAAGGCATTCAAATGACACCATCTTCACTTCTTTGTTGTGGTAGCATGGTAATCCATAATTTTTGCAATGTTTTTACGCCTAAAAAATTGTTGATATTGGGATATGGCGAAGAAATTTTGGGGGCACCTTATTTGTTACCTAATCGGTATGATATCTACTAATTCCACATTCAGGGAACTCACGTTTTTATGCATGTTGTTCGCAATATATAATATGATCATTAGAACATGCATCAATTGTGTTATACTCCATTCCTAAATATTTAGAATGACACACATTTCTTTGTATGTGCGAGGTAAAGTATTTGATAGTAGTAGAAGAGTATCACCTAACAATCTACAAAACAAAACAAATTAATGAAAAAATCATAAATACTAGCTTATATGCTACAATGATAAATAAAAAACAAACAATTGCAATTACATATAGATAAATCTTGCATACCTTAACAACTCCATCATTCCCGTGTTTGAATTACCATTCATTATCTTCAAGTTGACTAGCAAGAAAAGAGAAGAGAGAGGACTTTCCTTTGAGTATTTGTATAATGATTTTTTTTCCTTATCAATAAGTGGTACACCATGAATATTTTCTTAGATCTCATCTGCAAGTGCATTCTCATCCGTGGAAACACATGTGTCATGGATAAAACTATTTATCCCTTCATTCTCAGTAATATTGTGGTCATTTTATTCTCATGTATCAATCTCAATTTCATAAGCTTCACCATCTCTAGTATGAATTGTAGTGTGTGGATTTCCAAGCATTGGTGGTCTTTTCTATGCAATAATTTTGGAAAAATATATCCAATTAGTATAAAAATAGACATAAATATTAATATTATTGAAAAATGAGAAAAAAATGATTTTTATATCTTACCAAGGGATGATATTCTTTTCCACCTTCCAAGTTCCTATTCTCTAAGCAATATTTCATGGTTTTTTCCTTAGCAACATTTCTTATTTTTATCCCTTTGCATTGCAATGTACAAGGGAAATAACATTTTCCATCACTGATTATATCTTCAACATTAATGCCTTGATTCTGATCATATGTTTTACCATGGATGCTTCTATCACTGAATATATAATCAATAACTTCTTGCATAACAACATCTCATTCATATCTACTAGCATATTGATGGACTAACATTGTTCTCTATATGGACTAACATTGTTCTCTATATCAATAAAATACCTTATTAAACCACTAGTACACTAAGAAGAAATATAGAGAAATCATTAATCCAATCAAAATAAATTAATTCAAGGGATAATCTCATTATTCCACAAGAAAATTTACCTCTAATTAGAGTTCTCCTCCCTCCAAAATCCTTCGAAAATGTATTCTTTTGTTCCGTCTGAAACTATTTTTAATCTCGCTGAATTAAGCAAAAAAAAAAAACATTTGGCGGCAGGTTGTTTAAGTGACGACCACCAATTTTTTTCATTGATCGACGTGTTAAGGAGCACGCCACTTAAGAAACTCCCCATGGCATCTCTTAGGTGACACTCTATGACATCGTTTAAGTGACAACCTGGTGAGTCGCCTAAGTGATGTACTCCTTAACACGTTGTTTAAACAATGTTACATTGGATTTTTTCGATAAAATCTTGCCGAGTTGATGTATTTCCGATGTTAAGAACTAATTTTTAACTTTAAATGCCAGTCTAAATGTTGAATTTGGACTCCAAATGTAGTAGTGGCCTTTGTGACATCCAATCTACAGTCAAGTGTCATAGGTAGGTCTCCTTTGTGGAGAAAGTAGAAAGTACAATATGGTATCCTTTTATTTATGTAGGAAATACAATAGCATGACAACATGTTTTTGTGAATGAAATTGGAATCATGAAATGGTGATCTTGAGGGATTTTTTTATAGGCACAAGAGTGGTCAAGAGAAATATATAGATCCAATGTGTATGCCCTCCATCTCCTTGATCTCTTAGTGGAGAAATTAGAGTTTTGTCAGTTAGATTTGTTATTGGTTTCAACCATGTTAAGGGTTGCGTCCTCTTTTAGCCACTACTTCACAAGGGAAGTGGGAAATGACAAAATTTAACTTAAAAATAACCTTTTGGGACTAGGTTGTGCCTTTTGGGGCCATAGTAGCAACCAAGGTTGCACTTTTCGAGGGAAAATTAGTGACCTTTATGATATGGTCAATCTTGTTGTTTGAGTTTTAATGTTTTGGTATTTTTATCACTTCCTACTATCATATGGATGGTATGGGGTGGAAAATGGTGTTCATACTACCAGTTATGATGCATAATGATGATGAAACTGATGACAAGGAAGGTGATAAATTTTTGGCTATTAACATATTGGTACCTAATGTGCAAGGTTAGGAGCTCATCGTATAGATGCAATGCATCATAGGAATTTCATAATTTTAGGAGAAAAAAATGGCACTAGGACAAGAGACCGGGACCAAAAGGGAGAGGACCTGCCCTCCCAAGGGATTACAAAGGCCCATACCTACATAAAAACCACTCAAATAGGTGAGGTGTATATAATATCATATATAGACAGGGTAAGCATACCCATGCTTGTAACAATGTCTTAATATAATATGGGATCTAGGTTGAGAGGGGCCTGATCAATACATGAATAACTGCTAGATACAATACATTATGAGGGTTAAAAAGGCACACATTTGAATACATATTCATGGTTAGAGAAGGGATGATATGAAGTACACAGGTTGGAACAATGGCATCCCAACGAGATGATAGATCATATTAACTTAGAATCCCTACCAAAATTGAAGGGGCCCAAGATATGGAAAGAGTAAAGAGTGATGTAAATCCTCACAGGTGACTCAAATAACTGAAAGATTGAGCCAAACAGGGCCATGGAACTGCAACTAAAACTAGATCACTGTCACTAATGCATCTCGGATACCATAGGAATCATGTGACCGAAGGGCTTCTAAAGAGACTTGAAATTGGAGGGAGTCAAGGATATTCTAGGTCTTTGACCAATCTGGATAAGGGAACTATCAACCTGTATGATTCTCAACATTGTGATAATGAGTTGGATTCAAGCACGTAAGAAACAATCAATCTGAGGGGAAATGAGGTCTCCCTTTAGTGAGTCCAAGGGAACCCATCACTAGTGGTTATGGGGCCAAGGTACACGGTGCCTCTAGGTCTATCCTCTAGAATATATTGTTATGTAATACTCCTGGTTTTGACTTGGAATTTATTAAATGAAATCATGTAAATGATGTAAATATTCTAGTATGGATTCCTAGTGTAGAGCTCAAGTCCAAGGCCTGACTAGTGAAAATCTAGGCATGTATGATGTAAATATTTAATTATGGACCATGCGGTTGGATTATCATGCCAATTCGAATGCTATGTAAATATTATGTTAAAAAATAATAAAATGGTCTAAGATGGCCATGTAAAGAGAACTAAAGGGGATATGATTCCACTATAGGGGAAGAGGAAGGGGGGGGGTATGGGAGATTAAATCCTCTATTGCGAAGTGTGAACCTTAGAACTCATCCATTGCTTCCATGTGCTTCAAATGAGCCAGTTACTCCCTTTTTTATGTTTTACCCAATCATTAAATGCATGTGTGAGGTTGGTGGGGAAAGTCTCCTCATGTAGTTATGGAAGCATGGGATGAATATACTTCCATGACTATTGTAAGAGTATTCTATCCCATGTTCATAAGTTATGTAAATTTTCTTTTCCTCCATTCTCTCATCTTTTGGAAAGTCTATTATCCATTATTCATTATGTATATTTTTACTAGCAGTTTAGACCTACCTAGAATTATCATTTTTGTTGTTCATTACCAATTACTAGAATGTGCATACCCATAAATTTGAATTTAGATCCAAAGTTGTAGATTTGTGAGAATTATATGGTTGTAGGTGAGCATAGAGGTTGGGAAATCTAGGGACCCATACCCATTGAGTTTTGCTACTTTGGAATGCTTGAGAAGCCACAAATTAAGGATAGATGTGGTTCTCCAAGATCATATAGCAGGTTGGACTCCTTCTACGCACACACTGGAATCACTTAGAAAGATGGATCGCCTGAGGGAGCTGTTGATCGGTGAAGGGGATTCTTGATTCATAAGGGTGTTGTGTGGCACATGTATTGTTGGATCCAAGGTTGTGATGGTTGAGTGAGATTCATATAGATCCCTGTATGAGCATTTTTCTAATCATAGAGAGTAGAATGAGTTGCGGGATGAGAGAGAGAATCCTTTAAGAGTTCCCCTCACCATGGTAGCCTCAAAGCCCAGCTTGGGGGTGGCCTCTCAATAGAAAGAGTATATGCCGGACTAAGTGCCTAGGGTTGGGTGGAAAATCACTCTTACACAACTAGTTGCTTGGATCTTCTTTGTTTAAAGATAAGTATTCTCTTTGTATTTCAATGTCTGTAATGATTAAATATTTTATGCATGTGTTGAATATGATGTATATGCACGTGTGTTGTGGGTAGAGTTTATTTCTATTGTATTTTTATTTATATATCTACACAAACATTTTAAATATTATTATGAATTTGGTATTATGCCATGGGGAGAAATTTAGAAGCTTGGGATTCATAAATCTCCCCTCTGTTATTTCAAGAGATGGATGGGGATGTTACATAGTGATATCAAAGCTATTAGTTGTAGCACAGGGGTGTATAGGCCAAACTCCACAATTATAGACATAAAATAAGATAAAAAATGCACTAGAAGTGTTAATAAAAGTTTTAATAAAAATTCATAGTTTTTAATTGTTAGAAAGCATTTTAATAGAACCATGAGTTAAATCTATGTTCTGCTAAGAATCCATGGTTTTTAATTGTTAGAAAGTAATTTAATACAACCATGAGTTAAATCTATGTTCTACTAACAGGATATTGGTTTAAGGAAATTTGTAGTGGGAGGAAATCACTATTAATATATTTATATTTTATTAATAAAATTTTAAATATCTATAGATATCTAGATAAGATATTTTATGAGTTTAAAAGTTATTTTAACATATCATAAAATGTTATTGTTTTGTATACCTATTCATATAAGTTATCTCGTTGAAAAAGAAGAGACCCTATACAAATTTAATATTCTTATTTCTTATCTAAATAACCATTATATGTTAATGTTAAATTAGATTCATTTTAACTTATATTTATAAAAAATACCTTTTTATCATATAATTTATCAATTTAAACTAATCATAACACTCAAATTACTTGACAATTTGGAAAAATACAATTTTACCTTTTATTAAAATATTTATATTTGCTTCATAACATTATTTTTATAAATTTTTTTTTAAATTTCTAAATATAACACTTTTATATCATATATGTATACATATCAATATTTCATTATTCATAATTATATTTAACTAACTTATTAACTAGCATAGATCCATTTTAAATCCATATTTATCAAGTACCAAGAGCTGAGAGGGATCCAATTTCTTGAAGTGTATTTCTTTTTAAAATTTAAACTCAAGAAATTTGATCTCTCTTGATTGATAGAAAATTCTTGCGTTTAAATTGGAAGGGGCGCTGGAAGTAGTATCGCTCGGCAATTGGGCTCAGAAGCTCCCTGGCAGAACTTGCCATGTTGAGCTTGTTGCAGTTCAAAACGCTTGCAACTCCATGTCTCCAACTGCATATTATTCTTCTTGATCATGAACAAAATATTCTCCATAAAAGTATACTTTATGGGCCATCCTCTTGGATCAAATCTAACAACAAATGGCCAACCTACTCTACCTGGTACCTTTGACAAAATACATGTTCACATTGACTTAAAAGTACGTAGGGCTCTAGATTTGGCTCATACTTATTAGTATTAATCATGATAAATCCACTTTCATGATCGATAACCATCCTTTCATCACCTTTCATCAACAATCTATACTGCCTCACCTTAAATATAACCACTTTAAAGGATTTAAAGTCTATATACAATATGTCTTCAAAATATCCATAGTACCTCAAATCCGATGTGACCGGATGCATATCACCCTTGTGGAAAATATTAGTAACCTAGAAAATCATAGTTATCCCACTATCACATGTTTTCCCCCCATCATCCAACTGTTTGGTGCAATATTTTCTGCCATTACACCATATAGCCTTATGGTGTTTCACTTGCATGCTCAACATGTTATAAATGGATTGTCAGGAATTGGTAACTATGTAAAATATACTTTGGGGATTAAAAAAAAAGGGATTTGAAATGTAAAAAAAAGTTAGATATTGCTTACATTTCTATCTTTTGCACCATATTCTATATCAATTTCTTACATGGGAAAATATGTATTATGATCCAAATAAACTTTTTTGATTAACTCTGCCACCCTATTACATTATAAGGCATGGTAAAATTGTTGGCATATTTCTATCCATATCTTTATCCAATCAAGATTATGTGCAACATATAAATTAATTGCATCCCACTCTATACTACCTAGAACAATGACCAAAAACATATTTAGTTAACCAACCAAGCTACTGACCAATCTACCAAAAGCATGTACAACGATATTAAATACAACACAATCTTTTACCTTTGACTTTTGTCCATCTACCTTTCCCCCAAAACATATCCCCTTTAAACTTGTTGGTGGAATTGGCATCCCAAAGGAGCGACACATCCATATCACCCACTACTTGGGGTAAGTACTCACTAAAATATATAGTAGATTGATATAGCATGTTTCCTTCAACCATTGAGCCTTCTGGAAGTGATATTTGTCTAACAAAGTCCTTCGATGATTTTAATTTCCTCTCCACCAACTGCATTGATCTTGTGTGTACGAGTCCACATATTTCAATTTCTTCCACTAAGTGTATGAGGTAGTTTTCTGTGCATTGAAAATTGTTGGAGGTAGATACTTTTTCATCTCACACATTAGTTGGGGAATTTCTCTTTTCCAATACTTGATATCTTCTTTATGTATTTATTTAGATGAAAACCACCTACAAGTGAAAATAAATTTTATGTGTCAACATCAAAATATATATTGAATTCAAAGCAAGTATTGACAGTGTAAACAATCAATAATTCAACTATAACTTTTTACATACCTCATGTACTTGCCGATATCATATATAAATTTATTTATGTTTTTGTCAAAGCTATTAGACACATGGGGGGTTCACTAGGTAGGAAATATTATAGCACATGAGTTCATATTGGGGGATTCAATATTCTAAAAAATTGAAATAATAGATTGGCTAGTATATAAAAGTCAAGGGGTATTTTTAATATATTAAAAGCATATAGATATTAGGGGGGGTTTATAATTATGTATCTGGGGGATTGATTAGGGTACTAGGGAATTTGAATTGGTACTTTATGTATGATGTTGGTTTAAAGATGAATATGGGTGAAGTCATATTAGTGTTTGAATAAATATGTTCTATGTGTGAAGATGGTGTGAATCCAATTGTGTTTGGATTCAGAGTGGTGTTGGAATAGGTATGATTTGTGAGTGAATGTGGTGGAAATTTGATTGGAATGGCTATTTATGAATTCAACATGTCTTCAGAGGGTTATTCCCTATCTTGAAATAGTTTATTTGACTAAGATTTCATGTTTCACCTTACAAGGTTACTAGATATTATAATATTTGTGCCATGTCACCATACCAAGGGTAAAGATATAAAGGAGTGTTAAAAATTTAATGGGAAAAGTGGATACATAAGATATCTGGTTAAAATAAGGGTTTTTTAAATTGGAAAGGTATATTTGGATGGGGGTTCAAAAAAAGGATTTTGGAGGCATTCCTTAATATCTAGTGAAATTAGGGGTATTCTTTAATATCCTATGATTGCTCGTACTATTCCATAGGTTCATAGAGTGAACCCCCCAAGATTAGGCAGAGCTAGAGGTAGAACATACTACAATAAGGACACAACGTGTATTACTAACAAATAAGGTATATATCATTACATATAATTAGAATAGATATAAACATGAATTACTAACAAATAATGTATATATCATAAGATAATCAAGATTTCAAAACATCAAACCTTGATAAATGTGTGAATCAGAGTTTTAGCCCCACTAAAACCATCTTCTTTGTTAATATATTTTTATGTTCGAAGCAAAACCAGTGAGAAATTCGATCTTCTGTACAACCTCTTTTACAACAACACTCTCTTTCTCTCTTAATAAACATGGAATATTGGTGGAATTTCCACTACCACAACAATGATTCAAATGTTGCAATGAGTTGGATTCCTCAATGTCATTAATAAATTTAGAAATGTTTTCCTTATTCCTCCGATATAATTTTCCACAAGCATTCCGTGACATTCTTTCCAATATGAATTCTATCAAACACGTGAGCTACTTGTAGGTGCTCATATTATGGATCCAACTAAATTGGTAAGAGTATCATTTAAAACCTCATGGAAGCTGACCATTATGACTTTTGAGAAGTATCAATGAAATATTATTTTTTATTAATCAAGTTAAGTATGGAAATCTAAAAATAAATACAAGTGACAGAGAAACAAGTAACTACAAACAATTGCGTACCATGGATCTTCTAAAATGTATTTTTCCATAGTTAAGGCTTCATTCTTCGTGGTTTTTTCCCACTCTCTTCCTTCCCATTAAATTCATTTTTTTTCGGTAATTCGATACCTATGGTCCTTATGGAGAAAATTCCTAAACTCATTGTACACCTCCTTTCCTAAACTTCTTTAACATCCATATATTATTACTAGACATGCATATTTTCCCTTGATTTGAATCCCTACAAGTTATGGAATAGTGTTAATATATAGAATTCCAAAAATTAAAAAAGAGGTTCAATAATAAATGATACATAGATATACATTAGAAAATTACATACCACAAAAATGTGTAAGACTGAGTGCATTGTGAATTTTCCATGTAAGTATTCCATGGAACTAAAATTGTTTTTGGCTTATAGGTTTGGAGATGGCGTACATACTGATTCCAGCTCATAATTTTGAAAGTTCATCTATACAAGGCTCAAGATATACATCCATATCTTTAACTTGGTTCTTACCTAGTAATTATTTGAAAAGTAACATACATAATTAATAAGTTCTTGTACATGCAATAATGAAAAAAAAGAGTGCTTATATTGCGTTAACATTCTTAAAAATAAGACCTAGAACAATTAATGCCAACATGACGTGCTCCCTTTTTATTGTCATCCACAGAGGAAGGTTATTGTTTATAACAAAAACTATCCAAATTGAGTAATTGGTTCTAATCTCTCCAAATGGATTGACACCATCAACTGTCATTAAAATTATAACATTACGTGGTTCTTCTTTAAAAATTTCCCATCTTTACTCAATGTCTCTAAATAGAGAACCATCTCAAGGCATTCAAATGACACCATCTTCACTTCTTTGTTGTGGTAGCATGGTAATCCATAATTTTTGCAATGTTTTTACGCCTAAAAAATTGTTGATATTGGGATATGGCGAAGAAATTTTGGGGGCACCTTATTTGTTACCTAATCGGTATGATATCTACTAATTCCACATTCAGGGAACTCACGTTTTTATGCATGTTGTTCGCAATATATAATATGATCATTAGAACATGCATCAATTGTGTTATACTCCATTCCTAAATATTTAGAATGACACACATTTCTTTGTATGTGCGAGGTAAAGTATTTGATAGTAGTAGAAGAGTATCACCTAACAATCTACAAAACAAAACAAATTAATGAAAAAATCATAAATACTAGCTTATATGCTACAATGATAAATAAAAAACAAACAATTGCAATTACATATAGATAAATCTTGCATACCTTAACAACTCCATCATTCCCGTGTTTGAATTACCATTCATTATCTTCAAGTTGACTAGCAAGAAAAGAGAAGAGAGAGGACTTTCCTTTGAGTATTTGTATAATGATTTTTTTTCCTTATCAATAAGTGGTACACCATGAATATTTTCTTAGATCTCATCTGCAAGTGCATTCTCATCCGTGGAAACACATGTGTCATGGATAAAACTATTTATCCCTTCATTCTCAGTAATATTGTGGTCATTTTATTCTCATGTATCAATCTCAATTTCATAAGCTTCACCATCTCTAGTATGAATTGTAGTGTGTGGATTTCCAAGCATTGGTGGTCTTTTCTATGCAATAATTTTGGAAAAATATATCCAATTAGTATAAAAATAGACATAAATATTAATATTATTGAAAAATGAGAAAAAAATGATTTTTATATCTTACCAAGGGATGATATTCTTTTCCACCTTCCAAGTTCCTATTCTCTAAGCAATATTTCATGGTTTTTTCCTTAGCAACATTTCTTATTTTTATCCCTTTGCATTGCAATGTACAAGGGAAATAACATTTTCCATCACTGATTATATCTTCAACATTAATGCCTTGATTCTGATCATATGTTTTACCATGGATGCTTCTATCACTGAATATATAATCAATAACTTCTTGCATAACAACATCTCATTCATATCTACTAGCATATTGATGGACTAACATTGTTCTCTATATGGACTAACATTGTTCTCTATATCAATAAAATACCTTATTAAACCACTAGTACACTAAGAAGAAATATAGAGAAATCATTAATCCAATCAAAATAAATTAATTCAAGGGATAATCTCATTATTCCACAAGAAAATTTACCTCTAATTAGAGTTCTCCTCCCTCCAAAATCCTTCGAAAATGTATTCTTTTGTTCCGTCTGAAACTATTTTTAATCTCGCTGAATTAAGCAAAAAAAAAAAACATTTGGCGGCAGGTTGTTTAAGTGACGACCACCAATTTTTTTCATTGATCGACGTGTTAAGGAGCACGCCACTTAAGAAACTCCCCATGGCATCTCTTAGGTGACACTCTATGACATCGTTTAAGTGACAACCTGGTGAGTCGCCTAAGTGATGTACTCCTTAACACGTTGTTTAAACAATGTTACATTGGATTTTTTCGATAAAATCTTGCCGAGTTGATGTATTTCCGATGTTAAGAACTAATTTTTAACTTTAAATGCCAGTCTAAATGTTGAATTTGGACTCCAAATGTAGTAGTGGCCTTTGTGACATCCAATCTACAGTCAAGTGTCATAGGTAGGTCTCCTTTGTGGAGAAAGTAGAAAGTACAATATGGTATCCTTTTATTTATGTAGGAAATACAATAGCATGACAACATGTTTTTGTGAATGAAATTGGAATCATGAAATGGTGATCTTGAGGGATTTTTTTATAGGCACAAGAGTGGTCAAGAGAAATATATAGATCCAATGTGTATGCCCTCCATCTCCTTGATCTCTTAGTGGAGAAATTAGAGTTTTGTCAGTTAGATTTGTTATTGGTTTCAACCATGTTAAGGGTTGCGTCCTCTTTTAGCCACTACTTCACAAGGGAAGTGGGAAATGACAAAATTTAACTTAAAAATAACCTTTTGGGACTAGGTTGTGCCTTTTGGGGCCATAGTAGCAACCAAGGTTGCACTTTTCGAGGGAAAATTAGTGACCTTTATGATAGGTCAATCTTGTTGTTTGAGTTTTAATGTTTTGGTATTTTTATCACTTCCTACTATCATATGGATGGTATGGGGGTGGAAAATGGTGTTCATACTACCAGTTATGATGCATAATGATGATGAAACTGATGACAAGGAAGGTGATAAATTTTTGGCTATTAACATATTGGTACCTAATGTGCAAGGTTAGGAGCTCATCGTATAGATGCAATGCATCATAGGAATTTCATAATTTTAGGAGAAAAAAATGGCACTAGGACAAGAGACCGGGACCAAAAGGGAGAGGACTTGCCCTCCCAAGGGATTACAAAGGCCCATACCTACATAAAAACCACTCAAATAGGTGAGGTGTATATAATATCATATATAGACAGGGTAAGCATACCCATGCTTGTAACAATGTCTTAATATATATGGGATCTAGGTTGAGAGGGGCCTGATCAATACATGAATAACTGCTAGATACAATACATTATGAGGGTTAAAAAGGCACACATTTGAATACATATTCATGGTTAGAGAAGGGATGATATGAAGTACACAGGTTGGAACAATGGCATCCCAACAAGATGATAGATCATATTAACTTAGAATCCCTACCAAAATTGAAGGGGCCCAAGATATGGAAAGAGTAAAGGAGTGATGTACAATCCTCACAGGTGACTCAAATAACTGAAAGATTGAGCCAAACAGGGCCATGGAACTGCAACTAAAACTAGATCACTGTCACTAATGCATCTCGGATACCATAGGAATCATGTGACCGAAGGGCTTCTAAAGAGACTTGAAATTGGAGGGAGTCAAGGATATTCTAGGTCTTTGACCAATCTGGATAAGGGAACTATCAACCTGTATGATTCTCAACATTGTGATAATGAGTTGGATTCAAGCACGTAAGAAACAATCAATCTGAGGGGAAATGAGGTCTCCCTTTAGTGAGTCCAAGGGAACCCATCACTAGTGGTTATGGGGCCAAGGTACACGGTGCCTCTAGGTCTATCCTCTAGAATATATTGTTATGTAATACTCCTGGTTTTGACTTGGAATTTATTAAATGAAATCATGTAAATGATGTAAATATTCTAGTATGGATTCCTAGTGTAGAGCTCAAGTCCAAGGCCTGACTAGTGAAAATCTAGGCATGTATGATGTAAATATTTAATTATGGACCATGCGGTTGGATTATCATGCCAATTCGAATGCTATGTAAATATTATGTTAAAAAATAATAAAATGGTCTAAGATGGCCATGTAAAGAGAACTAAAGGGGATATGATTCCACTATAGGGGAAGAGGAAGGGGGGGGGGTATGGGAGATTAAATCCTCTATTGCGAAGTGTGAACCTTAGAACTCATCCATTGCTTCCATGTGCTTCAAATGAGCCAGTTACTCCCTTTTTATGTTTTACCCAATCATTAAATGCATGTGTGAGGTTGGTGGGGAAAGTCTCCTCATGTAGTTATGGAAGCATGGGATGAAATATACTTCCATGACTATTGTAAGAGTATTCTATCCATGTTCATAAGTTATGTAAATTTTCTTTTCCTCCATTCTCTCATCTTTTGGAAAGTCTATTATCCATATTCATTATGTATATTTTTACTAGCAGTTTAGACCTACCTAGAATTATCATTTTTGTTGTTCATTACCAATTACTAGAATGTGCATACCCATAAATTTGAATTTAGATCCAAAGTTGTAGATTTGTGAGAATTATATGGTTGTAGGTGAGCATAGAGGTTGGGAAATCTAGGGACCCATACCCATTGAGTTTTGCTACTTTGGAATGCTTGAGAAGCCACAAATTAAGGATAGATGTGGTTCTCCAAGATCATATAGCAGGTTGGACTCCTTCTACGCACACACTGGAATCACTTAGAAAGATGGATCGCCTTAGGGAGCTGTTGATCGGTGAAGGGGATTCTTGATTCATAAGGGTGTTGTGTGGCACATGTATTGTTGGAGCCAAGGTTGTGATGGTTGAGTGAGATTCATATAGATCCCTGTATGAGCATTTTTCTAATCATAGAGAGTAGAATGAGTTGCGGGATGAGAGAGAGAATCCTTTAAGAGTTCCCCTCACCATGGTAGCCTCAAAGCCCAGCTTGGGGGTGGCCTCTCAATAGAAAGAGTATATGCCGGACTAAGTGCCTAGGGTTGGGTGGAAAATCACTCTTACACAACTAGTTGCTTGGATCTTCTTTGTTTAAAGATAAGTATTCTCTTTGTATTTCAATGTCTGTAATGATTAAATATTTTATGCATGTGTTGAATATGATGTATATGCACGTGTGTTGTGGGTAGAGTTTATTTCTATTGTATTTTTATTTATATATCTACACAAACATTTTAAATATATTATGAATTTGGTATTATGCCATGGGGAGAAATTTAGAAGCTTGGGATTCATAAATCTCCCCTCTGTTATTTCAAGAGATGGATGGGGATGTTACATAGTGATATCAAAGCTATTAGTTGTAGCACAGGGGTGTATAGGCCAAACTCCACAATTATAGACATAAAATAAAATAAAAAATGCACTAGAAGTGTTAATAAAAGTTTTAATAAAAATTCATAGTTTTTAATTGTTAGAAAGCATTTTAATAGAACCATGAGTTAAATCTATGTTCTGCTAAGAATCCATGGTTTTTAATTGTTAGAAAGTAATTTAATACAACCATGAGTTAAATCTATGTTCTACTAACAGGATATTGGTTTTAAGGAAATTTGTTAGTGGGAGGAAATCACTATTAATATATTTATATTTTATTAATAAAATTTTAAATATCTATAGATATCTAGATAAGATATTTTATGAGTTTAAAAGTTATTTTAACATATCATAAAATGTTATTGTTTTGTATACCTATTCATATAAGTTATCTCGTTGAAAAAGAAGAGACCCTATACAAATTTAATATTCTTATTTCTTATCTAAATAACCATTATATGTTAATGTTAAATTAGATTCATTTTAACTTATATTTATAAAAAATACCTTTTTATCATTAAT
Source organism: Larix kaempferi (assembly GCA_027924585.1). Lineage (NCBI taxonomy): Eukaryota > Viridiplantae > Streptophyta > Pinopsida > Pinales > Pinaceae > Larix > Larix kaempferi. Next base: position 11,089,315 of record BSBM01000344.1, read on the forward strand.
TTATCAATTTAAACTAATCATAACACTCAAATTACTTGACAATTTGGAAAAATACAATTTTACCTTTTATTAAAATATTTATATTTGCTTCATAACATTATTTTTATAATTTTTTTTTTAAATTTCTAAATATAACACTTTTATATCATATATGTATACATATCAATATTTCATTATTCATAATTATATTTAACTAACTATTAAACTAGCATAGATCCATTTTAAATCCATATTTATCAAGTACCAAGAGCTGAGAGGGATCCAATTTCTTGAAGTGTATTTCTTTTTAAAATTTAAACTCAAGAAATTTGATCTCTCTTGATTGATAGAAAATTCTTGCGTTTAAATTGGAAGGGGCGCTGGAAGTAGTATCGCTCGGCAATTGGGCTCAGAAGCTCCTGGCAGAACTTGCCATGTTGAGCTTGTTGCAGTTCAAAACGCTTGCAACTCCATGTCTCCAACTGCATATTATTCTTCTTGATCATGAACAAAATATTCTCCATAAAAGTATACTTTATGGGCCATCCTCTTGGATCAAATCTAACAACAATGGCCAACCTACTCTACCTGGTACCTTTGACAAAATACATGTTCACATTGACTTAAAAGGTACGTAGGGCTCTAGATTTGGCTCATACTTATTAGTATTAATCATGATAAATCCACTTTCATGATCGATAACCATCCTTTCATCACCTTTCATCAACAATCTATACTGCCTCACCTTAAATATAACCACTTTAAAGGATTTAAAGTCTATATACAATATGTCTTCAAAATATCCATAGTACCTCAAATCCGATGTGACCGGATGGCATATCACCCTTGTGGAAAATATTAGTAACCTGGAAAATCATAGTTATCCCACTATCACATGTTTTCCCCCCATCATCCAACTGTTTGGTTGCAAATTTTCTGCCATTACACCATATAGCCTATGGTGTTTCACTTGCATGCTCAACATGTTATAAATGGATTGTCAGGAATTGGTAACTATGTAAAATATACTTGGGGATTAAAAAAAAAGGGATTTGAAATGTAAAAAAAAAGTTAGATATTGCTTACATTTCTATCTTTTGCACCATATTCTATATCAATTTCCTACATGGGAAAATATGTATTATGATCCAAATAAACTTTTTTGATTAACTCTGCCACCCTATTACATTATAAGGCATGGTAAAATTGTTGGCATATTTCTATCCATATCTTTATCCAATCAAGATTATGTGCAACATATAAATTAATTGCATCCCACTCTATACTACCTAGAACAATGACCAAAAACATATTTAGTTAACCAACCAAGCTACTGACCAATCTACCAAAAGCATGTACAACGATATTAAATACAACACAATCTTTTACCTTTGACTTTTGTCCATCTACCTTTCCCCCAAAACATATCCCCTTTAAACTTGTTGGTGGAATTGGCATCCCAAAGGAGCGACACATCCATATCACCCACTACTTGGGGTAAGTACTCACTAAAATATATAGTAGATTGATATAGCATGTTTCCTTCAACCATTGAGCCCTTCTGGAAGTGATATTTGTCCTAACAAAGTCCTTCGATGATTTTAATTTCCTCTCCACCAACTGCATTGATCTTGTGTGTACGAGTCCCACATATTTCAATTTCTTCCACTAAGTGTATGAGGTAGTTTTCTGTGCATTGAAAATTGTTGGAGGTAGATACTTTTTCATCTCACACATTAGTTGGGGAATTTCTCTTTTCCAATACTTGATATCTTCTTTATGTATTTATTTAGATGAAAACCACCTACAAGTGAAAATAAATTTTATGTGTCAACATCAAAATATATATTGAATTCAAAGCAAGTATTGACAGTGTAAACAATCAATAATTCAACTATAACTTTTTACATACCTCATGTACTTGCCGATATCATATATAAATTTATTTATGTTTTTGTCAAAGCTATTAGACACATGGGGGGTTCACTAGGTAGGAAATATTATAGCACATGAGTTCATATTGGGGATTCAATATTCTAAAAAATTGAAATATAGATTGGCTAGTATATAAAAGTCAAGGGGTATTTTTAATATATTAAAAGCATATAGATATTAGGGGGGGTTTATAATTATGTATCTGGGGGATTGATTAGGGTACTAGGGAATTTGAATTGGTACTTTATGTATGATGTTGGTTTAAAGATGAATATGTGTGAAGTCATATTAGTGTTTGAATAAATATGTTCTATGTGTGAAGATGGTGTGAATCCAATTGTGTTTGGATTCAGAGTGGTGTTGGAATAGGTATGATTTGTGAGTGAATGTGGTGGAAATTTGATTGGAATGGCTATTTATGAATTCAACATGTCCTTCAGAGGGTTATTCCCTATCTGAAATAGTTTATTTGACTAAGATTTCATGTTTCACCTTACAAGGTTACTAGATATTATAATATTTGTGCCATGTCACCATACCAAGGGTAAAGATATAAAGGAGTGTTAAAAATTTAATGGAAAAGTGGATACATAAGATATCTGGTTAAAATAAGGGTTTTTTAAATTGGAAAGGTATATTTGGATGGGGGTTCAAAAAAAGGATTTTGGAGGCATTCCTTAATATCTAGTGAAATTAGGGGTATTCTTAATATCCTATGATTGCTTGTACTATTCCATAGGTTCATAGAATGAACCCCCCAAGATTAGGCAGAGCTAGAGGTAGAACATACTACAATAAGGACACAACGTGTATTACTAACAAATAAGGTATATATCATTACATATAATTAGAATAGATATAAACATGAATTACTAACAAATAATGTATATATCATAAGATAATCAAGATTTCAAAACATCAAACCTTGATAAATGTGTGAATCAGAGTTTTAGCCCCACTAAAACCATCTTCTTTGTTAATATATTTTTATGTTCGAAGCAAAACCAGTGAGAAATTCGATCTTCTGTACAACCTCTTTTACAACAACACTCTCTTTCTCTCTTAATAAACATGGAATATTGGTGGAATTTCCACTACCACAACAATGATTCAAATGTTGCAATGAGTTGGATTCCTCAATGTCATTAATAAATTTAGAAATGTTTTCCTTATTCCTCCGATATAATTTTCCACAAGCATTCCGTGACATTCTTTCCAATATGAATTCTATCAAACACGTGAGCTACTTGTAGGTGCTCATATTATGGATCCAACTAAATTGGTAAGAGTATCATTTAAAACCTCATGGAAGCTGACCATTATGACTTTGAGAAGTATCAATGAAATATTATTTTTTATTAATCAAGTTAAGTATGGAAATCTAAAAATAAATACAAGTGACAGAGAAACAAGTAACTACAAACAATTGCGTACCATGGATCTTCTAAAATGTATTTTTCCATAGTTAAGGCTTCATTCTTCGTGGTTTTTTCCCACTCTCTTCCTTCCCATTAAATTCATTTTTTTCGGTAATTCGATACCTATGGTCCTTATGGAGAAAATTCCTAAACTCATTGTACACCTCCTTTCCTAAACTTCTTTAACATCCATATATTATTACTAGACATGCATATTTTCCCTTGATTTGAATCCCTACAAGTTATGGAATAGTGTTAATATATAGAATTCCAAAAATTAAAAAAGAGGTTCAATAATAAATGATACATAGATATACATTAGAAAATTACATACCACAAAAATGTGTAAGACTGAGTGCATTGTGAATTTTCCATGGAACTAAAATTGTTTTTGGCTTATAGGTTTGGAGATGGCGTACATACTGATTCCAGCTCATAATTTTGAAAGTTCATCTATACAAGGCTCAAGATATACATCCATATCTTTAACTTGGTTCTTACCTAGTAATTATTTGAAAAGTAACATACATAATTAATAAGTTCTTGTACATGCAATAATGAAAAAAAAGAGTGCTTATATTGCGTTAACATTCTTAAAAATAAGACCTAGAACAATTAATGCCAACATGACGTGCTCCCTTTTTATTGTCATCCACAGAGGAAGGTTATTGTTTATAACAAAAACTATCCAAATTGAGTAATTGGTTCTAATCTCTCCAAATGGATTGACACCATCAACTGTCATTAAAATTATAACATTACGTGGTTCTTCTTTAAAAATTTCCCATCTTTACTCAATGTCTCTAAATAGAGAACCATCTCAAGGCATTCAAATGACACCATCTTCACTTCTTTGTTGTGGTAGCATGGTAATCCATAATTTTTGCAATGTTTTTACGCCTAAAAAATTGTTGATATTGGGATATGGCGAAGAAATTTTGGGGGCACCTTATTTGTTACCTAATCGGTATGATATCTACTAATTCCACATTCAGGGAACTCACGTTTTTATGCATGTTGTTCGCAATATATAATATGATCATTAGAACATGCATCAATTGTGTTATACTCCATTCCTAAATATTTAGAATGACACACATTTCTTTGTATGTGCGAGGTAAAGTATTTGATAGTAGTAGAAGAGTATCACCTAACAATCTACAAAACAAAACAAATTAATGAAAAAATCATAAATACTAGCTTATATGCTACAATGATAAATAAAAAACAAACAATTGCAATTACATATAGATAAATCTTGCATACCTTAACAACTCCATCATTCCCGTGTTTGAATTACCATTCATTATCTTCAAGTTGACTAGCAAGAAAAGAGAAGAGAGAGGACTTTCCTTTGAGTATTTGTATAATGATTTTTTTTCCTTATCAATAAGTGGTACACCATGAATATTTTCTTAGATCTCATATGCAAGTGCATTCTCATCCGTGGAAACACATGTGTCATGGATAAAACTATTTATCCCTTCATTCTCAGTAATATTGTTGTTATTTTATTCTCATGTATCAATCTCAATTTCATAAGCTTCACCATCTCTAGTATGAATTGTAGTGTGTGGATTTCCAAGCATTGGTGGTCTTTTCTATGCAATAATTTTGGAAAAATATATCCAATTAGTATAAAAATAGACATAAATATTAATATTATTGAAAAATGAGAAAAAAAATGATTTTTATATCTTACCAAGGGATGATATTCTTTTCCACCTTCCAAGTTCCTATTCTCTAAGCAATATTTCATGGTTTTTTCCTTAGCAACATTTCTTATTTTTATCCCTTTGCATTGCAATGTACAAGGGAAATAACATTTTCCATCACTGATTATATCTTCAACATTAATGCCTTGATTCTGATCATATGTTTTACCATGGATGCTTCTATCACTGAATATATAATCAATAACTTCTTGCATAACAACATCTCATTCATATCTACTAGCATATTGATGGACTAACATTGTTCTCTATATGGACTAACATTGTTCTCTATATCAATAAAATACCTTATTAAACCACTAGTACACTAAGAAGAAATATAGAGAAATCATTAATCCAATCAAAATAAATTAATTCAAGGGATAATCTCATTATTCCACAAGAAAATTTACCTCTAATTAGAGTTCTCCTCCCTCCAAAATCCTTCGAAAATGTATTCTTTTGTTCCGTCTGAAACTATTTTTAATCTCGCTGAATTAAGCAAAAAAAAAAAACATTTGGCGGCAGGTTGTTTAAGTGACGACCACCAATTTTTTTCATTGATCGACGTGTTAAGGAGCACGCCACTTAAGAAACTCCCCATGGCATCTCTTAGGTGACACTCTATGACATCGTTTAAGTGACAACCTGGTGAGTCGCCTAAGTGATGTACTCCTTAACACGTTGTTTTAAACAATGTTACATTGGATTTTTTCGATAAAATCTTGCCGAGTTGATGTATTTCCGATGTTAAGAACTAATTTTTAACTTTAAATGCCAGTCTAAATGTTGAATTTGGACTCCAAATGTAGTAGTGGCCTTTGTGACATCCAATCTACAGTCAAGTGTCATAGGTAGGTCTCCTTTGTGGAGAAAGTAGAAAGTACAATATGGTATCCTTTTATTTATGTAGGAAATACAATAGCATGACAACATGTTTTTGTGAATGAAATTGGAATCATGAAATGGTGATCTTGAGGGATTTTTTTATAGGCACAAGAGTGGTCAAGAGAAATATATAGATCCAATGTGTATGCCCTCCATCTCCTTGATCTCTTAGTGGAGAAATTAGAGTTTTGTCAGTTAGATTTGTTATTGGTTTCAACCATGTTAAGGGTTGCGTCCTCTTTTAGCCACTACTTCACAAGGGAAGTGGGAAATGACAAAATTTAACTTAAAAATAACCTTTTGGGACTAGGTTGTGCCTTTTGGGGCCATAGTAGCAACCAAGGTTGCACTTTTCGAGGGAAAATTAGTGACCTTTATGATATGGTCAATCTTGTTGTTTGAGTTTTAATGTTTTGGTATTTTTATCACTTCCTACTATCATATGGATGGTATGGGGTGGAAAATGGTGTTCATACTACCAGTTATGATGCATAATGATGATGAAACTGATGACAAGGAAGGTGATAAATTTTTGGCTATTAACATATTGGTACCTAATGTGCAAGGTTAGGAGCTCATCGTATAGATGCAATGCATCATAGGAATTTCATAATTTTAGGAGAAAAAAATGGCACTAGGACAAGAGACCGGGACCAAAAGGGAGAGGACTTGCCCTCCCAAGGGATTACAAAGGCCCATACCTACATAAAAACCACTCAAATAGGTGAGGTGTATATAATATCATATATAGACAGGGTAAGCATACCCATGCTTGTAACAATGTCTTAATATAATATGGGATCTAGGTTGAGAGGGGCCTGATCAATACATGAATAACTGCTAGATACAATACATTATGAGGGTTAAAAAGGCACACATTTGAATACATATTCATGGTTAGAGAAGGGATGATATGAAGTACACAGGTTGGAACAATGGCATCCCAACAAGATGATAGATCATATTAACTTAGAATCCCTACCAAAATTGAAGGGGCCCAAGATATGGAAAGAGTAAAGAGTGATGTAAATCCTCACAGGTGACTCAAATAACTGAAAGATTGAGCCAAACAGGGCCATGGAACTGCAACTAAAACTAGATCACTGTCACTAATGCATCTCGGATACCATAGGAATCATGTGACCGAAGGGCTTCTAAAGAGACTTGAAATTGGAGGGAGTCAAGGATATTCTAGGTCTTTGACCAATCTGGATAAGGGAACTATCAACCTGTATGATTCTCAACATTGTGATAATGAGTTGGATTCAAGCACGTAAGAAACAATCAATCTGAGGGGAAATGAGGTCTCCCTTTAGTGAGTCCAAGGGAACCCATCACTAGTGGTTATGGGGCCAAGGTACACGGTGCCTCTAGGTCTATCCTCTAGAATATATTGTTATGTAATACTCCTGGTTTTGACTTGGAATTTATTAAATGAAATCATGTAAATGATGTAAATATTCTAGTATGGATTCCTAGTGTAGAGCTCAAGTCCAAGGCCTGACTAGTGAAAATCTAGGCATGTATGATGTAAATATTTAATTATGGACCATGCGGTTGGATTATCATGCCAATTCGAATGCTATGTAAATATTATGTTAAAAAATAATAAAATGGTCTAAGATGGCCATGTAAAGAGAACTAAAGGGGATATGATTCCACTATAGGGGAAGAGGAAGGGGGGGGGGGTATGGGAGATTAAATCCTCTATTGCGAAGTGTGAACCTTTGAACTGATCCATTGCTTCCATGTGCTTCAAATGAGCCAGTTACTCCCTTTTTTATGTTTTACCCAATCATTAAATGCATGTGTGAGGTTGGTGGGGAAAGTCTCCTCATGTAGTTATGGAAGCATGGGATGAATATACTTCCATGACTATTGTAAGAGTATTCTATCCCATGTTCATAAGTTATGTAAATTTTCTTTTCCTCCATTCTCTCATCTTTTGGAAAGTCTATTATCCATTATTCATTATGTATATTTTTACTAGCAGTTTAGACCTACCTAGAATTATCATTTTTGTTGTTCATTACCAATTACTAGAATGTGCATACCCATAAATTTGAATTTAGATCCAAAGTTGTAGATTTGTGAGAATTATATGGTTGTAGGTGAGCATAGAGGTTGGGAAATCTAGGGACCCATACCCATTGAGTTTTGCTACTTTGGAATGCTTGAGAAGCCACAAATTAAGGATAGATGTGGTTCTCCAAGATCATATAGCAGGTTGGACTCCTTCTACGCACACACTGGAATCACTTAGAAAGATGGATCGCCTTAGGGAGCTGTTGATCGGTGAAGGGGATTCTTGATTCATAAGGGTGTTGTGTGGCACATGTATTGTTGGAGCCAAGGTTGTGATGGTTGAGTGAGATTCATATAGATCCCTGTATGAGCATTTTTCTAATCATAGAGAGTAGAATGAGTTGCGGGATGAGAGAGAGAATCCTTTAAGAGTTCCCCTCACCATGGTAGCCTCAAAGCCCAGCTTGGGGGTGGCCTCTCAATAGAAAGAGTATATGCCGGACTAAGTGCCTAGGGTTGGGTGGAAAATCACTCTTACACAACTAGTTGCTTGGATCTTCTTTGTTTAAAGATAAGTATTCTCTTTGTATTTCAATGTCTGTAATGATTAAATATTTTATGCATGTGTTGAATATGATGTATATGCACGTGTGTTGTGGGTAGAGTTTATTTCTATTGTATTTTTATTTATATATCTACACAAACATTTTAAATATTATTATGAATTTGGTATTATGCCATGGGGAGAAATTTAGAAGCTTGGGATTCATAAATCTCCCCTCTGTTATTTCAAGAGATGGATGGGGATGTTACATAGTGATATCAAAGCTATTAGTTGTAGCACAGGGGTGTATAGGCCAAACTCCACAATTATAGACATAAAATAAAATAAAAAATGCACTAGAAGTGTTAATAAAAGTTTTAATAAAAATTCATAGTTTTTAATTGTTAGAAAGCATTTTAATAGAACCATGAGTTAAATCTATGTTCTGCTAAGAATCCATGGTTTTTAATTGTTAGAAAGTAATTTAATACAACCATGAGTTAAATCTATGTTCTACTAACAGGATATTGGTTTAAGGAAATTTGTAGTGGGAGGAAATCACTATTAATATATTTATATTTTATTAATAAAATTTTAAATATCTATAGATATCTAGATAAGATATTTTATGAGTTTAAAAGTTATTTTAACATATCATAAAATGTTATTGTTTTGTATACCTATTCATATAAGTTATCTCGTTGAAAAAGAAGAGACCCTATACAAATTTAATATTCTTATTTCTTATCTAAATAACCATTATATGTTAATGTTAAATTAGATTCATTTTAACTTATATTTATAAAAAATACCTTTTTATCATATAATTTATCAATTTAAACTAATCATAACACTCAAATTACTTGACAATTTGGAAAAATACAATTTTACCTTTTATTAAAATATTTATATTTGCTTCATAACATTATTTTTATAATTTTTTTTTTAAATTTCTAAATATAACACTTTTATATCATATATGTATACATATCAATATTTCATTATTCATAATTATATTTAACTAACTTATTAACTAGCATAGATCCATTTTAAATCCATATTTATCAAGTACCAAGAGCTGAGAGGGATCCAATTTCTTGAAGTGTATTTCTTTTTAAAATTTAAACTCAAGAAATTTGATCTCTCTTGATTGATAGAAAATTCTTGCGTTTAAATTGGAAGGGGCGCTGGAAGTAGTATCGCTCGGCAATTGGGCTCAGAAGCTCCCTGGCAGAACTTGCCATGTTGAGCTTGTTGCAGTTCAAAACGCTTGCAACTCCATGTCTCCAACTGCATATTATTCTTCTTGATCATGAACAAAATATTCTCCATAAAAGTATACTTTATGGGCCATCCTCTTGGATCAAATCTAACAACAAATGGCCAACCTACTCTACCTGGTACCTTTGACAAAATACATGTTCACATTGACTTAAAAGTACGTAGGGCTCTAGATTTGGCTCATACTTATTAGTATTAATCATGATAAATCCACTTTCATGATCGATAACCATCCTTTCATCACCTTTCATCAACAATCTATACTGCCTCACCTTAAATATAACCACTTTAAAGGATTTAAAGTCTATATACAATATGTCTTCAAAATATCCATAGTACCTCAAATCCGATGTGACCGGATGCATATCACCCTTGTGGAAAATATTAGTAACCTGGAAAATCATAGTTATCCCACTATCACATGTTTTCCCCCCATCATCCAACTGTTTGGTGCAATATTTTCTGCCATTACACCATATAGCCTTATGGTGTTTCACTTGCATGCTCAACATGTTATAAATGGATTGTCAGGAATTGGTAACTATGTAAAATATACTTTGGGGATTAAAAAAAAAGGGATTTGAAATGTAAAAAAAAGTTAGATATTGCTTACATTTCTATCTTTTGCACCATATTCTATATCAATTTCCTACATGGGAAAATATGTATTATGATCCAAATAAACTTTTTTGATTAACTCTGCCACCCTATTACATTATAAGGCATGGTAAAATTGTTGGCATATTTCTATCCATATCTTTATCCAATCAAGATTATGTGCAACATATAAATTAATTGCATCCCACTCTATACTACCTAGAACAATGACCAAAAACATATTTAGTTAACCAACCAAGCTACTGACCAATCTACCAAAAGCATGTACAACGATATTAAATACAACACAATCTTTTACCTTTGACTTTTGTCCATCTACCTTTCCCCCAAAACATATCCCCTTTAAACTTGTTGGTGGAATTGGCATCCCAAAGGAGCGACACATCCATATCACCCACTACTTGGGGTAAGTACTCACTAAAATATATAGTAGATTGATATAGCATGTTTCCTTCAACCATTGAGCCTTCTGGAAGTGATATTTGTCTAACAAAGTCCTTCGATGATTTTAATTTCCTCTCCACCAACTGCATTGATCTTGTGTGTACGAGTCCACATATTTCAATTTCTTCCACTAAGTGTATGAGGTAGTTTTCTGTGCATTGAAAATTGTTGGAGGTAGATACTTTTTCATCTCACACATTAGTTGGGGAATTTCTCTTTTCCAATACTTGATATCTTCTTTATGTATTTATTTAGATGAAAACCACCTACAAGTGAAAATAAATTTTATGTGTCAACATCAAAATATATATTGAATTCAAAGCAAGTATTGACAGTGTAAACAATCAATAATTCAACTATAACTTTTTACATACCTCATGTACTTGCCGATATCATATATAAATTTATTTATGTTTTTGTCAAAGCTATTAGACACATGGGGGGTTCACTAGGTAGGAAATATTATAGCACATGAGTTCATATTGGGGGATTCAATATTCTAAAAAATTGAAATAATAGATTGGCTAGTATATAAAAGTCAAGGGGTATTTTTAATATATTAAAAGCATATAGATATTAGGGGGGGTTTATAATTATGTATCTGGGGGATTGATTAGGGTACTAGGGAATTTGAATTGGTACTTTATGTATGATGTTGGTTTAAAGATGAATATGTGTGAAGTCATATTAGTGTTTGAATAAATATGTTCTATGTGTGAAGATGGTGTGAATCCAATTGTGTTTGGATTCAGAGTGGTGTTGGAATAGGTATGATTTGTGAGTGAATGTGGTGGAAATTTGATTGGAATGGCTATTTATGAATTCAACATGTCTTCAGAGGGTTATTCCCTATCTTGAAATAGTTTATTTGACTAAGATTTCATGTTTCACCTTACAAGGTTACTAGATATTATAATATTTGTGCCATGTCACCATACCAAGGGTAAAGATATAAAGGAGTGTTAAAAATTTAATGGGAAAAGTGGATACATAAGATATCTGGTTAAAATAAGGGTTTTTTAAATTGGAAAGGTATATTTGGATGGGGGTTCAAAAAAAGGATTTTGGAGGCATTCCTTAATATCTAGTGAAATTAGGGGTATTCTTTAATATCCTATGATTGCTCGTACTATTCCATAGGTTCATAGAGTGAACCCCCCAAGATTAGGCAGAGCTAGAGGTAGAACATACTACAATAAGGACACAACGTGTATTACTAACAAATAAGGTATATATCATTACATATAATTAGAATAGATATAAACATGAATTACTAACAAATAATGTATATATCATAAGATAATCAAGATTTCAAAACATCAAACCTTGATAAATGTGTGAATCAGAGTTTTAGCCCCACTAAAACCATCTTCTTTGTTAATATATTTTTATGTTCGAAGCAAAACCAGTGAGAAATTCGATCTTCTGTACAACCTCTTTTACAACAACACTCTCTTTCTCTCTTAATAAACATGGAATATTGGTGGAATTTCCACTACCACAACAATGATTCAAATGTTGCAATGAGTTGGATTCCTCAATGTCATTAATAAATTTAGAAATGTTTTCCTTATTCCTCCGATATAATTTTCCACAAGCATTCCGTGACATTCTTTCCAATATGAATTCTATCAAACACGTGAGCTACTTGTAGGTGCTCATATTATGGATCCAACTAAATTGGTAAGAGTATCATTTAAAACCTCATGGAAGCTGACCATTATGACTTTTGAGAAGTATCAATGAAATATTATTTTTTATTAATCAAGTTAAGTATGGAAATCTAAAAATAAATACAAGTGACAGAGAAACAAGTAACTACAAACAATTGCGTACCATGGATCTTCTAAAATGTATTTTTCCATAGTTAAGGCTTCATTCTTCGTGGTTTTTTCCCACTCTCTTCCTTCCCATTAAATTCATTTTTTTCGGTAATTCGATACCTATGGTCCTTATGGAGAAAATTCCTAAACTCATTGTACACCTCCTTTCCTAAACTTCTTTAACATCCATATATTATTACTAGACATGCATATTTTCCCTTGATTTGAATCCCTACAAGTTATGGAATAGTGTTAATATATAGAATTCCAAAAATTAAAAAAGAGGTTCAATAATAAATGATACATAGATATACATTAGAAAATTACATACCACAAAAATGTGTAAGACTGAGTGCATTGTGAATTTTCCATGTAAGTATTCCATGGAACTAAAATTGTTTTTGGCTTATAGGTTTGGAGATGGCGTACATACTGATTCCAGCTCATAATTTTGAAAGTTCATCTATACAAGGCTCAAGATATACATCCATATCTTTAACTTGGTTCTTACCTAGTAATTATTTGAAAAGTAACATACATAATTAATAAGTTCTTGTACATGCAATAATGAAAAAAAAGAGTGCTTATATTGCGTTAACATTCTTAAAAATAAGACCTAGAACAATTAATGCCAACATGACGTGCTCCCTTTTTATTGTCATCCACAGAGGAAGGTTATTGTTTATAACAAAAACTATCCAAATTGAGTAATTGGTTCTAATCTCTCCAAATGGATTGACACCATCAACTGTCATTAAAATTATAACATTACGTGGTTCTTCTTTAAAAATTTCCCATCTTTACTCAATGTCTCTAAATAGAGAACCATCTCAAGGCATTCAAATGACACCATCTTCACTTCTTTGTTGTGGTAGCATGGTAATCCATAATTTTTGCAATGTTTTTTACGCCTAAACAATTGTTGATATTGGGATATGGCGAAGAAATTTTGGGGGCACCTTATTTGTTACCTAATCGGTATGATATCTACTAATTCCACATTCAGGGAACTCACGTTTTTATGCATGTTGTTCGCAATATATAATATGATCATTAGAACATGCATCAATTGTGTTATACTCCATTCCTAAATATTTAGAATGACACACATTTCTTTGTATGTGCGAGGTAAAGTATTTGATAGTAGTAGAAGAGTATCACCTAACAATCTACAAAACAAAACAAATTAATGAAAAAATCATAAATACTAGCTTATATGCTACAATGATAAATAAAAAACAAACAATTGCAATTACATATAGATAAATCTTGCATACCTTAACAACTCCATCATTCCCGTGTTTGAATTACCATTCATTATCTTCAAGTTGACTAGCAAGAAAAGAGAAGAGAGAGGACTTTCCTTTGAGTATTTGTATAATGATTTTTTTTCCTTATCAATAAGTGGTACACCATGAATATTTTCTTAGATCTCATCTGCAAGTGCATTCTCATCCGTGGAAACACATGTGTCATGGATAAAACTATTTATCCCTTCATTCTCAGTAATATTGTTGTCATTTTATTCTCATGTATCAATCTCAATTTCATAAGCTTCACCATCTCTAGTATGAATTGTAGTGTGTGGATTTCCAAGCATTGGTGGTCTTTTCTATGCAATAATTTTGGAAAAATATATCCAATTAGTATAAAAATAGACATAAATATTAATATTATTGAAAAATGAGAAAAAAATGATTTTTATATCTTACCAAGGGATGATATTCTTTTCCACCTTCCAAGTTCCTATTCTCTAAGCAATATTTCATGGTTTTTTCCTTAGCAACATTTCTTATTTTTATCCCTTTGCATTGCAATGTACAAGGGAAATAACATTTTCCATCACTGATTATATCTTCAACATTAATGCCTTGATTCTGATCATATGTTTTACCATGGATGCTTCTATCACTGAATATATAATCAATAACTTCTTGCATAACAACATCTCATTCATATCTACTAGCATATTGATGGACTAACATTGTTCTCTATATGGACTAACATTGTTCTCTATATCAATAAAATACCTTATTAAACCACTAGTACACTAAGAAGAAATATAGAGAAATCATTAATCCAATCAAAATAAATTAATTCAAGGGATAATCTCATTATTCCACAAGAAAATTTACCTCTAATTAGAGTTCTCCTCCCTCCAAAATCCTTCGAAAATGTATTCTTTTGTTCCGTCTGAAACTATTTTTAATCTCGCTGAATTAAGCAAAAAAAAAAAACATTTGGCGGCAGGTTGTTTAAGTGACGACCACCAATTTTTTTCATTGATCGACGTGTTAAGGAGCACGCCACTTAAGAAACTCCCCATGGCATCTCTTAGGTGACACTCTATGACATCGTTTAAGTGACAACCTGGTGAGTCGCCTAAGTGATGTACTCCTTAACACGTTGTTTAAACAATGTTACATTGGATTTTTTCGATAAAATCTTGCCGAGTTGATGTATTTCCGATGTTAAGAACTAATTTTTAACTTTAAATGCCAGTCTAAATGTTGAATTTGGACTCCAAATGTAGTAGTGGCCTTTGTGACATCCAATCTACAGTCAAGTGTCATAGGTAGGTCTCCTTTGTGGAGAAAGTAGAAAGTACAATATGGTATCCTTTTATTTATGTAGGAAATACAATAGCATGACAACATGTTTTTGTGAATGAAATTGGAATCATGAAATGGTGATCTTGAGGGATTTTTTTATAGGCACAAGAGTGGTCAAGAGAAATATATAGATCCAATGTGTATGCCCTCCATCTCCTTGATCTCTTAGTGGAGAAATTAGAGTTTTGTCAGTTAGATTTGTTATTGGTTTCAACCATGTTAAGGGTTGCGTCCTCTTTTAGCCACTACTTCACAAGGGAAGTGGGAAATGACAAAATTTAACTTAAAAATAACCTTTTGGGACTAGGTTGTGCCTTTTGGGGCCATAGTAGCAACCAAGGTTGCACTTTTCGAGGGAAAATTAGTGACCTTTATGATATGGTCAATCTTGTTGTTTGAGTTTTAATGTTTTGGTATTTTTATCACTTCCTACTATCATATGGATGGTATGGGGTGGAAAATGGTGTTCATACTACCAGTTATGATGCATAATGATGATGAAACTGATGACAAGGAAGGTGATAAATTTTTGGCTATTAACATATTGGTACCTAATGTGCAAGGTTAGGAGCTCATCGTATAGATGCAATGCATCATAGGAATTTCATAATTTTAGGAGAAAAAAATGGCACTAGGACAAGAGACCGGGACCAAAAGGGAGAGGACTTGCCCTCCCAAGGGATTACAAAGGCCCATACCTACATAAAAACCACTCAAATAGGTGAGGTGTATATAATATCATATATAGAGAGGGTAAGCATACCCATGCTTGTAACAATGTCTTAATATAATATGGGATCTAGGTTGAGAGGGGCCTGATCAATACATGAATAACTGCTAGATACAATACATTATGAGGGTTAAAAAGGCACACATTTGAATACATATTCATGGTTAGAGAAGGGATGATATGAAGTACACAGGTTGGAACAATGGCATCCCAACGAGATGATAGATCATATTAACTTAGAATCCCTACCAAAATTGAAGGGGCCCAAGATATGGAAAGAGTAAAGAGTGATGTAAATCCTCACAGGTGACTCAAATAACTGAAAGATTGAGCCAAACAGGGCCATGGAACTGCAACTAAAACTAGATCACTGTCACTAATGCATCTCGGATACCATAGGAATCATGTGACCGAAGGGCTTCTAAAGAGACTTGAAATTGGAGGGAGTCAAGGATATTCTAGGTCTTTGACCAATCTGGATAAGGGAACTATCAACCTGTATGATTCTCAACATTGTGATAATGAGTTGGATTCAAGCACGTAAGAAACAATCAATCTGAGGGGAAATGAGGTCTCCCTTTAGTGAGTCCAAGGGAACCCATCACTAGTGGTTATGGGGCCAAGGTACACGGTGCCTCTAGGTCTATCCTCTAGAATATATTGTTATGTAATACTCCTGGTTTTGACTTGGAATTTATTAAATGAAATCATGTAAATGATGTAAATATTCTAGTATGGATTCCTAGTGTAGAGCTCAAGTCCAAGGCCTGACTAGTGAAAATCTAGGCATGTATGATGTAAATATTTAATTATGGACCATGCGGTTGGATTATCATGCCAATTCGAATGCTATGTAAATATTATGTTAAAAAATAATAAAATGGTCTAAGATGGCCATGTAAAGAGAACTAAAGGGGATATGATTCCACTATAGGGGAAGAGGAAGGGGGGGGGTATGGGAGATTAAATCCTCTATTGCGAAGTGTGAACCTTAGAACTCATCCATTGCTTCCATGTGCTTCAAATGAGCCAGTTACTCCCTTTTTTATGTTTTACCCAATCATTAAATGCATGTGTGAGGTTGGTGGGGAAAGTCTCCTCATGTAGTTATGGAAGCATGGGATGAATATACTTCCATGACTATTGTAAGAGTATTCTATCCCATGTTCATAAGTTATGTAAATTTTCTTTTCCTCCATTCTCTCATCTTTTGGAAAGTCTATTATCCATTATTCATTATGTATATTTTTACTAGCAGTTTAGACCTACCTAGAATTATCATTTTTGTTGTTCATTACCAATTACTAGAATGTGCATACCCATAAATTTGAATTTAGATCCAAAGTTGTAGATTTTGAGAATTATATGGTTGTAGGTGAGCATAGAGGTTGGGAAATCTAGGGACCCATACCCATTGAGTTTTGCTACTTTGGAATGCTTGAGAAGCCACAAATTAAGGATAGATGTGGTTCTCCAAGATCATATAGCAGGTTGGACTCCTTCTACGCACACACTGGAATCACTTAGAAAGACGGATCGCCTGAGGGAGCTGTTGATCGGTGAAGGGGATTCTTGATTCATAAGGGTGTTGTGTGGCACATGTATTGTTGGAGCCAAGGTTGTGATGGTTGAGTGAGATTCATATAGATCCCTGTATGAGCATTTTTCTAATCATAGAGAGTAGAATGAGTTGCGGGATGAGAGAGAGAATCCTTTAAGAGTTCCCCTCACCATGGTAGCCTCAAAGCCCAGCTTGGGGGTGGCCTCTCAATAGAAAGAGTATATGCCGGACTAAGTGCCTAGGGTTGGGTGGAAAATCACTCTTACACAACTAGTTGCTTGGATCTTCTTTGTTTAAAGATAAGTATTCTCTTTGTATTTCAATGTCTGTAATGATTAAATATTTTATGCATGTGTTGAATATGATGTATATGCACGTGTGTTGTGGGTAGAGTTTATTTCTATTGTATTTTTATTTATATATCTACACAAACATTTTAAATATTATTATGAATTTGGTATTATGCCATGGGGAGAAATTTAGAAGCTTGGGATTCATAAATCTCCCCTCTGTTATTTCAAGAGATGGATGGGGATGTTACATAGTGATATCAAAGCTATTAGTTGTAGCACAGGGGTGTATAGGCCAAACTCCACAATTATAGACATAAAATAAAATAAAAAATGCACTAGAAGTGTTAATAAAAGTTTTAATAAAAATTCATAGTTTTTAATTGTTAGAAAGCATTTTAATAGAACCATGAGTTAAATCTATGTTCTGCTAAGAATCCATGGTTTTTAATTGTTAGAAAGTAATTTAATACAACCATGAGTTAAATCTATGTTCTACTAACAGGATATTGGTTTAAGGAAATTTGTAGTGGGAGGAAATCACTATTAATATATTTATATTTTATTAATAAAATTTTAAATATCTATAGATATCTAGATAAGATATTTTATGAGTTTAAAAGTTATTTTAACATATCATAAAATGTTATTGTTTTGTATACCTATTCATATAAGTTATCTCGTTGAAAAAGAAGAGACCCTATACAAATTTAATATTCTTATTTCTTATCTAAATAACCATTATATGTTAATGTTAAATTAGATTCATTTTAACTTATATTTATAAAAAATACCTTTTTATCATATAATTTATCAATTTAAACTAATCATAACACTCAAATTACTTGACAATTTGGAAAAATACAATTTTACCTTTTATTAAAATATTTATATTTGCTTCATAACATTATTTTTATAATTTTTTTTTTAAATTTCTAAATATAACACTTTTATATCATATATGTATACATATCAATATTTCATTATTCATAATTATATTTAACTAACTTATTAACTAGCATAGATCCATTTTAAATCCATATTTATCAAGTACCAAGAGCTGAGAGGGATCCAATTTCTTGAAGTGTATTTCTTTTTAAAATTTAAACTCAAGAAATTTGATCTCTCTTGATTGATAGAAAATTCTTGCGTTTAAATTGGAAGGGGCGCTGGAAGTAGTATCGCTCGGCAATTGGGCTCAGAAGCTCCCTGGCAGAACTTGCCATGTTGAGCTTGTTGCAGTTCAAAACGCTTGCAACTCCATGTCTCCAACTGCATATTATTCTTCTTGATCATGAACAAAATATTCTCCATAAAAGTATACTTTATGGGCCATCCTCTTGGATCAAATCTAACAACAAATGGCCAACCTACTCTACCTGGTACCTTTGACAAAATACATGTTCACATTGACTTAAAAGTACGTAGGGCTCTAGATTTGGCTCATACTTATTAGTATTAATCATGATAAATCCACTTTCATGATCGATAACCATCCTTTCATCACCTTTCATCAACAATCTATACTGCCTCACCTTAAATATAACCACTTTAAAGGATTTAAAGTCTATATACAATATGTCTTCAAAATATCCATAGTACCTCAAATCCGATGTGACTGGATGCATATCACCCTTGTGGAAAATATTAGTAACCTGGAAAATCATAGTTATCCCACTATCACATGTTTTCCCCCCATCATCCAACTGTTTGGTGCAATATTTTCTGCCATTACACCATATAGCCTTATGGTGTTTCACTTGCATGCTCAACATGTTATAAATGGATTGTCAGGAATTGGTAACTATGTAAAATATACTTTGGGGATTAAAAAAAAAGGGATTTGAAATGTAAAAAAAAGTTAGATATTGCTTACATTTCTATCTTTTGCACCATATTCTATATCAATTTCCTACATGGGAAAATATGTATTATGATCCAAATAAACTTTTTTGATTAACTCTGCCACCCTATTACATTATAAGGCATGGTAAAATTGTTGGCATATTTCTATCCATATCTTTATCCAATCAAGATTATGTGCAACATATAAATTAATTGCATCCCACTCTATACTACCTAGAACAATGACCAAAAACATATTTAGTTAACCAACCAAGCTACTGACCAATCTACCAAAAGCATGTACAACGATATTAAATACAACACAATCTTTTACCTTTGACTTTTGTCCATCTACCTTTCCCCCAAAACATATCCCCTTTAAACTTGTTGGTGGAATTGGCATCCCAAAGGAGCGACACATCCATATCACCCACTACTTGGGGTAAGTACTCACTAAAATATATAGTAGATTGATATAGCATGTTTCCTTCAACCATTGAGCCTTCTGGAAGTGATATTTGTCTAACAAAGTCCTTCGATGATTTTAATTTCCTCTCCACCAACTGCATTGATCTTGTGTGTACGAGTCCACATATTTCAATTTCTTCCACTAAGTGTATGAGGTAGTTTTCTGTGCATTGAAAATTGTTGGAGGTAGATACTTTTTCATCTCACACATTAGTTGGGGAATTTCTCTTTTCCAATACTTGATATCTTCTTTATGTATTTATTTAGATGAAAACCACCTACAAGTGAAAATAAATTTTATGTGTCAACATCAAAATATATATTGAATTCAAAGCAAGTATTGACAGTGTAAACAATCAATAATTCAACTATAACTTTTTACATACCTCATGTACTTGCCGATATCATATATAAATTTATTTATGTTTTTGTCAAAGCTATTAGACACATGGGGGGTTCACTAGGTAGGAAATATTATAGCACATGAGTTCATATTGGGGGATTCAATATTCTAAAAAATTGAAATAATAGATTGGCTAGTATATAAAAGTCAAGGGGTATTTTTAATATATTAAAAGCATATAGATATTAGGGGGGGTTTATAATTATGTATCTGGGGGATTGATTAGGGTACTAGGGAATTTGAATTGGTACTTTATGTATGATGTTGGTTTAAAGATGAATATGTGTGAAGTCATATTAGTGTTTGAATAAATATGTTCTATGTGTGAAGATGGTGTGAATCCAATTGTGTTTGGATTCAGAGTGGTGTTGGAATAGGTATGATTTGTGAGTGAATGTGGTGGAAATTTGATTGGAATGGCTATTTATGAATTCAACATGTCTTCAGAGGGTTATTCCCTATCTTGAAATAGTTTATTTGACTAAGATTTCATGTTTCACCTTACAAGGTTACTAGATATTATAATATTTGTGCCATGTCACCATACCAAGGGTAAAGATATAAAGGAGTGTTAAAAATTTAATGGGAAAAGTGGATACATAAGATATCTGGTTAAAATAAGGGTTTTTTAAATTGGAAAGGTATATTTGGATGGGGGTTCAAAAAAAGGATTTTGGAGGCATTCCTTAATATCTAGTGAAATTAGGGGTATTCTTTAATATCCTATGATTGCTCGTACTATTCCATAGGTTCATAGAGTGAACCCCCCAAGATTAGGCAGAGCTAGAGGTAGAACATACTACAATAAGGACACAACGTGTATTACTAACAAATAAGGTATATATCATTACATATAATTAGAATAGATATAAACATGAATTACTAACAAATAATGTATATATCATAAGATAATCAAGATTTCAAAACATCAAACCTTGATAAATGTGTGAATCAGAGTTTTAGCCCCACTAAAACCATCTTCTTTGTTAATATATTTTTATGTTCGAAGCAAAACCAGTGAGAAATTCGATCTTCTGTACAACCTCTTTTACAACAACACTCTCTTTCTCTCTTAATAAACATGGAATATTGGTGGAATTTCCACTACCACAACAATGATTCAAATGTTGCAATGAGTTGGATTCCTCAATGTCATTAATAAATTTAGAAATGTTTTCCTTATTCCTCCGATATAATTTTCCACAAGCATTCCGTGACATTCTTTCCAATATGAATTCTATCAAACACGTGAGCTACTTGTAGGTGCTCATATTATGGATCCAACTAAATTGGTAAGAGTATCATTTAAAACCTCATGGAAGCTGACCATTATGACTTTTGAGAAGTATCAATGAAATATTATTTTTTATTAATCAAGTTAAGTATGGAAATCTAAAAATAAATACAAGTGACAGAGAAACAAGTAACTACAAACAATTGCGTACCATGGATCTTCTAAAATGTATTTTTCCATAGTTAAGGCTTCATTCTTCGTGGTTTTTTCCCACTCTCTTCCTTCCCATTAAATTCATTTTTTTCGGTAATTCGATACCTATGGTCCTTATGGAGAAAATTCCTAAACTCATTGTACACCTCCTTTCCTAAACTTCTTTAACATCCATATATTATTACTAGACATGCATATTTTCCCTTGATTTGAATCCCTACAAGTTATGGAATAGTGTTAATATATAGAATTCCAAAAATTAAAAAAGAGGTTCAATAATAAATGATACATAGATATACATTAGAAAATTACATACCACAAAAATGTGTAAGACTGAGTGCATTGTGAATTTTCCATGGAACTAAAATTGTTTTTGGCTTATAGGTTTGGAGATGGCGTACATACTGATTCCAGCTCATAATTTTGAAAGTTCATCTATACAAGGCTCAAGATATACATCCATATCTTTAACTTGGTTCTTACCTAGTAATTATTTGAAAAGTAACATACATAATTAATAAGTTCTTGTACATGCAATAATGAAAAAAAAGAGTGCTTATATTGCGTTAACATTCTTAAAAATAAGACCTAGAACAATTAATGCCAACATGACGTGCTCCCTTTTTATTGTCATCCACAGAGGAAGGTTATTGTTTATAACAAAAACTATCCAAATTGAGTAATTGGTTCTAATCTCTCCAAATGGATTGACACCATCAACTGTCATTAAAATTATAACATTACGTGGTTCTTCTTTAAAAATTTCCCATCTTTACTCAATGTCTCTAAATAGAGAACCATCTCAAGGCATTCAAATGACACCATCTCACTTCTTTGTTGTGGTAGCATGGTAATCCATAATTTTTGCAATGTTTTTACGCCTAAAAAATTGTTGATATTGGGATATGGCGAAGAAATTTTGGGGGCACCTTATTTGTTACCTAATCGGTATGATATCTACTAATTCCACATTCAGGGAACTCACGTTTTTATGCATGTTGTTCGCAATATATAATATGATCATTAGAACATGCATCAATTGTGTTATACTCCATTCCTAAATATTTAGAATGACACACATTTCTTTGTATGTGCGAGGTAAAGTATTTGATAGTAGTAGAAGAGTATCACCTAACAATCTACAAAACAAAACAAATTAATGAAAAAATCATAAATACTAGCTTATATGCTACAATGATAAATAAAAAACAAACAATTGCAATTACATATAGATAAATCTTGCATACCTTAACAACTCCATCATTCCCGTGTTTGAATTACCATTCATTATCTTCAAGTTGACTAGCAAGAAAAGAGAAGAGAGAGGACTTTCCTTTGAGTATTTGTATAATGATTTTTTTTCCTTATCAATAAGTGGTACACCATGAATATTTTCTTAGATCTCATCTGCAAGTGCATTCTCATCCGTGGAAACACATGTGTCATGGATAAAACTATTTATCCCTTCATTCTCAGTAATATTGTGGTCATTTTATTCTCATGTATCAATCTCAATTTCATAAGCTTCACCATCTCTAGTATGAATTGTAGTGTGTGGATTTCCAAGCATTGGTGGTCTTTTCTATGCAATAATTTTGGAAAAATATATCCAATTAGTATAAAAATAGACATAAATATTAATATTATTGAAAAATGAGAAAAAAATGATTTTTATATCTTACCAAGGGATGATATTCTTTTCCACCTTCCAAGTTCCTATTCTCTAAGCAATATTTCATGGTTTTTTCCTTAGCAACATTTCTTATTTTTATCCCTTTGCATTGCAATGTACAAGGGAAATAACATTTTCCATCACTGATTATATCTTCAACATTAATGCCTTGATTCTGATCATATGTTTTACCATGGATGCTTCTATCACTGAATATATAATCAATAACTTCTTGCATAACAACATCTCATTCATATCTACTAGCATATTGATGGACTAACATTGTTCTCTATATGGACTAACATTGTTCTCTATATCAATAAAATACCTTATTAAACCACTAGTACACTAAGAAGAAATATAGAGAAATCATTAATCCAATCAAAATAAATTAATTCAAGGGATAATCTCATTATTCCACAAGAAAATTTACCTCTAATTAGAGTTCTCCTCCCTCCAAAATCCTTCGAAAATGTATTCTTTTGTTCCGTCTGAAACTATTTTTAATCTCGCTGAATTAAGCAAAAAAAAAAAACATTTGGCGGCAGGTTGTTTAAGTGACGACCACCAATTTTTTTCATTGATCGACGTGTTAAGGAGCACGCCACTTAAGAAACTCCCCATGGCATCTCTTAGGTGACACTCTATGACATCGTTTAAGTGACAACCTGGTGAGTCGCCTAAGTGATGTACTCCTTAACACGTTGTTTAAACAATGTTACATTGGATTTTTTCGATAAAATCTTGCCGAGTTGATGTATTTCCGATGTTAAGAACTAATTTTTAACTTTAAATGCCAGTCTAAATGTTGAATTTGGACTCCAAATGTAGTAGTGGCCTTTGTGACATCCAATCTACAGTCAAGTGTCATAGGTAGGTCTCCTTTGTGGAGAAAGTAGAAAGTACAATATGGTATCCTTTTATTTATGTAGGAAATACAATAGCATGACAACATGTTTTTGTGAATGAAATTGGAATCATGAAATGGTGATCTTGAGGGATTTTTTTATAGGCACAAGAGTGGTCAAGAGAAATATATAGATCCAATGTGTATGCCCTCCATCTCCTTGATCTCTTAGTGGAGAAATTAGAGTTTTGTCAGTTAGATTTGTTATTGGTTTCAACCATGTTAAGGGTTGCGTCCTCTTTTAGCCACTACTTCACAAGGGAAGTGGGAAATGACAAAATTTAACTTAAAAATAACCTTTTGGGACTAGGTTGTGCCTTTTGGGGCCATAGTAGCAACCAAGGTTGCACTTTTCGAGGGAAAATTAGTGACCTTTATGATATGGTCAATCTTGTTGTTTGAGTTTTAATGTTTTGGTATTTTTATCACTTCCTACTATCATATGGATGGTATGGGGTGGAAAATGGTGTTCATACTACCAGTTATGATGCATAATGATGATGAAACTGATGACAAGGAAGGTGATAAATTTTTGGCTATTAACATATTGGTACCTAATGTGCAAGGTTAGGAGCTCATCGTATAGATGCAATGCATCATAGGAATTTCATAATTTTAGGAGAAAAAAATGGCACTAGGACAAGAGACCGGGACCAAAAGGGAGAGGACTTGCCCTCCCAAGGGATTACAAAGGCCCATACCTACATAAAAACCACTCAAATAGGTGAGGTGTATATAATATCATATATAGACAGGGTAAGCATACCCATGCTTGTAACAATGTCTTAATATAATATGGGATCTAGGTTGAGAGGGGCCTGATCAATACATGAATAACTGCTAGATACAATACATTATGAGGGTTAAAAAGGCACACATTTGAATACATATTCATGGTTAGAGAAGGGATGATATGAAGTACACAGGTTGGAACAATGGCATCCCAACGAGATGATAGATCATATTAACTTAGAATCCCTACCAAAATTGAAGGGGCCCAAGATATGGAAAGAGTAAAGAGTGATGTAAATCCTCACAGGTGACTCAAATAACTGAAAGATTGAGCCAAACAGGGCCATGGAACTGCAACTAAAACTAGATCACTGTCACTAATGCATCTCGGATACCATAGGAATCATGTGACCGAAGGGCTTCTAAAGAGACTTGAAATTGGAGGGAGTCAAGGATATTCTAGGTCTTTGACCAATCTGGATAAGGGAACTATCAACCTGTATGATTCTCAACATTGTTATAATGAGTTGGATTCAAGCACGTAAGAAACAATCAATCTGAGGGGAAATGAGGTCTCCCTTTAGTGAGTCCAAGGGAACCCATCACTAGTGGTTATGGGGCCAAGGTACATGGTGCCTCTAGGTCTATCCTCTAGAATATATTGTTATGTAATACTCCTGGTTTTGACTTGGAATTTATTAAATGAAATCATGTAAATGATGTAAATATTCTAGTATGGATTCCTAGTGTAGAGCTCAAGTCCAAGGCCTGACTAGTGAAAATCTAGGCATGTATGATGTAAATATTTAATTATGGACCATGCGGTTGGATTATCATGCCAATTCGAATGCTATGTAAATATTATGTTAAAAAATAATAAAATGGTCTAAGATGGCCATGTAAAGAGAACTAAAGGGGATATGATTCCACTATAGGGGAAGAGGAAGGGGGGGGGTATGGGAGATTAAATCCTCTATTGCGAAGTGTGAACCTTAGAACTCATCCATTGCTTCCATGTGCTTCAAATGAGCCAGTTACTCCCTTTTTTATGTTTTACCCAATCATTAAATGCATGTGTGAGGTTGGTGGGGAAAGTCTCCTCATGTAGTTATGGAAGCATGGGATGAATATACTTCCATGACTATTGTAAGAGTATTCTATCCCATGTTCATAAGTTATGTAAATTTTCTTTCCTCCATTCTCTCATCTTTTGGAAAGTCTATTATCCATTATTCATTATGTATATTTTTACTAGCAGTTTAGACCTACCTAGAATTATCATTTTTGTTGTTCATTACCAATTACTAGAATGTGCATACCCATAAATTTGAATTTAGATCCAAAGTTGTATATTTGTGAGAATTATATGGTTGTAGGTGAGCATAGAGGTTGGGAAATCTAGGGACCCATACCCATTGAGTTTTGCTACTTTGGAATGCTTGAGAAGCCACAAATTAAGGATAGATGTGGTTCTCCAAGATCATATAGCAGGTTGGACTCCTTCTACGCACACACTGGAATCACTTAGAAAGATGGATCGCCTGAGGGAGCTGTTGATCGGTGAAGGGGATTCTTGATTCATAAGGGTGTTGTGTGGCACATGTATTGTTGGATCCAAGGTTGTGATGGTTGAGTGAGATTCATATAGATCCCTGTATGAGCATTTTTCTAATCATAGAGAGTAGAATGAGTTGCGGGATGAGAGAGAGAATCCTTTAAGAGTTCCCCTCACCATGGTAGCCTCAAAGCCCAGCTTGGGGGTGGCCTCTCAATAGAAAGAGTATATGCCGGACTAAGTGCCTAGGGTTGGGTGGAAAATCACTCTTACACAACTAGTTGCTTGGATCTTCTTTGTTTAAAGATAAGTATTCTCTTTGTATTTCAATGTCTGTAATGATTAAATATTTTATGCATGTGTTGAATATGATGTATATGCACGTGTGTTGTGGGTAGAGTTTATTTCTATTGTATTTTTATTTATATATCTACACAAACATTTTAAATATTATTATGAATTTGGTATTATGCCATGGGGAGAAATTTAGAAGCTTGGGATTCATAAATCTCCCCTCTGTTATTTCAAGAGATGGATGGGGATGTTACATAGTGATATCAAAGCTATTAGTTGTAGCACAGGGGTGTATAGGCCAAACTCCACAATTATAGACATAAAATAAAATAAAAAATGCACTAGAAGTGTTAATAAAAGTTTTAATAAAAATTCATAGTTTTTAATTGTTAGAAAGCATTTTAATAGAACCATGAGTTAAATCTATGTTCTGCTAAGAATCCATGGTTTTTAATTGTTAGAAAGTAATTTAATACAACCATGAGTTAAATCTATGTTCTACTAACAGGATATTGGTTTAAGGAAATTTGTAGTGGGAGGAAATCACTATTAATATATTTATATTTTATTAATAAAATTTTAAATATCTATAGATATCTAGATAAGATATTTTATGAGTTTAAAAGTTATTTTAACATATCATAAAATGTTATTGTTTTGTATACCTATTCATATAAGTTATCTCGTTGAAAAAGAAGAGACCCTATACAAATTTAATATTCTTATTTCTTATCTAAATAACCATTATATGTTAATGTTAAATTAGATTCATTTTAACTTATATTTATAAAAAATACCTTTTTATCATATAATTTATCAATTTAAACTAATCATAACACTCAAATTACTTGACAATTTGGAAAAATACAATTTTACCTTTTATTAAAATATTTATATTTGCTTCATAACATTATTTTTATAAAAAAAAATTTAAATTTCTAAATATAACACTTTTATATCATATATGTATACATATCAATATTTCATTATTCATAATTATATTTAACTAACTTATTAACTAGCATAGATCCATTTTAAATCCATATTTATCAAGTACCAAGAGCTGAGAGGGATCCAATTTCTTGAAGTGTATTTCTTTTTAAAATTTAAACTCAAGAAATTTGATCTCTCTTGATTGATAGAAAATTCTTGCGTTTAAATTGGAAGGGGCGCTGGAAGTAGTATCGCTCGGCAATTGGGCTCAGAAGCTCCCTGGCAGAACTTGCCATGTTGAGCTTGTTGCAGTTCAAAACGCTTGCAACTCCATGTCTCCAACTGCATATTATTCTTCTTGATCATGAACAAAATATTCTCCATAAAAGTATACTTTATGGGCCATCCTCTTGGATCAAATCTAACAACAAATGGCCAACCTACTCTACCTGGTACCTTTGACAAAATACATGTTCACATTGACTTAAAAGTACGTAGGGCTCTAGATTTGGCTCATACTTATTAGTATTAATCATGATAAATCCACTTTCATGATCGATAACCATCCTTTCATCACCTTTCATCAACAATCTATACTGCCTCACCTTAAATATAACCACTTTAAAGGATTTAAAGTCTATATACAATATGTCTTCAAAATATCCATAGTACCTCAAATCCGATGTGACCGGATGCATATCACCCTTGTGGAAAATATTAGTAACCTGGAAAATCATAGTTATCCCACTATCACATGTTTTCCCCCCATCATCCAACTGTTTGGTGCAATATTTTCTGCCATTACACCATATAGCCTTATGGTGTTTCACTTGCATGCTCAACATGTTATAAATGGATTGTCAGGAATTGGTAACTATGTAAAATATACTTTGGGGATTAAAAAAAAAGGGATTTGAAATGTAAAAAAAAGTTAGATATTGCTTACATTTCTATCTTTTGCACCATATTCTATATCAATTTCCTACATGGGAAAATATGTATTATGATCCAAATAAACTTTTTTGATTAACTCTGCCACCCTATTACATTATAAGGCATGGTAAAATTGTTGGCATATTTCTATCCATATCTTTATCCAATCAAGATTATGTGCAACATATAAATTAATTGCATCCCACTCTATACTACCTAGAACAATGACCAAAAACATATTTAGTTAACCAACCAAGCTACTGACCAATCTACCAAAAGCATGTACAACGATATTAAATACAACACAATCTTTTACCTTTGACTTTTGTCCATCTACCTTTCCCCCAAAACATATCCCCTTTAAACTTGTTGGTGGAATTGGCATCCCAAAGGAGCGACACATCCATATCACCCACTACTTGGGGTAAGTACTCACTAAAATATATAGTAGATTGATATAGCATGTTTCCTTCAACCATTGAGCCTTCTGGAAGTGATATTTGTCTAACAAAGTCCTTCGATGATTTTAATTTCCTCTCCACCAACTGCATTGATCTTGTGTGTACGAGTCCACATATTTCAATTTCTTCCACTAAGTGTATGAGGTAGTTTTCTGTGCATTGAAAATTGTTGGAGGTAGATACTTTTTCATCTCACACATTAGTTGGGGAATTTCTCTTTTCCAATACTTGATATCTTCTTTATGTATTTATTTAGATGAAAACCACCTACAAGTGAAAATAAATTTTATGTGTCAACATCAAAATATATATTGAATTCAAAGCAAGTATTGACAGTGTAAACAATCAATAATTCAACTATAACTTTTTACATACCTCATGTACTTGCCGATATCATATATAAATTTATTTATGTTTTTGTCAAAGCTATTAGACACATGGGGGGTTCACTAGGTAGGAAATATTATAGCACATGAGTTCATATTGGGGGATTCAATATTCTAAAAAATTGAAATAATAGATTGGCTAGTATATAAAAGTCAAGGGGTATTTTTAATATATTAAAAGCATATAGATATTAGGGGGGGTTTATAATTATGTATCTGGGGGATTGATTAGGGTACTAGGGAATTTGAATTGGTACTTTATGTATGATGTTGGTTTAAAGATGAATATGTGTGAAGTCATATTAGTGTTTGAATAAATATGTTCTATGTGTGAAGATGGTGTGAATCCAATTGTGTTTGGATTCAGAGTGGTGTTGGAATAGGTATGATTTGTGAGTGAATGTGGTGGAAATTTGATTGGAATGGCTATTTATGAATTCAACATGTCTTCAGAGGGTTATTCCCTATCTTGAAATAGTTTATTTGACTAAGATTTCATGTTTCACCTTACAAGGTTACTAGATATTATAATATTTGTGCCATGTCACCATACCAAGGGTAAAGATATAAAGGAGTGTTAAAAATTTAATGGGAAAAGTGGATACATAAGATATCTGGTTAAAATAAGGGTTTTTTAAATTGGAAAGGTATATTTGGATGGGGGTTCAAAAAAAGGATTTTGGAGGCATTCCTTAATATCTAGTGAAATTAGGGGTATTCTTTAATATCCTATGATTGCTCGTACTATTCCATAGGTTCATAGAGTGAACCCCCCAAGATTAGGCAGAGCTAGAGGTAGAACATACTACAATAAGGACACAACGTGTATTACTAACAAATAAGGTATATATCATTACATATAATTAGAATAGATATAAACATGAATTACTAACAAATAATGTATATATCATAAGATAATCAAGATTTCAAAACATCAAACCTTGATAAATGTGTGAATCAGAGTTTTAGCCCCACTAAAACCATCTTTTTTGTTAATATATTTTTATGTTCGAAGCAAAACCAGTGAGAAATTCGATCTTCTGTACAACCTCTTTTACAACAACACTCTCTTTCTCTCTTAATAAACATGGAATATTGGTGGAATTTCCACTACCACAACAATGATTCAAATGTTGCAATGAGTTGGATTCCTCAATGTCATTAATAAATTTAGAAATGTTTTCCTTATTCCTCCGATATAATTTTCCACAAGCATTCCGTGACATTCTTTCCAATATGAATTCTATCAAACACGTGAGCTACTTGTAGGTGCTCATATTATGGATCCAACTAAATTGGTAAGAGTATCATTTAAAACCTCATGGAAGCTGACCATTATGACTTTTGAGAAGTATCAATGAAATATTATTTTTTATTAATCAAGTTAAGTATGGAAATCTAAAAATAAATACAAGTGACAGAGAAACAAGTAACTACAAACAATTGCGTACCATGGATCTTCTAAAATGTATTTTTCCATAGTTAAGGCTTCATTCTTCGTGGTTTTTTCCCACTCTCTTCCTTCCCATTAAATTCATTTTTTTCGGTAATTCGATACCTATGGTCCTTATGGAGAAAATTCCTAAACTCATTGTACACCTCCTTTCCTAAACTTCTTTAACATCCATATATTATTACTAGACATGCATATTTTCCCTTGATTTGAATCCCTACAAGTTATGGAATAGTGTTAATATATAGAATTCCAAAAATTAAAAAAGAGGTTCAATAATAAATGATACATAGATATACATTAGAAAATTACATACCACAAAAATGTGTAAGACTGAGTGCATTGTGAATTTTCCATGTAAGTATTCCATGGAACTAAAATTGTTTTTGGCTTATAGGTTTGGAGATGGCGTACATACTGATTCCAGCTCATAATTTTGAAAGTTCATCTATACAAGGCTCAAGATATACATCCATATCTTTAACTTGGTTCTTACCTAGTAATTATTTGAAAAGTAACATACATAATTAATAAGTTCTTGTACATGCAATAATGAAAAAAAAGAGTGCTTATATTGCGTTAACATTCTTAAAAATAAGACCTAGAACAATTAATGCCAACATGACGTGCTCCCTTTTTATTGTCATCCACAGAGGAAGGTTATTGTTTATAACAAAAACTATCCAAATTGAGTAATTGGTTCTAATCTCTCCAAATGGATTGACACCATCAACTGTCATTAAAATTATAACATTACGTGGTTCTTCTTTAAAAATTTCCCATCTTTACTCAATGTCTCTAAATAGAGAACCATCTCAAGGCATTCAAATGACACCATCTTCACTTCTTTGTTGTGGTAGCATGGTAATCCATAATTTTTGCAATGCTTTTACGCCTAAAAAATTGTTGATATTGGGATATGGCGAAGAAATTTTGGGGGCACCTTATTTGTTACCTAATCGGTATGATATCTACTAATTCCACATTCAGGGAACTCACGTTTTTATGCATGTTGTTCGCAATATATAATATGATCATTAGAACATGCATCAATTTTGTTATACTCCATTCCTAAATATTTAGAATGACACACATTTCTTTGTATGTGCGAGGTAAAGTATTTGATAGTAGTAGAAGAGTATCACCTAACAATCTACAAAACAAAACAAATTAATGAAAAAATCATAAATACTAGCTTATATGCTACAATGATAAATAAAAAACAAACAATTGCAATTACATATAGATAAATCTTGCATACCTTAACAACTCCATCATTCCCGTGTTTGAATTACCATTCATTATCTTCAAGTTGACTAGCAAGAAAAGAGAAGAGAGAGGACTTTCCTTTGAGTATTTGTATAATGATTTTTTTTCCTTATCAATAAGTGGTACACCATGAATATTTTCTTAGATTTCATCTGCAAGTGCATTCTCATCCGTGGAAACACATGTGTCATGGATAAAACTATTTATCCCTTCATTCTCAGTAATATTGTGGTCATTTTATTCTCATGTATCAATCTCAATTTCATAAGCTTCACCATCTCTAGTATGAATTGTAGTGTGTGGATTTCCAAGCATTGGTGGTCTTTTCTATGCAATAATTTTGGAAAAATATATCCAATTAGTATAAAAATAGACATAAATATTAATATTATTGAAAAATGAGAAAAAAATGATTTTTATATCTTACCAAGGGATGATATTCTTTTCCACCTTCCAAGTTCCTATTCTCTAAGCAATATTTCATGGTTTTTTCCTTAGCAACATTTCTTATTTTTATCCCTTTGCATTGCAATGTACAAGGGAAATAACATTTTCCATCACTGATTATATCTTCAACATTAATGCCTTGATTCTGATCATATGTTTTACCATGGATGCTTCTATCACTGAATATATAATCAATAACTTCTTGCATAACAACATCTCATTCATATCTACTAGCATATTGATGGACTAACATTGTTCTCTATATGGACTAACATTGTTCTCTATATCAATAAAATACCTTATTAAACCACTAGTACACTAAGAAGAAATATAGAGAATCATTAATCCAATCAAAATAAATTAATTCAAGGGATAATCTCATTATTCCACAAGAAAATTTACCTCTAATTAGAGTTCTCCTCCCTCCAAAATCCTTCGAAAATGTATTCTTTTGTTCCGTCTGAAACTATTTTTAATCTCGCTGAATTAAGCAAAAAAAAAAAACATTTGGCGGCAGGTTTTTTAAGTGACGACCACCAATTTTTTTCATTGATCGACGTGTTAAGGAGCACGCCACTTAAGAAACTCCCCATGGCATCTCTTAGGTGACACTCTATGACATCGTTTAAGTGACAACCTGGTGAGTCGCCTAAGTGATGTACTCCTTAACACGTTGTTTAAACAATGTTACATTGGATTTTTTCGATAAAATCTTGCCGAGTTGATGTATTTCCGATGTTAAGAACTAATTTTTAACTTTAAATGCCAGTCTAAATGTTGAATTTGGACTCCAAATGTAGTAGTGGCCTTTGTGACATCCAATCTACAGTCAAGTGTCATAGGTAGGTCTCCTTTGTGGAGAAAGTAGAAAGTACAATATGGTATCCTTTTATTTATGTAGGAAATACAATAGCATGACAACATGTTTTTGTGAATGAAATTGGAATCATGAAATGGTGATCTTGAGGGATTTTTTTATAGGCACAAGAGTGGTCAAGAGAAATATATAGATCCAATGTGTATGCCCTTCATCTCCTTGATCTCTTAGTGGAGAAATTAGAGTTTTGTCAGTTAGATTTGTTATTGGTTTCAACCATGTTAAGGGTTGCGTCCTCTTTTAGCCACTACTTCACAAGGGAAGTGGGAAATGACAAAATTTAACTTAAAAATAACCTTTTGGGACTAGGTTGTGCCTTTTGGGGCCATAGTAGCAACCAAGGTTGCACTTTTCGAGGGAAAATTAGTGACCTTTATGATATGGTCAATCTTGTTGTTTGAGTTTTAATGTTTTGGTATTTTTATCACTTCCTACTATCATATGGATGGTATGGGGTGGAAAATGGTGTTCATACTACCAGTTATGATGCATAATGATGATGAAACTGATGACAAGGAAGGTGATAAATTTTTGGCTATTAACATATTGGTACCTAATGTGCAAGGTTAGGAGCTCATCGTATAGATGCAATGCGTCATAGGAATTTCATAATTTTAGGAGAAAAAAATGGCACTAGGACAAGAGACCGGGACCAAAAGGGAGAGGACTTGCCCTCCCAAGGGATTACAAAGGCCCATACCTACATAAAAACCACTCAAATAGGTGAGGTGTATATAATATCATATATAGAGAGGGTAAGCATACCCATGCTTGTAACAATGTCTTAATATAATATGGGATCTAGGTTGAGAGGGGCCTGATCAATACATGAATAACTGCTAGATACAATACATTATGAGGGTTAAAAAGGCACACATTTGAATACATATTCATGGTTAGAGAAGGGATGATATGAAGTACACAGGTTGGAACAATGGCATCCCAACGAGATGATAGATCATATTAACTTAGAATCCCTACCAAAATTGAAGGGGCCCAAGATATGGAAAGAGTAAAGAGTGATGTAAATCCTCACAGGTGACTCAAATAACTGAAAGATTGAGCCAAACAGGGCCATGGAACTGCAACTAAAACTAGATCACTGTCACTAATGCATCTCGGATACCATAGGAATCATGTGACCGAAGGGCTTCTAAAGAGACTTGAAATTGGAGGGAGTCAAGGATATTCTAGGTCTTTGACCAATCTGGATAAGGGAACTATCAACCTGTATGATTCTCAACATTGTGATAATGAGTTGGATTCAAGCACGTAAGAAACAATCAATCTGAGGGGAAATGAGGTCTCCCTTTAGTGAGTCCAAGGGAACCCATCACTAGTGGTTATGGGGCCAAGGTACACGGTGCCTCTAGGTCTATCCTCTAGAATATATTGTTATGTAATACTCCTGGTTTTGACTTGGAATTTATTAAATGAAATCATGTAAATGATGTAAATATTCTAGTATGGATTCCTAGTGTAGAGCTCAAGTCCAAGGCCTGACTAGTGAAAATCTAGGCATGTATGATGTAAATATTTAATTATGGACCATGCGGTTGGATTATCATGCCAATTCGAATGCTATGTAAATATTATGTTAAAAAATAATAAAATGGTCTAAGATGGCCATGTAAAGAGAACTAAAGGGGATATGATTCCACTATAGGGGAAGAGGAAGGGGGGGGGTATGGGAGATTAAATCCTCTATTGCGAAGTGTGAACCTTAGAACTCATCCATTGCTTCCATGTGCTTCAAATGAGCCAGTTACTCCCTTTTTTATGTTTTACCCAATCATTAAATGCATGTGTGAGGTTGGTGGGGAAAGTCTCCTCATGTAGTTATGGAAGCATGGGATGAATATACTTCCATGACTATTGTAAGAGTATTCTATCCCATGTTCATAAGTTATGTAAATTTTCTTTTCCTCCATTCTCTCATCTTTTGGAAAGTCTATTATCCATTATTCATTATGTATATTTTTACTAGCAGTTTAGACCTACCTAGAATTATCATTTTTGTTGTTCATTACCAATTACTAGAATGTGCATACCCATAAATTTGAATTTAGATCCAAAGTTGTAGATTTGTGAGAATTATATGGTTGTAGGTGAGCATAGAGGTTGGGAAATCTAGGGACCCATACCCATTGAGTTTTGCTACTTTGGAATGCTTGAGAAGCCACAAATTAAGGATAGATGTGGTTCTCCAAGATCATATAGCAGGTTGGACTCCTTCTACGCACACACTGGAATCACTTAGAAAGACGGATCGCCTGAGGGAGCTGTTGATCGGTGAAGGGGATTCTTGATTCATAAGGGTGTTGTGTGGCACATGTATTGTTGGAGCCAAGGTTGTGATGGTTGAGTGAGATTCATATAGATCCCTGTATGAGCATTTTTCTAATCATAGAGAGTAGAATGAGTTGCGGGATGAGAGAGAGAATCCTTTAAGAGTTCCCCTCACCATGGTAGCCTCAAAGCCCAGCTTGGGGGTGGCCTCTCAATAGAAAGAGTATATGCCGGACTAAGTGCCTAGGGTTGGGTGGAAAATCACTCTTACACAACTAGTTGCTTGGATCTTCTTTGTTTAAAGATAAGTATTCTCTTTGTATTTCAATGTCTGTAATGATTAAATATTTTATGCATGTGTTGAATATGATGTATATGCACGTGTGTTGTGGGTAGAGTTTATTTCTATTGTATTTTTATTTATATATCTACACAAACATTTTAAATATTATTATGAATTTGGTATTATGCCATGGGGAGAAATTTAGAAGCTTGGGATTCATAAATCTCCCCTCTGTTATTTCAAGAGATGGATGGGGATGTTACATAGTGATATCAAAGCTATTAGTTGTAGCACAGGGGTGTATAGGCCAAACTCCACAATTATAGACATAAAATAAAATAAAAAATGCACTAGAAGTGTTAATAAAAGTTTTAATAAAAATTCATAGTTTTTAATTGTTAGAAAGCATTTTAATAGAACCATGAGTTAAATCTATGTTCTGCTAAGAATCCATGGTTTTTAATTGTTAGAAAGTAATTTAATACAACCATGAGTTAAATCTATGTTCTACTAACAGGATATTGGTTTAAGGAAATTTGTAGTGGGAGGAAATCACTATTAATATATTTATATTTTATTAATAAAATTTTAAATATCTATAGATATCTAGATAAGATATTTTATGAGTTTAAAAGTTATTTTAACATATCATAAAATGTTATTGTTTTGTATACCTATTCATATAAGTTATCTCGTTGAAAAAGAAGAGACCCTATACAAATTTAATATTCTTATTTCTTATCTAAATAACCATTATATGTTAATGTTAAATTAGATTCATTTTAACTTATATTTATAAAAAATACCTTTTTATCATATAATTTATCAATTTAAACTAATCATAACACTCAAATTACTTGACAATTTGGAAAAATACAATTTTACCTTTTATTAAAATATTTATATTTGCTTCATAACATTATTTTTATAAAAAAAAATTTAAATTTCTAAATATAACACTTTTATATCATATATGTATACATATCAATATTTCATTATTCATAATTATATTTAACTAACTTATTAACTAGCATAGATCCATTTTAAATCCATATTTATCAAGTACCAAGAGCTGAGAGGGATCCAATTTCTTGAAGTGTATTTCTTTTTAAAATTTAAACTCAAGAAATTTGATCTCTCTTGATTGATAGAAAATTCTTGCGTTTAAATTGGAAGGGGCGCTGGAAGTAGTATCGCTCGGCAATTGGGCTCAGAAGCTCCCTGGCAGAACTTGCCATGTTGAGCTTGTTGCAGTTCAAAACGCTTGCAACTCCATGTCTCCAACTGCATATTATTCTTCTTGATCATGAACAAAATATTCTCCATAAAAGTATACTTTATGGGCCATCCTCTTGGATCAAATCTAACAACAAATGGCCAACCTACTCTACCTGGTACCTTTGACAAAATACATGTTCACATTGACTTAAAAGTACGTAGGGCTCTAGATTTGGCTCATACTTATTAGTATTAATCATGATAAATCCACTTTCATGATCGATAACCATCCTTTCATCACCTTTCATCAACAATCTATACTGCCTCACCTTAAATATAACCACTTTAAAGGATTTAAAGTCTATATACAATATGTCTTCAAAATATCCATAGTACCTCAAATCCGATGTGACCGGATGCATATCACCCTTGTGGAAAATATTAGTAACCTGGAAAATCATAGTTATCCCACTATCACATGTTTTCCCCCCATCATCCAACTGTTTGGTGCAATATTTTCTGCCATTACACCATATAGCCTTATGGTGTTTCACTTGCATGCTCAACATGTTATAAATGGATTGTCAGGAATTGGTAACTATGTAAAATATACTTTGGGGATTAAAAAAAAAGGGATTTGAAATGTAAAAAAAAGTTAGATATTGCTTACATTTCTATCTTTTGCACCATATTCTATATCAATTTCCTACATGGGAAAATATGTATTATGATCCAAATAAACTTTTTTGATTAACTCTGCCACCCTATTACATTATAAGGCATGGTAAAATTGTTGGCATATTTCTATCCATATCTTTATCCAATCAAGATTATGTGCAACATATAAATTAATTGCATCCCACTCTATACTACCTAGAACAATGACCAAAAACATATTTAGTTAACCAACCAAGCTACTGACCAATCTACCAAAAGCATGTACAACGATATTAAATACAACACAATCTTTTACCTTTGACTTTTGTCCATCTACCTTTCCCCCAAAACATATCCCCTTTAAACTTGTTGGTGGAATTGGCATCCCAAAGGAGCGACACATCCATATCACCCACTACTTGGGGTAAGTACTCACTAAAATATATAGTGGATTGATATAGCATGTTTCCTTCAACCATTGAGCCTTCTGGAAGTGATATTTGTCTAACAAAGTCCTTCGATGATTTTAATTTCCTCTCCACCAACTGCATTGATCTTGTGTGTACGAGTCCACATATTTCAATTTCTTCCACTAAGTGTATGAGGTAGTTTTCTGTGCATTGAAAATTGTTGGAGGTAGATACTTTTTCATCTCACACATTAGTTGGGGAATTTCTCTTTTCCAATACTTGATATCTTCTTTATGTATTTATTTAGATGAAAACCACCTACAAGTGAAAATAAATTTTATGTGTCAACATCAAAATATATATTGAATTCAAAGCAAGTATTGACAGTGTAAACAATCAATAATTCAACTATAACTTTTTACATACCTCATGTACTTGCCGATATCATATATAAATTTATTTATGTTTTTGTCAAAGCTATTAGACACATGGGGGGTTCACTAGGTAGGAAATATTATAGCACATGA
The DNA here is from genome assembly GCA_027924585.1 of Larix kaempferi. Lineage (NCBI taxonomy): Eukaryota > Viridiplantae > Streptophyta > Pinopsida > Pinales > Pinaceae > Larix > Larix kaempferi. The sequence continues at coordinate 11,128,641 of BSBM01000344.1, forward strand.
GTTCATATTGGGGGATTCAATATTCTAAAAAATTGAAATAATAGATTGGCTAGTATATAAAAGTCAAGGGGTATTTTTAATATATTAAAAGCATATAGATATTAGGGGGGGTTTATAATTATGTATCTGGGGGATTGATTAGGGTACTAGGGAATTTGAATTGGTACTTTATGTATGATGTTGGTTTAAAGATGAATATGTGTGAAGTCATATTAGTGTTTGAATAAATATGTTCTATGTGTGAAGATGGTGTGAATCCAATTGTGTTTGGATTCAGAGTGGTGTTGGAATAGGTATGATTTGTGAGTGAATGTGGTGGAAATTTGATTGGAATGGCTATTTATGAATTCAACATGTCTTCAGAGGGTTATTCCCTATCTTGAAATAGTTTATTTGACTAAGATTTCATGTTTCACCTTACAAGGTTACTAGATATTATAATATTTGTGCCATGTCACCATACCAAGGGTAAAGATATAAAGGAGTGTTAAAAATTTAATGGGAAAAGTGGATACATAAGATATCTGGTTAAAATAAGGGTTTTTTAAATTGGAAAGGTATATTTGGATGGGGGTTCAAAAAAAGGATTTTGGAGGCATTCCTTAATATCTAGTGAAATTAGGGGTATTCTTTAATATCCTATGATTGCTCGTACTATTCCATAGGTTCATAGAGTGAACCCCCCAAGATTAGGCAGAGCTAGAGGTAGAACATACTACAATAAGGACACAACGTGTATTACTAACAAATAAGGTATATATCATTACATATAATTAGAATAGATATAAACATGAATTACTAACAAATAATGTATATATCATAAGATAATCAAGATTTCAAAACATCAAACCTTGATAAATGTGTGAATCAGAGTTTTAGCCCCACTAAAACCATCTTCTTTGTTAATATATTTTTATGTTCGAAGCAAAACCAGTGAGAAATTCGATCTTCTGTACAACCTCTTTTACAACAACACTCTCTTTCTCTCTTAATAAACATGGAATATTGGTGGAATTTCCACTACCACAACAATGATTCAAATGTTGCAATGAGTTGGATTCCTCAATGTCATTAATAAATTTAGAAATGTTTTCCTTATTCCTCCGATATAATTTTCCACAAGCATTCCGTGACATTCTTTCCAATATGAATTCTATCAAACACGTGAGCTACTTGTAGGTGCTCATATTATGGATCCAACTAAATTGGTAAGAGTATCATTTAAAACCTCATGGAAGCTGACCATTATGACTTTTGAGAAGTATCAATGAAATATTATTTTTTATTAATCAAGTTAAGTATGGAAATCTAAAAATAAATACAAGTGACAGAGAAACAAGTAACTACAAACAATTGCGTACCATGGATCTTCTAAAATGTATTTTTCCATAGTTAAGGCTTCATTCTTCGTGGTTTTTTCCCACTCTCTTCCTTCCCATTAAATTCATTTTTTTCGGTAATTCGATACCTATGGTCCTTATGGAGAAAATTCCTAAACTCATTGTACACCTCCTTTCCTAAACTTCTTTAACATCCATATATTATTACTAGACATGCATATTTTCCCTTGATTTGAATCCCTACAAGTTATGGAATAGTGTTAATATATAGAATTCCAAAAATTAAAAAAGAGGTTCAATAATAAATGATACATAGATATACATTAGAAAATTACATACCACAAAAATGTGTAAGATTGAGTGCATTGTGAATTTTCCATGGAACTAAAATTGTTTTTGGCTTATAGGTTTGGAGATGGCGTACATACTGATTCCAGCTCATAATTTTGAAAGTTCATCTATACAAGGCTCAAGATATACATCCATATCTTTAACTTGGTTCTTACCTAGTAATTATTTGAAAAGTAACATACATAATTAATAAGTTCTTGTACATGCAATAATGAAAAAAAAGAGTGCTTATATTGCGTTAACATTCTTAAAAATAAGACCTAGAACAATTAATGCCAACATGACGTGCTCCCTTTTTATTGTCATCCACAGAGGAAGGTTATTGTTTATAACAAAAACTATCCAAATTGAGTAATTGGTTCTAATCTCTCCAAATGGATTGACACCATCAACTGTCATTAAAATTATAACATTACGTGGTTCTTCTTTAAAAATTTCCCATCTTTACTCAATGTCTCTAAATAGAGAACCATCTCAAGGCATTCAAATGACACCATCTTCACTTCTTTGTTGTGGTAGCATGGTAATCCATAATTTTTGCAATGTTTTTACGCCTAAAAAATTGTTGATATTGGGATATGGCGAAGAAATTTTGGGGGCACCTTATTTGTTACCTAATCGGTATGATATCTACTAATTCCACATTCAGGGAACTCACGTTTTTATGCATGTTGTTCGCAATATATAATATGATCATTAGAACATGCATCAATTGTGTTATACTCCATTCCTAAATATTTAGAATGACACACATTTCTTTGTATGTGCGAGGTAAAGTATTTGATAGTAGTAGAAGAGTATCACCTAACAATCTACAAAACAAAACAAATTAATGAAAAAATCATAAATACTAGCTTATATGCTACAATGATAAATAAAAAACAAACAATTGCAATTACATATAGATAAATCTTGCATACCTTAACAACTCCATCATTCCCGTGTTTGAATTACCATTCATTATCTTCAAGTTGACTAGCAAGAAAAGAGAAGAGAGAGGACTTTCCTTTGAGTATTTGTATAATGATTTTTTTTCCTTATCAATAAGTGGTACACCATGAATATTTTCTTAGATCTCATCTGCAAGTGCATTCTCATCCGTGGAAACACATGTGTCATGGCTAAAACTATTTATCCCTTCATTCTCAGTAATATTGTGGTCATTTTATTCTCATGTATCAATCTCAATTTCATAAGCTTCACCATCTCTAGTATGAATTGTAGTGTGTGGATTTCCAAGCATTGGTGGTCTTTTCTATGCAATAATTTTGGAAAAATATATCCAATTAGTATAAAAATAGACATAAATATTAATATTATTGAAAAATGAGAAAAAAATGATTTTTATATCTTACCAAGGGATGATATTCTTTTCCACCTTCCAAGTTCCTATTCTCTAAGCAATATTTCATGGTTTTTTCCTTAGCAACATTTCTTATTTTTATCCCTTTGCATTGCAATGTACAAGGGAAATAACATTTTCCATCACTGATTATATCTTCAACATTAATGCCTTGATTCTGATCATATGTTTTACCATGGATGCTTCTATCACTGAATATATAATCAATAACTTCTTGCATAACAACATCTCATTCATATCTACTAGCATATTGATGGACTAACATTGTTCTCTATATGGACTAACATTGTTCTCTATATCAATAAAATACCTTATTAAACCACTAGTACACTAAGAAGAAATATAGAGAATCATTAATCCAATCAAAATAAATTAATTCAAGGGATAATCTCATTATTCCACAAGAAAATTTACCTCTAATTAGAGTTCTCCTCCCTCCAAAATCCTTCGAAAATGTATTCTTTTTATCCGTCTGAAACTATTTTTAATCTCGCTGAATTAAGCAAAAAAAAAAAAACATTTGGCGGCAGGTTTTTTAAGTGACGACCACCAATTTTTTTCATTGATCGACGTGTTAAGGAGCACGCCACTTAAGAAACTCCCCATGGCATCTCTTAGGTGACACTCTATGACATCGTTTAAGTGACAACCTGGTGAGTCGCCTAAGTGATGTACTCCTTAACACGTTGTTTAAACAATGTTACATTGGATTTTTTCGATAAAATCTTGCCGAGTTGATGTATTTCCGATGTTAAGAACTAATTTTTAACTTTAAATGCCAGTCTAAATGTTGAATTTGGACTCCAAATGTAGTAGTGGCCTTTGTGACATCCAATCTACAGTCAAGTGTCATAGGTAGGTCTCCTTTGTGGAGAAAGTAGAAAGTACAATATGGTATCCTTTTATTTATGTAGGAAATACAATAGCATGACAACATGTTTTTGTGAATGAAATTGGAATCATGAAATGGTGATCTTAAGGGATTTTTTTATAGGCACAAGAGTGGTCAAGAGAAATATATAGATCCAATGTGTATGCCCTCCATCTCCTTGATCTCTTAGTGGAGAAATTAGAGTTTTGTCAGTTAGATTTGTTATTGGTTTCAACCATGTTAAGGGTTGCGTCCTCTTTTAGCCACTACTTCACAAGGGAAGTGGGAAATGACAAAATTTAACTTAAAAATAAACTTTTGGGACTAGGTTGTGCCTTTTGGGGCCATAGTAGCAACCAAGGTTGCACTTTTCGAGGGAAAATTAGTGACCTTTATGATATGGTCAATCTTGTTGTTTGAGTTTTAATGTTTTGGTATTTTTATCACTTCCTACTATCATATGGATGGTATGGGGTGGAAAATGGTGTTCATACTACCAGTTATGATGCATAATGATGATGAAACTGATGACAAGGAAGGTGATAAATTTTTGGCTATTAACATATTGGTACCTAATGTGCAAGGTTAGGAGCTCATCGTATAGATGCAATGCATCATAGGAATTTCATAATTTTAGGAGAAAAAAATGGCACTAGGACAAGAGACCGGGACCAAAAGGGAGAGGACTTGCCCTCCCAAGGGATTACAAAGGCCCATACCTACATAAAAACCACTCAAATAGGTGAGGTGTATATAATATCATATATAGACAGGGTAAGCATACCCATGCTTGTAACAATGTCTTAATATAATATGGGATCTAGGTTGAGAGGGGCCTGATCAATACATGAATAACTGCTAGATACAATACATTATGAGGGTTAAAAAGGCACACATTTGAATACATATTCATGGTTAGAGAAGGGATGATATGAAGTACACAGGTTGGAACAATGGCATCCCAACGAGATGATAGATCATATTAACTTAGAATCCCTACCAAAATTGAAGGGGCCCAAGATATGGAAAGAGTAAAGAGTGATGTAAATCCTCACAGGTGACTCAAATAACTGAAAGATTGAGCCAAACAGGGCCATGGAACTGCAACTAAAACTAGATCACTGTCACTAATGCATCTCGGATACCATAGGAATCATGTGACCGAAGGGCTTCTAAAGAGACTTGAAATTGGAGGGAGTCAAGGATATTCTAGGTCTTTGACCAATCTGGATAAGGGAACTATCAACCTGTATGATTCTCAACATTGTGATAATGAGTTGGATTCAAGCACGTAAGAAACAATCAATCTGAGGGGAAATGAGGTCTCCCTTTAGTGAGTCCAAGGGAACCCATCACTAGTGGTTATGGGGCCAAGGTACACGGTGCCTCTAGGTCTATCCTCTAGAATATATTGTTATGTAATACTCCTGGTTTTGACTTGGAATTTATTAAATGAAATCATGTAAATGATGTAAATATTCTAGTATGGATTCCTAGTGTAGAGCTCAAGTCCAAGGCCTGACTAGTGAAAATCTAGGCATGTATGATGTAAATATTTAATTATGGACCATGCGGTTGGATTATCATGCCAATTCGAATGCTATGTAAATATTATGTTAAAAAATAATAAAATGGTCTAAGATGGCCATGTAAAGAGAACTAAAGGGGATATGATTCCACTATAGGGGAAGAGGAAGGGGGGGGGTATGGGAGATTAAATCCTCTATTGCGAAGTGTGAACCTTAGAACTCATCCATTGCTTCCATGTGCTTCAAATGAGCCAGTTACTCCCTTTTTTATGTTGTACCCAATCATTAAATGCATGTGTGAGGTTGGTGGGGAAAGTCTCCTCATGTAGTTATGGAAGCATGGGATGAATATACTTCCATGACTATTGTAAGAGTATTCTATCCCATGTTCATAAGTTATGTAAATTTTCTTTTCCTCCATTCTCTCATCTTTTGGAAAGTCTATTATCCATTATTCATTATGTATATTTTTACTAGCAGTTTAGACCTACCTAGAATTATCATTTTTGTTGTTCATTACCAATTACTAGAATGTGCATACCCATAAATTTGAATTTAGATCCAAAGTTGTAGATTTGTGAGAATTATATGGTTGTAGGTGAGCATAGAGGTTGGGAAATCTAGGGACCCATACCCATTGAGTTTTGCTACTTTGGAATGCTTGAGAAGCCACAAATTAAGGATAGATGTGGTTCTCCAAGATCATATAGCAGGTTGGACTCCTTCTACGCACACACTGGAATCACTTAGAAAGATGGATCGCCTGAGGGAGCTGTTGATCGGTGAAGGGGATTCTTGATTCATAAGGGTGTTGTGTGGCACATGTATTGTTGGAGCCAAGGTTGTGATGGTTGAGTGAGATTCATATAGATCCCTGTATGAGCATTTTTCTAATCATAGAGAGTAGAATGAGTTGCGGGATGAGAGAGAGAATCCTTTAAGAGTTCCCCTCACCATGGTAGCCTCAAAGCCCAGCTTGGGGGTGGCCTCTCAATAGAAAGAGTATATGCCGGACTAAGTGCCTAGGGTTGGGTGGAAAATCACTCTTACACAACTAGTTGCTTGGATCTTCTTTGTTTAAAGATAAGTATTCTCTTTGTATTTCAATGTCTGTAATGATTAAATATTTTATGCATGTGTTGAATATGATGTATATGCACGTGTGTTGTGGGTAGAGTTTATTTCTATTGTATTTTTATTTATATATCTACACAAACATTTTAAATATTATTATGAATTTGGTATTATGCCATGGGGAGAAATTTAGAAGCTTGGGATTCATAAATCTCCCCTCTGTTATTTCAAGAGATGGATGGGGATGTTACATAGTGATATCAAAGCTATTAGTTGTAGCACAGGGGTGTATAGGCCAAACTCCACAATTATAGACATAAAATAAAATAAAAAATGCACTAGAAGTGTTAATAAAAGTTTTAATAAAAATTCATAGTTTTTAATTGTTAGAAAGCATTTTAATAGAACCATGAGTTAAATCTATGTTCTGCTAAGAATCCATGGTTTTTAATTGTTAGAAAGTAATTTAATACAACCATGAGTTAAATCTATGTTCTACTAACAGGATATTGGTTTAAGGAAATTTGTAGTGGGAGGAAATCACTATTAATATATTTATATTTTATTAATAAAATTTTAAATATCTATAGATATCTAGATAAGATATTTTATGAGTTTAAAAGTTATTTTAACATATCATAAAATGTTATTGTTTTGTATACCTATTCATATAAGTTATCTCGTTGAAAAAGAAGAGACCCTATACAAATTTAATATTCTTATTTCTTATCTAAATAACCATTATATGTTAATGTTAAATTAGATTCATTTTAACTTATATTTATAAAAAATACCTTTTTATCATATAATTTATCAATTTAAACTAATCATAACACTCAAATTACTTGACAATTTGGAAAAATACAATTTTACCTTTTATTAAAATATTTATATTTGCTTCATAACATTATTTTTATAAAATTTTTTTTAAATTTCTAAATATAACACTTTTATATCATATATGTATACATATCAATATTTCATTATTCATAATTATATTTAACTAACTTATTAACTAGCATAGATCCATTTTAAATCCATATTTATCAAGTACCAAGAGCTGAGAGGGATCCAATTTCTTGAAGTGTATTTCTTTTTAAAATTTAAACTCAAGAAATTTGATCTCTCTTGATTGATAGAAAATTCTTGCGTTTAAATTGGAAGGGGCGCTGGAAGTAGTATCGCTCGGCAATTGGGCTCAGAAGCTCCCTGGCAGAACTTGCCATGTTGAGCTTGTTGCAGTTCAAAACGCTTGCAACTCCATGTCTCCAACTGCATATTATTCTTCTTGATCATGAACAAAATATTCTCCATAAAAGTATACTTTATGGGCCATCCTCTTGGATCAAATCTAACAACAAATGGCCAACCTACTCTACCTGGTACCTTTGACAAAATACATGTTCACATTGACTTAAAAGTACGTAGGGCTCTAGATTTGGCTCATACTTATTAGTATTAATCATGATAAATCCACTTTCATGATCGATAACCATCCTTTCATCACCTTTCATCAACAATCTATACTGCCTCACCTTAAATATAACCACTTTAAAGGATTTAAAGTCTATATACAATATGTCTTCAAAATATCCATAGTACCTCAAATCCGATGTGACCGGATGCATATCACCCTTGTGGAAAATATTAGTAACCTGGAAAATCATAGTTATCCCACTATCGCATGTTTTCCCCCCATCATCCAACTGTTTGGTGCAATATTTTCTGCCATTACACCATATAGCCTTATGGTGTTTCACTTGCATGCTCAACATGTTATAAATGGATTGTCAGGAATTGGTAACTATGTAAAATATACTTTGGGGATTAAAAAAAAAGGGATTTGAAATGTAAAAAAAAGTTAGATATTGCTTACATTTCTATCTTTTGCACCATATTCTATATCAATTTCCTACATGGGAAAATATGTATTATGATCCAAATAAACTTTTTTGATTAACTCTGCCACCCTATTACATTATAAGGCATGGTAAAATTGTTGGCATATTTCTATCCATATCTTTATCCAATCAAGATTATGTGCAACATATAAATTAATTGCATCCCACTCTATACTACCTAGAACAATGACCAAAAACATATTTAGTTAACCAACCAAGCTACTGACCAATCTACCAAAAGCATGTACAACGATATTAAATACAACACAATCTTTTACCTTTGACTTTTGTCCATCTACCTTTCCCCCAAAACATATCCCCTTTAAACTTGTTGGTGGAATTGGCATCCCAAAGGAGCGACACATCCATATCACCCACTACTTGGGGTAAGTACTCACTAAAATATATAGTAGATTGATATAGCATGTTTCCTTCAACCATTGAGCCTTCTGGAAGTGATATTTGTCTAACAAAGTCCTTCGATGATTTTAATTTCCTCTCCACCAACTGCATTGATCTTGTGTGTACGAGTCCACATATTTCAATTTCTTCCACTAAGTGTATGAGGTAGTTTTCTGTGCATTGAAAATTGTTGGAGGTAGATACTTTTTCATCTCACACATTAGTTGGGGAATTTCTCTTTTCCAATACTTGATATCTTCTTTATGTATTTATTTAGATGAAAACCACCTACAAGTGAAAATAAATTTTATGTGTCAACATCAAAATATATATTGAATTCAAAGCAAGTATTGACAGTGTAAACAATCAATAATTCAACTATAACTTTTTACATACCTCATGTACTTGCCGATATCATATATAAATTTATTTATGTTTTTGTCAAAGCTATTAGACACATGGGGGGTTCACTAGGTAGGAAATATTATAGCACATGAGTTCATATTGGGGGATTCAATATTCTAAAAAATTGAAATAATAGATTGGCTAGTATATAAAAGTCAAGGGGTATTTTTAATATATTAAAAGCATATAGATATTAGGGGGGGTTTATAATTATGTATCTGGGGGATTGATTAGGGTACTAGGGAATTTGAATTGGTACTTTATGTATGATGTTGGTTTAAAGATGAATATGTGTGAAGTCATATTAGTGTTTGAATAAATATGTTCTATGTGTGAAGATGGTGTGAATCCAATTGTGTTTGGATTCAGAGTGGTGTTGGAATAGGTATGATTTGTGAGTGAATGTGGTGGAAATTTGATTGGAATGGCTATTTATGAATTCAACATGTCTTCAGAGGGTTATTCCCTATCTTGAAATAGTTTATTTGACTAAGATTTCATGTTTCACCTTACAAGGTTACTAGATATTATAATATTTGTGCCATGTCACCATACCAAGGGTAAAGATATAAAGGAGTGTTAAAAATTTAATGGGAAAAGTGGATACATAAGATATCTGGTTAAAATAAGGGTTTTTTAAATTGGAAAGGTATATTTGGATGGGGGTTCAAAAAAAGGATTTTGGAGGCATTCCTTAATATCTAGTGAAATTAGGGGTATTCTTTAATATCCTATGATTGCTCGTACTATTCCATAGGTTCATAGAGTGAACCCCCCAAGATTAGGCAGAGCTAGAGGTAGAACATACTACAATAAGGACACAACGTGTATTACTAACAAATAAGGTATATATCATTACATATAATTAGAATAGATATAAACATGAATTACTAACAAATAATGTATATATCATAAGATAATCAAGATTTCAAAACATCAAACCTTGATAAATGTGTGAATTAGAGTTTTAGCCCCACTAAAACCATCTTCTTTGTTAATATATTTTTATGTTCGAAGCAAAACCAGTGAGAAATTCGATCTTCTGTACAACCTCTTTTACAACAACACTCTCTTTCTCTCTTAATAAACATGGAATATTGGTGGAATTTCCACTACCACAACAATGATTCAAATGTTGCAATGAGTTGGATTCCTCAATGTCATTAATAAATTTAGAAATGTTTTCCTTATTCCTCCGATATAATTTTCCACAAGCATTCCGTGACATTCTTTCCAATATGAATTCTATCAAACACGTGAGCTACTTGTAGGTGCTCATATTATGGATCCAACTAAATTGGTAAGAGTATCATTTAAAACCTCATGGAAGCTGACCATTATGACTTTTGAGAAGTATCAATGAAATATTATTTTTTATTAATCAAGTTAAGTATGGAAATCTAAAAATAAATACAAGTGACAGAGAAACAAGTAACTACAAACAATTGCGTACCATGGATCTTCTAAAATGTATTTTTCCATAGTTAAGGCTTCATTCTTCGTGGTTTTTTCCCACTCTCTTCCTTCCCATTAAATTCATTTTTTTCGGTAATTCGATACCTATGGTCCTTATGGAGAAAATTCCTAAACTCATTGTACACCTCCTTTCCTAAACTTCTTTAACATCCATATATTATTACTAGACATGCATATTTTCCCTTGATTTGAATCCCTACAAGTTATGGAATAGTGTTAATATATAGAATTCCAAAAATTAAAAAAGAGGTTCAATAATAAATGATACATAGATATACATTAGAAAATTACATACCACAAAAATGTGTAAGACTGAGTGCATTGTGAATTTTCCATGTAAGTATTCCATGGAACTAAAATTGTTTTTGGCTTATAGGTTTGGAGATGGCGTACATACTGATTCCAGCTCATAATTTTGAAAGTTCATCTATACAAGGCTCAAGATATACATCCATATCTTTAACTTGGTTCTTACCTAGTAATTATTTGAAAAGTAACATACATAATTAATAAGTTCTTGTACATGCAATAATGAAAAAAAAGAGTGCTTATATTGCGTTAACATTCTTAAAAATAAGACCTAGAACAATTAATGCCAACATGACGTGCTCCCTTTTTATTGTCATCCACAGAGGAAGGTTATTGTTTATAACAAAAACTATCCAAATTGAGTAATTGGTTCTAATCTCTCCAAATGGATTGACACCATCAACTGTCATTAAAATTATAACATTACGTGGTTCTTCTTTAAAAATTTCCCATCTTTACTCAATGTCTCTAAATAGAGAACCATCTCAAGGCATTCAAATGACACCATCTTCACTTCTTTGTTGTGGTAGCATGGTAATCCATAATTTTTGCAATGTTTTTACGCCTAAAAAATTGTTGATATTGGGATATGGCGAAGAAATTTTGGGGGCACCTTATTTGTTACCTAATCGGTATGATATCTACTAATTCCACATTCAGGGAACTCACGTTTTTATGCATGTTGTTCGCAATATATAATATGATCATTAGAACATGCATCAATTGTGTTATACTCCATTCCTAAATATTTAGAATGACACACATTTCTTTGTATGTGCGAGGTAAAGTATTTGATAGTAGTAGAAGAGTATCACCTAACAATCTACAAAACAAAACAAATTAATGAAAAAATCATAAATACTAGCTTATATGCTACAATGATAAATAAAAAACAAACAATTGCAATTACATATAGATAAATCTTGCATACCTTAACAACTCCATCATTCCCGTGTTTGAATTACCATTCATTATCTTCAAGTTGACTAGCAAGAAAAGAGAAGAGAGAGGACTTTCCTTTGAGTATTTGTATAATGATTTTTTTTCCTTATCAATAAGTGGTACACCATGAATATTTTCTTAGATCTCATCTGCAAGTGCATTCTCATCCGTGGAAACACATGTGTCATGGATAAAACTATTTATCCCTTCATTCTCAGTAATATTGTTGTCATTTTATTCTCATGTATCAATCTCAATTTCATAAGCTTCACCATCTCTAGTATGAATTGTAGTGTGTGGATTTCCAAGCATTGGTGGTCTTTTCTATGCAATAATTTTGGAAAAATATATCCAATTAGTATAAAAATAGACATAAATATTAATATTATTGAAAAATGAGAAAAAAATGATTTTTATATCTTACCAAGGGATGATATTCTTTTCCACCTTCCAAGTTCCTATTCTCTAAGCAATATTTCATGGTTTTTTCCTTAGCAACATTTCTTATTTTTATCCCTTTGCATTGCAATGTACAAGGGAAATAACATTTTCCATCACTGATTATATCTTCAACATTAATGCCTTGATTCTGATCATATGTTTTACCATGGATGCTTCTATCACTGAATATATAATCAATAACTTCTTGCATAACAACATCTCATTCATATCTACTAGCATATTGATGGACTAACATTGTTCTCTATATGGACTAACATTGTTCTCTATATCAATAAAATACCTTATTAAACCACTAGTACACTAAGAAGAAATATAGAGAAATCATTAATCCAATCAAAATAAATTAATTCAAGGGATAATCTCATTATTCCACAAGAAAATTTACCTCTAATTAGAGTTCTCCTCCCTCCAAAATCCTTCGAAAATGTATTCTTTTGTTCCGTCTGAAACTATTTTTAATCTCGCTGAATTAAGCAAAAAAAAAAAACATTTGGCGGCAGGTTGTTTAAGTGACGACCACCAATTTTTTTCATTGATCGACGTGTTAAGGAGCACGCCACTTAAGAAACTCCCCATGGCATCTCTTAGGTGACACTCTATGACATCGTTTAAGTGACAACCTGGTGAGTCGCCTAAGTGATGTACTCCTTAACACGTTGTTTAAACAATGTTACATTGGATTTTTTCGATAAAATCTTGCCGAGTTGATGTATTTCCGATGTTAAGAACTAATTTTTAACTTTAAATGCCAGTCTAAATGTTGAATTTGGACTCCAAATGTAGTAGTGGCCTTTGTGACATCCAATCTACAGTCAAGTGTCATAGGTAGGTCTCCTTTGTGGAGAAAGTAGAAAGTACAATATGGTATCCTTTTATTTATGTAGGAAATACAATAGCATGACAACATGTTTTTGTGAATGAAATTGGAATCATGAAATGGTGATCTTGAGGGATTTTTTTATAGGCACAAGAGTGGTCAAGAGAAATATATAGATCCAATGTGTATGCCCTCCATCTCCTTGATCTCTTAGTGGAGAAATTAGAGTTTTGTCAGTTAGATTTGTTATTGGTTTCAACCATGTTAAGGGTTGCGTCCTCTTTTAGCCACTACTTCACAAGGGAAGTGGGAAATGACAAAATTTAACTTAAAAATAACCTTTTGGGACTAGGTTGTGCCTTTTGGGGCCATAGTAGCAACCAAGGTTGCACTTTTCGAGGGAAAATTAGTGACCTTTATGATATGGTCAATCTTGTTGTTTGAGTTTTAATGTTTTGGTATTTTTATCACTTCCTACTATCATATGGATGGTATGGGGTGGAAAATGGTGTTCATACTACCAGTTATGATGCATAATGATGATGAAACTGATGACAAGGAAGGTGATAAATTTTTGGCTATTAACATATTGGTACCTAATGTGCAAGGTTAGGAGCTCATCGTATAGATGCAATGCATCATAGGAATTTCATAATTTTAGGAGAAAAAAATGGCACTAGGACAAGAGACCGGGACCAAAAGGGAGAGGACTTTCCCTCCCAAGGGATTACAAAGGCCCATACCTACATAAAAACCACTCAAATAGGTGAGGTGTATATAATATCATATATAGACAGGGTAAGCATACCCATGCTTGTAACAATGTCTTAATATAATATGGGATCTAGGTTGAGAGGGGCCTGATCAATACATGAATAACTGCTAGATACAATACATTATGAGGGTTAAAAAGGCACACATTTGAATACATATTCATGGTTAGAGAAGGGATGATATGAAGTACACAGGTTGGAACAATGGCATCCCAACGAGATGATAGATCATATTAACTTAGAATCCCTACCAAAATTGAAGGGGCCCAAGATATGGAAAGAGTAAAGAGTGATGTAAATCCTCACAGGTGACTCAAATAACTGAAAGATTGAGCCAAACAGGGCCATGGAACTGCAACTAAAACTAGATCACTGTCACTAATGCATCTCGGATACCATAGGAATCATGTGACCGAAGGGCTTCTAAAGAGACTTGAAATTGGAGGGAGTCAAGGATATTCTAGGTCTTTGACCAATCTGGATAAGGGAACTATCAACCTGTATGATTCTCAACATTGTGATAATGAGTTGGATTCAAGCACGTAAGAAACAATCAATCTGAGGGGAAATGAGGTCTCCCTTTAGTGAGTCCAAGGGAACCCATCACTAGTGGTTATGGGGCCAAGGTACACGGTGCCTCTAGGTCTATCCTCTAGAATATATTGTTATGTAATACTCCTGGTTTTGACTTGGAATTTATTAAATGAAATCATGTAAATGATGTAAATATTCTAGTATGGATTCCTAGTGTAGAGCTCAAGTCCAAGGCCTGACTAGTGAAAATCTAGGCATGTATGATGTAAATATTTAATTATGGACCATGCGGTTGGATTATCATGCCAATTCGAATGCTATGTAAATATTATGTTAAAAAATAATAAAATGGTCTAAGATGGCCATGTAAAGAGAACTAAAGGGGATATGATTCCACTATAGGGGAAGAGGAAGGGGGGGGGTATGGGAGATTAAATCCTCTATTGCGAAGTGTGAACCTTAGAACTCATCCATTGCTTCCATGTGCTTCAAATGAGCCAGTTACTCCCTTTTTTATGTTTTACCCAATCATTAAATGCATGTGTGAGGTTGGTGGGGAAAGTCTCCTCATGTAGTTATGGAAGCATGGGATGAATATACTTCCATGACTATTGTAAGAGTATTCTATCCCATGTTCATAAGTTATGTAAATTTTCTTTTCCTCCATTCTCTCATCTTTTGGAAAGTCTATTATCCATTATTCATTATGTATATTTTTACTAGCAGTTTAGACCTACCTAGAATTATCATTTTTGTTGTTCATTACCAATTACTAGAATGTGCATACCCATAAATTTGAATTTAGATCCAAAGTTGTAGATTTGTGAGAATTATATGGTTGTAGGTGAGCATAGAGGTTGGGAAATCTAGGGACCCATACCCATTGAGTTTTGCTACTTTGGAATGCTTGAGAAGCCACAAATTAAGGATAGATGTGGTTCTCCAAGATCATATAGCAGGTTGGACTCCTTCTACGCACACACTGGAATCACTTAGAAAGATGGATCGCCTGAGGGAGCTGTTGATCGGTGAAGGGGATTCTTGATTCATAAGGGTGTTGTGTGGCACATGTATTGTTGGAGCCAAGGTTGTGATGGTTGAGTGAGATTCATATAGATCCCTGTATGAGCATTTTTCTAATCATAGAGAGTAGAATGAGTTGCGGGATGAGAGAGAGAATCCTTTAAGAGTTCCCCTCACCATGGTAGCCTCAAAGCCCAGCTTGGGGGTGGCCTCTCAATAGAAAGAGTATATGCCGGACTAAGTGCCTAGGGTTGGGTGGAAAATCACTCTTACACAACTAGTTGCTTGGATCTTCTTTGTTTAAAGATAAGTATTCTCTTTGTATTTCAATGTCTGTAATGATTAAATATTTTATGCATGTGTTGAATATGATGTATATGCACGTGTGTTGTGGGTAGAGTTTATTTCTATTGTATTTTTATTTATATATCTACACAAACATTTTAAATATTATTATGAATTTGGTATTATGCCATGGGGAGAAATTTAGAAGCTTGGGATTCATAAATCTCCCCTCTGTTATTTCAAGAGATGGATGGGGATGTTACATAGTGATATCAAAGCTATTAGTTGTAGCACAGGGGTGTATAGGCCAAACTCCACAATTATAGACATAAAATAAAATAAAAAATGCACTAGAAGTGTTAATAAAAGTTTTAATAAAAATTCATAGTTTTTAATTGTTAGAAAGCATTTTAATAGAACCATGAGTTAAATCTATGTTCTGCTAAGAATCCATGGTTTTTAATTGTTAGAAAGTAATTTAATACAACCATGAGTTAAATCTATGTTCTACTAACAGGATATTGGTTTAAGGAAATTTGTAGTGGGAGGAAATCACTATTAATATATTTATATTTTATTAATAAAATTTTAAATATCTATAGATATCTAGATAAGATATTTTATGAGTTTAAAAGTTATTTTAACATATCATAAAATGTTATTGTTTTGTATACTTATTCATATAAGTTATCTCGTTGAAAAAGAAGAGACCCTATACAAATTTAATATTCTTATTTCTTATCTAAATAACCATTATATGTTAATGTTAAATTAGATTCATTTTAACTTATATTTATAAAAAATACCTTTTTATCATATAATTTATCAATTTAAACTAATCATAACACTCAAATTACTTGACAATTTGGAAAAATACAATTTTACCTTTTATTAAAATATTTATATTTGCTTCATAACATTATTTTTATAATTTTTTTTTTAAATTTCTAAATATAACACTTTTATATCATATATGTATACATATCAATATTTCATTATTCATAATTATATTTAACTAACTTATTAACTAGCATAGATCCATTTTAAATCCATATTTATCAAGTACCAAGAGCTGAGAGGGATCCAATTTCTTGAAGTGTATTTCTTTTTAAAATTTAAACTCAAGAAATTTGATCTCTCTTGATTGATAGAAAATTCTTGCGTTTAAATTTAAAAAAAGAAATACACCTCAAGAAATTGGATCCATCTCGGTGCTTGATAGATACAGGTTTAAGATGGATCTATGCTAGTAATATTTTATTTTATGAACTAATATGGATTTTTTTTAAATACTTTCCATAATTTTTTATTTTATGAGCGAACATGAATTTTGTAATTATTTTGTTAGTAACAAACTTTACATCACAAACGTTACAACATCTCCCCCATACTAAACTATAAAACACTTGGTTTCTCTCAATCCAATCAAATATTTTTTATATTAATATATACACAATCTTTCAAATTCAAAATATACATTACAACAATAATCACAAAATAAAATATTTTTATATTTTCTCCACAAATTTATTTATAACGCTACACAATTTACCCTCAAAAATATGTATGCGTTCTCTTTGATTCATTTCTTATAAATATAAGTTATGTTTTCAAGTTGAAAAAAAAAAACAACCTTTACATGAATACGATAATGTTTTAGGACGAACTTCGAAGACAAAATGGAATATATTTTGTAGAATAAACATCTCAGGAATAACTTAATCAATTATTGTCGCAAAAGTCCTGCTCTGTAAACGAAAAAAATGGCGCTTAGTTGAATACGAAGATCTCTGAACCTAAAACTCATTTTATATTGAAAACAAATTTGAATCTTACACGGTTCTCAAATATTAATAATAAAATTTTCAAGCATTAAAATCACCGTCATAAAATAAATTAAATCTTCACTAATTCCTGGATATTATAAAATTATTATACAGCACATACGTAACCATCAAAATGACACTGTTTGAGCCGTGGATCTTTATACAACACACAGAAGATTAGATTATTGCAATCTTCATACACAGAGAACAAACCAGAAGAATAATGGAGGCGGTCTCAATCAATCTATCTATGAAGTTCAAAATTTATTAATCCTCTGATTCTTCGTCGTTGCCCGCAGACTGATACCAGATCATGAGTAGAACAATCAAAAGCACAATGGCCACACCAACAGGAGACCCCCCTGCCCTGTGAATGGAGGAGGGATCACCGCCGAAGAATGCAGCAACGGAATCTTTATTGGAGGATGACAACCACCGTATGATCAAAATCAACACCACAGGCGCCACCATCACCATGACTGGACTTATCTCGCTCGCTATCTCCAGTAAACTGCCCTGCTCCGCGAGCCAAGATGGCACCACCAGAATCATGGTCACTACAGCCAGCAGAATAAGGGCATACGGTGGAGAAGAAGGATTATATGCAGTACTGGCAGTTGCCATGGTTTGAACCTCTGACCTTAGTATACCAACCTAGCAGATCATCAAGAAGTACACAGAGCTAGCAGAGCCTGCAGAGGATCATATTATGGAGCGGATCATTGCTTGGCACATTGTTTATATGAGCAGATTTTCCGACGACTGCGTGTACAGTGGAAGGCATTATTAAATTTATCACGCGCAAACGTATATTTGGACATTCGGAAAAGACAGATTTTATATACCGACAATCTCAGGTCTCTCATGGGGTTTCCACTACTTTCAAAATGATCAAAAACCCTAGATGACTTCTTTGAATTTTTCAATAATAAAGAAAAAAAACCAAACCGCCTCGCACAGGCAAGCATCATGAGCACTGCAATACAGTATATTAAATTCTTGAAATCGAACTGATCGAACTATCATCGTAAAATTCAAAATTCCGTTGCGTAATTTGATGGTCCAGCGATAAAGTTTTAGGGTTTTAAAATCAAAACCGTGAAAGGGATGAAGATGACCTTTGTTTTATTATATTATCATTACTTCACTGCAGTCTCCGGGGTGGTTGATGGCTTTGGAGGCGTTCAAAGCAAGGCATGCATGTGGGACTATAAATATATATAAATAAAACTGTTGATTCATGGCCATGAAATTAAATAAGCTAAATTTGAAGTGGAAATTCAATATATAGAATAAAAATATTATTTATTTGGAGATATGCTTATGAGTTTGATTGAGTTTGATTGGCTGATTTAAATTTCTTATTAAGAACTACTTTTTAATTTTATAATAAACTTCAACTGTGATTCCATGGCTTTACATTTGACTTGTATTTTTATTACAAATGCAATTCCAATTACTTATAGTATAATAGTTTTAAATGGATTTTATTGGGAAATTAAATTCAAACCCCCTACATTCACTAATAAGAAAACGACACCTGGAACTTGATATGTTCAAAATCATTTAAATATGTCATCTGGAGTGAAGTGTCTCCCACAAATTATTTCTAGTTGTAACTAATTGGCTTCCTATTTTAGTGCCTGTCCCTCTTACAACTCTTTCTTATTATTTGATGTTCATTGGCATATCCAAAAATATTGTTGTTTTTATTTTATAAAGTTAGTTACGAGTTTCTTTTTAAATGAGATTGCGTGTAACTTGTCTTTTATTATGGATGGACCAAATTTTATATGGAAAAATCAGAAATGGAAATCTAGTATATAAGATAATAAAAAAAATGCTTTTTAATTTTAAAATTTAACTTATAAAATCAAGTAGAAATTCTTTTATATTTACTTATAGATTCCATAAACATTTAAGTGATACTAAACCAATACTAGTAAAGGAAGGAAAGAAAGTATATCCTATTATAAGAGAAAAAAGTGCACTGATAAGATATCATCAATAATCCAAGATTTTATTATGGTGAGATTTTTTAGGATTTATTTATCTTAAAGCTATTTGTGTGCAAATTTGTATATGTCCTCAATACTTCTCCTCAATCCTCTATAAGATAATTGGGCAAATTAATACAAAGTAGAAAAAAGAAAATGAAAAAAAACATTGTTCAAAGTCAATCTACTAACTCTCACTTCCATGTGAAGGAGTCCTTTATATAGGTTTTTTGGTCACTTCCATGTGAAGGAGTCCTTTATATAGGTTTTTTGGTCACTTCCATGTGAAGGAGTCCTTTATATAGGTTTTTTGGTCACTTCCATGTGAAGGAGTCCTTTATATAGGTTTTTGCTCTTTATATTGGACAAATACATGTGTCGTGGTTAAGTTTGACATTGTCAATAAGGGAATTGCTACAAATAGTTTAGTATGAGTTCTAACAACATTGGAAATAAGACAATATAGGATTTGCTTTAATTTACTATGAAATTGCATAAAATTTTGAAAATTCTATGTCATTATTGTACCGCTAGACATAAAGATCGTGTTACAATGAAATTAGGGGTTAAGACTACTTAGTATATATGCAAGATAAAGTCCTATAATAATAGATTCCCTTAGTGTATGATGTCAATGGTGCATCTCATCGTGTAAAAGATACATTATGATTTCTCTTTAAATCAAAATGGACTTTTGAGAGCTTAGAAAGGAAGTCACTTGCAAGATAAAAAACTTGTAAACATAGAAAAACTGTAATATAGTCATCCTTTCTTTCATGATTTAGGCATATCCATGCTCATGTATTAATCCATTCAAGTATAACATCTTTGTGGATTATGATGCAACAAAATGGGACTGGGTCATGCCTATATATATATATATATATATATATATATATATATATATATATATATATATATATAGAGAGAGAGAGAGAGAGAGAGAGAGAGAGAGAGAGCACATCCTTTGACATCAATAGTATAATGTTTCCAAAGTAAATTTCCTAAAACTAAAGAAGATGAATCCCCACAACTGAAAAGGGACCTAAGCATGTATAAGGAAACCAAATTGTTGCCTAAAAAGAGATCCAAATAAAAGTTTCAATGCTAATTAAAATGAACCTCAAAGGTCCATGGTCTTCCAATGAATATTAGACACTAAAACCATTCTAACACCATTGGGCATGGTTGTCCACATGTGATAGTGAAATAAATTCAAACATGGGAGAAACCTCAAAGCACAATAATGAAAATCCCTAATAAACATGGCATAACTCACTAATAATGAAAATGTGTACCAAAGTATTAGCATGATTGTATTACGATGTGAATAGATTATATATGAATTTGAACATTGAAAGGAACCATTCGATCAAGGGCCAATGATGATAATCCACTACCAATGGAAGGAAATTCATTGATGGGGAAAGTGGAGCCAAGGTACCAATCCTCTAGATGAAACTCCCAAAGAAAATATTGTTCAAGTTACAACATCATGAGTCATTCTCCAAGTCAATCTTTTGTGTCAAGATTGAGCCTTGTGTGTCAAGGTAGTGCCTTATAGGAGCCTGAATTGGAATCAGGAAACATGGATAAAAAATCTTGAGTTGGACTCAAGAATGGTTAAGCTTCATGTGTTGAGGCAAGTGCTTTGTTTTTCAAAGTGATGATGTTGTATAGTCTTGCTAATCAAGGCTAAGGTCTTGTGTGTCAAGATAGATCCTCATGTGTTGAGGTGGTGACTCATGTGTTGAGGTGATGCTTTGCATGTCGAAGCATGTATGGTGTGTGGTGTAATACTAGCCATGGTTGAGCTATTAAGTCTCCTCTAGAGACTGGCCATCTATAGAGTGAATTAATTTAGCATATAACCACTTGGAACGATAGTAGGACAATATCATCACATCAATGGGAAAACATCCTTAGTATATTTGATATGATAATTAAGCTGGCACATGTGGACTAGGTAGATAAGACACTTGAGATAAAGATAAGATGTGGTAAGATATGAGAGAATTTTAATTGAACATAAAATAATTAATTAAGAGAGAATTCGAATTGTTAAACTTCAGTGAAGACTTCAATAAATCAAAGGAGAACTCGAATTGATCACTACACTGAGGTTAACCAGAAAGAATCAGTTAAGAAAGTTAACTAAGTGATAACAAAGAAGATATAGTTAACTAAGTGTTATTGCATGACGACACTTATGTTAAACTAAAAGACGACACTTGCATGACGACACTTAAGTTAACCACCTAACTAAGTGGGAAAGCTTTCCGTTGAGGGGTGAGTTCATCCTAAGACTCAGTTCAATGAGTTAATGCATTGCATGAGAAGAGGGGTGCTCTTATTCATGCAAGATTGATACATCAATATGGAGGGTGAGTTCATCATGAAGTCAAAAGATAAATATAGAAGCTGATACATGTGAAGAATATATAGATATGTTATACAGGATTGATGAATTCAATGCGAAGTGAATTCTCTTCTCCCTTGAAGGAAATTCGCTTCCCTTTGTGTGTGATATTATTCAGAGTCTCTCTTCTTTATATTTGTCTTGCTCTGTAATTGCACTAGGGGTTCTTGATGTAAAAGAAATTCTCTGCTATCTATCAATATACTAAGGAAGGTTTTGTTGGGGTTTTCTCCCTCAAGTCATAGAGGGTTTCCCCAGGGTAAATTCCCGTGTCGAATGTGATTGCTTATGTGTATGATTGCTATTTGATTTCAAGTATTATTGTAGCTCCAAATTAAAGATAAAAGATTAACATGGTATCATAGCTAGGGGTGTGAAAGAGCTAAGTTCAACAATCAAGCTTTAGCCTACATGTATCCTGAGTGTGCACAATACTTGAAGAATTATGGATTCATTCTCAGTAAGACCGAAAGGTCGTCTTGAAGGAACTTCAGGCTTCAATACTTGGAAGGCAAGGATCCTAAATATGTTGGAAGAGCATGATTTGGATGGATATGTATCCAGTGTTATTGAAGAGCATACTTCTAATGTAGGGTGCATTACCTTAAAGAAGAATCAATCCAAATAAAATATAATAATCTATGATTCCGTGAAAGAAAATTTGATGCTCGTGATCACTCCATTGAATACTGCAAAGGAATGCTTCGACACTTTGAAAAATATTTATGAGAAGAAGGTGACCAGTCAAAATAGAGCATTGAAGAACAAGCTTCAAAATATGAAGATGGAAAAGGACGAAGCTGTGGCTTCCTTCTTCACAAAGATATCTCAAGTAAGAAATCAACTCATGAGCATTGGTGTGACGGTATATGATGATGATCTCATTCATACCAATGTTGATGGTCTTCCATATTCATGGGAGACATTCTTGGCTACAGTAAATGGTCGATAAGTGAAACCTAACTTTGAGATACTATGGCATGATTTCCTACAATAAGAAGGGCGAATCCATAGCAAGTATACTGCCTCCAAATAAGAGAACCTCGCTCTTGCAGCACAGATGAAATGAGGTAAGAAATATTACAAGAAATTCTCTCATCAAAAAAAGAATGATTTCAAGAAATTCTCTCATCAAAAGGAGAATGATTTCAAGAAATTTGATAAGTCTAATGATAAATGTTTCAATTGCAATAAGAAGGGCCATTATGCAAGAGAATGTCGTGCAAAGAAAAGAGGAAAGTTCAAGGGTAGGTTTCACGCTTCTATTGCTATAGAATATGAACCTATAAGAAAGAATTCATCCAATGATCATGAGACAAAGAAGGAGTACTATCTTGTCTCAACCCTTTCTGGATCCATTGCCACTAGTGCTGAGACATGGTTGGTAGATAGTGGTGCATCCAAGCACATGACTGGATATAGGAGCGCTATCACAGATCTGAAGGAAAATAAGTTTTCATGTAAGGTGGAGCTTGGAGATAATACCACCTATTTGATCCAAGACATTGGATCCACTTATTTTCAGTTGGATTCAATAGGTATACTTCATGTGGATGAAATTTGTTTGTCCCCATATTGAAGAAGACCTCCTGTCTATTTTAGTTCTAGAAGATAAAGGATTCAGAGTTATCTTTATGGACAACAAAGCGCTCATGTGGCCTAAGCATGAAGACTTGAACTATGCATCAGTGATTGGAGTTAGAGAGGGAGGTCTCTACAAAGTTCCTGGAAAACTCATTCAAGCCATGATCCATGATACAGTCATTCCTTGTGAGATATGGCATAGAAGACTAGGTCATCTCCATTTCAAAGTGCTACCCAGATTGCAAAAGATGGTGAAAGGCATGCCCATATTTAAATTTTATTTTTATAGTGTTTGTAGAGGTTGATCTCTTAGAAAGAACATTAAGAAGAATTTTCCAATTAGTACCAAAATATCCAATGGGATCCTTGAATTGATTCATTCCGATCTATGTGGTCCTATGTCTGCACTATCCTTGAGTGGTTATTTGTATTATGTGTTTTTCATAGATGACTTCTCTCGCAAGTCATGGGTTTATTTTTTGAAAGCAAAGAGTGAAACTTTCAACAAGTTTCAAGAGTTTAAAGCATTGGTTGAGAATCAGATTGGGAAGCACATTCATCCTTTGAGATCTGATAATGGATGAGGGTTTGAGTCCCTTGAATTCAATGACTTATGTTGAGATGCAGGAGTAAAAAAACAATTGACTGTACCCTACAACCCCCAACAAAATGGGGTTTCTCAAAGAAAGAACATAACAATATGTGAGGCTGAAAAATCCATGATGTGTGATCAGGATCTTCCCACATACTTATGGGAAGAAGCCTCCAAAACTGCTGTTTATTTTTAGAACATAAGCCCTCATGCTATTTTGGTAGAAAAGACTCATGAAGAGGTTTTCATTGGTGAAAAAATAGATATAGGACACTTAGAGATTTTTGGTTGTCTCGTTTACATTCATATACCAAATTAGAGGAGGAAAAAAATGGAGCCATCCAGAAAGAAGGGAACATTTGTTGGATATAGTGAATCCTGCAAAGCCTACAGAATATATGTTCCAGGACAAAGAAACATTGAAGTCAGTAGAGATGTAACATTTCATGAATAGGTTTCCTTCAAATGCTCCAAAGAACTTCAGTGTGATTCAGATATGGAGGAGCATGATACTCCTATGATGAATGATCCAATTTCTCATTCTCCCCTTTTAGATGATGAGAGGGAGAATCTAGATGAGTCCATAGATTCGCTTGATCCTAAAGAGCCAGAAGATCTGATAGAAATATCTCTTAAGGAACCTCCTAGTAAGAGGATATCTTATCACATACCCAAATCATGAATATTTTATTTCATGAGAAAAACATTATGTTATATGTTATTGTAAAGTTTTATGATTATTGACCAAGTGGGGTCAATGATGGCTATAATTAATTACTTTAATATTTTATTATTTATAAATAAAAGAGGAGACAAATATCCCAAGGACACTGTTGAAAGAGTGTTCACTGACCCACTAGGAGGAATGCACTGGGGTGGAGAGAAAATTGAAACATGGAAGCATCATCAATGCACCTCTAGCTGTTGCAGGTGGAAAATTCCCTGCATTAATGGTCATGTTCCCCAAGAAAGTGGAACATAGTAGGTGGTTCAATGAATTGTAAAATTGACCAAAGACCTAGGCAATCATTTACACCATCGAATGGGAGCAGGAGGCTACTCAATTTTTACCTTGTGATGAATTTTGGACTGGAGGAGAAGAGAATTCGATGAGGGGAAAGCTAGAGGGATTGACTGAGATAAGATTGTTAATCTGAGTTAGTACTGCTTTATGCAGAACTCAATATTACTGAAAAGCAGAAGTCTCATTCTAGAGTATTGTCAACATCATTGCTCAGTTGCAGAGGATAACATTTGCATCCACCCAGCATCTTCACCCTAGTGGTTCAGTGAGCAGGCTGGGGGGTCCTAAGACAAGTGATTTGGCTGTCTTCAGGAGTAGGTTGGGAGGAACGGGCTCCCTTGGGTGTTTGTTTCTCTCTTCATTTTTTCAGGTTGTTATCATCTTATGAATTTATTTTACTGTATATCTATTTCTTAAAGTGTTTTTATAGTAATTTGCAGGTTATTTCAGTTAGTTAAGAGCTAAGTATAAATGTGATTCTGTACTGTGATTTAAGAAATAAAATTTGAAATGCATTATGATTGATTTAAAATACTTTTCTGTATTTTTCCACACACATTATGTGTCGTACTCCAGTACAGAAAAGTTAAATTAGAGATAGATTCGAATGATTGATCAACATAGATAAAACTCTGTTTTATTTTAGTACAACCCTTCTGTCTGTATTTTGGTAAATACCTTTTGTACTAAGCATAAAAACATAGTATTCATCTAAAAATCAGAATATTTAAATAGTAGTTCACTACATAGAATCGCATTGCATATTATAGAAGTAATAGTCCTCAATTAAAGTTCATACTCAAAACAGAACCTAGGACAAAAGCATAGTAATTTCATTTATAAGTAACAGTAATCAATAAACATTTAAATGATAAAAGAAACCTTTTCGAAACCAAATCCTTAGGTTTTTAAATAGAGTATTTGCAAAACCTAGTAATACCTTTCATTATTAATGCAAGATAATTTAAAAAGAAAAAACACCATCGATAAAAAAACTTTGAAATATTTCATCATACCATAATAATCGCAGTAACGAAAATATTCATTATTTTTTGTACTCTTTAAAAACCTTCATAAGATAGTATACACACGAGTACTATTTCCTTTTTCAACACAGTAGCAAGTACAGCACATGCCAAGCCATTGAAAGGCATCGCCGGGGTTTAAGAAGCTTATTCTTATAATAGTGTGATACTTAATCTCTAAAGGAGTTAATACAAGACAAGGGTTCGAGACCATGAAGGCTCACCCTAATGGTCGTTACATTATAAAATTTATAAATGAATGATACAACATCATAAAAATACAAAGATGCAGGTTCGAGTTTCGACTCACCCTTAGATCTTTAAACTATCAAAATATATATGAAATGCGTTATTCAGGTTGAGATTCAAAACCCCTAACAATTAAAATACTAATCATCAGCATTGTAAATAATTAAGATAGGGTTTCAACCCTGCGTCCATTTATTTTGGAACGACTACTACCATTTAAACCACAAAAACTGTATTTGCTAATAGATTTAAAATAAGGGCGTAGCCCTAAGCACTTACAACTTGCAACACAATATATTCATTTAATAAAATAACGAAAATGCCGAGAGCATCCTTCTGGATGGAAATCAAACCATATGTTGAAATCCTTGAATATCATTTATTTATTAAATCCTTAAAAAAGTTCTTTACAGAACTGTATAAAATGAAAACATTGAGAACCCAATGCAGACCAAGACTCAAGGGTCCAGCCTTTCTGGTTACAATTTCCATTCGAATTTTAAAATATAAAAACAAATTGTATAAAATCAAACACCGAAGGAACCTTCATCTCAGCACAGTATCATTTGACTTCTTCGACTGGTATCACCATTTCACAACACAAGTTTCGACTTAGGGTGTTAAAGAATCGCCGAGGCTTACCAATGCCTATCGTTGGAAGCCACAACGGAGTAGTTGCCAGGGAGTTAGTAGCAACCCAGCCTCGATGAAACCCTGTCACTCCACGACCATCACAACAATAAACAGGTGTTAGTAACGAGTTATAAAGGATGAATAAAAACGATGAATACATTACACCGTGAGTATGGCCTTACCTATTGTGAAGAGTCTTCAACCAAACGTCCATTTGTCACAGTGCAATCCACCATGGAAACCCTGAAACAACGTTGAAGCTTTCAAACCCTACCATTCCGGAAGGTTGTCGGCCTCCACCACCTGCTTTGCATAATGAATAAGTGAAATGAACTTTCTAAGGGTTTGATAGTCATTCAAACCTCAGTTAGGGTTTATCCCAAAGCCCAAGGTCATCACGTGAAGCAACTACCATGGGGTTTCCAGTTAGGCTTCCCACTACGAACTCATTTAAGACTGTATTAAAGAGTCACCTGCCATCGTGCCAACAAAGGATCCACTACGAAACCTTACGAGAAGACTATACATAGTATAGTTTCAAAAGGTTCACGGTCATATTTTCATTTTACCAAAGTCCATTCACGCTCGGGCTTAAGAGTTTAAATCATGGTCAAGGTTAATACCCTGCCACATATAGGTAATATCATATAAGCGCCATATAGTACTGGAGATTCGACTATATGATTTTAACCATGATCACAAAATAATATTAACAAAGGGTCAACGAAATTATTAAGTTATAGTGAAGCCCATAAGATTTATCCCACATCAAACTATATATGGAGAACTTTATAATAAAGTTTAATGCTAAAATATAGTTAAATATTTATATGCTTAAAATGTAGGTGCAAGTCTTTCAAATAGGAATAGCAATTTAAGCTAGGGTAGGTGTTACCCTAGGTCCTCTAGTAAGATCTTTTCTCTTGTGTGTCACTATTGCAAAAGTATAGGGTAATTACAACAAATTATTCTTAATGTACAGTAAATGGATCTTAACTGATAATAATAACCTCACCTGCAATATCTGTACAAATAGGAGTAAGAGCATTAGCTATATAGATAGCTAAGTAAGCCTCGAGGAATCCATAGGACCCCTTCACCAAAGAAAATAAAAAGGTTAGTAGTATAAAAATTATATTCTGTTACGTTTCTAAAGTTGGATTAAATGCTGATCCAAAAATAAAGTCGACACATTAATGCTGTAAGCTTTTGAGACAAAAGAAGCAACATTCATTTATGAGATAAAATCTGCTGAGTCTTAACATTTATTTTTCGACATTAAATTTCATAAACATTTATGATACTACGATACTTTAAAATGAATCAAGCCGATGCATTAATAAATACACGCACAACCTCATAAATAGGATAGAATAGTTCTTTCTGAGACAACTGTCATCAAGAATATCTTCCGCATAACAAATAATTTGTATAAATACTAATAAGAAATTTTTTTAAATTCTTGTGAAAAATGTGGATGTGACAAGTGGTATCAGAGCGCAAGTTCAAACTCTAGGCCTGAAAGTGGCTCAACTCGTGCAAACAAAATTCAGAACAAAAAATAAATATACTAATTTTGTTTAATTTTGGTTTATAGTTTCAGCACTTATTTAAGTTTGTAGGTATGGAAGGACCAGAAGAGTCAGCTGAAGGCAGGTTCCACCCTAATGATCAAAATAATAATGAACAGGAACACATTAATGCAGGAAATATATTTGTTGAATTAAACGACAACTCATCTGAATTATTGAGAACTGTAAGAGATTTAAAAACAAAAATAAACATTGTTAAAGAGGAGAACGAATGAATTCTAAAAGATCAAGAGGAGCTGAATCAAATCCTGTTGGATAAATTCCATAATAATGATAAGAATGAAAGAACATAAAATAATTATGAATCTGAAATCATGCCTTACCAACAAAAAAGTAAAAAGCTAAAACTTATTGATTATGGAACTAGTTCTTCTTCTGAAATTAATATTAAATCACATAGGAAGAAGCATCAATATTCCAACGATAGTAGCGAAAGTGAATGCTACACTAAAAAAGAAGAAATATAAACCATATGAAGAAATTTCTGGAGAATTTAAGAAGATTAAACCACCAACTTTTAATAGAGAAACAAAAAAGAGTGAGAAAGTCAAAACATGGCTGTCCAGTATGAATAAATATTTCCAAATTTACAACTACTCAAGTTAGTTAAAAACTAGAATGGCAATTTATAATTTGACGGTTAAAGCCGACATTTGGTGGCAAGATTTGAAGCGGGTAAAATGCTTAAAAGAGAGAAATGTAAACTGGAGTAGTTTTAAAAAGTATTTTAAAAGAAAATTTCTGTCGGAACAATATTATGAAGAACGAGCTAAAGAATTTTATGAATTAAAGTTAGGTTCCATGGATATGAAGGAATTGAGCAACAATTTTTTGAATTTATTAAGGTATGTGCCTTACATTACGGAAGAAAATCCTAACGTATAGAGGTTTTTGAGCTGTCTACCCTCTCATATAAAGGACATAATTGAGTGTGACGATCCTAGAACTCTTGAAGAGGCCATGAGGAAGGCAAGTATCTATTATGAACAGAACAAGAAGAGATAAGGCATACTAAGCTGGAAGGCAAAGAAGCCTAATAATTTTGAACAAAGAAAGAAACATTACTCATTTAATTGAAATTTGAGAAATAATAATTCACATAATTTTTCTAACAGAAAATTTTAGGGAAATAATTCAAGTAATGTACAGCCAAATTTTACAGCTGCAAGAAACAGAGATCCACCTAATAAATATGTTAAAAGCAACGAACAAAAAGAAACTGTAAAATGTTGGGACTGTCAGGGGCCTCACTATGCACCAAATTGCCCGAACAAAAAGAGAGCAGTCAACAACATACATACTGTACAAGGAGAAGCAACAGTTGAATATTTAGCAAGGGAAATGCCCAGGATTAATGTAGCATTGGAAAACAGACAAGTTTATCATCAAACTTCCATGGTTGAAGTAGAAGGTACGCTGACAAATAAACCTATATCGATTTTGATTGATCCAGGGGAAAGCCTGAGTTATGTATCTCCAAGTATAGTAGAAAAATGTAAACTGCACATAGAAAAGTTTGGCAAATCCTGGCTGGTTCAACTAGCTACAGGTACAAAAAGAAAGGTAGTCGATTTTGTTAATAATTGTGAATTACTTATGAATCAGTTTAGAACTCAAGTAAAGTTAAATGTACTACCTTTAGGATCATACGATGTCTTGATTGGAATGGATTGGCTGGAAAAGCATAGGGTAGTATTAAATTGTTTTGAAAAATCTTTTACTTGCTTAAATGATGAATCTGAAATAGTAACAGTAAAAGGGATTCCTAGATGCACTTCAGTTAGACAAATTTCTGTTTTGCAAGTTAAAAGGGTTGTTCGTAAGGGTTGTAAAATGTTTGCTGTAAATGTAATTAATGACGAACATTCAACTAAGGAAGATAAGTTAAAGTTGGAAGACATACCCATTCTAAAAGAATTTTCTGATGTATTCCTGGAAGAAATTCCAGGACTACCTCTGTAAAGGCAATTAGATTTCACCATTGAGCTGGTACCAGGGGCGGTGCCAAACTCAAAGGCTCCTAATAGAATGAATATTTTGGAACTTAACGAACTTAAATCACAATTAAAATAATTGATTGATAAAAATTACATAAGGTTCAATGTGTCTTCGTGGGGAGCACCCGTTATTTTTGTTAAAAATAAGGACGGTACATTGCGCTTATGCATAGACTACCGTCAGCTAAATAAAATGACTATTAAAAACATATATCCTCTTCCCCGCATAGACGATCTATTTGATCAGCTACGCGGAGCGGCGATATTCTCTAAAATAGACTTGAGGTCTCAGTACCATCAAGTCAGAATTAAAGATGAGGACATCTTTAAGACTGCTTTTAGAACCCGCTATGGGCATTACGAGTTTGTGGTTATGCATTTTGGGCTAACCAATGCTCCAGCAGTTTTCATGTGTCTTATGAATAATGTTTTACATCAGTACTTAGATAAGTTTGTAATTGTTTTCATTAACAACATTTTAATTTATTCTAAGACTAAAGAAGAACATGACAAACACTTAAAGATAATTTTACAAGTGTTAAGAGAACACCAACTTTATGCTAAATTAAGCAAATGTGATTTCTTCAAAGATAAAATACAATATCTAGGGCATGTGATATCCAAGGATGGAATCGCAGTGGACATGGACAAGATAAAAGCAATTAATGAATGGCCTACCCCTAAATACGTAACTGGTGTATGATCTTTCATGGGAATTACAGGTTACTACTGGAAGTTTATAGAAGGATTCTCGCGAATCGCTAATCCTATAACTTCCTTGCAAAAGAAAGGTAAGAAATTTGTTTGGGATCAAAAGTGTGAAGAAAGTTTTAAGAAATTAAAGGAATTGTTAACAACTGCACCTATTTTAAAAATAACGGACCCAAACAAAGACTTTATTGTATGCACGGATGCATGCAACGATGGTCTTGGTGGAGTCTTAACACAAGAGGGTCACGTAATAACTTATGAGTCTAGAAAGCTAAAAATTCACGAAAAGAACTACGCTACTTACGACTTAGAATTGGTTGTTGTGATACATGCTTTAAAAATGT
Source organism: Larix kaempferi (assembly GCA_027924585.1). Lineage (NCBI taxonomy): Eukaryota > Viridiplantae > Streptophyta > Pinopsida > Pinales > Pinaceae > Larix > Larix kaempferi. Next base: position 11,160,491 of record BSBM01000344.1, read on the forward strand.
GGCGTCATCATCTAATCGGAATGAAATTTTCATTAATGACAGATAATAAGGGTTTAAATTTTTTGTTGGATCAACCAAATATGAATGCAAGGAAAGCTAGGTGGCTAGCCTTCTTTAGCGAATATGATTTCGAGATTCAACACAGTAAAGGAAAAGAAAATAAAGTTGTTGATGCTTTAAGCAAAAATGCAAGAGTAAATTTTATAGCAGCAATCAACACTTATAAAACAGATTTAGAAAATCAGCTTGAAGAAGGAATAAAATTAGATGATAATTATTTAAAATTACAACAAAGAGTTGCTGAAAATATATCAAAAAATTTGATAACAGATTACAATCTGAATGAACACGGGTTAATGATGTATAAAAATAGACTGTATGTACCCAATGTACCTAAAGTTAAACTGCTGATTTTAAATGAAGTACATAAAAGTCCTTATTCAGGACATCCCGGTTACCAAAAGATGATAACCATGTCGAGGAAAGATTATTTTGGCCAAATATGAAAAGTGAGGTAGCTGAATACATTGCTAGGTGTATGGAATGTCAGTAGATAAAGGTTGAACACCAACACCCAGCTGGACTATTGCAGCCACTACCAGTTCCAGATTGGAAGTGGGAAATAATTAGTATTGATTTTATAACTGGTTTTACCTAAAAATCAGAAACATACTGATTCTATAATGCTAGTTGTGGACAAGCTTAGTAATGCATCCCATTTCATACCTGTTAAAACCACTTATAAGGCTGCTAACATTGATGAAATTTTTATGAAACAAATTTTTCGTTTACATGGAATTCCTAAAGTCATAATTTCTGATAGAGACTCTAAATTTACAAGGAATTTCTGGAAGTCTTTGTTTAAAGGTTTGGATACTACCTTAAATTTCAGTACATCATTTCATCCACAAACGGATGGGAAAAAAGAAAGAGTAAATCAAATTCTAGAAGATATGTTAAGGATGTATGTTAGAGATCAGCCAGGTAAGTGGGAATATTTTCTGCATTTAGCTGAATTCGCTTATAATAATCATTATCAGGCTTCAAAAAAACTTCGTCCATTTGAAATATTATATGGTAGAAAATGTAATACACCTATCTCATGGAGTAATCCAGTTGACAGGTTGATGTCAGGACCGAAGTTATTGAAAGAAATGGAACTAACAGTGAAACAGATACAGGGCAATTTAAAAATTGCACAAGATCGACATAAAAGTCATGCAGATCTAAAAAGAACTCAGAAAGAGTTTCAGGTTGGTGAGCATGTTTTTATCAAGGTAAAACCCTAAAAGAGTTCCTTAAAATTAGGAAGCTGTGCTAAACTAGCAGCAAGGTGTTGTGGACCTTTTGAAATACTATCCAGGGTTGGACTAGTGGCATATCAGTTAACCTTGCAACCAAACCTTAAAGTACATAATGTATTCTGCATTTCTATTTTGAAAAAGTATGTGCACGATGCTACTCATGTGATTAATTGGAATGATGTAGGGGTGGAACAAGAAGGAGGATTTCTGGTGGAACCGGATTGTATCCTTGACAGGAGGGAAATTTTGCTTCGAAATCGCGCCATTGGACAGGTAAAGGTGCAACAGAAGCACCTTAGTCTCGACGAAGAAACCTAGGAGTTGGAAAATGATATGCGGGTGGCATATCCAGTTCTGTTCCAGGAAGATGTAGAGGATGATGAATAAATAAACATTGAGGACGATGTTGAATTTAAGAGGGGGTGTTTGTCACATACCCAAATTTTGAATATTTTATTTCATGAGAAAAACATTATGTTATATGTTATTGTAAAGTTTTATGATTATTGACCAAGTGAGGTCAAAGATGACTGTAATTAATTACTTTAATATTTTATTATTTATAAATAAAAGAGGAGACAAATATCCCAAGGAGACTGTTGAAAGAGTGTTCACTGACCCACTAGGAGGAATGAACTGGGGTGGAGAGCAAATTGACACTTGGAAGCATCATCAATGCACCTCTAGCTGTTGCAGGTGGCAACTTCCCTACATTAATGGTCATGTTCCCCAAGAAAGTGGAACATAGCAGGTGGCTCAATAAATTGTAAAACTGACCAAAGACCTAGGAAATCATTTACACCATCGAATGGGACCAGGAGGCTACTCACTTTTTACCTTGTGATGAATTTTGGACTGGAGGAGAAGAGAATTCGATGAGGGGAAAGCTAGAGGGATTGAATGAGATAAGACTGTTAATCTTAGTTAGTACTTCTTTATGCAGAACTCAATATTACTGAAAAGCAGAAGTCTCATTCTAGAGTATTGTCAACATCATTGCTCAGTTGCAGAGGATAACATTTGCATCCACCCAGCATCTTCACCCTAGTGGTTCAGTGAGCAGGCTAGGGGGTCCTAAGACAAGTGATTTGGCTGTCTTCAGGAGTAGGTTGGGAGGAACGGGCTCCCTTGGGTGTTTGTTTCTCTCTTCATTTTTTCAGGTTGTTATCATCTTATGAATTTATTTTACTGTATATCTATTTCTTAAAGTGTTTTTATAGTAATTTGCAGGTTATTTCAGTTAGTTAAGAGATAAGTATAAATGTGATTATGTACTTTGATTTAAGAAATAAAATTTGAAATGCAGTATGATTGATTTAAAATACTTTTCTGTATTTTTCCACACACGTTATGTGTCGTACTCCAGTACAAAAACGTTAAATTAAAGATAGATATGAATGATTGATCATCATAGATAAAACTCTGTTTTATTTCAGTACAACCCTTCTGTCTATATTTCAGTAAATACCTTCTATTCTAAATGCATAAAAACATAGTATTCATCTAGTAATCAGAATATTTAAATAGTAGTTCACTACATAGCATCGCATTGTATATTATAGAAGTAATAGTCCTCGATTAAAGTTCATACTCAAAACAGAACCTAGGACAAAAGCATAGTAATTCCATTTATAAATAATAGTAATCAATAAAAATTTAAATGATAAAAGACACATTTTCAAAACCGAATCCTTAGGTTTTTAAATAGAGTATTTGAAAAACCTAGTAATACCTTTCATTATTAATGCAAGATAATTTAAAAAGAAAAACCACCATCGAAAACAAAACTATGAAAGATTTCATCATACCATAATAATCGCAGTAACGAAAATATTCATTATTTTCTGTACTCTTTAAAAACCTTCATAAGATAGTATACACATGAGTACTATTTCATTTTTCAACACAGTAGCAAGTACAGCACAGGTCGAGCCATTGAAAGGAATTGCCATGGTTTAAGAAGGTTATTCTTATAATAGTGTTATACTTAAACTCTAAAGGATTTAATACAAGACCAGGGTTTGAGACCGTGAAGGCTCACCCTAATGGTCATTAGATTATAAAATTTATAAATGAATGATACAACATTGTAAAAATACAAAGATGCAGGTTCGAGTTTCAACTCACCCTTAGATCTTTAAACTATCAAAATATATATGAAATGTGCTATTCAGATTGAGATTCAAAACCCCTAACAATTAAAATACTAATCATCAGCATTGTAAATAATTAAGATAGGGTTTCAACCCTGCGTCCATTTATTTTGGAACGATTGCTACCATTTAAACCTCAAAAACTGTATTTGCTAACATATTTAAAAGAAGGGCGTATCCCTAAGCACTTATAACTTGCAACACAATCGATTCATTTAATAAAATAATGAAAATGAGGAGAGCATACTTCTGGATGGAAATCAAACCATATGTTGAAATCCTTGAATATCATTTCTTTATTAAATCCTTAAAAAAGGTATTTATAGAACTGTATAAAACGAAAACGTTGAGAACCCAACGCAGACCAAGACTCAAGGGTCTAGCCTTTCTGGTTACAATTTCCATTCGGCTTTTAAAATATAAAAACAAACTGTATAAAATCAAACACTGGAGGAACCTTCATCTCAGCACAGTATCGTCCAACTTCTTTGACTGGTATCAACATTTCACAACACAAGTTTCGACTTAGGGTGTTAAAGAATTGCCGAGGTTTACCAGTGCCTATCGTTGGAAGCCACGATGGAGTAGTTTCCAGGGAGTTAGTAGCAACCCAGCCTCGATGAAACCTTGTCACTCCACGACCATCACAACAATAAACAGGATTTATAAAGGATGAATAAAAATGACGAATACATCACACCGTGAGTATGGACTTACCTATTGGCAAGATTCTTCAACCAAACGTCCATTTGTCATAGTGCAATCCTCCACGGAAATCCTGAAACAACGTTGAAGCTTTCAAACCCTACCATTCCGGAAGGCACCTGCTTTGCATAATGAACAAGCGAAATGAACTTTCAAAGGGTTTGATAGTCATTCACACCTCGATTAGGGTTTATCCCAAAGCCCAAGGTCATCACGTGAAGCAACTGCCACGGTGTTTCAAGTTATGCTTCCCACTACAAATTCATTTAAGACTGTATTAAAGAGTCACCTACCATCTTGCAACGAAGGATCCACTACAAAACCTTACGAGAAGACTATACATAGTATAGTTTCAAAAGGTTCACGGTCATATTTTCATTTTACCAAATTCCATTCACGCTCGGGCTTAAAAGTTCAAATCGTGGTCAAGGTTAATACCCTGCCACATATAAGTAATATCATATAAGCGCCATATAGTACTGGAGATTCGACTATATGATTTTAATCATGATCACAAAATAATATTAACAAAGGGTCAATGAAATTGTTAAGTTATAGTGAAGCCCATAAGATTTATCCCACATCAAACTATATATGGAGAATTTTATAATAAAGTTTAATGCTAAAAGATAGTTAAATATTTATATGCTTAAAATGTAGGTGCAAGTCTTTCAAATAGGAATAACAATTTAAGCTAGGGTAGGTCTTACCCTAGGTCCTCTAGTAATATCTTTTCTTTTGTGTGTCGCTAATGCAAAAGTATAGGGTAATTACAACAAAATATGTTTAACGTACAGTAAATGGATCTTCAACTGATAATAATAACCTCACTTGCGATATCTGTACAAATAGGAGTAAGAGCATTAGACATGTAAATAGCTAAGTAAACCTCGGGGAATCCATAGGACCCCTTCACCAAAGAAAATAAAAGGGTTAGTAGTATAAAAATTATATTTCGTTACATTGCTAAAGTTGGATTAACTGCTGATCCGAAAATAAAGTCAATACATTAATGTTGTAAAATTTTGAGACAAAAGAAGCAACATTCATTTATGAGATAAAATCTGTTGAGTCTTAACATTTATTTTCCGATATTAAATTTCATAAACATTTATGATACTACGATAATTTAAAATGAATCGAGATGGTGCATTAATAAATACAAGCACAACCTCATAAATAGGATAGAATAGTTCTTTCTGAGACAGTTGTCATCAAGAATATCTTTCGCATAACAAATAATTTGTATAAATACTAATAAGAAAAATTTTAAATTCTTGTGAAAAATGGGGATGTTACATATCTGCATGGTGTCGAGATATTATGCAAGAGGAATAAAATCATGGAGCACCTTCAGGCTCATCCAGAGAACGGAATATGCCTGAAATATTTTCAAGATATGTAGCACAAATGAGTCACATTAGTGATTCAAAACCCTCTACCTATGAGGACACCTCAAAGAAGCAAGTATGGAATGATGCCATGGTAGAAGAATACAAATATATCGTGAAGAATGATGTGTGGGAAGTGGTTCCTAAATCTAACAGGAAGTCAATAGTAACTTCCAAGTGGATTTATAAAATCAAGCATGCAGCTAATGGAAGTATTGAAAAGTATAAATCAAGATTTGTGGCTCGTGGTTTCGCACAGAAAGAAGGGATAAACTATGATGAGACATTCTCTCATGTGTCCAGGTACACTACTATCTAAACCATAATTTACCTTGCTTTAGTTTTGGGCTAAAAACTTCAGCAGATGGATGTGAATACTGCCTTCCTCAATAGAGAGGTTGAGGAAGAGATTTACATACAACAACCTGAGGGGTTTGTAATTCATGTGAAGGATTCACATGTATGAAAACTTAAGAAATCCTTGTATGGGATTGAGTAGGCCCCGAGGGCTTGGTATTCAAGGATTGAAAGCTATCTTCTGAGCTCGGGCTTCTCCAAAAGAAAATCTGACCCCAACCTATACTTCAAGGTTGTGAAAAACCAACCATTGATCTTGGTTCTCTATGTTGATTATTTGTTCCTTAATAGAGAGGAAAAATAGTTAGCTTGGTGCAATAGGGAGATCACTTGTGAGTTCGAATTGAAAGACTTAGATCTTACTCACTATTTTCTTGGTCTAGAAGTTTGGCAAAGGAAAGATGAGATCTTTCTTTCTTAAGGAAAGTACATAGTTGTTGTATTGTAGAGATTTGGTATGATGGACTGTAATTCCATGTCTACTCCAATGGTATCTAGTCTAAAGAAGCTACATGAGTCAGATTCCGAATCAGATCTAGTGGATCCTACCATGTATAGACATCTCACTGGTTCCTTGATGTATTTGATACATAGTAGACCAGACATATGTTATCCAGTGAGTATCTTGAGTCAGTTCATGTCTGATCCAAGACATGTGCGTAGATACCTTCAAGGTACTATTGCTTATGGACTCATATATGATTCCAGTGGTGGAGTGATGTTACTTGGATATGCCGACTTCGACTGGGGTGGTAGTATTGTGGTCTGAAAGAGTACATCTAGATTTTTTTTTAGCCTAGGATCATCTATGATCTCTTGGTCCAGCAGGAAGTGGGGCTCTATAGCCCAGAGTACTACATAAGCAAAGTATATTGTAACTAGTACCACCTGCTGAGAATTTTTGTGGCTTAGGAAGCTACTTGTTGGGTTGTTCGGTGAGAATCTTGGGACTAAAGTCATTCACTCTGACAATCACAGCTGCATTAAGCTCTCAGAAAACCCTGTGTTTCATGAAAAATCGAAACACATTGAGATGAAGTATCACTACATCAGAGACATGGTCCATAGAGGTGCCATAAGAAATCAATACATTGCTACTAGTGAGAATATTGCAGATATGTTGACTAAGCCTCTGTCCATGACGAAGTATAGGTACTTCCTAGACAATCTTGGCATCGCAGAGAATACCTCCCTTCTTGAGAGGGAGTGTTAAAGTTACAACATCATGATTCATTCTTTGGGTCAATATTATGTGTCAATATTGAGCCTCGTGTGTCGAGGTAGTTCCTTATAGGAGCCTGAGATGGACTCAAGAAACTTGGAGAAAAAATATTGAGTTGAACTCAAGAATGGTTAAGCTTCATGTGTTGAGGCAAGTGCTTTGTTTGTCAAAGTGATGATGTTGTATAGTCTTGCTAGTCAAGGCTAAGGTCTTGTGTGTCAAGAAATATCCTCATGTGTTGAGGTGATGCTTTTCATGTCAAAGCATGTATGGTGTGTGATGTACTACTAACCATGATTGAGCTATTAACTCTCCTCTAGAGACTGGCCACCTCTAGAGTGAATTACTTTAGCATATAACCACTTGGAATTATAGTAGGACAATATGATCACATCATTCGAAAAATATACCTAGTATACTTGATATGATAATTAAGATGGCACATGTGGACCATGTAGATAAGATAAGAGATAAAGATAAGATGTGATAAGATATGAGAGAATTCGAATTGCACACAAAAGAATTAATTAAGAGAGAATTCGAATTGTTAAACTTCAGTGAAGACTTCAGTAAATCAAAGGAGAAATCGAATTGATCACTACAGTGATGTTAACAAGAAAGAATCAGTTAAGAGAGTTAACTAAGTGATAACAAAGAAGATCTATTAACTAAGTGTTATTGCATGACGACACTTATGTTAAACTAAAAGACGACACTCATGTAATATAGAAGATGACACTTGAGTTGCGACACTTGCATAACGACACATAAATTAGCCACCTAACTAAGTGGGAAAGTTTTCAGTTAAGGGTTGAGTTCATCCTAAGACTCATTTTAGTGAGTTAATGCACTGCATGAGAAGAGGGGCCCTCTTATTCATGCAATATTGATACATCCAGATGGAGGGCGAGTTCATTAGGAAGTCAGAAGATAAAAATAGAATTCGATGCATGTGAAGAATATATAAATATGTTATACATGATTGATGAATTCAATGTGAAGTAATTTATCTTCTCCCTTGAAGGCAATGCACTTCTCTTTGTGTAGGATATTGTTCAGAGTCTCTCTTCTTTATATTTCTCTTGCTTTGTAATTGCATCGAGGGTGCTTGATGTAAAATAAACTCTATTCTACCTATCAATATACTAAGGAAGGTTTTGCTGGGGTTTTCTCCCTCAATTAATAGAGGGTTTCCCCAAGGTAAATTCACGTCTCAAATGTGATTGCTTATGTGTATGATTGTTCTTTGATTTCAAGTATTATTGCATATCCGAATTAAAGATAAAAAATTAACAAATATGTTGTGGTCAATATGAACATATCCATTGGAATTGAATGACAATGATGTCTCCTTCAACCAAAACATGATGTAAGAATATTTGATGAATGATTGAAACACATATTCAACTCAAGGGAACTAGACAAACATGGGAAGGGTGATGTAATGCATTCCTTGACATGGATAAATAAGGAAAAGACTAACATGGGTCACATTCATTTCAAAAGAAACCATGGAGAAATGACTCAACATAAGGATCAAATAGGGAATTTCTTTATAAGGGCACAATTAAGAAACAATAAGTGAATTGCATAAACATAGACTCCATTTTGATAAGAGAAATGGGCTTAAAAAAAATCAATGACCATAATAACCAAGTGGAAGGACAAAATTGGGTGACTCTATGTAGATAATCCAATAAAGGGAGACACCAATGACTACCCAAGTAAAATTCACGGGGACTTAATAAATTGACAAAATACCTACATTCATAATGGTTCATGTTTTTACCATTTTTTTATTTTTGGGATTTTTCAAATGTTCAAATATTGAAAAAATCAAGAAAGGAGGTGGGTGTTCACATTGTAAGCAACTCAGGTCTTGAGCACGCAAGAGACCACATGGTGAAAATCAAACAAAGTAATATCTACACAAAAGTCAATGAAAACCCAAGCACATGCCTCCTCTCAAACAATGATGGTTTGCATGTTGATAGCCTGATAAAGATAAAAAGCAACCAAGTAGTGAATGTAAGCAAGTGTTGTGGCTCAGTTTTGACTAAGCATTGGTGTAGAGCAGATTTCAATAGAAGATGAGCCTGTAAGAGCCTCAAAAGCCTAAGTATGTGAATCCATAGAATTTTGATTACATGAAGACTATGAGTAATTTCATACATACTCTACACCTAGTTATATTGATTTTATGTGCATCTATCTAAATACGGACTCTTTTGTACAAGTGGATTACAATTGGAAAATTCTCTAGTATATTCCATAATGTTTTGTAATTGCTCCAGTTTCCTATAGATATGAGGATTGTAAATTTGTAAAGAGTTGGTGTTTTTTTTCATTGTGATAAATAGAGTTCTAAGTTAGATGATTTATCATCAGTTATGAACATGAGTTATGTTGTATTAAACATTCTACTAATATAAAGGAGACTTGTTTTGAGTATGTGTTTGTATTCATGCGATATCGCTATGATGCATATGGATTATCTATATGTGATTATAATTGATGCATATGTGCTTAGTCCCATTAGCTTAAGTGAATGTGATTAAAATATAGGTAATTGAATGCACAACCCCACTAGATCTTTAAATTTTTGCACCTTATTCATAGGGAAACTATCACACATGCCTCAAGTGATACTTCATTCCTTCTGGAAGGTTGAATATGTCGGTGCACTAAACTACACACAACGTTTTTTTGATACCTTCCATGAACCTTGGGCTTGTCATAGAGAACAACATGTTTCCAATGCCAAGACCTTAACCAATGCAAAGTAATTAAGATGTAGTGGAGGTTGGAAAATGACAAGGTTTATAATTAGCTAGAAGAAATAATTCATGGATTTTCCTATCAAGAAAGAGGCTATGTAGAATATTTTGTTGTAAGATTCAAAGATAGATACCAATTTGAGTGTCTACATTCTATGTTTTGGCAGATTTTTTGGTAAACTTATAATAATGGATGGAAAGGTACATGGAGAAGCATTAATGTTGGCATCCAACATCCAAAATTGAATGGAAATTTGTTAACCTATTAAATATATAATGATATGACCACATGTACTTGACCTAAATAATTGATTTTTGGCATGAAGGTGTGGTGGAAACTTATGCTTTGTCCAAGTTTTCACTAGAATTTTAATGGTGTTTTACCAAGGTGATATAATTAAGGAAGGGACACATGGGAGAATGATTGAAGAAATTCCTATGTGAATAAAAATGGTGATGGTTAAATGAGGTATGTTTCCAAACCTTACTGAGATAGAAGTGTAATCCTTGTGTGGGGGATTGGAATGATATGAGGACTTAATGGAAAATTTAGTTGGTATACATTACTTAAAGGACTTGTGATGGTAATGGTAGTGGAAATTTCAAGAGAATGGCAGAATCCCTTAGAAAAGCACAAAGATAACAAAGAACTCGTGGCAAGAAGAAATAGAAATATTTGCACCTAGAGAGGGCTATTGATAAGAGGATATATAGTATTGAACTAAATTTGAAGTGTGGGGCAATGTAGAATGTAATAGAGGCACATGGAGTATTTTTGGTCAACCTTAAAATTAAAGATTAAGGAAATGTGGTGTTGTGAAGAAATCAAGAATTCATAGAGGTAGAAATAACCTTTGAAGAAGTGAGGTGGTGACTGCATGATGATGCAATGAAAGAAGATACTAAGACTGAAGGAGTGGAGATGTTGGCTAAGCTTACTAATCGAGGCATTTCTATGGAATTTGTGGAAGAGATGAAGAATCAAGAAGAAGCATTTGAATATGCTTTTGAGTTTGCGCCATTTTGGTACTATGACCTTGTATATTTCCTTAAAACCAAGGAAGAAAAAAATGGCAGTGAAGGTGGTACATGTTACATCCTAACCCCTGTGCCTTTTGAAGTTTGTCTATACCCCATGACCATTGCTAAATAGAGAGCATGTGGTTGATTGGTAGTTCAAGTAACCCCTATACAATGGTTGTGAAGAACATAATAATGAATTCTAAATGGAGTTAGAAGTTGTCTTTAATGTTGTCCAAGTATTTAAGTGTTGTTACAAGAGAAACATCATTGATACAATAGTCAAGACCCAATGGATTTGTGTTAGTACATATTCATTAGAGAATGACAACAACTCAACCAAAGTATTCATCTCTATGGTTGCCTATATTCCACAATAGAGGTGACAAATCTAAACATAAAAACACTAAATTATTTTTTATACCTTTTGGAATGCATATGAAACCCCAAATGTGACATGTTTGGTGGAAATCTAGATGATGCTATAAGGAAGAGAATTGCAATATTGTATGAATTGGAAGCATAATGCACGGTGTGACTTTGGTTGGTTGAAATCAAATTTTGTTAAAAAGTTCTAGAAGCCAAAGTCAAAATAAGAGAGTCTTTCGGAATTAAAGAAGAATAAGCAAAAGGTGGAAAATTGATGTAAATATAGTGAAAAATATTGGAGTTTACCATTAATATCCCCTAAAATTTTTCTTTAAAATAGATAAAATTAATGATTTTTTTATTATGGATTATTTCAAAATAACTTGTTTTTCAAATTGATATCTTTTTTATATTTTATTATTAAATATTTTTTTAAGAGTGATTGAAGTAATATTTATTAAATGTTTTTTTACATTTGTGATTTTTTTTTTTCATTTTTCAAATATTCCCAAAAAAAATTAAGTACAATTTTTTTAATAGTAACAATAATCTAATTTTTTTTATATGTAATATTTTCCCTATTTTACATACTTAAGTTTTTTTTATCTTCGTAAAAATAAATATAAAAAATCTACTTAAATTAATAAATAATATTTTTTTAAATGCGTTCACCAAAATATATTTCATTTCCAACCAACTATAACAAAACTTAGTTAAAACAAAAAAATAACATGACATCTTCTAAAATTAGAAAACCATTTAAAAATAAAAATAAACACCAAACAAATCCGCGAAATGTAGATTAATTGGTCGATATGGTACACTATTAAAATACTCCTTATGATGTAGTTGATTCAAACCTCAACGCAAGCTTTATGTGTTGTGAGTGAGGCCATGTGTTTTCCCACTTCAGCTCTTCCCCAAACTACATATTCCACTAACCATTCCCTTCCCATTCCTTTATACCTCTTTCTCCTTGTGTGTTTCCCCTATATATATGCATTTCCCTATGTAATGTATATACCAGTAATATAATTATTGGGTTTGGTGAATTAATTAAATAATAATTTTTTTAAAGGTTATTGTTATTTTATATTAATATCATGATTTGTAATATTTAAAAGTTAATATTATTTTTTAATAATATAATTATTTATTTAATTACAAGTAATATAGTAATTTAATGTGAATGGTTAATTACGAAATACTTAATAATGTCCAAATACGTTAATAAAATAATAAAATATATACATTAAATTCAAATCATATTCATATAAAATCTAATTCTAAATTCTCAATTCTTATCATTTAAATACAATATAACTATTTAACAATCAAAACATGACAACTTTAAACCTAACTTATTTTTTATTATTATCTACAAATGCTACATTATTACCACAATTCAAGTACAAGTGCAAACCAACCCAAAATTTCAAATAAAAAAATACCAACACATTCGATCACGTAATCCTTTTAAATTCTGATTACATAAATATAAATTCGATCACGTAATCCTTTTAAATTCTGATTACATAAATATAAATATAAATGAAATTAACAATTTATAACATATATTTTTATATTAAACTTACGACATTTAAATTGACTTTTAATATAAAGGTTACTTATATTATAATTTGGAAACTTCTTATGCCATCATGAATTGACATGGAAAGCTCTCAAAATTATATTAATTAATTAAAAATCAATTTTATGGAATCAAACTATATTAATAATATAAAAAGTCAACGATATAAAGAGAGTTTTCCATTTTACCACTAATTGAGTTGTAGTATGGAAGTTCTCAAAATTATAGTGCTTATACTGAAATTTAATTTTATGAAGCCAAATTATATTAGTTATCTTAAAAAACTATTTTATGGAGCTTTCAAGTCATTACTCATTTCATTGAGTCGATTAATATTATTAGAAACATATATATAAAAAAAAAGAAATAAACTTGTGTAAATGTTAAGTTTCATAATTAAAAGTAAACTTGTATGGTGTAACTGACGCGTATAGTTTGAGGCGAATCCCTAAAGTGCATGAGGCAAAATTAACCTCTGTAGTGTGATCTGGGCATTGAAGCAAGGAACCTTCGAGGAGCTAGGCATTGAAGCAAACTCTACGATTTATCTTGGAATTTATCTTGGAATTTATCTTGGAATTGAACACTTCGATATGAGCATTAAAGCAAGGCACTCGTTGGATGCGAATTTTAATTTCGCTTTTGAGGTGCCTACAACATGAAAAAATGAAAATTTCAATAAAAAAATGTATTTTAATATTATCATGATGTTTTTTAAGGTATTTCTTGTTTTTGGAGCAGCGGGGTCAGTCAAAGTATGCAAAGTATGCAGTGTGGTTACTCATTGGATATAGAATTAAATTCCGCATTCAACGAGTCCTCCCACTCGAAATTTGAGTAAAAACACAGGAAGATTAATCTTCACAATGAATGAGAGAGTAGTCTTCACAATGAACAAGTGAGAGAAAAGTCTTCACGATGGACTTCAGATTGAGTCTTCCAATGGAGAATGCACACACAAATTAGGGGTTTTCTATGTCAGTGTGGGAGAGAGGTCTATGTGAATTCCATAATAAAAATATATATTGCAATAGTGTAGAGTTAAATCTAGTGGTAGCATAGGAAGCTTAAAAAACTTTATAAATAATTTTTATGATGCCATTTTTAAGTTTTATAATGAAAAGATATAATGTAATATTTTTAATATAAATTCAAGTAGAGTTTAAAAGAAATTTCATGTAATGTAATGTAGTGTTGGAATTTGACTGCCACTTAATAAAATTAAACTTCATTAATGAAGTGTGAATTTTAATTTCACCCCTCATTTTTGCATGTCATTAATATATATTACTATTACTAATTAGTTATTAATAATTGAATGTGTATATAACTATTACTATTTAGTTATTAGTAATTAAATGTGTGTATTCTTTTTATATTTCTATTTCTAATATGGAAATTTTGATTTTTTCATGGTCTCATTTTCTCCCCTTCTTAAGTAAACTTGACTTGGTCATGGTTTTTGTGTCCATAGTATTTCGTGGTCCATGGTAATGGCTCATTGTATTGCTTGTGCAAAAGCCGATTTAAAGGTTTTGAGGATAAACCTTCTTTGTCATTGTGTGTGTGTTTTTTTTAATCATATGATGTTTATTATATTTTTTTTCTTTATCATATTTTTGTAAGCTTTTTATTTTTGTACTATATGAGGTAAGATATGAGAATTCAATGTTTCATATAATTATTATAAATGTTATTTTAAAAAAAAATTAACTATAATTATGATGGGTAAAATTAAGATTTAAATGTAAAATGAAAAGCAATGTTAAAATTAAAACGTCATATAAAAATTTATTTACATGCAAAGTAGGACGTCAAATTTCAACCCTGATGTCATAGATTGTGTTAATATTGTTTTGAATTTTATATGAATTTGTATGTATTTAATTTTTTTTGAGATTGTATTATACTTATATTGAATATCAAAGTGAGAATATAAGTTATACATAAGATTGAAAGACATGTTGACAAGATTTACATTGATATATTTAAGTGATAAGGATTAATGATTTTAAACTAAATTTTAATGAATTTAATTAGATTTTAATAAATTTGAACATCTACAAATATTTAAACATATTTATTTAGTAAGTAAATTAGTTAAATATAATTTTTTTTTTAAATAGTAATTTATATTTTATTATAAAATATAATTATTATTTAAAAATTATAATATTTAAATGGTATATAATAATAATATTTAAATAATATATGATAGTTATTTTAATGTATAATTTTTTAAAATCCGAGTTATTAGTATTTGGTGTAGGTTGGGTGGGTAATTGCAACTATCTATGAGGAATTTTATTATTGCTTGGATGAGGAGGTAGCAATAAGCTTGTTGGTGTTGTTGATGTGTCCTATTATGTTGGGAATTTTGAGGTTGTTGGTGAGGAAAGGGAATTTTGAGGTTGATGGTGAGGAAAATATCAATTGGTTTTGAAATTGGAGTAGTGGAAATTGCTTTCCTTAAGGCATTGTAAAATATCAAGGTTTTTGATTTAGGTGTGGTATTTTCCATTGTTGTTGAGTGGTAACTAGTAAAAAATCGTAAACACTAATTCAAAAAAAAAGATAGATTTGATGTAATGATCCAAAATAAATTGAAATGTTGAACATATTCATATGACATACCATAATATCACCACTATAATTGTCCAAATGTTTTATGATTAACAAAACATAGTTGTTCCACATTTTGATATTCTCTCCTGTAGATGGACATTTAGCTAGGTAACAAAGTGCATTTGTTGGCACTATGTTCTAAACCACAAATTATATAATTTGTCATATTGTCCAATGGGAATTCATGAGTAGCTTGTTTTTCCATAATTATGTTATGGAATACCACTAAATCCTTAACCGTATCTCCATGCTTCTTCTTAGCTTTAAGGGTATCAAGTTTCATACATAATGAACGTAAAATATATGTTTTCATGTTTTCCAATAAATTTCGTCTCCAAGTTATGTAGTTATTCCCTTCATGGATTTTGATGATGAGGATGGAATACTTCTTTGTCCCTTTATCTTTTTCATGTATGTTCCTAAAAATTGTAAAAAGCTAATGAATTTCATTATAGGAATATTTGGTTTCTATCAAATTCATAGTTTCCATTCATTGCTCTCTAAATTTTCTTAGCATTACTAATTTGAGGGATTCTAGGTTTAAGTTTGAATTGGCATCATACTTATAAATAAATTTAAATATCGCACCATCGTATTCCAATGTCTCATCCTCTTACTAGGTTATCCTAAAAAGTTCACTTCTGGTTAGTATTTCCTTATACCAGTATTGATATTTTTTTGGTTCCAAAACCTCCTTCATTTGGTTCCAAGCATTAATATTACTTACTTTTAATTCTATGAAGTAGTGTGACATTACCTCTTTCAAGGTCGAGGGAATTAACCTTCACTTTTTATCATGAGTTTTATATATGTAAGTCTTACATAGAACTTCAAATTCAAATAGGAAAATATCAAGATCTTATGTAAGAATACCTTTAAAAAGTGGAAGGACTAAAGGATTAGTATTTTTCATATTAACATCCTCACTAGGCTCCCTACAAGAGAATTCAAAAGACACCCATTCTTCCTTATTTTCTTCTCCCATTTTGAATAAGGAGGCAAAACCCCAAGTTGATGCAAAGGGATTGGATTTCTCTAGTTCTACTTGTGTTTTATCTTAAGAAATGATTGCTACAACTTCTATTATGATTATATTGTTATTTTAAAACGAACTTTAGCACAACCTTATGTAGGAAAAGGGTCTTCTTGTTTTACTTTGAACTCTTCAACTACTTGCACCAAAAATAATATTGAAAATGAACGTGCCTAATTTATTTCTATGCATATTCATGCACACATGCCTAGAAAATATTGAAAACACTATAAAGTGATAGGAGGAGTTGAATATCAATTCCCAACCCTAGTATCCCTATAATGTGTGACCTATTTCAAAATGGAAAAATCTACAATAATATTGACATTCTTCTCAACAAAGGAACCAAAAATTAATTACCTCCAACAATGCTTATCTAACCCAATATTATTGGAGGACACTTAAATTTTTCAAGCCAAGAACACAACACTTTATAAGACACCTACATTGCATATGTAGTTGAGGCTAGAAATGTTATGATTTTTAGGGAATGTTGAATTGATCACCTAAGAGTGCAACAAGTCTATGTAGTAAAAGAACAAAGGAAATCTTGTAGAAAGGAAGACTTGGCAACATACTTGCATCATAACCCTTTGTATTTTATACAAATCATGCAAGGGTTATTAAAAAATATAAAAGTAATGTATTAGATAGTCCCTTGACCCAACTCTATCAAGGGAATCCCAATAGTTTTGCAAATTTTGGCTTGTTGAGTCTCACAAGAACAACTCAAACTTGTAGAAATATCTAAGTTAATAAACAACATTAAATATATTGTAGGAACTGAATCTAATTAATTACATAAAAAGTTCAAAACCACAACCGATTTCAAAAAAAGAAAAAACAATATTTAGAACTTACTACAGTACAAAAAAACAAGGAGAGGAATCTATTTGTGTGGTACAAGAGTAGGCCCTTTCTTTGCAACTCACTAGATGATCTCCCAACCAAAATTAAATTAGAAATAGAAAATGCACAATAGGAATGACTGCTCAACTAAGTTCTTCAACTATGAACAATATTCCATTAACCAACTGAACCCTAAAGGTTAAAAAAAATGCATTTATAGAAATTGTTTCTCTAGATTTCTAAGTGGTTATATAGTTTTAAGGGAAAATAACTAACTAATATCTAACTATTTGGATGCTATTTCCTTGTAATAGAAAAGAGGCTAAGTAGGAATAATGTATTTTATCATAAACACAACTTGGATGAAGTGCTCGATGAGATATCACAACTCTTATAGAGTTCTCCCACCCATAAATATTTCATCCTTAATTGGATGTTGAAAAATTGAAAAATCAATGTGTCTCACTACTTGACGTTCAATGTGTCGCATTGTCTAGTGCTTGGTGTCTGCATTGTTCTTTCATTTACCAAGCATGGTTGTTTCCCTTTTTGTTAGAGAAAAGGTTTCCAGTAAATCCTCATTTGATAAAAATATGCATGCTTGTTAAAATACTATCATTGTTAATATATTACAATATTGAATTCACCTCATATTTAAACCAACTACCATATAATTAAGAAAGTATTTAGCTTTGAGGTTTAGCTCAAGTGGTCAAGATCCAAATGTGAGAACTCTCCCCTCAATGTAAGGGTGGTCATGGTTTCGAATCTCTTTGATTTCCTCGAGGTCAAGTACTTGGAACTTAATCACCGCCCGCTTTATAGTGGATACCATTGTCAAAATGAGGGGAAGTGCTCGGGAATTACCCAAGAAATTATTTTCCAAGGTTTTTTTTTTAAGAAAGTAGGAATAAAAATATTTATGTATCCATATGAATGTTGACCATAGCAAGTAGATAGTATCCCAAATATTTATGTTTCTACATTCATTATTTAACATCAAATGCAACTTGTTATATATTTTTAAATTCAATTAATTTTTTTGGAAGAAAATTATTTAATAATTAATATATATTAGAAATTATTTTTAATTAATAATTTTAAAATAAATATGTGAGCAGTTTATTATCACATGTGATAATCTATTAATCTCATTTAAATTTAAAAAAAATTAATCCATTTCTTTGAATGAAGATCATGTTGCAGATATGAAGAGTAAAGAGTTTGTAGTAGCATACCATGAAGAAGATCTTGGTGCCAAGGTTGGTGGTGAAGATTTCCATATAGACATGCACACATCATCTTCACCCTCTCATCAATATAAGGATTTGGTAAGTCATTTTCCTTCTCAAATTTCTAATTGTAATGATAAAACCCTTGATGAAATGAAGAGCATACATATGGTAGATAAATATTTTTCATGTGTTCTCCTCCCCTTAGGTGATGAAGAACGTCATAGATAGAAGGATAAGGACTTGAGCTCTCTCCTTTTTATTGGAAGGAATAGATAGGATTTGGATTGTTGGTTTCTTCATGGGGATCCCATGTATGACACATATAGTGAGAGTCTTATGACTTAATTTTTAGAATTTGTGCCTCTTGAGAAACCCAAAATAATGGATTCATTAATGCCTTTAGTCCTTATCCGTGTTACACATGAAAAACCAACTAGAAAATATGTTTGCGAGCGATGGAATGTGTTTAGGAAAACATCTTCAATTGGTGTTTTATTGCGTGGATTTTAAACCTCTCAAAAGAGGGAAACAAACCCTATATTTTGATCTTTTTCCAAATCTAATATGTTGCCTTATTATTCATATAGCTGTTTAATAGATGAAAATAGAGAGGGTTGTTGCATAGTTTTGGTGGAGCCACCTAAGTCCTTATTGCTTGAGGATGCAAATGATGTTATTTTATTTCTTAATGAAGGGATTCCGTATGCATTTTTCATATTGGAGAATGCAATCCTTTAAATGATATTGGTTTTATTTTCTACTTGTACGAGTACACTTTGTTTTCCATCCAAGCAATGATGGAGATTATGCCCTATTTTTCACATATCCTTGTCTTTCATTGGTGACCAAACATAACGGAAGATATCATGGTGCTTATGAGATTATGAAATGGTTGCATTAACTATTTGAATTCACCTATCATTATGCTTTTCCTTTTTAGAGTAGGGTAAGAAGAATAAGCTCGATTCACGAGCAGTAGGTTTTATTTTCCATGTTCCCTTTTGCATTTTGTCCCATACCTTATTTATAGAGACTCTTGAGAGTGAGATATGAATGCTCTCAAGTTTTATTTGCAATAAATATGGAGTGGATAGAGATGTTTTGGGTGTATCAAGGGGTGATGGAGATGTGAAGTTTTAGGTACATCAAATCACCTGTTTTCATCTTTTCTCTTCTTAGTAGGTATATCATGCATGATATCATTTCTCGGAGATTTGAGAGTTCCTTTGCATTCTTCGAAAGAGGACAAGTCCCTATTAGGATCCATGTGTTACCCCTCAAATGCATGTTTATTTTGAGATATTATTCTAGTTGATTGAGCAGTAATGAGAGGGGTGTTTGTTGCCTTTTCATTAAATCCTTGATTTTTTAAGAATATATTTGCATCACTACTAGACCTTTGCAGTCGCTATGGCATAATGGAGATTCCATTAGTGGGTTGTACGATATTATTCTATATATGTAGAATCAATAAGTACAACTACTTTATTGGGATGTTGAAGATGATGCATCAAGTATGCTTGAACCTAAAGCATGTGAGGTGACAAATATGTTGATTCATAATGTGGAATTTGAAGAAGTTTACTAGGAATGGTACTTGTAGTGAAAATAACCTTGTTGATGATAAGATATGGAGGATGAAGATAAATTTGTTCATATGTTTTTTATTGCAATGAATTAGGGTGTTTCAAGAAATTATTAGAGATACATTGATTTCATTTGCAAACATGATTTGCAAACATGATTGAGGATTGTTGAGGATATATGGTTACAATTGTAGTACATCATTAAGATGGGAACACATGTATATTACAAAGGGAGCTT
Organism: Larix kaempferi; assembly: GCA_027924585.1. NCBI lineage: Eukaryota > Viridiplantae > Streptophyta > Pinopsida > Pinales > Pinaceae > Larix > Larix kaempferi. Next base: position 11,180,946 of record BSBM01000344.1, read on the forward strand.
CAATTCTCAGTCAAGTGTCATCATTTGTCTAAGGTCATTGATTTTAATCAGGCTATTATTATGGGCCATCAAGAATCATGTAACCTTGTCTTATTATATAGTTTCTACACACATGGCATTATAAAGTTAATACTAAATGCATTCAAAGCTACTAGTCAATTACTATGAATAGTATTGTAGAAACCTGTCACATGGAATTAGAGACAAGCCTTATATATGTGGTACACTATTAAGTTATGCATGGCTTATGAACCACCTAGAGACACCTTCTTGCACTTTTGGTTTTCCCTCTTCACATATCCTAGTGTATATTCTATTACCAATGAGACTATTTCTCTTCCAAAATATCCAAAGAACTTTGACAAGGTATTACAATCCTAGATCTTGAAGGTTGCACTTCTTAAGTGATAAAGAAAGATGATGGAATTGGTTTCAGTAGTTTTACAACTGATTTATATGTGCATGCAAGTGACAATAATGATCACTTGCCTATTTATATTTGCATTATCTTAATCTTATTTTTTATTAGCATGGGCAATGATATGTTTGGAATGTTGAACTTCAACTCAACTTCATTATTGTAGGCATGTTTTAAACAAATTGATAGTGGCAACAAGGGATGTTGTTAAAGGTCTATAATTATATATTTTAGGACTTGTTTTAAGAACCTCAACAACCAACAGACTAAAGGTTTTCACCAGCAATAAAATACCTTTATCCAACATGTAGAGAACATTGTTGAAGAGGCTTTTCTCCTGAAATCTCTACGTACAAATTTGAATTCTAAACAACAAGTTATCAATTAAAGATAAGACAAATTTATGACATAGGTAATTCCATATCCATTCTTTATAATCAATGGTCTACCTATAGAAGTAGAGTGCTCCCCTTTAAGTTGTACTTGACATCACTTGATGAGAAAGTTTACTAAAGGCCTAATTAAGATGGTTAACACTAATGTCAAAGGCACCATATATGGTCTATGATCTATTATCCTAGAAGGGTGGTTGTAACCCCCATGATCCATTGCACATGATTCTAGGAGATCCTATTAAGACTCAATTCATAAGGGGTAAATGCAGAAAAGAAATGAGAGAATGGTTCCATTTTATCATCACAAGAAAAAGTGTCTCCATAACTTGAAGGGTTTTCCAAGGAAATAAAGACAAATGGCATGCTAATACAACTTTGAATTAGTCAACAACCATACTTGTAAGGAAATGTTGTGAAGGAAAGACAAATGGCATGCTAATACAACTTTGACTTAGTCAACAACCATACTTTTAAGGAAATGTTGTGAAGGAAAATTTATGCGGTGGCATGGAAAGTCTTATACACTAAAATTCTTGAAGAATAGCCCTAGAAAAAAAACTCCCTTGGAGTCAAAGCGATGGAAGAATTCATCTCTTAAGTAGCTATCTAGATCTTTCTCGCATATTTTAATACTATTTTTAGTGAAAAGAAGGGTCCAATATTATTTAGAATTTCTTCAATAATTTTTTATTGTCAAATTAGTTGAGGATAAATCAATTAAAATGAAGACCTCTCTTTATTTGCAAATTAGAAGTTCAAGAGAGAGCTTTACTTAGACGCTCAAAAGACATTGTCATTTTATTATACAATGAAGAGTTGTTAGTGAAGGAATGATTATTTTGTTTGGATTGGTGATCACATTTATGCTAGTGTTGTCACACCATTTTTTGTGATATATTTCTATTGTTTCGGAGTTGTTTCATTTTTCTATAGTTTGTTTTGGTTATTAGATAAAGGTTTTATTAGAGGTATTCATCCCTCGAAACTACCATCATTGTTAATGAAGATAAAGATTGATGTTTACTGATATTTTGAACATTATTTCTTATTCTCATTATTGTGGTGGTTATAATATACGTTGGTTTATTTTGAGTTGGACTTGACATGGAATTTTAAAGAGATTTTCAATAGTTCTATGCATCCATATGGTTTATTTGATAGTTCTTTAGTTTTTTTGTTATATGTTTTGTTTTTAACAAGAACGGTTAAAGAGATTTTAATTATATAAAACAGATATTACAGAGAGTAAAAGAAGGAGGATAGTTCCCAAAGGAGTACAATATCCATCACACCTTGTTCATCCTTCTCTAATTTGTAGTTGTCCTGAAATTTTCCGAATCTATGGAAGCTATAGCTTCTTACATATTGTCCAAGCAGAAGGATGCAAAAACAAAACATAACAAAAAACTTTACTTTTAACACAAGGATGGAGCAACTGGATCTTGTTCATAGTCATTATGAGACTAGGCCTTTTTTCTTCAAACCAGCTTAAACATTTCTTAAAAAAACCATCAAAAGACATATCAAGAACAAAAAAGAGTACAGATCGAGACCAACCAGCTAGTGGCGAAAGTTCTCCATGCTCCTTTCCTTCGATGAGCTATTACCAAAGTGCAAACCAGAGTTGGCCATCTCGCTCTCAAATTTTTCCAGCTTCTTGCCAATATTTATGTTGTTGTTGTTTATAGCTTCCAGATGAGTGTTCAAGCAAAAATACAGATGGAGAGAAGCGCTTAAGGCGTTAACCCTCTCCTCAAGCTTGTTGTTGTGGGTCTTAACTTCAGAATGGATGGCTTGTGCTAAGGTATACATCCGGTTTAAGGCCCGTTTCAACTCCAAATTTTCATTCTGGGCCAACCTAACCTGGATTTCAAGCTCATTGACACGGTTCATAAGATCCCCAGAGTCTAGTTTGTTTTTTCTTCTCTGTCTAGAGCCACGATAACCAATATTTTCTTTCTCCATAGTTGCTTCCAGTTGTTCCTCCTTTTCTACGAAATCTACATGACCTAGACTATGCACCGTGGGTCTTACCTGCTCGCATTCATGCGTAGTACACTGGACGCCCTCAAAGATCGGGTGAACCCAACTTTGAGCTCTATTGAAGCTCCTTATCGATTTTTTACAAAGTGCACAGCTCAAGTAAAATTTTGAACCAATCTGACTTGCAGAGCCTGTAACAATGTTCACCATGGTTATGAGAACATAGCTCCCATTGCCAATTTTCCAGCTCTTGTCCGAAAACACACAAATGAGAAAGACGTTCCCGCTTGCAAATAAGAAGGTACCATGTTGCTGACAACGCTCCTCTGCTTCACACATGTGATCCATTTGGCTAGAGTATGGCATGGACCAAGAGCATTTATGATTGAATTGAAAGTGAATCCGAGGTAGATCCAAAAGGCATTTGTGATTGGGGTGGGATGCATTCCAGTGACCCGTTATTTGGTGCATGAGGGGGAGGTTTCTATACTCGTCCTTTTGGAGCCAAGGGGGTCTCAAAACATAGATAGAATCATTCATTCTAGAAACAAAGATAAAAACTTAGTGTATCCAATTCTCTTCTCTCGGTACATTGTCACATTCGAGAGTTCCAAGGCACAAGCCAAATCCCTTGTATGCCATGCTATCCGCCTGTTGATTTTGGCCTCTTAGAACATGGAAAAAGTTGATTTTCTTGAATTCTTTTACTAGACAAATTAAAAGATGATGCATTTTTTAGATGGGCTTCTTCCAGTTTCTTGCTAGAGTTCTTGCTTCTCTAATGACAATTAATGAATCGCCAATCACCGCTATTTCCTCGAGTCTCAATTCTCTAGCAAGTTCTAGACCTTTTATTAAGGCAAGCCATTCGGCTTTATTATTGGTTTTTTTCTCAATGCTCCAGGCGAAATCTCTCTGTTTATTCCCCTTGGAGTAAAAAATAACTCCCCCATACCTGTCAGCCCCAAATTCTTTTTATTATATGTTATTATAATATACAAGTAGCATTTCATTTTAAAATACAATACCTATATCATATATGATTTCTTTTTTCAAAATGCTACTTGTGTATTACAATAACATATAACAAGAAAACTAAAGACTTAAAAAAAATATTATAAATAAATGGATATTGTTTATTAAAGTCGTATGTAACATAATTTCAAACATTATAAGATGCAATTATATGTTGTAATGGAAGATGTTTTATGATCTTGTATTCATAAAATATGTTTTATGCATATAAACTTCAATCTACTTCCATTAATGTCACACCCCTTTCATATACAATGATTTTTCTCATAATTCATTCATCACAGATAGGTAGGATTTACATTTTAATATTCTCATAATCTACTTCTTGTGAATTAACCATTTCAACAAGTTTTAGTTTTAAGGTAGATTCTCTCAACCATATGCTACAGTGACCACGGTCATGGTTATTCGGAAGAATTCAACCATTCATACAAACACTAAATTCATGACCAACTAATTGCTAATGACTATTTGACCAAAATATCTAATAAAAAATATTAATCTTACACTATATATTCCATTATTGCACAAAGTCATTATACACTTTTGATATTAATTATAGTAATGTTAAACAAGTCTTTTTTATACCCTTATTCGTGATGTGGCTCTCTGCAAAGTCATTCACAACCACAACATGTTCACATTCTTCAAAGTCATCATACATATTTTAATATTTTTATACCTTATTCCTCATAAGGCTCTCTCCAAGGTCATTCACAACCACAACATGTTCACATTCCACAACATGTTCACATTCTTCAAAGTCATGATACACTTATGCTATTATTTATGTTCTCTTTTATACCCTCATTCCTCGTGAGGTTCTTTCCAAGGTCATTCACAACAACAATATGCACAAATTTTCATATGGTTTTATCGCTTTTTCTTGTGCTATAAATGCCATGGAGTTAAGATTTTTCTCGTGCTATAAATGCCATGGAGTTAATTTAACATTTTGAAATATTCTTCAAATCCAATAGACGTGGTTTTTTAACTGGTAAAAAATCCCTCATTTTTCTATCTTTTGGATTTACGTAAAACCCTATGATCAAACTAAGTTATCTTCCCTACTTGAATGAATTTTACAAGAGGGCCTTGTGAATGGACTAGGTTTGATTCTCTTCTTGAATGCACCTAACAAAAGAACTTGGTAAAAAAAACATGTCTAATGCCAAACTTGAATGAATAATGTCAACACCATGAGAGAACCATTTTATCAAACGAGTTAGATTCCCTACATAAAAAACACTAATGAAATCATATTGGATACAATCTTTTAGAAAACCAATTCATATGGCATGGAAGTCTTCTAAACCATTAAAAATAATGGTGATCCACTCATATGATGATTTAATCCATTCCTTCATCATGATTTATTCCCTTTTTTTTTGAAGCTATGTATTTTGGAATATATAATTTGTTTTATACTTGATTGTATTTATGTTTGGGTTCCATCAATTAAGTACATGATATAAGTAGTAGTTGCTTATAATACAAACATATATGTTAAGAAAACATTATAGGCTTAATAATTATTCCAATGTCAATTATTTTATGAGATTTTAAAGGAATATTTTTATCAAAGGTTCCAAATATTGTAGATGCTTCTCAATCAGGTTGGTTGAAGGTATATGTGATAAAGAATTATTTAATGGAAAAATATAAAATAATTTATAAAACAATCTTTGAATTTATTTCATCAATTTATGTATTATTACCGTATTATAATTGAATGATGTTTCATGATTTGAAAGTTTGTGGTTTTCATTGTATAATCTAATTTTTTTTTAAGATCTTTATCCAAGTTTATTTAAGTTGAATTAGTGTAAGTACCTAGAATCTTTGTTTTTTCATATTATATTCTCATAAGGCTAGTTACTTTGTTTTGTTTGTATAATTTATATTGTGTATTTTTTATTTCTAAAAAGGGTACAAGAGTTATTTATTAGATATTGTGTATACTCAGTATTCAATTTGACATTTGGTTGCAAGGAGAAAATAAATTGAAGGTTCTTACTAAACATTAAATATTATTTAGTATTTATATTGTGTTTATAGAGACTTTTTTCACCTTTTCCTTCCAATTAATAGATCTTGTGTGTAACTTATTGTAATACCTCATTTTTCCCTTGATGATTATTGGCTTCAAAGTAAATACTATGTATATGCAGTGTGTGTATTTTCTTTAGTGTGGAGCTCAAGGCCAAGGCCCCACTAGTGGATGTTTAATGTTATTGTGTAGGCAAGTATTTGACAGTTTGATTATTCATGGGTTGTTAAGCCATGAAGAAATATAAATGATGTAATTATTATTAATGAATAAAATAACCAAGAAGCTGGCTAAGGAAGCAACCAATGAGAAAGGGCCATGTGTATCCACTATGTTAAATTTTCAGAATTTACTTCAATATGATCTAGGATCTTAACTGAGAGAACAACATGTACAGCATATCTACAGCATATCAATCATGGAGACAATAATGCAAGCACACAAGAGACACAAAGATTTACTTGGGGAAAACCATAAAGGTGAAAAACCCCAAAAACTTCCTCAGAGATAGATAGAGCAATGATACAACCAACCAATAGAGATAGCAATAACCTAGCAGCAATCCTCCTCCTCCATAAGTGCGCCTCTCCTCCTTGAGAGCATGTGTGAGAAGTGAGTGAGTAAATAGAGTGCCTCCCGCACTCTATTTATACTTGACTTGACTTGCCTTTTTACCTAACTCATGTAGGCTCGAACTTAACCACATAACATAATGCTGAGTGGGCCGACCCCCAATAGGGTGGTCTAATAACCCTTTGACCCACATGGCCGACCCCCAATAGGGTGGTCTAATAACCCTTTGACCCACATGACTTATACAGAGCCGACCCCAAACAAGGTGGTCTAATAACCCATCAAGTATAAGTTACGACATTTACAATATAAATGACGACACTTCCTTATAGAGGAATAATACCATCTCTATAGGAATACAATATACATGTATGTGAAATACATTCCGAAGTTACATATACATCAACACTCCCTCTTAACTAGGAAGGTATTTCTCAGCACAGTTCTTCTAGCACAAGTCATCTTCTCTGGATCATCGTCACTGGATAATCGTCATCGAGTCATCATCATCGTCACTGCTGCTGCTATCTCAATCAATCTCTGAATCTACTCGTCATAGGAAGTTCTACAGAGCCAGTCCTTTTTCATACTGGATGTAGGCCCACCACCTGCAGGTCTTCGTCATCACTGGCCATACTGTGGAATCCTCAGGACTTATTACGTGCGTCACAAAACCTCGAAAGAGCATCCCAGGATGTTACGGGTACACAACTCCGACCTGTAGGATCTCCCAGGGCGCTATTACATGTGACCCCACCACAAAACCTCGAAAGAGCATCTCAGGATGTTACGGGTACACAACTCCGACCTGAAATCTCCCAGGGCACAAATTACATGTGGTCCACCACAAAACCTCGCAAGAGCATCTCAGGATGTTACGGGTACACAACTCCGACCTGAAATCTCCCAGGGCACAAATTACATGTGGTCATGGCAAAACCTCGAAAGAGCATCTCAGGATGTTACGGGTACACAACTCCGACCTGAAATCTCCCAGGGCCCAAATTACATGCCATAGGACAAAACCTCGCAAGAGCATCTCAGGATGTTACGGGTACACAACTCCGACCTGAGATCTCCCAGGGCACAAATTACATGTCCTCCCAGAGCAATGTCTCGACAGAGCATCCCAGGCTGTTACGGGTACACAACTCCGACCTATAGGATCTCCTAGACATGCTCATCTGCACAACCTGATCCACGGCCACAGAGTATCAACCTGATACTCACCATACATCATCCTGATGTACTCATGATCATCCTGATCATAATCACTGCAACGTCCTGCTGCAAGTCATCTGGAGCAACATCCTGAAGCTCGTCATCCATGATCGTCCTGATCATCAATGCAACATCCTGCTGCATGTCATCTGGAGCAACATCCTGAAGCTCGTCATCCATGATCGTCCTGATCATCAATGCAACATCCTGCTGCATGTCATCTGGAGCAACATCCTGAAGCTCGTCATCTATGATCATCCTGATCATCACTGCAACATCCTGCTGCAAGATCTACCTGATCATCAATGCATCTTCCTGATACATACCAAGTATCATACATGATCCTCCTGATCATCAATGTATCCACCTGATACAAATATATGATACATATCATCATACATGATCCTCCTGATCATCAATGCATCTACCTGATGCATACCAAGTATCTACCTGATACATATCATCATACATGATCCTCCTGATCATCAATGCATCTACCTGATGCATACCAAGTATCTACCTGATACATATCATCATACATGATCCTCCTGATCATCAATGTATCCACCTGATACAAATACAAATACATGATACATATCACCATACATGATCCACCTGATCATACAATGTATCCACCTGATACATATACAGATACATGGTCCAAGCATCCAACATGGTGCATAAACAATACATACACATGATCCAACTGATCATATCCAGCATCCAACATGATGCGTACATACATACATAAAATGATCCAACTGATCATATCCTGCATCCAACATGATGCGTACATACATACATAAAATGATCCAACTGATCATATCCTGCATCCAACATGATGCGCACATACATACATAAAATGATCCAACTGATCATATCCAGCAGAAACTAGAACATCATCCTGATGCTCATCATCCAGCGCTTACATCCACAGCCATGTGAAGGATCCTCCTTCCAACATGCTTGGAATGGATTCAGCAAATGTGTCCGTCACTTCTTCCTCGAAGTGTCCTCGATCTGAATAACGCCAAGCCTCTCTCTGAAGTACTTGAACTTCACCCTGGCTAGTGGCTTCGTCAGCACATCTGCAATCTGCTCGTCCGTCGCAATATACAGGAGCTTCACAGCTCCTCTCTGCACCATATCCCTGATATAGCGATATTTGATCTCTATGTGTTTCGACCTGTCATGAAACACTGGGTTCTCGGACAGCTTCACACAACTCTGGTTATCACAGAAGATACCAGTAGCCTCCAACGGGAGTTCAAATAACTCAGACAGTAGCTTCCGTAGCCATACTGCCTCACAACTAGCTGAACAGGATGCAACATACTCTGCCTCAGCTGTACTCAGTGCTACGCAGGACTGCTTCCTGCTAAACCAAGAGATCACACCTGATCCCATACTGAAGTAACACCCAGATGTGCTCTTCCTGTCTGCAGCACTGCCAGCCCAGTCTGAATCAACATAACCCTGCAGGTTAAACTTTTGATTCGCCTCATACCTGAGCCCATAATCCACTGTACCCTTCAGGTACCTCAGAACATGCTTTATAGCAACCAGGTGAACACTCCTCGGATCCGTCAGGAACTGGCTCAATGTGTTCACAGCAAAGCAAATGTCTGGTCGTCAGGTACATCAAGGACCCAATCATCTGACGATACAGAGAGACATCAACCGGCTCAGATGAAGCATCACATAGAAGCTTCAGATTCGATGCCATCGGTGTGGCCATTGCCTTGCAATCTATCATTCCGAACCTCTTCAAGATTTCTACTGCATACTTCCCTTGTCCAAGCTAGATTCCATCTGCACTCTGCCACACCTCCATGCCAAAAACAAATAGTGCATCATCCCCAATTCTTCATCTCGAACTTGGCAGCAAGCTTCCGCTGCGTGTCGGCAATCAATCTATCTTCACCTGTAACAAACAGGTTATCCTCTTACAAAAGTAGTATCACTGAATTGCCTTCCTCAACCTTGTAGAAAAGGTTGGAACCCGCTTAACTCTTGGTAAAGACCAAACTGGATAGAAAGATGTCTATCCTACCATACCAAGTTCTGCACACATATATGACTACACCATGCTGTCTTGAAATCCATCTGGTGCATCTTCTATTTCATCACTTTTGTATTTCTCAATGCTGCCATCTGCAACATGCTTGATCTGATAGTTCTATTTGGAAGTCATAGCGAACTTCCCTTCATGTCTTGGGATTACATCCCAAACATCATTCTTCATGATCGACGGATCATGGCATTTCATTTCTTCATCCCAGATCCTGGGAACTTCAATATCTTCAATATCTTCAATATCTTCAATAGATATCTTTGTTGCTGGAACAAATGTTGTAGTTCTTCTTTTGTAGGAGATGGCATACGATCTTTCCTACACAACAAGTTAAATTGCATGATTAGAAAACATCTCATAGTTTTCAGAACAAATTCTTACACATAAATAAATATGTCATACAGTCATGCAATTATCTTAGCCAATGCTTCAATACAACATTTATCCATATCCCGTAACTTTCTAGATGCCTTCCAATCTCTACCAGAACATTGTTAAGAGTGTGCACAACTCCCAACATGTCAGCAAAGAGGTTTCATTCTAGATAAGTAGCAATGGAATGTTGTACAGTGCCATAGGCTACTTACCCATGCATATTAGTAGTATACTGTTCATTATTGTAATTATTCTAATATGCACAATACATATCCTAAGTCTAAGACCATGAGCATATACATCATTTGAACAATTTTATTTAAACAAACAAATATGTAAGAAATGATTATTAAAATACTTATCTTTGTTTGTTCGTTGGGTGGACTCCCTCTGAGTCTTCGCTTCCTTGCAGGAGCTGCTGGAGTACTAATCTAAAGTAGCTTCTTCTACACCTTTCTGTTGTGGGATGTAGAGAGATGGACAACTCCCTCTGGATATCTGCATCCTTGCATAAACCACTGGAGTGTACTCCCTCTTGATCTTTGCTTCCTGGATTACCTGTTCTTGAATCTCATATTCATCCTTGGTCCCTATGCATGCTTATTAGTATCATGAATGTGTTATCCTTGTGATCTCATATAAAAACATACATTCATTAGTATACTATTAAAACACAATAATCTCAAGCATGTATAGTCATGATCATCTCAAACAGAAATAATAAGCATTAGCATTCAAGGTTTATGTAGGATTCTTATGGTTAGTCAAATCATAAGAAACATAACATGTCTAAACCTGTAATTACTCAAAGCTATGACTCTTCGGGTTAGTCATATCATCAATCAAGAGAAGAGATATAATATGCATAAAATCATGTGATTATTTCAACCTATACCTTCATGATTCTTCTGGTTAGTCATATCATCAATTAAGGTAAGAAACATAATATGCATACAACCATGATTATTCAAACCTATGACTTCATGAATAATCATTATCAACAATAGTATAAGATTCTATCCCAAGGTAGGATTCTATCTTGATATAGGAAAAACATACCTGGATTAGCATGCTAGCTATTTATGTCTAACATACCCGCATAATGTCTTCTGGTTCTCTTTAGTGACTTGTGCTAGTAACCTGCATGTCTCATAAGTTAACCATTATAAAACCAAGTTATACATACCTCGAGAATGGATTTCTTATGAGATCCATGGCAATGGATGAATCTTTGTCCTCATGTCATCATGATCATATGTTCTTGAACCAGAACATGATTTGTCTTCTTGGTGTACCTTTCATGTTAGTAGACAACATAAAACTCATACAACATCACAATGTGTTAGTACAAACATAAGTTTCATACTCCTAATAAATGAATGACTTCTATCATGCATTCATAATTTTATTAAGGTGATATGATAAGTCTAAAATCAAGATTGTACTAACCGTGATAACATGAAGACAAACATACCATAAACTTAATTATGAACAAATCTCAAAACATACCTTGATGAGTCATACCTGTCGAGATTACTTGTAAACTCTTTATGTAAGGCCTTAGCCTCATCTCCCTCTGAAACAGGAACTTCTTCACTTATGCAAGTGACCAATCCATCTTCTTCTAGGATCAACCCAATCCACTTGATTTGCAAGAACTGGACCTGGAGCTGGATATGGGTTTGTCAGAGAGACCCCAAAAATTCAAACTTTGAATTTCAAACTTCTGAAAGGATAGGAATATGCGCCTTGATGAACTGATCAAACTGGTATATTCAGAATTTGAAGACTGCAAAGTTTTACTCCTCAATTTTGCCTTTGAAACTTCCAGATTCACTGAACGTGACCCTGAACTGGGGTTTGATGAAGCCCACTCTTCTACCCAATCAAAATGTTTGATCCAAAGCTCTAAGCTTCTATTTTTTTCTGAGGAGCTTCCAGCCGTGGTCACAGATTTCAAAAATTCCCATTTTTACAGAAGCCCTAATTTTCCACTTTTCTGATCAAAGTCCCGAACTAGGGTCTGATCAAACCCGGCCTTCTGCCCAACCAAAAATTCTGATCTTGGTCTCTAAATTTCTATTTTGATGAGTAGCATCCAGCCGTGGTCTCCGATTACAAAAATTCCAACTTTCTTCAAAGCCCTAAATTCCGGAAGCCATGAATGAAGGTACCAAAAAATAATTCTGTTTTGACAGAAATATGTACCTGATTGTTTCTGGTGTAACTCCGAAATTTTTGATCCACAGGGTCTGAAAAAATTTCTTGAGATAGCCTGACCTGTTATCTTTCCATCCTGACAGGTCTGACCTCAATTGGATTCTCTGAGAGAGAGTTATGCCAAATGCCGCAACGTGACCTGTTTTGGGATAAAACAGGAGAGCGAACTTGTACGGCGTGCCACGTGTCACTGTTTTAACTTCAGCCTCTGGAAAAGTTTTCTGAGATAGCTCGGCCTGTTACCTTTCCATCCTGACAGGTCTGACCCCAATTGGATTCTCTAAGAGAGAGTTATGCCAAATGTCGCAACGTGACCTGTTTATGGGATAAAACAGGAGAGCGAACTTGTACGGAGTGCCACGTGTCACTGGTTCAACTTCGGCCTCTGAAAATTTTTTCTGAGATAGTACAGGCTGTTTAATACCTGTCACTTTTTACTAAATTTCATTTGGAGCTTCCTAGCCCAAGATATGACCTTTTTCCCAAGGTCACCTGATTTTGACTCAGATCTGGAAGAGGCAGAAACCCTATATTGTACAGATCATAAATCACAAAGTACAACGAATTAGAGGTTGTCCTTTGGACACAAGATACCTGGAGATCTTAGCTTCGGCCTGTAACAATTTCAGATCCGAAAACTTTGCCAAAATGGATTTATAGCGAAAGTGCTACGATGACTGGTTTTTCCTATATCAAGCCCTAGCATCGTAAGTGCAACAAGTGTCATACATGCCATATCATGCCTTCTTTCAGGCTAGCTCTGATACCATGTTAAATTTTCAGAATTTACTTCAATATGATCTAGGATCTTAACTGAGAGAACAACATGTACAGCATATCTACAGCATATCAATCATGGAGACAATAATGCAAGCACACAAGAGACACAAAGATTTACTTGGGGAAAACCATAAAGGTGAAAAACCCCAATAACTTCCTCAGAGATAGATAGAGAAATGATACAACCAACCAATAGAGATAGCAATAACCTAGCAGCAATCCTCCTCCTCCATAAGTGCGCCTCTCCTCCTTGAGAGCATGTGTGAGAAGTGAGTGAGTAAATAGAGTGCCTCCCGCACTCTATTTATACTTGACTTGACTTGCCTTTTTACCTAACTCATGTAGGCTCGAACTTAACCACATAACATAATGCTGAGTGGGCCGACCCCCAATAGGGTGGTCTAATAACCCTTTGACCCACATGACTTATACAGAGCCGACCCCAAACAAGGTGGTCTAATAACCCATCAAGTATAAGTTACGACATTTACAATATAAATGACGACACTTCCTTATAGAGGAATAATACCATCTCTATAGGAATACAATATACATGTATGTGAAATACATTCCGAAGTTACATATACATCAACACACTAGGGAGAGGTGAGGGGGTTATGGGATTGGTACCCATGTTGCCACATGTCCAGCTGTGAACCCTTTTGACCTCCCTGTTGAAATTAATTTGGTTGCAGAGGGTGGTTGAAAACCCTGTTGCGGAAGCCTATGGAGTATGGAGCATGCCTGCGATTTCGTATGTCAGCGCATGGCTCTGGTTTCTTATCCTAGAAGACACTCAATTTCCTGGGAACTCACAGAACTTGTTTTGACTACTCGTCGGGGAAAGGGAACATGGGAACATGCACTCACCATTCATCATCCATCCACTCATCGAGAGAGAACTTGTTCAGACATTCCTACATATGCAGACTCGTAGAGCCCAACCGTGAGGAAGCCTGAAGATAATCGCATTTCCTATGTAAGAGAAAATACCATAGAATTCATAACCATAGGAAGTGTGTGTGCAAACCCAATCTAATCCTGATAGGAGTGGTAAGAACCCTAAGAGGAGTTACAAAGCTTGAACAATGTTGAGAAACCATGAGAACCCGGGATTGAGTCACAGGGAGTAAATTTGCGGAACAAAGCCTTGTACACAAGTCTAGAAGGAATCAGCTTGTTGAACTGTGGTAGAAGGTTTGGTTGCTTGATAAACACAGTGAAGGCTATAATCTCATAGAACTAGCGACTGGACCTTTCTATGCCCATCCTGAATAGCATTGGAAGGGAAGAGGCCTTTAGGGACTGTGCAGCAAAGAAGAGGGTCTTCCTTGTGTTGGGTGAGGTAGGTAATGTGGGTGCCATGTTTGTTTAGTGTTGAGATTCCTGTAGCTCTGTGGTTGAGCTCATTGGCTTAGCAATACCTTCCTTGTTATCCTTGTACACCTGAGAAACCCACTGCAGGTTGGCTTAGCATGATCAGCTTGCCTGGTATACTTGATAAACCCAAATGCGGGCTGGCTTGGCATGATTGTGTTTTTTGGTGTTCTTGATAAACCCACTGCATGTTGGCTTAGCATGATCGGCTCGCCTGGTATGCTTGATAAACCCAACTACATGCTGGCTTGGCATGACTGTGTTGTTTGGTATGCTTGATAAAACCAACTGGAAGTTGGCTTAGCATGACCGGTATATCCCTATATGCTTAATAAACCCACTGTAGGTTGGTTTAGCATGGGTAGGTGCCCTGGAATGCTTGATAAACCCAACTACAGATTGGCTTAACATTGGGATGGAACCTTGATTGTGAGAGAACCTGGTAGCCCTCCTTAGTGGATACACATCCTAGCTCGGGGGTGATCTCTCAACTGAAAGAGTACAGGCTGGACAGAGATCTAAGGTTGGGTGGAACGTTGCTCTCACTTAGCCAGTTGCTTGGTAGCTTCAGAAAGTTAAAGATAAGTACTTCTTGTTGTGTTGAATGATGATGTTCCATTGTTTTAATGTGGTTTCTTATGTTCAAGTTATGGAATGTTTGTTTATATGAATTTGGTTGACAAGATGTTTAATGTGAAAGTCCGAGTAGAGGGATGAGATCATTTTTATGTACATCATTGTATTGCATAAGTTTAATGCATTATAAGTCTTGCATGTGATAGATGTAATGGTTAGATCTAACTTTATGCACCTTACATGTTGTGATGTATTGATTAAACCTGTGAATGAGTTGTGTGTCCACACCCGATCTTGAGGAAAGGAAGGGGATAGTAATGGAAGGAAGAAGGTTAAAGTCTTTTATGTAGAGTTATTCACAAAGATTTAGTTAGAGAAATGACGGGGTTAGAGACCTCAGTTTGGAGTGAAAGTTGCAACATTGGATAGAGCTCTCCAAGAGATTTCCCACGGTATTGACCTTGCCCTATTTGGACCAGGGACGAGGAAATTATGCTTCTCTGAAGTTTGCATTGGTGAGCTACAGGAGCAGAGAAGGTGCTTCCACAGTTCCGCATCCACAATGCGGATTGCGGATTGCAGAAACGTAAATTTTTGAAGTTACGTTGTGGACTTCCGCATTTCTGATTTCCGCAGTACAGATTGCGGATTGCGGAAGTGAAATTTCGGAGGTTGAAAATTGGCATTCCGCACTTCCGCATCCGCAGTTGCGGATTCGCGGTTGCAGATTGCGGAAAGGTAAGTTTTCCGATGGAAAGTTTCACAGTTCCGCATCTGCAATTGCGGATTGCGTATTCGTGGTTGCAGATTGTGGATTGCGGAAATGTAAGTTTTCCGATGGGAAGTTTCATACTCCCGCATCCACAGTTGTGGATTGCGTATTCACGGTTGCGGATTGTGGATTCACAGTTGTGGATTGCGGATCCAAGCTATTTTCGACTGGGTGTGTGTATTCAGTTGGTTTTGGAAGAAAAAAAAATGTATCACGGTTTCCCATGACCTCTGAAGGCCATGGGGACGTGACACTTATTTAATAAATTTGGGAATAACACACACACATAAGACCATAACCCATTGCCACATAATGAATGGAAATTGTTGCCACCAGAAGTTGGGGAAGAATATTTTTGAATACTTGTTGAAGATGATGTTAGAGGAGAAAAGTCACTAGAAATGAAGTGAGAATTATATCTACAATGATGATATTCATGACAATTAGCTAGAATTTATAAAACAAGTGTTGGACCGATGATGATGCATCTAGCAATGATGATGTTGAGATCCAACCTTTGATGGTGTTCAATTATGCAATGTGTTAAGGGAACTATTCCAAATTTTGATATAGTTGTTCTTATTAAAGGAGAAAATGGTGTAGAAAATATTATTATATAAAACGTTATTAATGAGTCCCATATGAGAAACTTAGAGTTGACATGCTTAGATCCTTGTGACAATGATCCAATTCTTTACATTGTTGGTACCACACATGGACACATAGTATGCATTATGGTTTTCTTGTTCATATGGTGTATGAAGATGAAGGTAGCAAACTTATGTTGCACCATCCATCGTTAACTAAAATAAAATCACAATTATCTTCGAGTGGGAAGATGAATAAAAAATTAACATTCCACTGTAGTCATCAAGAAAGGGAATTATACATGAACTTGTTCAAATGCACGACTCCCTTATTGATAATTATGGTATATTTTCTAATATTAATAGAAATTAACTCATTCAAATGGATGTGATTTTGGTGTACAACACAAACCCAAACCCATATGATTTACTATAATCCAGACATGTCTGTCCATTTTTATTATGAAAACTTGCCTAGTATGTTTGAAGATGATTCATTGAAACTTGCATATCCTATGGAAGTGTGGGTTGTTTGGCATAGGTTTCCATTACTGGAACATTCTTTTGGGTAAGAATATTTGAAATTAGGTGGATGTTATTGGTAGAGGCCACCATATTCCCAAAGGTGAGAATTTGCATTTACATGAGGTGTTTTACACAAAACAAGGTTTATTAATACAAACTAAAAGCATTCATACTGAGTATACATGTGTATCTTTTAATATATAATTTTTGGTTCATAACTATTTTTAAAAAAATATTATGTATTGTTATATTCATTTTTTTTAGGCATGGTTGATGTTTTATTTATCATGAACTCCATTAAAAGGTGGGGCATGAACACTTTAAAGCAATACTATTTGTTATCTTATTTTTTGTTGTGAATGATGATAAATACACTAGACTTTCCAACTTCTTGCAACAAATGTTGGTGATGAAGTTATGACTACTAGATTAACTACCCTTACATAATATGGAACACACAATGCATTACCATCATATCTCATAGTATTGAAGCCACATCAAGTACATCATTACAATATTCATCTTTATTCCTACACAATTCTAAATCAAATAAGTTCTTGAAACATGATATGCACTAAATCTTATGTGGAAATTCCTTATTTGGATGAGAGTTTCATGGCTACTTTTGAACTTATTGCAATGCATTATGTACCTCTTATGGTTGTGAAGAGGAAAATCCCACCAAATTTCATCATAGAAAGCTACGAGGACCTTAAGGAGACTATTTTATATTGATGGACAACAATTCCTGATAGATATATCCAACTTTAGGTTCAAGTGATCATAATCAACCTCCTTGTAAATGGAGAGTGGGACCAACACTTATATTATGTTATGTCCACAATAGCTTATATCCTCATGGGAAAAGTACACTTTCCATGGGATTCACACCAATGGGATCCCATCCATTTTTTTTATGGATTAGGGATGAAGACTAGTGCACCTCATTTGGAATTTTATGTTACCTTTCATTAATACCTGTATATATTGTTTGGTGTAATACTTATGGTGAATTGTATGATTTAATATTTATGAATATCTTATTTGTTACATTTGTTTATTTCTATCATTTTATATTAATGGTGTGTCATCAATTGTTGTTTATACATATATGTTATTTCTACTTATAGTCCCTTTTCCTATGATAACCACATGAAGAATAGATCCATTGAGAATATACTTATCTCCTAGCATCCATTATGGCAAACAAAGATCCTAAATCCACTCCCATGGATTACAAATTCCATTAATTACTCACAAATCTAGATATGGTACAAAATACAATATTTGGGCAAGTTGATAATCCCTTGTGATATCCACGCCAAGATACCATAATTTAGTGTAAGCGAGATAAGGAATATTATTTCTATATTCTCTTATTTTTTACATGATCACACTAAATTTTCAAATTTCCAAAATTATCCTCTTTTGAAATATAAAGTTCTAACAAAATTGTACCTTCCAAGATTTACCTACTATTTTACCATCGTAGAAAAATGTACATAATTGTCAATAACATGCATATCCTACCTTGTGGCGGGCCAATGAATTGTAGCCATAAACACTGAATCCCTTGGTGCAATACTTAATTTATCAACTCAGGAGTTCATACAAACTTAAGAGGTATTGTGCATTATGTATGCAGTTGCAAAGGAATGATTTGTCCAATAGCATAGGTGAAATATATTCTAACAACATAAATGAAATTTAATCTAATAAACAGGAAATGAAATCTACTCAAATGGATTTGAAATCTAATATAAAAAGTGCAAAGATGCAAGATCTGAATATTTAGAATGGCACATGTTTCTTTTTCACTACCAGAGGGGTAAGTTAGGGTAACTCCATAGGGATTGGCTAAGAAACCAGTGATGAGGAGCTATCCTAATTTGACTAAGGTAAATATGATACAAGAAATCAAGTAGTTCTTAGTCCATACAAATGTTCAAGATGTAGAGGGTGAACCTTGAACAACTATAGTAACATATGCATGCATGTAAAGTAAATGACATGAGAAGCATAAATCTAACTATGGAAAGGATCAACAAAGAAAATCTATTTAAATTAAATAATCAAAACTAACAACTCTAGGAAAATTGCAGAATTACTAAGGAAAACACATAAAATGTCGATCTACTATAGGAAAATGCACAAGGTTTCTACATTTTATGTAATCTAAATTTAAAAACTATGAAACCAAGTAAATAACTGAAGTTAAATGCATGAAAGTGTACTTAGTTCTTCCCTTGAGTGGGACCAACCCAAGGGAGATCATGGAACCCTTTCTAAACTAACTAACTCAAAGATAAATCAAAACTAGATTTTCTCCATTAAAAATCTGCCATAAACAATAAGGCAACAAACTGCCTCTTGATACAAATTCTCCTTGATCAGCAAGGGATGAATGAAAATAATTGAGAGAAAAATCAACATAGATTCTAAAAATCCATGCTATCAAATGCACTATCATTTAAACAAGAATAGGATCCAGACTGCTCCTTTTAGATTAGTTGAAGTTGTCTCCCAATTAACTAGAGATCAACATGCGAAATTGGTGGGATTGATTCCCCCTCTTAGGAATTCTACTTGGCCTCCATGATTTCGACTTGGGATTATGTTGAATCCTTCTTTATGTGATGGAATATCATGAGAATAATTAGCACTTGAGTAAATTATCCCATGCAATCATCTCCTTGACTTATGGAAGTTCTCCCCAAGTTAACTAGGAATCAACATGTTAACTTTATGGGATTGATTCATCCTTGAGAAATTCGACCTAACATCCATAATTTAGAACTTGGATGATCATTAAGTCCTCTTCCATGTGGTGGCATATCATGAGAATAATTAGGGAACATAATTCCTTAAATTTCTCAATCATGTCTTAGTTTGTATAGTGAACTAGTTGAAGGAGATTGAGCTAGTTGTGTTGACTTGATCCCTGTAATTTTTCTTTAGATAAAATCCACCTATAAATTCATCAAAAATGAATAATTCTTTGAAAAATATTATCCCATTATCTCAGCACATAAATAAAAGGAATAAGTAAATAAAGTAAACATTACTATTCAAATTTCAAGATATTCATTTACCAAACATGCATAGGATTTTAGGAAGAATATCATAAAGTTTATAATAATTTTCATAACTTAGACCCTTATGCCTTCCTAAAAAATCCTTAGGTATAACCAAGATTGGCCAACTAATGTTCCATTTATAGGGCCCATAATACCCCCCAAATTTAAGGTTTTGAATATCCTCACATAATAATACAACTCCCCAAAGGTTTATCATTGCCATGCAAAAGAAAGGAAGTTCCTTGTTATTGACTGTATCTTCCTGAAGTACTGAACATGTTGATTCCTTATATACATGTTGACCTTGATAGTGGGTGCCCATATACACATTTTATCCTCTAGTTGAAGGAGATTGAGCTGGTTGGAAAGTGTTGTAGCTTCAGTTTCCTCCAATACTATGTTTTCCCTGTAGTGTTGTAGTTGCACATTCCTGTAATACTATGTGTTTTCTACTTACTGTTCATGATGCTCCTGTAATGTTGTTATTTCCCTTGCATGATATTTACATGGATATAAAACTTGATTTTATTTCCATTAAATATGCATAACTTACAAAACCCAAAAAACATTATGAGATACAAGCTTGAAAACCTTAATCTTTCTGTGCATGGGGTAGGCATAGGATTTTTTGGGTTGCACTATGATGATGCATCCAAAAATACAATGATAGCCTTGATGTAGGAAGAGACACACATGAAAAAGTACCTCAAAAAATAAAATAAAAAAGCGTATGGAAAAATATGTGGCCTTACTCATTCATTTCATTGTTTTCCCTCTTTGATGTAGGATTTTGTTGGTTGTTGCTTAGCTTTATGTAGCCTTCTCTAGTATTGTAGCTACTATGCATTCCTAAAAAATTTCACACTGAATCATTTTTAAACTATATTCTCTAGCCATTTGGTCTCAAATCTCAAATCAATCATTGTAACCATCATGCCTTGGATCACTTGCAAGCATAATAATTATGCAACAACTTATTTCCTGAAGAAGATGAGTGGATGGTAATCCTGTTGATTATGTTGATCAAGTATGGATTTTTAAATGTTGCATATGGTTGGAATGGAGTGTGACATATGACCAAGTTTACCCTGAAACTCATTGCAATAATGAATACAAAACTTCTCACTTACCGAGAATTTTATTTCACCTTAAACTAGTAATTTTGTTGCTGGGTGGATGGTACTAATGCTACCAACCTTCAATTTCTCTCTGCTATAGTGTGCTCTTTTTTTCTTCTTTATGTGTGTTTCAAACTCTATTTTTTCTAAAATCTCTTCCACATTCTAGTCTTTCTTTTCAAAAACTTTTTCGACCTTGGTATGATTCCTCATATATTGATTTTTTTATGGTGGCCTCCCTCCTATACTGTTGATTGTAGATGCTTTGGACTCTACAGCTCTACATACTCAATCTTGTCAATGTGTTTTTCACTCTGCTACTAGGTAGTTCCAACTTTATTTTCTTTGACACCTCCCTTTTCCTACAACTACATTCATTCACGCCTTTATACATCTTGAAGTTATAGACAATCCTTGGGTTTACAAGAAGATGACTACTTTCCTTATAACATATGACAATGTTGTAGCATGCATGATTACAAGCTTCCAGTGACCTGTATGTGACAAGGGTTTCAAATCAACTCTCTAAAGGATCAAATTCACAAATCTACTAAGGAATAATTAAACCATATTCATATGTGTAGTGTTAAACTAACCCACTATTTGAAGTACATGTTTATTGCATGCATGGAAGTATACTTTTATAACATGTGTGATTAGTTCACTTCATGTAAATTGAAATTCACTCCTCTTAGGATGAACTAAACTTCACTCATATTTGAATATCTTCATGGCAAAATATCATTCCACTGATTTAGATCATGCACTACTTATGTCTATCGTGCACATCATAATCTTTTCAACCTCCCCTTAACTAAATTTTGTATTCCCACATCGAATGAGGAATTTAAATGTTAAATCATTGCATGCAATGTATTAATGAATTTAAAATTTCATAAGATAGAATGTTACCTCATCTAATTACTCTTTGATTGTGCATGCAGGTCCAAGGGTGGAGCTTAATTGTGTTTTCTTTTTCTGTAAATGATCTGAAATTTTGTGGATTTGTATCATTCTCATTATACATTTTGTTGGCTTGTCTAATGATGATTTTATACTTCCTTTCTGGATACATTTTTTTGGATCACTTGATCATATGTGGCTGGATCGTTTGATTATATGTGGATGGTTCGCTTGATTTCCTTAGTGAAATAGGGTATTCAATGTTGATGGTTGTTGATTGTTGACTATTTCATATTTGATTTGGGAAAGTTCCTAGAACTGTTTTTTCTTGTAGTGCTCATCGTATTCCTCTTCTTTCTAGGCACATTGAAAATGGAGTTATTCAAATTGGTATTTGAGCTACATGCAGAACACATTTGGTTGTCGTGTATAGGAACAATCATTCTTTGAAATGTGCTTCGAACCTTAGGACACTTTTTAATGTAACTTGAACCTAATTATGTATATATCGTGGATCGATTCTCTTGAGATGATATTGATGAATTCCTCTCGAAAACTCTGCTTCATGCCCTTGAAATATTGAAAATATTTCATTTTTTCTTCTCAACTATATTTTTATGGCTTGTCCCCATACATATTTGTAATTGAATTATTTGACCTCTTTAAATACCTCATTTTTTTATGATAAAAACATTTCAAGCCTTGATTCCATGACATTAAGGATTAATGATCAAAATACCATCATGTGTCATATTTTCCTTTGAATCCCCAAGCTTCTTGTAGGTGATTATATTTAAATATTTTGACCCTCTTATACTCAATATTTGTTGATGAAATTTTGTGGATATGGAGAGGAGGATGTTCTCTATGATCTGTAGAAATTTCAGATCCATAATCCAACTTATGAGGGAATGATATGTTTATGTTCTCCATGGTTCTAACATTGGGAAAACATTCAGTAGATCATTCTCTTGGATGGGTTCATGACCCAGAGAGAATGGCCCCGTCGTATCCCTTGACTGTGTGTCTTATGGCTCGGATTCTTAGCCTCATCCAGTCATGTGTTGACTGGAGTGGTAGTAGGATAGAGGTCACATTGTGTACTCTAGGTGGGAGTGCTCCGTAGCGAGAGTAATCCATTTTTATAGAGTGAGATGAATTGTCTATATTATAAGGAGATATTATCTCTTTGTATATTAGACAAAGTCTAATTTAATGTTGAATTTGACAATTGGCTCTAAGAAGTGTCCGGTACTTCTTAGAGTATGGTCAAATACACATTAGAGCTCTAGTGGAAGAATGTGACCACATGTGAGGACATATCAACGAGGAGAACTTTTCTATGATGAATACATAACCAAGGAGTCAATACAATCCATTGAAGAAGTCCCAGAGAAAGTGGAAGGCAAGAAAGAGGACAACTACCCCAACAAAAGGAGTAAATTGACCCTAGAAGACAAAATGACAAGTCGGCTTGAAAGATAAATAAAAGATAAATAAAAAATAAATAAAAGTACAACTCAACCTCAAGAGTAAAAATCAAGTCAACCAAAGAATATAAATAGAAGTGTTATCACACTTCATTTCACACATTCAAGCAAGTTTACCTCTCTCAATTGGTGCAGACTTCTCAAGGGGAACAAGTGAAGATCATTTGAAGTAATTTTGGGGTTATCGTATCTCTCTCAAAGGTTCGCTAGGGTTTCTTGTGGAATAAGGGAACACTCTTGTGCTAGGGTGCAATATTCAAGGTTGGTATTGTTCTTGTATTGGATTATTCTTCTAAAAAAGTTTGATGGGTTTTCTCTTGTTAGGGTTTCCCAAGATAAATATTGGTGTCACTTGTGCATGGTTATCTTTTCTTAATAGATACCATTGCCAGAGACTGTGTATGCCCTAATCTAGAAACTAGGGCTTCCAATTTTTGACACTTCTCTCCATAATTTGGATTTGAAAATAGCACAATGGAACTCACCCTAGGAGGGCACACCTATCTATGGAAGCATATCTCAGTTTCATGAAAATTCAATTTTGACCTAATTTCTACTAGAATCGAGAAATTAGGGTTTTTCAGTTACTAACCTTTCTAACCACACATTGGGTTCGATCTTATAATTTTGGATCTCTCCCTAGGAGGGCGTATCTACCTATGGAGTTATTTTTTAATTTTGGCAGTTTTCAATTTTGACCTAATTTTTGTTGGATCTGAGGAACTTAGGGTTTCCAATTTTGAGCCTTTCTAGCCACAAATCAGACTGAAAAATAGTGTTTTGGATTTCTCCCTACGAGGGTGCATCTATCTGTGGAGGAAAATTTTATTTTTTCCCAACTTCAGTTTTGACCTAGCTCTTGCTAGGGTTTCAAAATCAAATTTTCAGATTTTGTCAAGATGGTGTCTAGAGATGAAGATAGGTTGGATGATGTTAAGATTACAGATGAAATCTAGTATTCTTTTGTCTCTTCTCTTAATAGTACTATTTCAGATAACAATGATGTCTCGTTAATGAACAATGGTGGTTCTAGGGACATGAAAACCCAAGAACAGAAGAAGTAGAAGAAAGTTTAAGAAGAAGAGAAATACAAGTGAAAAATTAGCCCCAGTTAAAACTTAGAAGAAGAAGGACCCTTCAAAGATAAAATGTTACACTTGCTAGAAATTTGGTCACTATGCTTATTAGTGTACTCAAAAGAAAAGGAAGAGAGAATAGCATACATCAACAACTAATGTTGATGAACTTCGACCTTAGAAGAAAACAAGCAGAACATAGATTTGATGAAGACTACTTCTCAAGAGATTTAGCATGAAGATGTTTCACAAAAGATGTATGCTTGGAAAGAATTAAATTCTTTCCATGTAGTGATAAGACCTAGTACTTTTAGATACATGTAAGGGCATCCTTGGATGTCTTCTTGTACTATGTATAATTCTCTCCAAAATACATGAAGATCCAAGATGAAAAATTTAGCAAATTCTAGAAGTTTAGAACTTGACAAAGAAGAATATCAAGGTCTTCATATTAGATGATGATGCAGAGTACCCTCCAGAAACTCCAATGATTTCTGCAAGGAGGTAGAGATCAAGAGGGAGCAAAAAAAACAAAGATAAGTATTTCATACTTTATATGATAAGTTTCATTTGCTCAAATTAAATTGGTATCTTTATTGATGAATAACATGAATGTTTAAATTAGTATTGGTTAACCCTTGTGGACATTTTTTTCATGGATAGGTCCATTATAAAGATTGTGGAGATGAATATCCATGATTTAGAAGATGTGACTAGTACAACATTTATGCTCATATCAAGTGTCCCTCTAGTACAATGATCATCCTTCTATTGAGATGAGACAATAGAGCCAACAAAACAAGTGGATCTTCGAAGAGATGATGCAGTGATCGGGTAGTAGGCCAGCAGGAAGCCATGATGGAAGAATATTATTCCATCATGAAGAATGATGTGTGATAGTGTTGAGATCTGAAGGGAATTCAGTGGTGACCTATAAGTATATCTATAAGATCTAGCATGCAGTCTAGATTAGCATCCAAGATGGCACATTATATAGGCTATGGAGTTAGCCATTTTTGTAGACCTTGAAAAATTCTTGGATGGTATCCAGTGGACCTACTTGATGGGAGGTGACAGAAATATGCAGGGGAAAACAACCTTCCATGATATTGAGCTAAATGATATGGGAAGAAATGCCAAAAAGGATAGGATACTCAGATACAGAGAAATCATAGTATCGAGATGCAGAGGGAGCAAGATACTCAGATGCAGAGGGAACAGTATGATCCCACATAGAGGGAGTAGTTGCAGCATAGCTTGTTGAGAAAGAAGACTTTGTACAGACTCAAGTAGGAAGTCACGACATGGTATGATAGGATAGATGTGTACTTGATGAGCTTGGAATTCACCAAGAATGATGTGGATCCAAACCGTTACTACAAGGTTGATGATGATTATTATTTGATCTTGGTACTGTAAAAATTGATGATTCGTTCCTTCACGGAAACATAGAAGCTCAATGTCAAGTATAAGAGGGAGTTGGCCTCTAAGTCCAATATTATTGGTATTTGAGGTATGATGAGATCTTCCTTAGTCAAAGAGAGTACAAATTTGATATCATGAGAGATTCTGGATGACGGACTGCAAGTGCATGGCTATACCTATGGAGGTGTTACACCTAAATCTCATCATCATGAGACCCATGTCAACTCAGTTCCTTAATCCTTGAAGTCTCGCTCATCAAGAATTCAGTTAGAGCAAGTTGTTTCCCTTTGTCCACAATTTCTAGTTGGGTTGGCGTAGGTTTCCTTCTAGAAAGGAGCACCTAACTAGGTCAGGCGCAGGTTGTATTCTGACAAACTGCGTCGATGGATCAGGTTTCCTTTGTGTAGCCTGCATTTTCCCTCTCAGGCGCAGGTTTCCCTCATGCAGCTTGTGTCGGAGTTGGTTAAATTGGATAAAGGTATATTTAGACTGAATTCTAGAAGGTGGATGAGGTGTATCTCTATCCCTAACTCCTAGGTGAGTTGTCCTATGGTTCCCTAACCTCAAGGGAGGATCCCTTAGTCCTCTCCCCATGATCCTCAACCTACTCTATCCACTTGGTCCTATATATACAAAGCTCCTCCCCATTCAAAAGGGAGGAATTCTATAGCACTTACATGCTGGTGGAATTAACCTAGGTGATCCCTATCCATCTCTTGGGAGGCATACATTTCCTTTGGAGGCATTGGCTTGGCTTGTTGGAGGAAGATTGCAACGTTAAGGCTTGGGTTGTAATCATCACTCTAGTATGTATTTATCACTCTTTTTACAGTAATATAATCTCTTTCCATAAATTTATTTGTATTGATGATGTTTATAGTTCACTTCCTTAACTGTTTACTTGGATCAATTAGTGTTTAGATGTACTTTTACTTCTTGTTTTGTCTCTATGTGCTTTGACAGGTCTTGCAGCTACAGATTTGACGACCACGAAGTTTGGAGCAATAAAGAGGAGAAATATCTATGAATATGAAGGTAAGGCATCTAATTAACTTGATCTAGGAAATTAGTTTTATGTTTTGTTCTCATTTGTTCTAGATCCACTTGGACTAGGGAGATCATGCTCGCATCCGCTCGAGTAGATTGTCCGATAACAAAATCTGGTGACCATACTGGGGAATACTTTAACTTTGATTTCAGTTTGAAGTGTGTTTTCATTGATTTCTTAGTGAGCCATCTCTTAGCCTTCTAGAACCCCTCCCATCATCATATATTGCTATCTAAGAGTCTGTTATCTTGCCCTGATTCTGTTTGAGTCAGTTTCAGATCTTACATTGATTATTCTTTGGAGATATTTTGATTTTTATAAGTCATTATTTGCTCGATGCACCTGGGTTGTGCATACAGTGAGCCTAGACCCATATGGAGCTTTCCCTATGTGCGTAATATGCGTCGGCGACGTGATTTCCCTACATACAGTCTGTGCCAGCGGCGCCTTACCTTTGTAGACAGCCTACGCCGGGCGCTCTACAACATACTGGCAGAGTGCGCCAGTCTTTTGAGCTTGGTGCTTGCTTCAAACTCTCTCCAAGTTTTTCTTTTTGATATGATTTGCAAGCTTCTGTTTGCTGCACCTTATAGTCACAAGACCCCTAGACACAACATACTGTCATTTTCCACCATTTTTGGGTCTTTCGAGATTTGGATCCATGTTTGGCCCTTTGTGTCAAAACTAGTGTTTTGCTTGCATTTTTAAGCGAAATGGGTTCTATTTTTTGAAAAACAAATTCCCCCTCATGGTTGGGTTGGGCCATGTATCGTGTATCCTACAGTCATTTTGACCCATATTAAGGTTTTAAGATAATTTTTGGTTTGGTGTGGATTGGCTTGTTTTAAAAGACTTGAAAAGTGTGGGATATCCATGTCTTTTTAAGCCTCTTTTCCTTGGGTTATGCATGTTGTTTCCCTTACATGCTGAGCTATCTAATGATTGTTGGAAAATATTGATTCCTTGTCTCCACTTTAGTTCAAAGAAAAGCTTGATTTTGTCCCTCTTTTGATAGATCCACAAATTGGGAAACATAAACATTCTTTTTGCTTTAATTTGATCATTTGACATTCTTGGTCTTACACTTATAAGAAGAAGAAAGGCTTGTTTCAGATTTGTGTGCGTTTGAGTTGGATAAGATTATTAAGTGTTTTTCTTTGTCTTGAATTTGATTAGAAACGTCCGTGGAATCCTTCTTTCCATAGCTTAGATGTGTCTTTTTCGAGTGTAAAAAGATAGGAAACAGATTAGAATTATTGCATTTGGTGTTCGTAAAAAGATCTCTTTTATTGCTTTAGGATAGTTTGGGTATGGTTCTTACATGATGGGTTATCATTCATTAAAAAACTAAAATTGCATTTGCATTGGGTTGTGCATTTGGGAAGAAAATATATCTCTCTCTCCTTCTTAAGTAGAACTTCATAGAAACAAAGACTTGAATCTTCATATAGATCATATTTGCATCTTGTTTAAATTCCAAGTCTTCATTTAATGGATTTTCACTTAACCGCATAAGATAAAATTAAGTGCTAGTTTAAGTTAAAAACTGTTAGCAACTTGTGTGTTAGGTTAGTGGCGTGTTTTGGCATCGTTAAGCATGGAATTTGTTGTTATCTTCCTGCGCTGCATTCCAGGGGCCTGCAGTTCTTCCATGTACCAACCGGTATATCAAATGGCCTTTCACGTACCCTTGGGTATATACAAAGGTACTTCCCATACTTGGTAGTATATCGGATGTCTCTTGTCGTACGATTGTGCATTATACAACACCACTACGGATTTGTGCTCCCACGTACCTTGAATATATCTGGAGACCCCATTAGGATTCCTAGAACCATCCGAGCAAACCTTTTGACCGTCTTGTTGTCGCAATACACCAAGAAAAACACTCGAGGAGATTACTACGCACATACTGTTAGGTAGTCGGGTTATATGGCCAAGGGTACAATCCCAATCCTCCTTGGTTAGTGCTCTAAAAAATTGGGCCAAGTATAACTGTTAGAACCTACAGTATATCGCGAGTTGTGACGGCTTGACACACCTGTGAGGATCTAGCTATTACATCCCTCCTATTCACAATTTTTCATGTTGCTTTTAGTTTGAGTAGAATTTCTTGTGTGTGATAATTAGGACTTAGAGAGTTTAGATATGGACACCACTTCTGAGACTACCAATCAAGAGGCCTCTTTTCAAGGGGTACCTTTTGTCTTTCCTCCATTTGGAGATATTGGTCCTCCCTTTATTGCCACTTTAAATCTTCCTGGATTAACCATAGGATTACTGGTATGGTTATTCAATTCGGTGATTCCGGTTGTACCCAATGTTTCAAATGTTAACTCTCCACCATGAGAGTGTCAATCCCAAAATGATCCTTCCCCTTTTTCGTTGGATGCATCTTCTTCCCTTTCTTATTCTTCGCCTGATCAAAGTAGTAATGTTAGTAATCAGGAGGATAATAAGAAGAAGAAAAGGAATATTAAGAAGAAGAAGCATAAGAAATAGATTAAGCATCAACCATCTGCCTCCAATGGAACTCATCCTATTCGAACACCTCATAGACCCAAGTTCCCTTGCAAGCTTTGCAAGGGTGATCACCTTCTCAAGGATTGTCTCGGTCTTTCCAAAGTGTTAGAAGAGTGGTATAAAGCCTCCAAACCACCTATATCGTCAGCCTTTGGACATCATACTGATGATACCCCATCAACTAGTGACTCTATGGTTAAGAGTCAGAAAGGTAAAGTAAAAAATCCTTGTTTGTTATGCAAGGGTATGCACCTTACTTACCTTTTTTCGTGCATGGATGAAGCTTCTCAATTGTTGGAATACATTACTGTATCTCAGAACCACCTTCCAACTGGATATCGTAAGTCATCCCTTGATCCCCCATTGGTTGATGAAGCGCTTGATCCAGCTCCATCCTCGGTCGATCCCACTCTTTATTCAAAGAGTGAAGAACAAGTAGTTCATCCCACTCTTTCTTCAAAGAGTGAAGTTGAAGTGGTCAAGCCAATATCACCTCCACTTGACCCCATTGTTTCATTGGAGAATGCCCAGACTGAAGCAGTCACCATGATAAAATCTTCATCTCATTCTAGTCTTCTAGTAGAGAGTGAAATGGAAACCGCTGATGTTTTCCTAGTTAGTTCAGATTGTTCTAGATGAGGGGAAATCCCATCCATTTCCACAGGACCTCCTCCAAGTACTGAGGTCATTTCCTTTGATTGGAATAGCCTAGTAAAATCCCATCTTCCTTCATATGTTCCTTTCCACATATCTGTAGGAGTTTCTGATAAAGAAATCTTTCACACTATAGTGGATGAGGGAGCTTCTATTAGTATTTTGTCCTCAAATGCTTGGAAAGCTATAGGTTCCCCTCGGCTTGTGCCAGTCACTGATCAGATATTGGATTTTAATATAAGGCTTACTGGACCTTTAGGGATCCTTCCTCAGTTACCTATCACTTTAGGAGGGAAAACTATATGTATTTATGTTATGGTAGTCCAAGGTCCCTTAGATTTTAATATACTCCTTGGACGAGACTATGTTTATGAAATGAAAGTTGTAGTGTCCTCACCCTTTCGAGTGATGTATTTTGATCATCATGAGAATATGGTGACCATTGATCATATTTCCTTTGTGACACCCACTCATCACATGACTCCTAGTCATCAGAATTCCCTGAATGTTCCACAGGTTTTAGTGGTTTCTTCCCCCTAGAGATGGGGGGCATGTCTCCAACCTCTGGACATCATGCTGGAGTTATTCCCCTAGATTCTTAGGCTGGGGGGCACACTACCAACCTTTGGACATCATGTTGGGAAGGAACCCGTCAATGGGCCTTAACCAAGAGCATAGTTCCCTTTCTATGTCAAGCTCATTAAAAAATGAAACAAGTTCCCATGAGCACAGATTAGTCTTTGATTCCAAGCTCATTTAAAAATGGAATAGACCCCTACAAGCATAGTTTACCTTTGGTTTCAAGCTTGTGTAAAAATGAAACCGTTCTTGAGCATAGTTTACCTTTGGTTTCAAGCTTGCTTAAAAATGAAACTAGCCTCATGAGCATAGTTCCCTTTTTGTGTCAAGCTCTTTAAAAAATGAAACAGGTCATACGAGCATGGTTCTTTTCCTGTGTCAAGCTCAATAAAATATGAAATAGGTCATGAGCATAGTTCTATTCCTATGTCAAGCTCATTAAAAAATGAAACATATCCTTTTCCATTGAGTGGAGTCTTCCCATAGACTTAGTACCTGAACCTTCTTTTCGTCCTCCTATGCCATTTGATCTTTGTTCGTCTCTGGTGAACATATTCATATTAGTAACTAGGAGTTTAATCAAGTGAAGATGAAGATTAGAAGAATGAAATGAAGCTTGGGGGCATGTCTTCAACCTCTGTACATTATGTTGAAAAACTCAATTGCCTCTCCACACCATGTTGGAGTTAAGTCACTTACTTCTAGCAATCATGTTGGGGGCATGTACCAACCTTTGGTTATCATGATGGGAAAAAATCCACTAATGGGAATATTTTAGAGCATACTTTCTTTTGGGTTTTGAGCTCACTAAACCATGAAATAATCCCGAGCATAGTTCATTTTTGTTACAAGCTCGTTAAAAAATGAAGCATACATCATGAGCATTCTTTTCACCTGTCTTCGAGCTTGTTAAAAACAGTAAGATGGTATTGACCTTACTTTTCACTTTTTTCGTGCTTTGGTTGAAACATGAAAAGTGGTTTGAGCTTAGTTTTTACTTTTTTCGTGCTCTGGTTCAAACATGAAAAAGGTTTCGAGTGCTTTTGATACCATTGTTGTGCTCGTTAAAAATTTGAGTAAAAAGGTGTGTTTAACAAGTATAGGTTTATCACTTTATCCGACATCACTAGACTATTTACGAAAAAGGAACTGTACCGATTTTACTTTTTCCTTTGTCATACTTGGTCACCAACCATGAAAAAGTTTCTCATGGAGTCCCCTTTAAGCTCCTTTCAGACTCCCTAAATAGGAAAAGATCGCCAAGCGAACTTTATTCTTTCACGCTTGTAAAAGCATTTGAAAGGTCGTCCTTCTGGTGATAGTTTACCCCTTTTTCGGACCAGGAGGCACTATTTACGAAAAAGGAATACTCCAGCCAATCATGACTGGAAGATTCCCCTCTCTCATTGTTTTACCCTTTTTCGGGCAAAGAGAAAACTTTACGAAAACAGATCTTTGGAGTCTTCTTTAGTTCTTTTCAAACTCTCTAAATATGAAATGACACCGAGTTTACCTTCTATGGACTCGTTAAAATTTAACATTGAAGGGCCCGTCATGGGACGAACCCCTACTATCCTAGGTTCATAAAAAAATTGGGATTGGACTCATCCATGGGATGAGCTATACCGAGCATCTGTTTACCCTCCTCCAGCTTGTTAAAAAGCAAGAGAGGCACTCATCAGTCATGATGGGGAAAAATGAAAGATTTTGTGTTATACTATAATTTACGACAGTACATAGTTACTCTTGAACATGGCACTCATTTTCATTTGCATTTAATACTTGGGTAATTCATTTGTCTTTGAGTCTTGCTGATTCCATGAGTCATGTCACTCCTTTGGGTCATCCAAAGAATGTTTCCATCATCAGTTGCATTGGGGGCCAGTGTCATTCTCATCATGTCAATATTGCCAAGTCATGCCATGCCCATGTTCAAGAGATGTTTGTTACTCATCATCTGTAGTCATTACACCTTCCATCTTGTCGGGCTATCCAGATTCAGTCTTGCACATTACTCTACCGTCCGATCTACACCAAACATCTGTTATCGAGTTTCGTGTCGATGACAGTGGATTCATCATGGCCCTCCTTTGACGGATTCATCCTTGTCGAATTCAACACATCATGAAAGGGTTGAATATAGAAACCAGTCAAGTACTGTGGACCTGCATGCCTTAATGGAAGGTTACCTCGCTTTCAACATGAGTTTACATCATTGAATCTTGATTGAAATATTTCATCGAGCGTTTGAACTCAACTCATTGATTCACACTCGGTGATGTGTACTATGATACCTTGGGGATAATGGACATCAATGGTGATTTCCCTCGCACTTGTTAATGCTATACATCAATGACCTATAATCAAGTGGTTTCTACCGTGTTCGACTCCAAGAAATTGTAATCACATGGATAGATTCGTATCATTGCAGGCTCGGCTTGAAGACCTAGGGTTGTTCTCATGTTTCTCCCAGGTTGCGATGGATATTGTTTGAGTCATATTACACGGATCCACTTTGTATTGGTCATGGCTGTGTTATCATCTCATCATGGATCTATGATTGTGTCTAGTAGCCATGATTGTGTTCAGTCGTTCTCTACTACCATGGATCTGCAGTGTATTGGTCGGCAGCCATGTTTTGAGTCATGTGAGACTAGTATCTCAGAGTCAGTTGTACTACAGCAACATCTTCCAGCCAGCAAGTCCTTGCCATCCATCTTTCAAAGCATTTCACCTTTCTTATTATGCCAGCTTCATGATTTGGGGGGCATTCTGCTAGACCTAAATCTCGTCATCATGAGACCCATGTCAACTCAGTGCCTTAATCCCTAAAGTCTCCCTGATCAAGAAGTCAGTTAGAGCAAGTTGTTTCCCTTTTTCCACAATTTCTAGTTGGGCCGACACAGGTTGAATTCTAGCAAGGAGCGCCCAACTAGGTCAGGTGCAAGTTGTATTCTGACAAACTGCGTCGGTGTCTCAGGTTGCCTTTGTGCAGCCTGCGTTTTCCCTCTCAAGAGCAGGTTTCCCTCATGCAGCTTGCACCGGAGTTGGTTAAATTGGATAAAGGTAGCTTTCGAGTGAATTCTAGAAGGTTGATGAGGTGGATCTCTATCCCTAACTCCTAGGTGAGTCGTCCTACGATTCCCTAACCTCAAGGGAGGATCCCTTAGTCCTCTCCCCATGATCCTCAACCTACTCTATCCACTTGGTCCTATATATACAAAGCTCCTCCTCATTCCAAAGGGAGGAACTCTATAGCACTTACATGCTGGTGGAATTAACCTAGGTGATCCCTATCCATCTCTTAGGAGGCATGCATTTTCTTTGGAGGCATTGTCTTGGCTTGTTGGAGGAAGATTGCAACGTTAAGGCTTGGGTTGTAATCATCACTCTACTATGTATTTCTCACTCTTTTAACAGTAATATAATCTCTTTCCATAAATGTCTTTGTATTGATGATGTTTATAGTTCACTTCCTTAAATTTTTACTTGGATCAATTAGTGTTTAGATGTACTTTTACTGCTTGTTTTGTCTCTATGTGCTTTGACAGGTATTGTAGCTACAGATCTAATGACCACGAATTTTGGAGCAATAAAGAGGAGAAAGATCTACGGATCTGAAGGTAAGGAATCTAATTAACTTGATCTCTAATTTGATCTAGGAAAGTAGTTTCATGTTCTGTTCTCATTTGTTCTAGATCCACTTGGACTAGGGAGATCATGCTCACTTTTGCTCGAGTAGATTGTCCGATAACAGGAGGAAGATCTGGAGAAACTGAGTGATTATGCTTCAGATTTAGATCCAATGGATCCCATGATGTGCATATCTGGAGAAGCTAAGTGATTCTTCTTCATATTCATATTTGGTGATGTATGATCAGATTCTCGATGAGATATTTTCTTTGCATTAAATACCCTGAGCCAGTTATTGTTGAGCCGAGACTCTTCCATTGGATTGTGGAAAATCATGTGTTGAGGTACCTATGGGGTATAGTCAGATATGATCTTAAGTGATGAAGTGAAGCTGCAAAAGATATACATATTCTGACTAAGAAGAGTGTAGTTTATAGAGGAAGCATGCTTCCGTGGCACTTAGTACAGCAGAAGTAGAGTGAATTGCAGCTAATATCACAGGGCCTCTGTCCAAGGCAAAGTTTGTATACTTTAGGGACAACTTTGGTGTGATGGAGAATGCCTCTTTGAGTGAGAGAGAGTGTTGAAGGATGTGTAACATCGTGATGATGAGCGGTAGACATTAATATGAGAGATGAATGGCCCAGACACAATGATGATGAGATGCAAATATTCATATGAGAGATGAATGGCCCAGACATCGTGATTATGAGTGACATAAATTCATATGAGAAATAGGTGGCCTAAACATCATGTGGAAGACATTCACAAAAGTGAATGGCATATATATCAAAGTAATAGTACATATGCAATTGTGGTACATACATAGTAGTACATATGCAGTTGCAATGCAAACACTGTAGTATAGATGCAACATGAATGTTGATGTAGTACAGGTAGAGTACAAATGCAGATGCAGTACATATGAGTATCATTAGGGAATACATTCTCCATAGGAATCCATGGTGATGGAGAATGATACATTCACTCACAGAAATAGCCAATTTGGAATGTGGTGAATGGCCCAAGCATAGTCTTAACAGACTCGAGATGCATATTACAAACATTCTCACCAAGTTATCGGCTTGGCATAGAATGTCTCCCTAACTGAGAGAGAGTGTGGATGTTATCCATGGTTCCAGCATCAAGAAATTTTTTTTCATATCATTCTCTTGGATGGGTTCATGAAATAGAGAGAATTCCCTCTCCGTAGCCCTTGATTGTGTGTCTTATGGCTCGAATGCTTAACCTTGTCCAGTCATGTGTTGACTAGAGTGGTAGTAGTCTAGAGGTCACATTGTGTACTCCAGGTGGGAGTGCTCCATAGTGGGATTAATCTATTATTATAGAGTGAGATGACTTGTCTCTATTACAAGGAGATCTTATCTCTTTGTATGTTAGACAACATATAATATAATGTTGAATTTGACAATTGTCTCTATAAGTGTCTTAGACTTCTTAGAGTATGGTCAAATTAACATTAGAGCTATATTGAAAGAATGTGAGTGCATGTGAGGAGATATCAATGAGGAGAAATTTTATATGATGAAGAAATAACCAAGGAGTTAAGAAAATCCATTGAAGAAGTCCCATATAAAGTGGAAGGCAAGAAATAGCACAACTACCCCAACAAAAGGGGTAAATTGACCCTAGAAGACAAAATGACAAGTCGGCTTGAAAGATAAATAAAAGATAAATAAAGAATAAATAAAAGTACAAGTCGGCCTCAAGAGTAAAAATCAAGTCCAATGAAGAATATAAATAGAAGTGTTCTCACACTTCATTTCACACATTCAAGCAAGTTTATCTCTCTCAATTGGTGTGCACTTCTCTAAGAGGACAAGTGAAGATCATTTGAAGTAATTTTGGGGTTATCTTATCTCTCTCAAAGGTTCGCTAGGGTTTCTTGTGGAAGAAGGGCACACTCTTGTGCTAGGGCTTAATCTTCATGGTTGGTATTTTTCTTGTATTGAATTAATTTCTTATGAGAAAATTTTGTTGGGTTTTCTCCCATTAGGGTTTGCCAACATAAATCTTTGTGTCTCTTATGCATGGTTATCTTTTAGTGATCCTTGTTTTATTTTCCACTGCAAATGAATGATGTTATGATTATGGGATGAAATGAATTATGAAATTAAAGTTGAAAGAGATGAAAATTATACTGCTGAGAAATTTTTTTAACATGATGATAAAAATAATGAACCTATGCCAGATTGGCCTCCAAATATTCAAGCTTCCGATTCCTAACTGTAATTTTTTTTTTGATTGGCTTAAACTTAATATTGTTTTATTACATTGTATGGGGAGATAGAGGAACATGTCCCTTACCCTGTCAAAAAATTCCAGACCTTGATTCCAACTTATGAGGAAGTAATGAGGAAAATATAGTCCCTATGTCAAATCTTCCTTCAAATTTGTAGAGGACCGTAATTGGATTTTCTGCTCCCCTTAAACTCAATGTATATTAATTAAATTGTATGTCGAGAGAGGTAAATATGTCCTCTATTTACTTGCAAAAAATTTAGCCTATGATATGAAACCATTTGGGAGTAATCATCGAGACAACAAACCATACTGCTTCTTGAAGCTTGAATGCTCTGCTTTTGATTTTTCTTGGGAAACAAGAATGAATACTTGCCATATCTTGCATGCATTTTATTTTGTCCTCCATGGGATTGTAATTACTGATGGAGCTTCTATAACCCTTTGCATGCATGACATGTGGGAGAAAATGTGCAGAGTACCATGTACAAATATATCTATTTATTCTTTTTCCTTTTTATTTTTTTCTCAGAGCAAGGGAGCTGGTGGTTCACTGGTATGGTGACCAATTCCAGGGTCAAAAAAACATGATTCCTACTTTATTTTTTCAATCTGGGATCATACAAACTTAAAAGGTGCTGGAATTGTATGTGCAACTGTAAAGAGTATCTATCACACAACGGGAGTGAAATGGATTTCTAGTTAAGAATGGAAGGTTTAACACGATCATGACATGCCTAAATTGAATCTTAAATAAAGTAGGAGGATATTTCTAGTTAAAATGACTATTTATGAAATGAATTGGAAAACTCTTTAACTATAATGCAGGAAACAAAACTACATAAATTAAATCTATGAAAGCTTTTTTTTTTAAATTAACTACTACAATCTAGAACATAATCTATGGAAACAGTTAAACTACTACAATTTAAGGAAGTAAATCTTTGAAATCAATTTAACTACTGTAATTTAAGGAAATAGATCTATGAAAGCATTTAAACTACTGCACTTTAAAGAAGTAAATATATGAAAGAAATTAAACGGCTGTAATTTAAAGAAAGAGATATATGAAAGCATTTAAACTACTGCACTCTAAAGAAGTAAACCTATGAAAGCAATCAAACAACTATAATTTAAATAAATAGATCCATGAACACATTTAA
The DNA here is from genome assembly GCA_027924585.1 of Larix kaempferi. Classification (NCBI taxonomy): domain Eukaryota; kingdom Viridiplantae; phylum Streptophyta; class Pinopsida; order Pinales; family Pinaceae; genus Larix; species Larix kaempferi. The sequence goes on from BSBM01000344.1 coordinate 11,218,858, forward strand.
TTTAGATGTAAAGAATTTATGCATCCTGTAAAGAAAAACTAAGTTGAATTTGAGAAGGACGATCTAAGAAAGTATGTGAATTGATCTAACTATCGAAACTTGCAGAACCAAATATTAAAGGATGCATGTGTAATCTATGAACTTAACTTATTGTGCAGGAAAACGATTCTACGGGAATCTACATCAATGCATGAATGGTACTACAACATTAACTAATCTACGCTACATAATATGAAACATAATTTATGGTTGAATAAAACAATTGAATTGTAACTGAGTGTGATCATGAATTGCCTAAATTAATTAAATGATTCAGGAACTCATGTGGTTGTGATGAGGGGTACCTTCCCCAAAGAAAAACAGGAGTGGAAGGAACTTAGGCACACACAAAATGAAGGAAACAAGACATTATCATTAAACTCATTAAGTCTTGATGTTTCAAAAATGTGTAAATAAGATAAACCTATAACAATAGTGTTGTATCCACTGGTTCCAAAATACGTGAGAGATGAACCCTCATCTTGAGGTCTATTTATTACAGATAGTATGTAATAAAAACTAAATGTTGAAATTAAACTAAGTCTAAACTTGATCACAACTAATCCTTCATTCTTGGAGCACTGGAGATAACTAGCAATTGATAAAGGTATCAGAATGTCTTGGTGAATAATGTAACTCCCCCTCTTATCAGTTGTACATTCCTTCATTAATATATGAGACTACTGGTACTAGTGAACCTCCGGTAGTGGACTTCAGTTGTGGCTTTGTCATCCTTGGAACTATGGTAGTAATCGTGCAACAATGGTTCATAAATCGGTCCTCAAAATAAGGAAAATGTTGGAACTTGACTTTAACTTCAGACCTAACATAAATCAAGCAAAAGAAAGAATAAAAACTTCTATCATCATCATTATATCCATAAATACATAATCAACCTCGAAAGGTTTAACCAATTTCTTGAAATAATAATTCTCATCTTACACAATTAAGCTTTGGGTATGCCTTTTACCTATCAAAATTGGGACTCATCAGGTGCCATTGTTGGTTTTCACCAATGCTCTACCTCATGGTGCCATTGCTGGTCCCCATGAGGAATATTTTACATGAGGAATAATTTATTTCTACAAACCTTTGCCTACCTCAAATGAGGTTTTCAAGAAAAGGCCTATCCTAGGCACCTCAAAGAGGTTTTCACCATAGGATTTTTTTATTATTTCTTCTCTTTTGTATTCACAAAAACAAATATGCATGTCCTACCCTACTTGTAAAATATTACTTCTCTTATCAAGTGTAGGAAGACATCCAATGCATCCACTACGTAGTAGAATCTTGAGTGAACTCATATCTAGGTTTGAAAAATGTACCTCAATCGATGCCAGGATATGAGGGACCAATTGCACAAGTGGATAAGGTGCCAAGATATGTTGAATATTGGAGTGGTAATGTTCATTGATGATTGCTTGAAACCAGGACTCAATATAGTCATGAAATATTTGTCTCTCTTGTGCTTTGATAAATATTTGCAAGTCTTTCTCCTTCATGTAATGGTGTTCTTCTAAGACTCATCCATTTATATCTTGAATGCACAATGGGTTTGGTGACAAGCATGTAAAAAATTCCTCAACTCCAGGCTTTGATGTCTGCTCCCCATTGAGTTCTCTACCTGAACCTTTGATTTCCTTTACATGCATGCAAGGATGGATGGGAGAAGAACATGGGTATTCGGTTTCTCTCACATGCATATACAAATGGCTGAGAAAAATCTCTTCTTCATGGATTCCACACTTAGCTTCATTGGAATATAAATACAAAGGAAAAATTTCCTCGTCTTCTTTTGGAATTGAATCATGGATCTTGTCTTCTTCTATGGCTTCTTGGGATGCAGATCTATATCTATTTGTAGCTCTTGGATTACAACATGGATTTGAGAAAATATTTGTAGCAATTCATCCTCCTTTCTTCAACAAACACTTTAGCATCTTGTTGTCCATGAGTTCCTACTTCAACATACACCACAAACATGGGGGTTTGATGCATATAAATCTTATGGATGCATGCAAGTTGATTTTCCAAAAAAATAAAACTATTCCAAACACAACCTTAGTACCTCCCTGACAATGGTGCCAAAAAATGGCGGGCCAATGAATTGCAACCATAAACACTGAATCCCTTGGATCAATACTTAAATTATCAACCCAAGATTTCATACAAACTTAAGAGTTACTATGCACTATGTATGCAATTGAAAAGGAATGATTTGTCTAGTATCATAAGTGAAATCTATTCTAACAACATAAATGCAATTTAATCCAATAAACAAGAAAATAAATCTACTCTAAAACAGAAGTGGAATCTAACTAAAAAGTGCAGAGATGCAAGATCTGAATATTTAGGATGACACTTGTTTCTTTGTCACTACCAGAAGGATAAGTTAGGGAAAATCTACAGGGATTGGACAAGAAACCGATGGTGATAAGATATCCTACTTTGACTAAGGTAAAGATGATGCAGGAAATCAAGAAATTCTTAGTCCATACAAATGTTCAAGATGTAGAGGGTGAATCTTGACCAACTTTAATAATAGATGCATGCATGTAAAGTAAATGGCATGAGCAGCATAAATATAACTATGGAAAGGATAAACAAATCAAATCTATTTAAAAAAAATATACAAAACTACCAACTCTAGGGAAATTGTAGAATTACTACGGAAAACATGGAAAATTTAGAACTACTACCGGAAAATGCACAAGATTTCTACATTTTTTGTAATCCGAATTTAAAAACTATGAAACCAAGTAAACAACTGAAGGGAAATGCATGTAAGGGTCCTCATTCCTTCCCTTGAGTGGTCCCAACCCAAGGGAGCTCTTGGAACCCTTTCTAATCTAACTAACTCAAAGATAAATCAAAACTAGCTTTTCTCCATTAAAAATATGCCATAAACAGTAAGGCAAAAAGCTACCCCTTGATACAAGTTCACCTTGACCAACAAGGGATGAATGAAATTTTTTGAGAGAAGAATAATAATAGAGTCTAAAAATCCACGCTATCAAATTCACTATCATTTATACAAGAATAGGATCCAAACTTCCCCTTCAATCAGCTCCTAGATTAGTGGAAGTTGTCTCACAGGCAACTAGAGATATGCATACAAAATTGGTGGGATTGATACCCTCTATTAGGATTTCGGCTTGGACTTCATTATTTTGAATTGGGATTATGTTTATTCCTTCTTTATGATACAAAAACTCATAATAATAATTATCACTTGAGTAAACTATCCCATGCAATTAGCTCCTTGATTTGTGGAAGTTGTCCCCCATTTAACTAGGAATCAACATGCTAACTTTGTGGGATTGATTCCTCCTTTAGAAATTCAACCTATCCTCCATAATTTTGACCTTGGATGATCATTAAGTCCTCTTCCATGTTGTGGCATCTCATGAGAATAACTAGGAGACATAACCCCTTAAATTTCTCAATCATGTCTTAGTATGTCTAGTGAACTGGTTGAAGGAGATTGAGCTAGTTGTGGTGACTTGATCCCTTCCATTTTTATTTAGATAAAATCCACCCAAGATTCATAAAAATTGAATAATGCTTTGAAAAATATTATCCCATTATCTCAACAAATAAATAAATTAAACATTACTAATCAAATGTCAAGATATTCATTTACCAAACATGCATAGGATTTTAGCAATAGTATCATAAAGTTTATAAAATTTATAATAAGTTATTCAACTTATACCCTTAATCATCCCTAAAAAGCCTTAAGTATAACGAACATGGGCCAAATAATGTGCCATTTATGGGGCCCGTCAGCTTGCACAAAAAAAAATCAATAATGAAACTTGATGAGTGTTGTTAATCACTTCTCGCACCTTCCCACATTGTTATAATATCAATTTGAACCTTAAAAGCTTCCTATTACAAAATAAATCAAAATTGACTTCTTGGATATATATTGTAAATTAGGTTGATACATCCTAGAAAAAAGCACACCAAGTATTCAATATGCATTATTGATGAAAAATAAAGGTATTAGGATATAATTTTGACATGGATAAGAATACCTCATATCCAATTTTCTCAATAAAGTCTCCAATTCCCCAAATTGGATATGCCAAATAGCCTAGTTAGTTGTTTTGACATTTTCACGGAATTTTTGAAGATGCATGCCAAGGAAATACCTATTTAGTTGTTTTTTGAATTTTAATTTAAATATGGATATGAATTCTAAGGCCTAGATGTGTACTCACTTGATGATAAGATACTTGGAAATGATAACTCATGATGTGCCATGCCTTTCTAATAGCTTGGATTAGAACTCTCAGTGCACGTTGAAGTGCCAAAATTTACATAAATGATGATGCAAGAGAATATGTAACTCAATAATATTATATCCAAAATGGATATATATGAATAGTATATTTTAATAAGGATCCACAAACTTTTAGGGGAAAAATATCCTTAAGAGTGCTTTTCTCGTGAATTTTGGCTTGCATTTACCCAATGTTTTAGTAGTCAAGTTTACATTCAAAATTTATAGAATTTTTAGGATTGGGGAATGAATTATAACCTTATATAAATACTTTTTATCTGATCATGAATCCAAACAAAAAATTCCAAACCATGATTTGATTCCATTTGCAATCCTTGGTGTCAATTTTAATGGCATTTTCTTGCATTTCCTTGAAAGTACACAACCAATGAAAAAATATCTTCAAGGTGAAGGCATTTTTGGAAAATATGTGATATAGTTCTTATGGTATTGGAGATCAAAGTCACAAAAGGAAAGAAATCACAACAAACCATAAGTTGTAAACAAATTAATTTAAACAAGCAATTCACACAAATAGTTTGTTATCACAAATTACATCAAAGGCCATGAACAACAATATACATATTTATCAAGTCAATCAATAATGATATTGGCCCTCATTACATTCATATATCCTATGCATAGGTCTCTAGATTAAAGACCAATAAACTCCATAAAAATCCAAATCAAAAGGAGAGTTAAAGACCCTTTTTTCATTCACAAACTTCATTTTTATGCTTTCTCTCATTGGATTTTGGCCTTTCAACTAACCTAATTGTTAAAATCTAAACTACAATTATTCATATTCTCAAGGATTAGAAAAAATTACTAATAATGTCAAATTTGCATTAATTTATCAAAAAATCCAAGTCTATTGTTAAAACATGGTACAAATCTACATGAGGGACCAAAATTTGTATGAGTATCCTTTTGAAAAAGTGATACTTGATGTAGATAGATTTTTAAGTTGCTGATAATTTCCAAATTCACCTCATTTTGCTCATAATTAATCTTCCATGTCAAAATCTTTTGTATCTTTTACTGAAATTGATGAAAATTCCCTTACTTCACTAACATGCACACCTGGGGTTAAGTTCCTAACCAAATTGATTGATTCAAATTAGATAATTTGTACTTTTTCATTTACTATATTTTTAGATTTCAAAATATTATAGTTTTATTTGGTCACCCTTAACCAATGATCATTATAGTTTTCCATTTATCATGATCATTCCAAATCTTTCTAGTTATTTTATATAATATTGAGTCCCTAATTATAGGCATATGAATTTTCTTTAATCAACTCACTTGCGGCTTGTGGGTCTCCTTCAAGAAAACCATGAGCACCTCAAAAATGGTAAAAAAAAAGTGTAAGAATGTGATCCCCTGAGTGGATATCATAGACTCCATACACCTATAGGACCCTAATATTCATCCCTAATGAACTTAACTATGGTATAAAATAGAGTTTTTTTGGGGGGAGAAGAGCCACTACCAATTAGATAAAGTATATGCTAGAGAAATTGTTGAAGGATCTAGCTTCGATTTTTATAGCTTCTCCCACATCAAAGCATTTTGGCAGTTTTGATTCTATGTTTTGACTTTGAGTGGGGTTTATACTTTCTTTGAGTTTTCCATTCATAGTAAAGTTAGAATCTTCTTGGAATTTGGGGATGAAAGTGTCAATGCCAATAATTAGGCACATTATTTTACTGTTGTTCACATTTGATTAATATATGAACTCCCATCTTACCCCCCTCCCCCACAAATCATATTGCAATTTGTTATCTATTCTCTTCAATATTGATTATTTGTGGATGAATAAATTATCTGATGCTAGTTAGAATCAATTTTCTATAAATTTATGTTAACAATTTACATTTATCTGGTTATATGCTTGTAGGGATTTTAGGAAGGTTACCTTTTTGTTTGTGTGCAAATTTAGAGAAAGACTTGGTATTGAAGGAGTATTATTTGTATCATTCATGAAAGACCAAAATGAATCAGCCATATGATTACAAGTACTTTCCTCTTTCTATCTCATTTATTTATGATAATGTAACTTATTGATTCTATGAGAGTGTTATTGTTATTTGATTTATTTGTTAGTGACCCTAATCACAGAGAACTTTTTGCAGCAATAAAAATGGTAAATCATTGGGGGGAACTCTATGCTTTCTTCGTATTAGGGATTCCTCCTTTTTTTATCTTTCTAGTTTGGTCTAAATGTTATATCTATATCATATTTCATGTCTATTACTATATACCAAAGAAAATTCGTGATATATGGCTTGCTTTTTACAATTTTTCACTTATTTTCAAATCACTACATTAGTTAGTAACATTAGTGAGTACATTTAGATTCTCTTTTAGAAACTTACAAATGCATGCATGTTTCCCTAAAACAACCCATGATAAGCACAAATGTTGTCTTGTAAAAACCAATGAGCATATCCTTTAGCAAAAACTTCTTGTAATCTTGGAATTTGATTTTGTAGTTTTTTTTTTCAAAACTAAAATTTTGTATTATTAGTTCAAGGGATTTGACATCGTTTTACATTTTTTCCATTTCATTTATTTGAATTTAGAGATAAAAATTTCCAAAAGAAATTTCATTTTTTACTCTTTTAGGCATTCTTAACTAGTAGTGTTTTTGAAGTTGCATTTCTAGAATTGATTTGGTTCATAGATTGCATCATTGAAACTTGAAAAGAAAAAGGGGTTTGTCGCATTCATAGTTTAGTTTGAAATGCAACATTTTTTTTCTGAAAAAAAAAAAAAAAAAAATTATATATGTTTTTTTTAGATTTATAGATGTATTTATATGTTTCAGCACTATTGGCTCAAACACATCATCAAAGTTTCACTCCATTTACCCCTCTAACTAATAACATACATTTAGAACAACACTAATAAATAAAATGAACTAAACCTTTCTTTCTTTTCAAAGAAAAGATGAACAATGGTCTAAGATTTTGAGGCCTTGGTGTAGGTTTGGAGAATTAATTTTCCAAGGTCTTGAAAATTGATACTATGACCATTAAAGTGTGAAAACTTCCGATTAGTAGAAAATAAAATTTGTTAGGAAAGATCTCCTAACATATGCATCAAGCATGAGTTCAAACTAGGAGACTGGAGATATTATCCACCATTGATTGTTTGGTTGGCTATGTGTGATAGGGGACTTTGGAAGAATTAGAAAATCCTCGGGGTGACCCCCATTCTTGAGAGTTTTGAGTATAGGGTGAAGTCATGTATTTGCTATCCATATTTAGATACTTAATGTGTGATTGTTCCACTTGTGTTTTACTTATATTTCCCACCATAGGACTTGTAAGGATGTTATTAGATGTTATGAAGCTAAAATTACATAATTGGGTAAAAATTTCATAATTATTTCACAATGAAATAATTATTTTCTAACAATTTCATAATTATGAAATAAGAATTATTTCATAATTGTGAACAAAGTTCATAGTGAGTTGAAAAATGCTTATAATTGAGCATGCAACTTGTGCATGACTTGTATTTCCTTAATCCTCATACAATCAAGCCTATATATGACTTGTATCCAACTAATTCACAAGGTATAAATCCTATTTCCAACCTCTTCTAAATTCCTATAAGAAGAGGCCAAATCAAGGGGATGAAAAAAGAGAATTCCATTAGTACCCTTATGTAGGAGAAATTCGTCTTAATTTCCTGAGTTTTTATAAGCATTTCCCTTATCAAAGATCCCTATATTTGATATTCCCATCACCCCCTTGATTGGAGAATTCCAAACCCCTTATTGGCTTCCCCATCCTATTCAAGAAAGGGATTGGAAATTTGAGAAGCACAAAGCATGAGTGGCTTAGTTTGCAAAGGGACCTAGACAACCGTTTCAAAATGTGCCAACAACCTTATGTGATATATCTAATTGTTTTTATTTGTTTAATAGAGATATATCCTCTTTCCCTTCCTAATATTATGTTCAATGTTTGATTTATCTTGAATGTGCATTTATTTAAAGGGTCATTCTTGTTGGTAGATTAATTAGGATTAGTTTTCAAGATTTACTTTATTTATGTTTATATATGTGCTATTATTATGCCATAAAGAATGAGAAAGGTATGATGTTTTTGTGTAGGTTACAAATATGGTAGATTGGATCCACATTAGAGATCGAGAGCAGGAGAAAGTGATAGGAAAATTGTCTTAATCGAGGTAACTCTTGTTCCTTCCTCTTGAATGGTTGATTTACTTATTTCATTATTTGGTTGATTGCATAGATTTGGTTCTGTGATCCTAGAGGGATTTAGGATAGTGATCTCTCCATCTGATTGGTATAGTGAGCCCTACACTATACATGGATTTTTTCCTTCAACAACCTAGCTACCAATTGTGAAGTGGTAACGATGGTTTGTTTCTCTTCTTTTTCACATAGGTCATTGCAAGTAGGAAGTAATTATGATATCTGATACAAATGCATAACATACACTGCATCTCCCTTGGAGGTTTATTGTGTTCTTGTAGGTGATTGGCCCTTGAGTGATTATTATGTGAGATTTGTTGTAAATATCTCTCACACCTTCGCTAGTCGACCTAGGCCCTCATCATCCTAGGATCAATTTGGGAAGGCCCTCTTTTAAGCTATTTACTAGCTGGAATCAAGATTTTATCACCTTGGGCTGGATTTTAGAAGAGTTTGTTTTCCAGGATGAATCTTAAAGAGTGTTTTATAGGCATGTGTTGATTATATTTTTTTGACCCCATAGAAGGAATTAGAGATTTTCTATTTTTTGAATCAAAACATATGCATGATGTTCCTATATATTTTGTGTATATTTCAACCAACGGACTATTGGCATTTGCATCCAGTGCTCCCCATGAGTTTTGCGACATGGGTTAACCCCCTCTCGTGGATCTTAACTTTGGCAATTGTAGCGGAGATTAATTCCTATAGGTTTTGGTCTAACGACAATCATGCTCCAACAAATGGTATCAAAGAAATAGGTCTCGAGTTCGAAACTCCCCGGGTAACGCTAGGGGGGAGATTGTTGGCATTTGCATCCAGCACTCCCTGTGAGTTTCACGATATGGGTTAACACCCTCTTATGGATCTTAACTTAGGCGATTGTAGAGGAGATTAATACCTGCGAGTTTTGGTCTAACAACAATCATGCTCCAACAAGGACCCCTTCATAAGGGAACCCTTATGCTTTACCTTTGTTCATAAATGTTGGTACTTATCTAATGTATACTTTGAATCTTCCAGGATTCATAGTGGGTAAATTGGTGTGGTTGTTTTCCACTATGAACACCCTGAATTCTCGTGATGCTTCCCAGGTAATCACCTTATCTTAAAAACATCAAACCATTTTTTACCCCTTATTTTCTTCACAAGTTAAATTAGTTCCTTCTTCTTCTACATCTTTTGGAGAAATTGTTCCTCCTGGTTTGGATAATACCCATAAGTCTAATAGGAATAATAAGAGGAAGAAAAGAAAGAACAAATGAAGAAAAGAATGAAATAAACCAACCAAAGTGAGTCATGTTGTGGGAATTAAACCAACCAATGCAATTCATCATGGGGGAAAACAACCAACAAATTCAAGTAATGTTGGGGGAAATGATACAATTGAAAAATCTAAATGAATAGGATGCAAGCCTAAGTTTCTTTGTAATGTTTACAGGGAGACCACCTTACTCATCTATGAATTTCTATTGTATAGGTATAGAGATTATGGTCCCTAGCTCAATGATATTCTACTCCCAAACAATCTATGGTTCATCAATCACCCCTTCCCAATTCTAACATCCATACATGATCATGTTCAAGACTCTTATGGATATATTTTTAGTAAGTTCAATTTAATTTATTTTTTGGGGGGGGGATTTTACTGTTCAATGCTTGGTGTTTTATTTTAAATTTTTAGGAATTTCAAAATCATATTAGTGATCTTCCTTTACCTTAAAATGTTTTATCTTGATTAACTAAGGATAAATATGCAAAGAGAGTATATATATACAAAGTTTAGCTTATTTGTTAGGCAACACCATTACCTAATGGGTGTAATTGTTGGACAAAAATTTCAAATCTCATAAACAACCCTAGATAAAGAATGAGATGACATGAATAAATTAAGTGATTTTTTTGGGATCCTATCATGGCCAATTGAAGGGAGGATAAGCTCCAATGCCCCCATTAGATTAAATTCATGGTCAACTACCATAACCAAGTCCCAAGAAGACAAACATGTATGTAAATTATCCTTTTTCATAGAAATTGAAGACATGGGATATGAGGCCACACAAGTCACCCTTGGAGGGATTGTGTCTACTAGAACACTAGAAACAAACAATAGGGAAACATGGTCTCAAGTTCTATTTGGATAAGGATCAGTAAATGCAAGATGGTCAATAGTCACAATGGAAAAGGAAAGTTCATCACATGAATGAATTAAGACACCACAACATTCATAAGATATGCATAATCATGTCCATGCACCTTGGTATTCAATGATTCTAGTCTTCACACTCGTATCAAAGAGTTCCACCGCTCCAACCTTCCACCGCTCCAACTTTCCACACTCCAAAGATGTCCTCTCGTCCTCCCTCTCTTCTGGAGTGTGACCACAGGTTCATATCTTTGTAAGCATTCACATGGTCGAGGGTAATCTCCTTCACGTAGGTGTTTTTAGCTCATCCTTGAGACCTTCTTTGTAGGCTTATTCAGTGGGGTCAATTCGTGGCAATGCTGAAATGCACCCAGGTGACTCTTTCTAGAATAATGTCAAATCTGGCTGCAGCACCATGATTTGCAAAGCGTATATATACGTCGATTCTAAAGAAAGAGTTGATTATAAAAACAATAGAAGCAAAAAAAAGGTCCACGTAGGTCTACGCAATATATAGTTCTCACAAAGTTCGCCAGTTGCAGGCCATGGGTTAGAGTATTGTGGCTCCCAAGAGCAACGAAGTCGTGGCCATGAATGGTTTGTCTACTGCAGCCTACACAATGAACAACATTAGGCTTCCCCGCTTCTCTCAATCTATGATATGGTCATGGAGAAGACTGCATTCAATGCATGAAGCATTACCAGAAAAAATTAGGGTTTCTGTAGTACAATGCACATAAAAGAGAATAACGTATGGTCATGGAGGAGACTGTTCATGGGAATGCATGAAGCGTTTATACCAGAAAAAATTAGGGTTTCCGTAGTATAATGCACATAAAAGAGAATAACATGCATTGGGCAACCCTGAGCACCACATTGGATAGGTCTGAGAGTGGCTCAGGAAAGAACTGATAGCACAGACCTTAGAGCCAAGAATAGACGTAAAAGCACAAATATCATTAAAGACCCAAAATAGACGTAAAAGCACAAATATCATTAAGGATCTGCGTGTATATATACCATGATATGATTCTTGGGTTGATATTTCCAAGATGTTTATCGACTGGTTAGATTACTCTTCATCTCATGACGGATTAGATTCCAACAAATGCCTTTTACACTGAGAGCATGGTGTCTCTTTATCTACCCATTCTTTACGTTAATACAAATCAATATTGTATATATGTGTTGGTTTGTTCTCTTTCAATTGCATGCATAATAAAGAATATATTACATGCATAATAAAGAATATAGGTACATTTGGTAATGTTGGTGACAAAACACTGACACTGGAATTGGCGACTCTATTAGGATGAATTCTATCATTCATCCTTAGTTTTGTTAAAGGAATGTCTAGCCCCATCCTTAGGTCATTATTACAATTTTTGTGTTTTTTATTTATTATTGTTTGCTATCATTTTCCCGCAAGTAGGTAACATGGGAGAAAACCACAAGTTTTTGTCGCAACCACATACAAAATTTTCTAATTTCCTATTTTGGGTTTGTGTCATGCTTTTTTTGTTTGCAAGAAAAGCATGATCCCTAGAAATCCATGTAATTGAGAAATTTCCATGGAAATCCATGTAATTGAGAAATTTTCGTGGAAATCCACAGTTCTAGACAACATAATTTTTCCCTAAATCGATTGAATTCCCAATTTTTCATTGCGGTTCTATTCTAGTTTTTATTTTGGATCATAAATTAGATTTGTATTTTTTTCTATCGCTTTTTTTTATTGTTTGGTTATAGCAAATTAGGAGGATGCAGGTCAATAAGTTATTGAAAAGTCATATTATTTATTGCTTTTAGGTTGCCAAATTGAGATTATTGAGATTATCTTCAGCCTCTTACTTTTTTTTACATTTAATTTCTAGAATTGATAAGAAGTTAGTTTCTTGTATTTGCTTATAACTTTTTCATTTTGGTTGGTTGAGAGCCTTATTTGCTCTTCCCCACAAATCCATGAGAAATTAACTTGTCTTCTCTTTTTTATTAGAAAGAAGTTAATTGAGAAAATATTCCTTTTTGATTTCTTAGTATCAATTATTGGTATTTCTTTCATTTCTTAGATTGCACTAGTCCCTAACTAGTTTCCATTTTGAGTTGTTATTTGATTGAAAATTGGAAAGTGGTATTTTCTCATTGAAGAAAGTTGTTGATTTCACTTAAAGAAATAAATTCTTTAATTTTTCAGTATTGATCACTATCTCTTTAATTACTCTTTTCATTTTCAGCATTTACTTTTATATGCAGTTTAAGTTTTCATTGTACACACCACATGTGCACACAAATCACACCCTAAATTAAACAACACTTGGTTCATGACACCAAGTGAAGCCTAAAATCAACCCCTAAGCTAACACATTAAAATTCCTCACTTGAGGTCCAAAGTAAGTTTTTAATTAGGTTAGGATTGTAGGGATAGACATCCAAATAACTCCTCTCAATTATTTCACATCAAAAACTTAGAATTTTTATTTTAGTGAACGTAAAAATCCTCTCTAGTGGGTGTGCTTCAAAACCCATTTGGCAATAGGTGCACTCTTCGGATTGGACACTACCAAGGTTGGAACTAGAGGTTTGATTGAGACTTGTAGCTCTTTCAATACATAATATCTCTCAATTGTTTGATTTCAGCCTAAAGTCAAGGTAACTTGTGGCACATGCCTATCAAGGGGTAGCTTAGTGGCCAATTTATAGGTACCTACCTAAGTGGCTCTTGTCGAAGAGAGATCACCTAAGATAGATAATTGTAGGCTATTTGTAGTTGCTCCTAGTTTCCTTCACTATAATTGTCTCTTTCACACCTTCACTCACTTTGTGGATTCAATATCCCATCAAGTGAAGTGTTTGGAAGAACCTTGTCTGGATTTCTACTTCTTCCCATCAATGGACCCTTCTCTACTTGTTAAGGAATATTTGAGAAATTTATTTATTTATTTTGACATTATTTTTGGTCATACTCTTCCTAGGGATAGAGAATCTTTTCTTTCTAGGGTCTTCATTATTACATTAGTTCTTTGCTTAATTGAATCACTTGTTGCACCCGCATTCCACTTTGTATTCAATTAAGTTCTCTTTAGAATTAGTATTGGTTTATTTTGAACCCCTCTCCTTGGCCTTGCATAGAGATATTAGTTGAGGTAGTAGCCTATTCCCTAGTATCAAGATTTATCCTCCTAGACATTCTAAATGAATTTTAGGATTATCTCCCCTCTTTGGGGTGTTATTCTTGGTAGGGTTATAATCCCACCTCAGTGTGTGAGAATCGAACATCCTCAACCTCTCCTCTCACCCAATGCCCCATCACAATCATCAAATTCAAGCTTTTCACAGTCTAGATCACCACCTTCACCCTATGCCACTTATCCATCTAGAAACCCAGCAACCAAAATGTTTGGTGTTATTCCCCACAACTCTCTGCATACCAACCAAGTGAAAATGCCAACATGAATAGGAACACAACCATTAATGCAATTGCAATTCTAACACCGAGCCTCCCTTTTATGGCTAGTATGAACCTACCAAATTTGGCTAGAATAACCAATGATACTATTAGACATGATCCTAGATGGCCTCCGATGTCTACCAAATTATGCCTAAACATCCATAAGTTTGAAGATAAAGAAGGAGAAGACCCCTCCAACCATATCATGTCATTTCATCTATGGTGCTCCTCTAATAATATTGTAGATGATTATGTCTATTTTAAATTATTCCAAAGAACCCTTACTCGAGTAGTAGTGAATTGGTACATTGAACAACGCTTTGTGACACATCCCAAGTTTGTGTCATTAGCTTCCACTTTTCTCACCTTATTCCAATTACCTATGCAATATGACGAGGGCATAGAATTTATTCCATCATGTCGTAAGACTACGACTACCCATTTCACAAATCACATACATGAATGGTTAAGATGAAGAATCATTTGCAAGATCAAACTAGAAGATTGAATATTTATAGATTGGTTCTTGAATCTCTCTTACCCTCCATAGATAAGGATGTCACTTCTGAGCGACTGTTAACACCCAAAAAGTGCTCACTAGCTCATTCCCTTATTCACATGACCCATTTGTCCACTTTTTCCACCATTTGAGCCTCTAAAATCATCAAAAGGTCACCAAAAAGACCATAATACACCTTTTTCCCCTAAAAAAGGGTCCAAAATTCCCCAAAAATATTAAAATGGAATAAAAATATAAAAAATATTCAAAAAAGGAAAAAGAGACATAAACCATGTTGGTCCATACCATTGGTTTCCTTAAAACCATAATGATATTACCCATCACTCAAAAACTATAAAAAGGTGATAAAGGCTCCTCATTATTCATCCACATTTCATCCTATCCTTATGCTGCTAAATTCCCTTTGAAAGCCATTTCCTCCCATTTCGAGTTTGAAGATCCCCATTGAAGCATTGGAGAACAAGAGACCATTGGACATTGGAGCACCTCAACCTTGGAGCTGCTCAAAACTCACCATCCTCACCATTTGAGGTAATACTAATAAATCAAATTTTTTAATTTCTTGCTTTTCTCATAGATCTTATTGCTTACATTCTTAAATCTAGTTTTTTATTTCTTTGCATATGTTAATGTTAGATCAGATTATATTAATTTTTACATATTTTTATTCAGACTGCTGCTACTAGTTAGCAGGTGCATCCTTGCACATGCTTGGGAGAAATCCCAAGCAATAGTTTTTGGCGACTCTGCTGGATTTAGAATTCTTAATCTTTGCTTTAGATCTTTATTTTTGTTGTTTTTCCCATTTAAAACTATAGATCTGCCATACTAGTCAACTTCTTGATAGCTTCCCTAGCCATTGGCCCTTTCTACAGCCCAAAACAGCCCAAAATTTCAATTTTTGGGTTTGTTTTTCCCTGGCCGATTTCCGTCCATACATTGCGACTTCCGGCACCCACAGTCGCGCGGTCCATCATGGCTATGCTCCTTTTTTCCATGCGGTCCATCGCGGCTTGGAGCCTTTTTTCCACGCAGTGCATCGTGCCCGTGCGGCTTTTTTCCATGCTGCCCATCGCGGCTAGGCCACCTTTTCCCGCACGGTCCATCGCGACTGTTCGACACTTTTTCGTGCGGCTCATTGCGACTTTTGATCACCGTGCCGCAGTTCACATCGCCTCTTTCGCTCACATCACCGCGTGACTCATAGCAGCTTTTGACTGCACAACCGCAATATTTCCTGTTTTGGTTCGGTTAATTTTTTCCTGAAATTTTTTGCCCAATCAGCCCATTTTTTCTAGCATTAATTCCTGCAATTTTTTACAGTCTACTGTGTTATTATTGCAGCATTATTAAATTGATATTCGGTTATATGATTCACTTATCTTTTTGAAAATTTTCAGTTAATTGAAAGAAAGATTTGTTAAGTATTTCTAAAGTTGTAAGTTTCATACATTGCAAGGTTAGAACCATTTTTCTAGATTGCTCAATATTTTGCCCAAGAAAAACTTTAGAAATCCATTTATTTCTACCTATGTTATTTTCTTTACCTTACAAAACTTTTTAAAGAATCCATATTTTTTGAAAAGATTATTAAAGTATTTATATTTGAAACATCTTTCATTTTTTCGCAAATTGGAATCATTATTTTAGTTTGTGATTAAATCGCCCAAGCGAGGCAAATCGTTTTGATATACACCCACACAAGCACACAATCTGTCACAATAATTACAAGCGAGCCTTAAAATCCTCTTAACTAAACAAATATTCTAACCCCACTTGGGGAACACCAAATGAATTTTGTATCTAAGTAGGACTGAGGGGATAAGCATCCAAATAACACCCCTCACGCATTTTTCATGTTGAGACATAGTGGTTGACATTTAAGGTACCAAAATCCCTTATTATTTGTTGACACAGTTTTAAACCAATTCGTCGGGAAGGCCTCTCCCTTAGGAGGGTTGAAGTAGCCATAGTGGTTCTGGAAGCCTGAGTGGAATACCGCAAT
Organism: Larix kaempferi; assembly: GCA_027924585.1. Classification (NCBI taxonomy): domain Eukaryota; kingdom Viridiplantae; phylum Streptophyta; class Pinopsida; order Pinales; family Pinaceae; genus Larix; species Larix kaempferi. The sequence continues at coordinate 11,235,538 of BSBM01000344.1, forward strand.
CCATTCAGTAACCAAAGGATACCACTCGTAGTTCTCGTTGTACCACCCTTATGGGAGTAAAGTGGTGATAGAACAAAACTGCAGATTCACCCAATCGAACGTGTCATGAACGGGGTATCTTAGTGGCCAAACTTATAGGATTGTCTACCCAGTGTCCCTCCCGGTAGGGGGATATCTAGCCTTTGATTCCACAACTTATATTGTCTGACTTGGATTTCATCACCTTGTAGAGGATATACCTTGTTGAGTCATAATACTTTTTAGATTAGGTGTTTGTGTGCTCCATTACCTCCCTTTGGTCAGTGAGTACACCTTTTTCTCTTTTTAGGAGCCGTTTGCATGTTGGTTTTCTGACCACCTTTTTTTATTGCTCCACTTAATATAGAACAGCTGTTATAGTAAGTGTTTTGAGTTTGGTTGTTGGCCTGAGTGCCATTATTTTTTACGCTCCCCTCTTGCACACACGGTTGCATTAGGGCCTTCGAGCTTTCCACTCATCACCACATAGTAGATTAATTCATAGTTGTCACCATTGAGTCCCCGAGACGTTCTCGATGTTTCCGGGGTGAACCCCCCCAGTACGGTTCCCTTGACTCCACACGCCATCGGCACAGAACCCCATCATCCGATTTTGATGCGCCTCATTTCACATCTGACTCTGAGGAAGAATTCAAAAATCCTGCATATACCGCACCCACTAGCCCCATGGCTGGTTCACATTATGACAACTTTTTCACAAGCACTATTGGTGGAACATCATCCACCCCCACCACCACTAGGGCCACCATGGTCACCACAACTACCATACCCCCATTAGGTATGCCTAACATGGGACCCGTGCCGAATACAGGACCCCCACCTAACCTATGCATGCCCATTATGGCAACTAGACCTACTATCCCCGCTACCACTCAGATTCCAACACCTCTTGGACATCTTCCCAACCCATCTGTGACCCCAGTTGCACTTGGTGGTGCGGGCCCCTCCCACACTTCGATGGCTGGAGGGAACATACCCCCCATGACAAATATCCCCCTAGGGGGGAGTGGCCTAATACATAATGCCACCATCAGCACTTATGCCCCCATGACAACATCAAACCCCTTCGCCAGTTTGCCATTCATGGCTAGATTTAACCTACCAGACTTGGCTAGGTTAACAAATGATCCCATCTGGCACGACCCTACTTGGTCCCCCATGCCCACAAAGCTCCCCTTTGACATCCCAAAATTTGAAGGAAAGGCTGGGGAAGACCCCCAAAACCATATCATGTTGTTTCACCTATGGTGTTCCTCAATCTCCATAGTCAATGATTCTATTCGACTCCACCTTTTACAAAGAACTTTCACTGGCTCTGCATCCAAATGGTACATCGAGCAACCCCATGGGGCACACCCTACATTTACATCGCTTTCCTTGACTTTCCTACAGTTCTTCCAATTACCTGTCCTCTATGATGCAGGAGTGGAAATACTATTGTCTTGTAGACAGAACACCGCTACATACATCATCGATCATATCCATGAGTGGCATAAGCACCGTAGTCTCTGCAAGATAAATCTTAACGACCATATATTCCTAGATTGGTTCCTGAAATCACTCCTCCCTCTCATAGCAAAGGATGTCGCTTCTAAATGACCCCAATCAGAAGAAGAAACCATTTTAAAAGCTCAGCAGTTTGACCAGATATATGCACAGTCTGGATATTTATACACCATCTTACCGGATGCTCCTCACGGCGATCCATCCTGGAGTGACGCGTCGGGGGCATCCCATGTCACTGACGGTATAATTGGCCAGGTTACGACACAAAACAAACCTTTCACTATGATGAGTACAAATAATGCCCCAGACCTTTCTAGGGATACATCTCATTCTAGAGCTACAACTTCGTATGCTCCAGTGATGCACACCCACCACACCCATGGACCCTCATGTTCACCGCAATGTTATGGGAAAGTACCATCAGCTTATGCACCACCCCCATATTATAACCAGCCGGCCCATCAAACTCCGGTTCACCCACAAGCCCAATCATCTTATTATCCTCAACAGGCAGCACCTCTTGCTCCAACACTTCCAATAGCTCAAGGTTACCACAACCGCAACAAGCATCAAGTCTTCCTCAGAGCCCTCCCACTTATTATCCACCACAACCTACTCAAGCACCTCCACGACCTCAAAACCAACCTACTGCCCAAGGGCATGTATACGCACAGCAAAACCAGAACAAGCAGCGTAATCAAGGAGGTCAATAGAATCACGGAAGAGGGCGCAATCACGGAAATAACCAATAACAAAACCAAGGAGGATAGCCACCTAATCCTCCCAATAACAATAACACTGCTCCTCCAAATCAAAATCCTGATCGTCCACCAAAACAGGGAAAAAATCATAACCTTAGAACAAACCACTCGTGTTCCATATGCGGCGTATATGGCCATTACACGCATAATTTCCCCCATTTGGACCGAGCACAACAACTCTAGACCAATGATGCCCAATGACAAGGGCATGCTGCACAACTAGCACCACCTCCTCAACCACAACCCATGATATTGCAAAATCCTCTACCCAACCAAGGAGTAGTAAACACCCGTCCAATGGATCCCCCAGAAGGATCCGCTGCAACACAGCAGCAAATTACCTATGCGGCAGCCAATTACCAGCATACAGAGTCCAAAACTCACCATTTGTTGATGATGTCATCAAATGATGTCAACCTGCAAACTCGCCGAAACCAATACGGCTCTGCCCCTGAGGCCACACCCACTGATCCATCATCAAGTACCCTCCCAACTGATTAGCCACTTCGCATACCTAATGTACCCATGGACGGGGGTCCAAAAGCACCTCATTTCCCTTTGAGACGAATTAATAACAACCCTAACACTCGTGCAGCTTCGAACTATAACATCGTAGAATACTTAGCCTAGTCCCCCATTGCTATGTCTACTCTAGAAATCCTAAAAAATTGTCCTGCATAGAGAAAATTGTTGTTATCTGCCATTGGTGCCATAGACCCTAACGACTCCAATATAATGGCTTTCGACTTAGACCAAGCCGAACCTCGTTTTCGTTCATCTCTATCCTTTTAGGTATCTGTGTCCATTCGAAACCTCGTTGTTCATCAATGCATAATCGACGAAGGTTCCTCCACCTACGTTATGTCGACTTTCATTTGGCAGAAACTTGGATCCCCAACGCTACAACTGTCAACTACTACACTGCAAGCTTACGATGGTCGTGCAGCTCAACCTCAAGGTATGTTAGTAAACGTTCCCATATAGCTTGGGGGCAAACTGGTTCTCATAGATATAGAGGTCATCAACGCCCAGCTTGATTACAATCTCCTTTTGGGATGAAGCTACATGTATAAAATGAAAGCTGTCGCTTCTTCATTTTCTGCCTCATGATGTTCCCCCACGAAGGATGCATAGTCAAAATCGACCAGATAACATACTATGATCCCAATGCCCCCGCAGCTCCTGAAAATGTTCTTCCCATGATCGAACAACCCGTTCAGAGTGCACCCACATCGATCATCTCCTCAGTTGGACTAGGGATATATTCGGATACTCCCATGACCACCACTTTCCCATCTATCCCACCCCCTCTCTAGATAACCGCAGTATCTGATTTGTGCACCCTCTCGCACAACGAATAACAACATACTCAACAACCTCAACCACTTCCACAACCTCCAATGGTGCCTAGTCACATAGGAGCCACACCACTCCATACTATCCCATTTTTATTCCCCCCTTCAGGTGCCATCAACACACCAGTCATGGATACACTTAATCTCCCAGGATTAACATTAGGACTACCTTTCTGGTACCTACCTGCCCCATCCCCTCCCCTGACACCAAATGTCATTTTACAACCAGTGCAACCTATAAATACTTCCAACCGTCCACCGCCCGGCGTACCAAACCCCCAAAATCAACCACCTCCAACAGGGGCCACTACATCAACCTCTAGTTACGTTCCCCCTCAATCTCGCTACAATGGGGCAGAGGTCCACAAACCTACACCACCGGAACCACAACTCGCACCCCCCCAGTGACCCCCAAATTAGAGAATAATCCCCCAACACTCTATATACTCCCCAAGTGCTCCTTGTGCGACGATATAGGCCATGCTACCCATCTATGTCCACAACTACCAACACTTCAAGAACACATGAATATGTTGGACGATGACACCAACATTCCGGTTGTTAAACTTTAGCTACCCCCTCAACCTCGCGATAAAACACTTCATATGAACCACCCTTGTGCTATTTGTGGCATCTACGATCATTATTCACATCACTACCCCAATCTCCCAGATTATAGAGCAGCACTTTACAAATTGAATAATGCCGACCTAGAGATATACCCCCCACTCATTGAGGGGATATACCCCCCGAAATCTTCCCATTCAAAAGAAATCAATACCATTTATATGATTTCAACTACATACAAGCCTGAACCAATTGATTTAATGACACACTACTTCCGCACCAATGAGGAAATTTTAGAAACACTTACTGCACCGGATTACCCCTGGGATGATATGCACCACCGATCATACTTCATACTTGAAACATCATCCTACACCTCAGCCAATCAACTGTCCGTTGAATCCAAAGACTTCTTACCAACCAAGGTCGATTGGTTCAAAGATCCTATCCCAGCCCCAGAAGCCTTTGAGGAGGGTAACATGGCCAACATTTCGCCGATTATAAAAATTGACATCTCCACCACCCCCGGCAAACCCGAGCTTATCTCTTTAGGCGCATCTTGCACTGAAAAGGAAACCCAAGCCTATAAGAAACTATTCCAAGAATTTCGAGATGTCTTTGCCTGGTCTTACACCGAGATGTCTGGTCTGGATCCTACCATCGTAGAACATCACATAGACACTTGGCACAACATATCCCCCGGTCCACCAGAAACAACGCCCCATTCACCCATCCAAGCTTCCAGTCGTCAAAGCCGAAATTGAAAATCTTCGAGCAGCAAGTTTCATATATCCTATTGCTTATACCACATGGGTTTCCAACCCATTTCCAATCAATAAGAAGGTTGGAACCATTCGTTTCTGTACTGATTTTCGTGACCTTAATCTAGCTTGTCCCAAAGACAACTTCCCAATACCATTTATCGACCAACTAATCGATGCATGTGCGGGGCACGAGGTACTATCTTTCATGGATGGTTTCTCCGGTTATAACCAAATCCAAATCTGCAAGGAAGATCAATACAAGACCGCTTTCATGACCCCATGGGGCACCTTCGCCTATCACGTCATGCCTTATGGTCTCAAGAACGTTGGAGCCACATTTCAGCGAGCTATGACTTATTGCTTTCATGACTTGATTAACATCATATTGGTTTATCTAGACGACCTCACAGCTCGATCCAAGAAATGATCCGACCATTTAGACGACCTCCAACAAGTCTTCTTACGTTGTCGCAAATACAAAATCCGCTTGAACCCACTCAAGTGTGTCTTTTGCGTTCCAGCAGGCCGTCTGTTGGGTTTCATCATTTCATAAAAAGGGATCACCGTCGACCCTCTAAAGGTCCAATCCATCGTACACCTACCATCACCTCGTACACTAAGACAATTACAAAGCCTTCAGGGGAGGTCCAACTTCCTCCATCACTTTGTCCCAAATTACGCCACGACAGTGCATGGTTTTCTCCATTTGCTATGCCTTCATATCCGTTTTGTATGGGACAACCAAGCAGAAAGAGCTTTCACAGACCTAAAGAAAGAGCTCACAAGTGCCCCCTTGATTTCTCCTTTGGACTTCACAAGAGACTTTATCCTTTACATTTCGGCATCTGATTACGCTGTCTCTGGAGTACTCGTCCAAGAAGACTCCGCTCGTCAAGAGCGTGTCATTTACTATGTGAGCCAAACTTTATCAGGCCCACCACTGCGCTACCCACATGAAGAGAAAATGGCCCTCACCATCGTTTTTTCAGTACAGAAGCTACGCCATTATATTCTCCTCAGCCATACCATTGTTGTAGAAAATTCCAACCCAATGGTCTATCTCTTGAATCGCCACCTTCTGCAAGGCCATGTTGCCAAATGGGTGATTATCCTACAAGAATATGACCTGAATTTTAAAACCTTGAAGAGTACCAAGGCCCTAGCACTCGTTCAGCTCATTACGGACCTATCATACTCATCGTCATCACCAGCCATCCATACTGATCTAATTGACGAACATCTATTCATCATCTCATCTGACGACCCTTGGTACGACGACATTTTGGTATATCTCCACACGCAGAAGTTTCGACCCAATATCGACCGTGACGGGCTCTGTCTCATTCGTCACCATGCCCCCCATTATCTACTCTTAGGTGATGTCCTATATCGATGTGGCGTCGACACAGTCCTACGATGATGCCTTTCCCAAGAAGAAGCAGAACAAGTCCTTAATGACTGTCATAGAGGTGCCTGCGGCGACCATTTCTCTGGAATGGCCACCTCCCAAAAGGTTATCTGTGCAGGTTATTTTTGGCCATCATTGTTCACTTATTGTATCATAGCAGTCAAACACTGCCAAAACTACGAGCTCTTTGCCCCCAAGGCAAGAACTCCCCCCGCTCCCCTTCATCCAGTCGTCACCATTGGACCATTTTGCAAATGGGCCATTCAATTCATGGATTGCAATCGTGCATCAGCTGGAGGCCATAAACACATTATCGTGGCTGTCGATTACTTTACCAAATGGACAGAAGCCATGCCCACTTACAATTGCAAGCTGACACTGTAGCTCGTTTTTTCCTCAACCATGTTATTGCTCGCTTCGGAGTACCACAACAACTCGTCTCAGACCACGGCTCTCACTTCGAGGACTCAATTTGGCGAGAATTTTCAACACTCCTTAAGTTTGAACATCATTTCTCCTATGCCTACTACCCCCCAGGGGAACGGCCAAGTTGAATTTGTTAACAAAATTTTGAAGACCATCCTCCAACGCACTGTCGACAAGCATAAATCCAATTGGTATCATATGCTTTTTCCTGCATTATGGGCTTACCGCACATCCACCAAAATCGCCACCGGCTTCACCCCTTTCCATTTGGTTCACGGCGTGGAATCTGTCCTCCCCATTGAGTGCCAGATACCGACATTAAAAATTTCCATCGAACTCTTGTTGGATACTTCACCAATTGAAGAATGCTTGCTTCTATTAGAGCAAGCCGACGAAGATCGCCGCGCAGCTCTCCAAACAATCGAAGCCGCAAAGAATAGATCAAAACTCCATTATGATAAACATGCTCACCCACGAGCAATTAGTGAAGGAGACCTGGTACTCGTTTACGACCAAGCCCATGATAAAATAGGCAAAGGAAAATTTGAATCCATGTGGCAAGGCCCATACGTCATACATACTTGTTTTGGACATGGGGCATACATTTTGACCGATTCAAAAGGAAACCCCATGCGCAACCCCCGTAATGGGTTGTACCTCAAACGGTTCTATCCATAAAAAGTCTCTTGGACACCACAGTCCATGTTGTACAGTTTTTTAATTCATTTTTTCACTGTAAACTTTCAAAACCTTACATTTTTATTTTTTCCCGCATGAAAACAGATGGATCCTGTTCCACTCTACCATATCGGCTTTGCTGACAGTGCAAGTCACTGGTCTCCAAACCTTGCCTCTACAGCTTGGGTACTTTATTCCCCTTCACACGAGTTGATCCACCTCGACGAAGTGTGTATAGGTGCCGCCACAAACAATCAAGCTGAGTACGACACCGTAACAAGTCTACTGGCTACTGCTCTCCAGATGGGCATTAGTCACCTTAGTGTTTTCCTGGACTCCCAGCTCCTTGTGTCACAGCTCAATAACTATTACCAGGTACGCGATCCCTGTCTATTTAGAAAATTTATGTGCACTAAACAAATGATTCGACACTTTGAATCCATTTCATTCACACATGTCCCAAAAAATCTAAATAGTGTAGCAAACCAAATGGCTAACAACATTCTAGATTGGCACATCAACCAAAACATGTAGGACATCACAACATGCATCACATAGGCATAAAAAAATTCAAATAAACAAACTAAATAAATCATTATAACATTGCATCCAAATGCATCGACTATGCCTCCACGAGCAAACAAACAACATAAAATTGCATCCACGTGCAACAAAACATAAAAGAAAAGACAAGATGTGCATCCACATGCATACATGACTATATACCAAAAATGCATACATATATATATATATATCATCATAAGAGTCACAATGTCAGGAGTGCTCTCAGCACCCAAATATACAAAAGGTACACCAGCCGTACAAAAATGTGTATCAACAAAATACATCCCCATATGCTCATCAGCATTTGAGGGCAGGTACAAGATAACCTAATCATCACGATCACCGGGCTCCTCTAGCTCCTCCTCCTCTGGCTCCTCTGGATCATACAGCTCTCGAGCCTTCCTCTAAGCTGTCACCATAGCTACTCTCCGCAGGATCGATCTCCACTCATGGGGAGCATCGTAACAACGATCGAGAACATGCTGATCTAGATCCCTCCAACCATCATCTAGTACATCCACTAGCAGTGCCTCCAAGGTATCACGTACGTCCTCTAGGTCATCATCTCGATGACGCACAACTCCTCGTACACGAGGTGGGGGTGCCGCTACTGGTGGAGGTACCACCACCATCACCCGTCCCCTACGGCCCATATGATCCACTGGAGGCTTCGGACCAACATCTGCCATGACCCACACTAAAACAAGTCAATATCATATAAACATCTCTAGCTATACTCATACCAAAACATCTAAACATGATATAATAGAGAAATAAAAACAAAGACATACTGTCTAACCCCGAAGCCTGTCCCTGAGCTTGAGGCATCTCGGGGTCACCCCGGAAGTCCATACCCTAATATGGATAGTCATCAATCACAACGGGCATCTGCTCCCACTAATCGTACATATCCGACGAGAAGAACTGCCGAATTCCACCACCACCCCGGGGCATCATCTCCCCCCACTGCATCATCCATGGCTCACTCATCAGTCCATCTCGAACCGGCACACGTGGCTGCAAGGTAGGTACTCACTCAAAGAAGAAACAACAGAGGAAAGAGGCATAACTAAAATCTCCTCCCTCCCGTCTAACCTTGTTCAGCTCTCGCCGAACACAAGCCAGAAACATCTGGCCCCAAGCAAAATAGGTCCCCGTCAAGACATGGTGAACCATCATCGTTTGTCCCCCCGAAAAACGATGAGGCGCCTGTGCACCAAGCACCCGCAAAACACAAGCCGCCACTGCTTGCATCTCCGGCTCTCGTAGATCCAAGATACTCAGTGCGTTGTTCTGCGCATGGGCCCCTGGAATGCAGAATCTCTCAAGGAGATCCTCAATATCCATACCAGCCGAAATCCTAGGCTGGGTGTCCCCTATCTCTCCCAAATGAGGAAAACAAGTAAGGAAATATACATCAATCAAGGTAAGCTCCAGACGCTCACCCTGTACAATAAATGCTACCTCCTCTGGGTCCCAGAAGTCAACTAACTTGTTCAGCAGCTCCCTGACTGAACGCATGATAGGAATTTGAGCGAACTTCAGTAGTCCACCCAAAGCCAACGCTGCCTGCACATCTGGGCTCTCCCGAATACTGCCCATCAGTCCCTCATCAATCTCCCTTTCCCTCCACGATACCAGCAGCCTCCTCAACATCCTGTCAAAATAACACAGAAATTTTTTAGAAAAAATAAAACAAATTTTTTTCCTAAACAAGCGATCCCCATCGCGACTTTCGGCCCCTAGTCGCAATGAACATCATGGCTTTCAGCCCTCACAGCTGCGATGCTCATCGCGGTTGTCAACCCTCACAACCGCGATGTGCATCACGGCTGTAGGCACCCACAGACGCGATGCACATCGCGGCTGTAGACACCCACAGCCCCGATGCACATCGCGGCTGTCCAGCCCATACCCGCGATGTGCATCACGGAAAAAGGGCCAAAACCCGCGATATTGCACGTTGGAAAGCCAACGTGGAATATTCGTAGCTTTTGAGACCTCGACGCTCACCAAAAAGTAAATAAATTGAAAGGCTAAGGCACATAGGCTTACCTGAAACTTGCGGAATAAAAAACCGACGATCGAATCTCCCACAATTCAAGAAAATGCTCTGACCCAACCAAATTACTCTATGAAACTCAACGGTGAAAATGACACTTGTCACATCGGGTCCACTTGCTATTTATAGAAATTTGACCAATTTTCAATCAACCTTTTCGGCATCATACGACGTCCATTTTTCAAACTATTGGTACCATTGGAATCAGCACAGCGATCACTTCACGATCGTCCACTCCTTTTCGCAATTCCACCATGTCCCGTTTCGAGCATTTTTCATATGCCCCTCGTCGCCTCGGTTTGCATGCCACATTGGCCGTTGTCCGTTTCTGACGTTCGTCATATCACCTGATTCAGTTTTCTCCGCTCGTGATGATGCTTGAGATCATTTCTCCCTCTCACCACCAGTTTTTTTGGGAATTTTTCATATGCCCCTCTTCGCCTCGGTTTGCGTGCCACATTAGTCGTTATCCATTTTTGACATTCTTTGTATCACCGGATTCAGTTTTCCACGCTCGTGATGATGCTTGAGATCATTTCTCGCTCTCACCACTAGTTTTTTTGGACATTTTTCATATGCCCTCATTGCCTCGGTTTGCGTGCCACATCGACCGTTGTCCGTTTTTTACATTCTTTATATTTCCGGATTCAGTTTTCTACGCTCATGATGATGCTTGAGATCATTTCTCGCCCTCACCCCTAGTTTTTTCGGGCATTTTTCAGATGCCCCTCGTCGCCTCGATTTGCATGCCACATCGGCCGTTGTCCGTTTTTTACTTTCTTTATATCGCCGGATTCAGTTTTCTGAGCTTGTGATGATGCTCAAGATCATTCCTTGCTCTCACCAATACCTTTTTGTTTGGTATAATTTTATCCATTTTTTGGGCCGAGCAATTTCTTTACGAAAAAGGCACTTAGGGATTTTTTGTTAAGCTCTTTTCTGACTCCTAAAACAATGAAAAGATCACCGAGCAATCTTGCTTCCTTTCATGCTCGCTAAAATTATCTGAAAAGGCATCTACCTGGTATAAGTTTACCCCTTTTCCGAACCTTGTAGACTAATTACGAAAAAGGAATACTCTAGTCACATCGGCTAGAAGAGTTCTCCATTTGCATCATTTTATGCTTTTTCGGGCCTTGGAGACTAACATATGAAAAAGAACACCAATGGAGTCTACTTACCGCTTTCAGACTCTCTAAAATTGAAAGAAACCACGAGCAATCATCGTCTTGGTCTCATATAAATCCACAGGACGGTACTCCTCCACCAATTCAAAGTCTTCTTATCGTTTTCAGACTCCTTAAAAATGAAAGCATGAACAGTCTTGGGCTCGCATAAATCCACAAGACAGTGCCATTTTAGAGCAAACTTTTATCCCTTCTTGGAGCTCATTAAAACTATGAAGGACCCAACAGTGCTTTTCGACGCCACAACAAATCATGTCTATTCATATGACAGCTCCCCCATTATGGTCGCCTTTGTTTAGAGTATTCTGTAGTATATCACCTTGAGTCTCCAAATAGCATCCATCAACTTGTCCCCCCAGAGTCACTCCAGTCTGCAATACATACCCCTAATAAGCTATGATCCTCACACCTAAAAGTCAGTTTCCTATGCTGCTAGGTCAACCATGTCATCATGCTCTGAACAAAGGAATTTTTAGTCCACCCACTCTATGACCCCAGTTATTCCCCATCCCCACAGTATGTTAGTCCTACCACCAGTACTATCAAACTTCAGTTGTACACCTCGTGCTCCTATCAAGGAAACATCATTTCCTTGGTAGTTGTCAGTCTCCCTCTATTGACGCCAACCAAATCTATTCCAGAGGATAGACCCAGAGGTCACTGTGCCTTGGACTCATCACCATTAGTGATGAGTGCCTATGGATCATTTTGAAAGGAATCCTCAGTGCCTCTCCAAATGATTGTTTCTCACATGCTCGACTTCAACACCTTGATCGCATCGTTGAGACTCGTACAGGGTATCGGTCCTTTCAGTTATTTGTTGAAGACCCCGGATATCACCTGACTCTACCACATTTGAGAGTCTCATTGAGGAAACAACCAGTTACATATTCGTATGGATATCCAGGTTGCGCTTGGCAATAGTTTTTCAGATGTAACTTAGCTTTATACTCCCTCGAGTATATAGTTACATATAATTTTCAGAAGTTGACTCACAGTCATTGAATCCCTACAGATGTTGGACACCTTCAGCTCCAGCAGTTCATCAACCCTTCTGAAACCTTATTTAGAACGGTTGTTGCTCTTTTCCAGTGTATCAGTTATTGAGATAAGTCCTGGTATGACCATGAGTATGTCCCAGCATTGTGTCCCCTTTGGACCATTATGATGTGCCAACAGATTTCTATGTATTATTCAGGTCCCCCTTCTTGGGCCTAATTGTTATGTATATGTCTTGATACAAGCATGGGTATCCCCACCTCTTCCATTATCAGAGATTATTCCTCATTCATTTTAAGGCCATGTATTTTTTAGTTTTTGCAGCTTCCAAGGGGCCGTTGTTCTAGTCTCCAATCAGTCTTTTCTCTTCTCCAAACCCCAGGAAAAAGACAAAAGAACTATGATGTCTATCGGCCATACGATGAGCTCATGCCCTCACACATCAGGGGGCAATCTGTTAACACCCAAAAAGTGCTCACTAGCTCATTCCCTTATTCACATGACCCATTTGTCCACTTTTTCCACCATTTGAGCCTCTAAAATCATCAAAAGGTCACCAAAAAGACCATAATACACCTTTTCCCCCTCAAAATATGTATTTTTCCTCAAAAAACCCTAAAAAAGGGTCCAAAATTCCCAAAATATATTAAAAGGGAATAAAAATATAAAAAATATTCAAAAAAGGAAAAAGAGAGAAAAAGAGACCTAAACCATGGTTTTCCATACCATTGGTTTCCTTAAAACCATAATGGTATTACCCATCACCCAAAAACTATAAAAAGGTGATAGGGGTTCCTCATTATTCATCCACATTTCATCCTATCCTTATGCTGCCAAATTCCCTTTGAGAGCCATTGCCTCCCATTTCGAGTTTGAAGATCCCCATTGAAGCATTGGAGAAGAAGAGACCATTGGACATTGGAGCACCTCAACCTTGGAGCCATTTGAGGTAATCCTAAAAAATCATTTTTTTTAATTTCTTGCTTTTCTCATAGATCTTATTGCTTACATTCTTAAATCTAGTTTTTTATTTCTTTGCATATGTTAATGTTAGATCAGATTATATTAGTTTTTACATATTTTTATTGAGACTACTGCTACTAGTTAGTAGGTGCATCCTTGCACATGCTTGGGAGAAATCCCAAGCAACAGCGACCATAAATGGAAGAGCAAGCCATCATAAAATGTTATCAATATGATTTGATCTATGCTCAATATTTACATTTGTATTATTTCTCTCTAATACACCCCATAGTGACTCCTCATATGGATATCAACTACGAGCATGCCATTATATAGATGGTGTGATCGGTGAAATAGAATATACCTCTAATCCCCCACCTCTACAAGTATTTATGCATATGGTAATATCTCTAATGCTAAGCACTCTAATATGAGGCAACCTCATATGACATGCTACCCTTCAGATATTTCGTGCTCATCCTCACATGTAGGAATGAGTAACTCCTACTATGTTCCTCTTACCACCTCCCATGTCCATAGTCTTATGTGTAGTGGCACTATGTGTGGTTGTGTTTCTACCGCATATGAAACTCGACTAGCCCATAATACTTATTGCTTATTTCCTATCCATATGTCAAGAAATTTAGTCTAGCAACATCCTCAACCTTCCCTTTTTTTCGCAAGGGCATGTTTACTCTCAACAAAACACACCCAATCAACCTGCACCCAACAATCAAAATGTATAGTCTAATCCCAACAAGAAAAAGAACAGGGGGAATAATAAAGGAAACAATCAAATCAAGGAAGATGGAGTCTAACACCTTAACCCTCCTAGTAACACTGGAGGAAATACTAACCCTGCAAATCAAGATCCTACTAAACCCACCAAACTAGGTAAACCCATTGTTACAAACTAACCATATGTTTTCCTTTTGTTAAGTTTATGGACATCATACCCATAATTATCCGCATCTTTCTATATCCCTTTAGATATGGGATGATGCCAACAAGAATGAGACTACTTACACCCCTCAAGGTCATAACAATACTCCACCCACTCATCCTCCCATGTCGCGGCCAATTGTAGTGCAAAACCTCTTTCCACCACAAGGGTTAGTAACAAAAAAAAGATGATTCCTCACCCTAATTAACTGTCTACATATCCATTCCTAGTGATCCTTCTTTCTATAATACATTCATGACCTCCATTGATGTTAATCCTAAAATTTGACATAATCAATATGGCATGCTAGATGAACCTATCAATTTCAACAAGGATAAGGATTCACCTCTATTAAAATAAACCTTACATCTCCCATGGAATAATGTCAACACTACTCTAAATGCACCTAGAATCCCCTTATGTCACACAACCCATAACTCTAGTGCTAGAGTTTATCATAACTATAGTGTTGTAGATGACTTGGCCCAATCCCCTACTACCATGTCTACCTTTGAAGTTTAATAGCATTTTCATATTCAATGTAAGCCCCTTCTGTTTGCATCAAGCATGATAGTCCCTTATGTTTTTTGTCTGATCACTTTTGACTCAGATACACCTTAATACTAAATGCCTTCTTTAGTATCCTTTTAGATTCCTATCACCATCAAGAAATTGATTATCCATTGTTGTATTATTCATTAAGGAGCCTCCACTTATGTCATGTTAACACATATTTGGAAACTTGGTTCACCCAAATTGACCCCATCCCTATGACACTTATCAACCGCAAGACCTCCTCCAGAATGTTCCTGTAGAACTCATCAGTAAAACCATCTTGATAGATATTAGAGTTGTACAAACCTAATTAGACTACAACATCCTACTTGATTGTAGTTGCACATATGTTATGGAAGAGGTCGCTTCCACTATGTTTCAACTTAGGATGTTCCCTCATAACAATAATATTATTTTTCTTGATAAACTCACATAGCATGATCCCAAGTTTGTTTCTAATCTGGGATAAATCTACGAGAAACCTAATCTAATCGACAAGATAAGTTATCCAAGTGAATTGATCTCTCTCCAAGGTGTATACATCAAAATATAATTTCAAGTGGTTTTCTCTCTAAACACGGGCTCCAATTGTTATGCACTCCTCATCACAAGGCCCTTTGCTCTCCAATACAACCATCCAATGCTATTACTCAACATTATGTCTTGGTTCCACAACCAACTCCAAGTAATGTGCTCCCAACCCAAGCATCCTCAATTCAAGTACTCATCCTCCTAATGTAGGCCACATGGTACCAATTCTCCTATAAGGACCAATTACCCTTCCTCTAAGTGTCATCAACCAAAAGGCCTAAGGTACAACTAATGAGCTTAGGTTTCACCATGCACCCCACACCACATGAATACTGCCTAGTGTGGTATAAATCCTTTCAAAGAAACCCAGAAGCTAAAAAAATTGACTTGGAAAAGGCTTACAACAAGATTGAGAATCCTTTCATTATGGACATGATTAAGGCCCTAGTTTTCATCTTGTTGTTCTAGAAACTCATGGAAACTATTTTCTCTAAGTATTTAACCCTCTTGATCTATCAACATATGCAAATAAAAAATCTAAGTTCTTTGGTCCAGCTGATAAGGTTGCGATCTATTGTCTTGAGTGCTTAATGTGATGGCAACAAAGGCCTTATGCTACATGATCTCTCATGAAGTGGGTCAATTTTTAATAAAAAATATTCCCCTCCGTGATTAATGAGTTTGGTAGTTGATTGATGGACATACTACGAAATTATACTTTGTTCACCATCCCAGAAAAATATAAAATGATGGAGAAGATGATGAAATACTTTCAAATCTTCTACTTAGCCTCAAGATATAGATTTTAGAAGTCCAAAATCCAATGTTTAAGGCAATTTTATCGATAATTTTTTGAGTAATTGGATCATTAGTACTCATCATGTATTAACCAAGTTAATAATTTTTGTTCCTTTGTATCCCCTCCTTTAAATTGTCACCCATGGATATTTGGGACATGGTCATTAAATGAATGGAAAATAAAACTAAGAAATTGACAACCAACCCAATGGATATCTTTACATTTAAAATATGTACTAAGAATCTTGACTCCCACCAATGTTTATTACTTTTCTTACTAGGTTACCTCAATAAGTGTATATCAATGTTTAGAGAAATCTCTGATATGTAGCTTCCTTTGGGTGAGTATGGAGGGTGGGAAAGTTTTTCATTGTGTTCATTATATCCATTACACCCCTGGACAATAGTGGGGTGTGGAAATCATCAAAACCCATGTCTAGTTCTAGTCCTTGTTTTCTAAAAGGATTATCTAAGTGTCAAAAATGTATCTTTCAAGGTTACTCTCAGGGTAATTTTTAGGGGCAAAATTTCTCCAATTGACTATGTTTTGGGGTTTTTTCAAAAAATAAATTCGTTATTTGGTCATTTTTACTCTCTAATATCACATATATTTACATAAAATATGTTTTTATTGTAATAATCGCCAAAATTTTCAATTTTCATTAGTAAATTGTATGTTTCATATTAAATTTTCGCCTACCTATCTATATATATGATTTTTTTTAATCCAAAATAATCGCCCATAATACTATACTTAGGTATACTATTAGAATCCTTAAAAATACCATGGACATACTCTGAAAAATGTTTACACCGTCTGTGAGGGTGATTCATGAGATTTAGGTACATGGTGTATGATTATCCCTTAAATGGTCCATGACGGATTTTCACATAGGAGGTGGCATATTCAATGGTTGTTTGACCTAGTTGGATGCATGCATGACATTATTGCTTGGAGCATTGAATATATTTAAACAACTTGGTGACACACTACATGTTGGCCACATGGAGGAGGCTTCTTGCTTGGAGAATTCCTTGCATTGGAGGAGGATCTTTTGGTATTCCAAAGGACGGAATTGAGCCCTAGACAACATGGGGTAACTTTGATGCTTGTATGGAGGCATGGATTTTTTTTTATTATGCTTGGGTTACAACAGTGTTCATGCAAGGGGAGTGGACCTAGTGGAGCACATGGATTAAGAGGAGTGTTGGAATCCTTGGAGGCTTGGAGGAGGAGAATTGGACTCTCATGGAGTACCCTTGCATTAGAGACTTACTTTTGTATGACAATACCTTAGAGCTTGAAATGTGTACCCATGGAGTGTAACATTGTGGATGTGTTAGCCTACTTGTGGTTTTGTAGGTTTATTGTTAGGGTTTAGGGCCATAGATATATTGTTGGTCTCCCTTAACTTGAGAGTTATTAAAATCATTCTTATCCATCATCATCTTGTTGAAAAATGTAGCTTGAGAGGGAGCTTCTTGTACAAGTTAGGTGTGAATGTGTGAGAAGAATTTCGAAACAACTTCTTAGTGATCACTTAGTAAAAGTGGAAAATAATACTATATTGTAATTTAACTTAATAAAAAAAAGTGAACTTTGTCTAATTTCTTTTGATCTTTTAGTCTTAGAAATATAAATGGAATATTCTACAGATTGTAGAATATTAGTGAGCTAGATTTGATATAATCTTAACCATACACCAGCTCATTGTTGACATAAGGAGGTTGCTAGTATTAAGGAGATTAGTTGAAATTGGTTTCTATAATCAAGGAAGTTGGTTTCTATAATCAAAGAGTTGTTTTCTAGAATTGAGGAGATTAGTTATCTCTCTCAGAGCATAAATAGGACGAGATGGGAGGAGAAGTTTTACATATAAAGGAAGCTATGTAAGGCACACACCAAGAAAGTTGTGTTCACACACAAGTGAAGCCAAGGAAGAGAGAATGTAGATAGAAGGAAGAGGATCAACCAGCAAGATTGAAGATTGCAAGGATAGTATTGTACAATGTCGTACAAGGTATATCAATTCCTCAAATTTGTGTGTAAGTGTATCGTTTCTTTCCAGTTGGCTAAAAATATTAGGTGAGATGTCCTTTTAATTTTTTATGATTAAATGATAAGTTGAATTGAAAGAAAAAATTCGTGTGTATCGTGTTTATGCTTTAATTGCTTATTTTATAGCCATATGTGTGATTATTGCTTGCTTAGAAATCTATATTTATGTTGTTAAATAAGTTCATATCTAATTTATTTAATTAGGAGAAACATAGGACAACAATTGCCTAGGGCCTAAAAATATACATGGTATTGGAGCTTGGTTCTCTGATTGATATTCTCAAGGATTTACAATAGTAAATCAATTCCTGAAAAGGACCAGGAGTTAGAGGGTTTCATTATTTCTTTTAAGGAATAATTTTTAGATTTGGGAGTTTGTGCATCAAATTATATATGGCATCAGCTAGCCTCGGTTTCTAGGAAAAATTGGATGGTGCCTCTAATTTATTATCATGGAAAGTTAGCATATCTCTTCTATTAGAAGAGAATGACCTTTGGGATATCGCCAAGGATGTGGTAGCTTAACCAATAGGTCCATAGATTTTGGTTGCTCACAAGAAGAAATAAGTGAAAGCTAAGTGGATGATCATTTATGCTATAAAGTATCATCTAATCCCTCATATATCTAAGAAGAAGACATCGAAGGATATGTTCAATGCCCTGGTTATCCTTTAGCAGAGTGAGAACATTAACCAGAAGATGATATTGCATAACAAGCTCAAATATGTCGAGATGACTAGATCAGACACCATTACTAGTGACATGATGAAGGTCACAAAGATTCATGACCAACTTGATACAGTTGGGGAGAAGGTAGAAGACAAAGAGTTAGTAAACAAGGAATTGAATGGGTTCGCACCTAAGTGGTAAACAGTTATCCAGGGAGTTTGTTCTCAAGAAAACCTTCATTCCTGGGAATGATTGTAGGTTGAATATATCTAGGAGGAAACTCAAATGGATTCAAAGGCCATTATATAGGGAGGTGACAGTGACCATGTCCTCATTGGTCAAGAAAAGAAGGGAAGAGATAAAGGACCCAAAAAGGGTAAGATGAAGAGTGAGGATTCAGCCTCACAACTAAGGAAGAAGGACTTGAGTAAAATCAAGTGATTCATTTGTCATAAGCATGGCCATTATGGATCACAGTGTTTGGAGAAGAAGAAGGGTAAAGGGAAGCAACAACACCAAGTAACAACCTTAGTTGAAACTTAGATAAATGAGTTTGCCTCCAATTCAAGAAGGATTTCTTAATGGTATCTTGCCTCTCTTCCAACTCATCTCTGAAGAACATGTGGTATGTGGACAATGGAGCATGGAGGCATATGAAATTAGCTAGGGAACTATTTTCAATTCTAGAGGAGCATGACTCAAGAGTTCAAGTCGATCTTGGTGATGATGCCAAGTATCTAGTAGCATGAGATGGTACCATTCCCTTCCAACTCTAGTCAAGTAACTATTTAGAATTTGATGATGTGTTATCTTTTCCAGGTCTCAAGAAGAATCTGTTTTCATTTTCAATCATGGAAGATAAGGGCTATGCAATAGATTTCAAGAACCAACAAGTCCTCATAAGACTGAAGGAATCTAGTTCAGGATCATCTCAAGTGATCAAGGTTAGAGAAGACAATTTGAATAGGTTATGGGGTGAATCTTTCCGATACCTAGTTCATAACACATATAACTTGTGTGAGTTATGTCACAAGAGAATGGGGCACCTGTATTACCAAGAATTTCCTATTTGAGGTAGATAGTCACAGGCTTTCCATATTTCAGTATAGAGCAGCATGGGCATGGGGTATGTAAAGGGTGTGTGATTGGAAAGCATGTCAAGGATGCTTTCCCAAGAAGTGAGAATAGATCTAAGGGTATTATAGATTTGGTGCATTCAGATATTTTTGGACCGATGTCAGTGGCATCAATCACATAGAGCATGTAATACAATGGGGATTAGTATAGCTCCAACGATTTCAATTATTTCTACAAGGATGTAGGAATCAAGAGGGAGTTCATGGTTCCTTACAACCCACAATAGAATAGGGTTGCAAAATGGAAGAATTGATCCACCATATGGGATGATAAGTCCATGATACATGACCAGGATTTGTCAATGTTTCTATGGGTGTTAGCTTGCAATGCAGCAGTCTACTTCCAAAACATGTGTCCTCACTAGGTTTTGGGGGACACAACACTAGAAGGATGCAGCAACTAGTGTGAAGCTGAAGGTGAGTCATTTATGCATCTTTGGTTGTCTATTTTATATCCATATATTAGTGGACAAGAGGAACAAGTTAGATCCCTCCACCACGAAGGGTTGGCTACAAAAAGAATTCAAAGGCTTACAAGATCTATATTCCAAGGAAAATAAAGACAATTGTAAGAAATAATGTAAAGTTCGAGGAAGACTTTGCATAAAGGAAGTCTCATGAGCTTATTCTAGTGACAAAGGATGAGGAGAAGGAAGCTTCAAAGGTTGAGCCAAGGTCACCAACAACTTCTAATTTGGGGAAACAATCTTCATATGTAGAGGAGTAGCCACCAGTTCTATTGAAGAGACCTTGATGGTTCACACAAACATTGATGAATTATCATGAGTATGTAGAGGCCCATGGGAGCACATTTAGGGAGAGAAAACCTCCAAAGAAGTTTTTGAACTACATGGCATTGATGAACATCATCATAGATTTTGAGCCTTCCAGTTTTCAAGAGGAAGTTGACCAACAAGTTTGGATGGATGCCATGGTGGAGTACAAATTCATCATGAAGAATAATGTTTGGGACATTTTGTTTAAATCGGAGGGAGAGTCAGTGATGAATTCTAGATGGCTCTACAAGATCAAGCATGTGGCATATGGAAGCATAGAGAAGTACAAAGTGAGGTTCATGGTGAGAGAGTTCTCCCACAAAGAGGGAGTGGACTATGAGGAGAAATTTTCTCCAATTTCCAAGTACACTTCCATTAGAGTAGTGATGTATTTAGTCTCCATTATGCGATAGAGGATACATCATATGGATGTAAAGATAGCATTCCTCAATGGGATAATTGAGAAGTGTACATCGAGCAACCTCATGGATTTAAGGTAAATGGGAAGAAGTCCCATGTTTTCAGGATTAAGAAATCCTTATACTGACTCAAGCAAGCATTGAAATCATGGTATTCCGGGATCAATTAAAGCATGGGTTTCACCAAAAATGAATCAGATTCCAACTTATACTTCATATTTGTTGAGTATGATCTACTCATTTTGGTTTTGCATGTAGATGACTTATTTATTACAAGTGTAGGGAATCTCATTGCAAGGTGCAAAGTAGATATGGCATCTAAATTTGAGATGAAGGACATAAACATGATGCATTACATCTTGGGGTTGGAAGTTTGGAAAAGACCAAGGGAGATTTTCCTTGGGAAAGGTATGTATGCAATTGATATCTTGGAGAGATTTTGAATGGAGAACTGCGAAACCATGGCAACAAATATGATCACTATTATGAAGAAGGTCACTACCTCATATTTAGATATGGTAGATCCCACATTGTATAGGTAGTTGATAGGTTCTTTGGTGTATATGTTCAACACTAGGCCATATATATGTTTTGCACTAAACACATTGAGTCAGCTCATGGTTGAGCCGAGGCAAGAGCATTGGGTAGCAGCAAAACATGTGCTCAGATACTTGAAGGGCATAGTGGAGTATGGAATGAGATATCTTGGAGATGGTGAAGTGAAGTTGCAGTGGTATATAGACTTAAATTGGGAAATCCGTGAAACAAATAAGAAGAGCACCTTAGGGTGTTGTTTAGTTTGGGATCAACAATGATATCATGGTTCAGTAGGAAGCAGACTTTTGTGGATTTCAATTTAACAAAGGAATAGTACATGGAAGTTGGTAAAGTGAGTTATGAGGCCATCTAGATTCGCAAGTTACTTGTAGGATTGGGAATTGAATCCCACGGTGAGCTACTGTGACAATAAGATTTGTATCAAACTATTTGACAATCCAGTATTTCATGATCGATCCAAGCAAATAGAGGTCAGATACCAATTCATATGAGACATGATTCAAAAGGGAGAAGTAAAGCTTCATTATATATCCATAGATTAGCAAGTAGTTGGCATTATGACCAATCCCTTAGCAAAAGGGAAGTTTGAAGCATTCAGAGATAGACTTGGATCGGTACAGAATTTCTTCCTCGCTAAGAGGGAGTGTTGAAAAATGTAGCTCAAGCATGATCTTTTTGCACGGGTTAGGTGTGAACGTGCGAGGAGAATTTTGAAACAACTTCTTAGTGGCCACTTCGTAAAAGTGGGAGATAATACCATCTTGTAATTTCACTTTATAAATAAAAGTGAAAGTTTAATTTCCTTTGATCTCTTAGTCTTAAAAATCTAAATGGAATATTCTAGAGATTCTAGAATAGCAGTGAGTTAGATTTGATGTAATCGTATCCATACACTTCATTGTTGAGATAAGGAGGTTGCTATGATTAAGGGGATTAGTTGATACATGTTGGTAGAATCAAGTAAATTGGTTCCTAGAATAAAGGAATTTTGTTTCTAGAACCGAGGAGCTAGTTTCTAGAATCAAGGAAGTTGGTTACTAAAATTGAGGAGATTAGTTATCTCCCTCAAAGCATAAATAGGACAAGATGGGAGGAGAAGTTGTACACACCAAGGAAGTTGTGTAAGGCATGAACCAAGGAAGTTGTGGGCACGCACAAGTGAATCCAAGGAGGAGAGAATGCATATAGTAGGAAGAGGATCAACCAACAAGGTTGAGGATTGAAAGGATGGTATTGTACAATGTCATACAGGGTATACTAGCAGTTCCTCTTATTTTTGTGTAAGTGTATGGTTTCTTTCTAGTTGGATGTAAATCTCAGATTGAGGTGTCCTTGTAATTTTTTATGATTAAATGATAAGCTTATTTTTATTTTTATTTTTTTTGTACTAGGGGAATCTGCAACTGGGGACTAGCTTGGTACTCACGTGACACGGGGTCCAATGATCCAATCCGGCTACCACTATACCCCTAGGTGCCCCACAACTGCCCGCAAGAATGGGACACGAGTAAGCCCGGGTGTGATTTGAACTCGTGACCTCTATTTACAACATGTGACTTCATATCAAGTGAATTGCCAATGAGCCACACTCGTGCGGGAAAATGATAAGCTTATTTGAAGGAAAAAATTATTGCGTATTGTGTTTATGCTTCCGCTATTTGTTTTCTATCCATATATGTGTGATTGTTTCATGTTCAAAAAATTATATTTTTTTTGTTAAATCAGTTCAAATCTAATTTTTTTAATTAAGAGAAACATAGGACAATAGTCACCTAGGGCCTAAAAATTTACACATCTCATCTTAGAAATGTAAGAAGAGTGCACTAGTCTCTCTCTCTGTGTGTGTGTGTGTGTGTGTGTGTGTGTGTGTGTGTGTGTGTGTGTGTGCGCGCGCGCGTGCGCGCGTTCTTCATCTATACATTTCTCTCTACTGTCTAAGAGGCACTACGATTTCTTGGATATTTTTGAGCATATTAAAGATTAGAGTTAGGGTTTCATCCCTTGGAGACACTAGATCTAGGGTTTTTTTATTAAAACCTATATTGTACTTTTCAAGTGGAGATGTAGAGACATATTTCCAAGGAGGTTTGCTAGTGTTGATGCTAACTTATGGAGAATATTTGGTGGAGCTAAGGTTTTATTGGTTTTCCCTAGTTAGGGTATTGAAGAGATATAAGATTATACTATCCTTGGGATGAGGCTATGGTATGTACATGAACTTGATGTGTATGCATATATATGAATATTTGAACTGCCCAATAATTTACTTATATGATTAGGTAAAACTTTAGCACTTATATATTGTTGATTTAACATAACGGTCAAATTGTTAACGAATTTAACATTAATCCTGAATAAGATATGGAAGAATTACTATTGTCATTCCTATTATCATAAAGTAAATTTTAGATATATGTTTTATGAATGACAAGAATTCCCTAGAGGGATGAAACTTGTTGGCACACATTTAATATATTTTCTTTTGGATTTTGTTGTTGACTGGAGTTGTTAAGAAGTGAAATATTGTATGTTGTTGTTGTTGTTGTTTTATGTTGGCTCTTTTACCCTATTTCCAACTTATTATATCAATAAAACCCTAAAACACTCAGCCAAATACCATAACACAACTAGCATGCCATATAAACAATAATTTCACAACTCTATATAATCTTTCCACAACTATAAAATAACACAGGAACGCAAAATAGACTAACATGATCTCTAGATATGCTCTCTTATCATGAAACCAAGTTAATACATATGCCTTCCTTTCCCATGGAAAGCAAGGGATTGGAACAACTTCACTCTCCTTACTCCCTGATTCACTTGTAACTCTTTAGAGATGAGGGGTCCTTCTGTAGTAGGATACAAAAAATGATATGCTCGACTCCAAAACCCTTATTTATACAATGCCTGATGGAGATGGGGAATAAATGCCGCACTCTCTCCATTTACAACAAAATACCACTATTTGCATTCAGAACCAACTATCATGCCATTAATTCATTCAACCACAACCCAACTAACTCATTAATGACATAATCGTGAAAAAATAACCATAGTTTCATTCACATACAACTAGGACCCAACTATTGCTAAGGATTTCATCTAAATGACTATGGTTATCACCATCATACTAGGTTTCAATCAAATAAACAATCTAGGGTTGAAATGCAAGAAAATAGATTCCTTGATACCAATTACAAACAAATTTAATCTAAAAGGTTATGGAGAAGAAACTAGTGTACCTTATTTATGATGGTTGGTCCTAGTTTTCTTTGCTCCAATTAATTTTGATCTTGATCTCTGACCTACAAAAAAACCATAAAAACTTTCCCCAAACTGATTAGTTAATATAAATATTGAAATTCAAATTTAACATAAAATAAAATAGTTAAATGAAATGAAATTCAAACAATAAGCCAGACATAAACAATGATGAACACTGAATTTGGGAAGGGAAAGATGTCCAATATGTATTTATAGCAGCAAATTACAAGATTACCTTAATTTGTCAGGAACCTTGCAAAACCAAGACTCCATATCTCATGCTTGTCTCCTCCAATAACCCCAACCAATATCCAAATGTATAAAGGGATGAAACTTTTTTTTTTCTTTTTTTTCCTTGGAAAAAGTCGTAATTTTATTTCAAATAGTTTGAACAAAATTACATTCTGCACATGTAATAGAATCACAGAGATCCCTACATTGTCGCATATATACTGTTCATGTTTCTGACATGTCTAGTGACCCATACAAACCCAATATAATGAAGATGGCTGTCCATACAACACTCAATATCTAATTACATTTAACAATAACTGTCTCAAAAATGATGAATTAGTTCCTATCAACAGAAAAAATATTTTGTCCAAACAGCCCAATAAACAAAAACCAAACAGAACTGATGTAAAGTCTGATCAACAGGAGCCGATCATGCTCCATCCCGGTCCTCAAAAGCCTTATGGAAAGGCCTATGGTAATAACTGAATGTGCCAGCAGTAGAATGTATAGTAATCCGCCATGTGCCGAAAGTCAAATGTTGCTGCGACGCTTCTTTGGAAAGAAGATCGGCCATGCCATTTCTCTCCCTGTAGACATGTGTAAATGTAATAAGATTAAATGTCTGCTTTAACCGTAATACATCTTCCAGTATAGGTAAGAGTACCATCACATTACATTGTGTATGCTCATTGGCCCAATCAATAACAATCAGTGAGTCTCCAAAAATCTGTAGAGAAAGACAACCCTGTTCAAGTGCAAATAACATCAACAGCCTAAGTGACATAATTTCAGCATAGTTATTTGTACCGCTCCCCAATCCAGCCACGATGTGAAAATAATGAGACTCAGATTTGTGAAGAACGCCCCCCCCACCACACACCAATTGATGGTCAAGTGATGCACCATCGAAATATGCCCACGGTATGGTTTTATCAATCGTTTCCGCGATCACTGGTCGAATTCTAATCGCTTTGGGAGTAGTCTTGTAGTGTAATAAGACAGCCACAGCTTGTGCCACTACTTGCTCCATCGGGACCCTACAGTCCTGAAAAATGATCTTGTTTCGGGTGATCCAAATGCCCTAGGCAAAGATACATGGGGTTGCACATATGGAAGAGTTCTTTTGATCTGACCACCAGATTTGAAACGCGTCAAGAACACTCTCTCCCCACCATCTCACATTGAGATCCAAATAGTTGCAGATATTTGTCCAAATAGCCTGAGAAAACCGGCTGTGAACAAAAAGGTGAGAAATGGTCTCATCCGCCTCCCTACAGAGTGGACAAAAACCCGGGCCATGTATGAATCGTCTCTTCAGAATGTCCCAGGTAGGTGCCTTATTTTCCAATATCACCCAGAAGAGTAATTTTGCTTTACCCGGGCATTTAATCTTCCACAGATATTTCCACCACCACACCAATGCCCTATTATGCACTTCCACATTTAGCTGAATATATCCAAGTTTTGGTGTGTATATCCCAGAGGGATGGTGATCCCAGAGAAGTTCATCAGGCCTATTTGTCAGGCGAATATTTGTGTATCTTAAGTTCCGAATATAATCCTCCCAAACTCCGAGCATGTCATCAGGAACCTCAAGACGCTGGGCAGAGGTCCACCCCTGATGCCATAGAGTGGATGATCCTATTCGTGCAATATCAGCCAGAAAATGACAGCCTCTAGTTGCCAGAAAAGTCCTTAAGTCCACAGGAAGTACATGTCCCCCCCTACATCCTACCCAAGGATCTAGTCCGATACGAAGTAAATGCCCATTTTCGATTCTCCATACTAATCCCGATCCAACGAGATGAAAATGTTGTACCACCACTTTCCATACCACAGAGCAATTTGTCCTCGACTTATTGCCCTGCCTAATCCAATCAATAAGGGTCAAGGGAGCAATGTATTTATGATATACCACACGAGTCCAGAGGCTCCGTGTATGTATAATTCGCCATGCCACCTTGGCCCCCAAAGCTTTAGCAAAAAGAAATATATTCTTTAATCCCCATCCTCCCAGTGCTTTGGGGACCGCAATCAATTCCCATCTAACCCACACCAAGGCTCGATTCTCGCCCTTACCCTTCCAAAGAAAGGCAAAACACAACCGACGGATCTGCTCCAAGACTCCTTTGGGGAATTCAATCAAGTGACATCCAATATATCGGTATTGCTTCCAAAACTGATTTAACCAGAACCAGTCTCCCTGCCCGCGAGAACCATTTATGACTCCATCCATGTAGTCACTGTTCCAATTTTGCAATTAACCAGCGCCAATCTGCCTTCAAATATGCATTGGGTTTCAAGTGAAATCCAAGGTACTTTAAACCCTCATCAATATCCATAGTCCTATAAGGGAGTCTGATGGCCAATCTGTGAATATCTTGCTCGTTTAAATGCGAGCATGTGATTGTTGATTTATCAATATTCACTAACATACCCGCGGCATCTTGCAGTAAATTGAGCCCTTCAACGAGCAATAGTTTTAGAACATAGGGAATGGATATCAATGCACATGGAAAAAGGGATGGAATGAGATCATTCCTCTAGCATAAATTTACTTAGGCGAAAGTCCCTTCTCATGGTTTATCTCTCTTGATTTTATAGTAAATGAAGATAGTCACCATCGGATAAGAGGAGGTTGTAACTGATGGTGGTTACCAAAACCACCCTAACTTCCTCGATTTTCGAAATTTTATTTATTTTTCATATTTTTTACAGAAAATAACCTTTAAATCAAGGGTAACATGTGATTAAATTGTTGTTAAGGCTTTAACATAGTGTGATTACAACTTTTTCTTGAAATCACTTGCTGACCAAAGGTTGGGAGCGATTAAATTGCAGTTTTCATGAACTTTGGGAGTGATTATGCTCTTTTCAAGGGAATTTTTAAGGAAAATGGGAATAGATGAGGACTTATGTGAATGATAAAGGCCATAGAATCTGAAACCAAATCAAGGCTCTTCCATCCATAATTTTCCTTTTGTGTGACAAACAATCAGCATTTGATGAATCGTCTTTGAACTGTCATCACGGATGGAGAAATGTCGATTTGGATGTAATAGATGGCCTTAATGTATGAGGTCAGAAGGGAACACGATGGAAAAAATACATTATAAAAAACCAATAGATTGGATACGAAGTCAATAAAACTAGAGGGTCCAAAAAAATATCAGTCTCAACAAAGTACCTGGAACATAAAAAAGATGTCAAAAAATATTATCCCTAGGACAAATGTATCCATGTTCAAGATGATAGAACATGACCACCAGAAAGAGACAGTGTGGGTAAATATCATGTATGTAACTAATTTAAATATCATGAACATACAAAGTGGATCCATGCCCAACAATTGATCATAGCCATAGAAGATACAAGGTGGATCTATGTCAAACTGCAGATCATATCCATGAATGGACAAAATGGATCCATGTCTCATCAAGAATCATGAGAACAATATAACTGAGCTAAGAAATGATTTTCCCAATGGTACCAATGTCATATGATGTGTGGTACAGTCTTGTGCAACTTGGGAAATATAAAAATGTGAGGATGCTACTGCTATCCCAAGGTCTTCCATCCAAACTGACTAAAGGTCTGAATCCTAACCATGCAAATAGATGCCAGTTGGAGTCAAACATGGGGAATTTCATTTGATTACCGGGCATTGAAGTATATCGTTAACAAACACGAGGGAACCCACCAATAATGATAATGGGACCCAAGGTACCTAGTACATTCTAACAGGTGTGAATATATGTTCTTGAAGTCAAACACCTGAAGAATCTATCCAATAGGAGACATTGATGTATTCCCACAACCAAATAACAAGGGAAATTGCCACTGATGACCTCAAGCTCCAAGGTACTGCCGAAACTCTAGACCTAATTCCCATATCAATATGATTTGAATTCGATGGGAAGAGACTCGTTGGAAGGGAGGCATTAAATTACCCCCCATCATCCAACATGAGGAAAGATCAATGACTGATTTGATTTGCGACAAGATTGGGAAATTTTTTTGTAGAAATGACCACCGAGTATGTCTCTAGAATGCACCAGATGTAAATAGTGCTCGAAATAGACCCCTTGAACAACAACTAATAATGAAATTTATTGTCAGGGATGAGGATTTCCACCAATGATGAAAATGGAAGCAAAGGTATAGCACGAATCCTGAAATGTGAATAGATTTATTGTCATTGAACATTAAGGGAAACCACTCAATCAATGACCAATGATGTGTTGTCTATATTGAGTGCAAGGTAACTTGTTAATGTAAATGGAGCCATGGTTCTATGACTATACGTGAATGCCTTAGAATAAATGAGTTTTTGTCGATGAGACACCAACTCGCCTGGAAGAATTCAATGGGGACCTTCAACGCATGCACGAGTCGGAAACACTGAGTTCATGATGAAAACACACTAACACCAAGGAATGGCCAACACACGAGGTGAAGGAAACTACAAAATGATCGACACGGGATACATCCTTGAACAATTAGCACGACACAAAAGTGACTTAGGAAGCTTATGACACAAAGGAACAATGATGTAAACTTGCAATGTAGGAGACATTAACAGATTCTCCATATGATTGGAAGAGTGACCAATCGGAGGAGTTCTAAATCTACAATCATGGTTCCAATCCTAAGGTCAAAAAACTATAACCCAACATGATCGATAGACTCAACATGGTGATCTATTCAAGGACGACATGACTAGCCGCCAATAGTAAATAAACATTGTAGATCTTTCTCTTCCCTTCTCTTTTTATAATATTTGATTTTTTGGTCTTTTTCATATTATTATTGCTTGAAAAAGAATAAAATAATGCTATGGTACATGGGATAAAACGAGTGTTCGGGCAAGCGGGACTAGTTCCAAGAGCAAGGAACAAACCTATGCATAATGCAAGGAAAGTGGCAAGATAATGACACTCGGTGTGTGTTTCCTCCCGGTCAGAGGTGTCAAGTTGCAAATGAAAAGTGTTACAGGGCATAGCAGAAATTGGATAAGAGATGGGGGCTTATATAACAATCTAAAAACATCGAAGTCGACATCAAGATCATAAGCACAAGCGGGGTAGATGCACATGCAGTTACAACTAAAAAAAAAAAATGGGAGCCTTATAGGGGGTGGCTAGAAAGATGAGACGGAAAGATGAAATAAATACCAAGGATCCCGACCCTAATAAAATTATTAAAAACGTAGCATAGGCACCAAAAATGGCGACAAGGATGCTAACTAGGGTGTCCCATGTGGGGTGGGCTCTATCAAGGAAAAATTTATGACTTAAGAAAAGAGGGATAATGCCACATTCTCGTGAAATGTGATCTTAAGGATTACAAGGTCAAAAGGGCTAGATACAAGCTGCATAATAGGAAAATCCTAACGTAGATGTCAGATTGAAGAGAAAACCTGTAGAAGACCACCGCTCGAGAAAAATATCCCCTTGGTTGAAGTTACCTTACTCAAAAAGGTCAAGTACTAGGAACAAAGTATTAGTATGGGTCCAAAATATAAAAATAAATATTTGAAATATACAAAGTGGGTATAAATTAAAAGTTAAAAACATATAAAGGAAATAAAATAACAAAAATTTCATTTCATTGTGTTTTTACCCATTTGAGAGCAAGGAGCCCTAGTACTTTGATTGTTGGATTCCAAGCGTACAAGCCACAAAATCGACTTCTACTATCTCCAGGTAGGTTCTCCATTCCTAAACTTGCAATTTCATGGTTTTATTTCATATATTTATTCCCAATTTTATTATATGGATCTACCCTAAAAGGCTTACGGCATAATCGCAAGCAATGAAAAATCGGTTAGCGATTTTGCTAGAAAATCGCTACTGTATAGAACGTTGACAGCGATTAAATCGCCATTGTTGATGAGATTGCTAGCAATTTACCGAGTAGGTTATTAAAAAATTGTGTTTTGACTAATCAAAGATGAATTTTCAGGAATGGCAATCAGTTGGAGGGAGCATGAGCATGAGGAATTGGATCAAGACATTCTTGGGGACCCATTGACACTAAATACTTTGCACTAGTATGGATTACTCAATTTCTTTTGAGTGTCCAATATGAGGGCTAAAAAGGCCCTACTGTAGACTCTCATACATTATTGGAATCCAAACCAAGGGACCTTTTTGATTGATGAATAATTCCTAGAGATAACGCTAGAATACATCTACTTTCTGAGTAGTCTCAGCTCGCAAATAGGGAAACAAGTGAACCTCAAAGGGCATGGATTTGTCTTATCCATCCAAGAATGCATCTACACTTATTGTGTACCTAGAACAAAGAAAATAGGAATTCAGATTCACATTAATATTATTTCATGCTTTCCACTGAAAGTAAGGGTCACCATGATCACGAGGCTGGATGGATCAAAAGCACAAGATTTAGCTTCGAGGGGCTTTATGCAAGTGGGAGTAGAGTGTCTAACAGGGACACTATTTGACTAGAGTACTTTCTTGTTGGAAAATCTAAAGAGCCAACTGACATATACCAAAACAGGGAAACTCAAAAACTTTGGGTATGGAAGCATCTTAGTATCCTTCTTTTTTGAGAGCCTTCTAGCAATGATCCCAAGGGTCTCTTTGCCACCCTTAGATCTCAGGGAGCCTAGAATGGCTCGATGGATATATCTACTCTACCAGGTGGGAGGAGGCTCATCCAGTGCTAGTAGTTTTGACAATGAGTTTCACACATGGTGGAGCCAATAGGTAACACGTATTGAGGAGTTACCATATGCGGGACTCAATTTACCACATGACCTAGACCTAATGTTTTCTCCTAGAGGAGCATAGGGAAATATGGGTGAGAATATATGTTTTGTAATATTTCATTTTTAGGATTTTGAAATATGTAAAAAAAAACAAAATAATGTTTTTTGTGCATTATTACTAATACCAAAAGTAAACCAGTGAGGCTTGTCGGTTATCCTCGTCTATAGGTTCGTGAGAGACTACCATAGGAGGGATCGACATCTACTTTGGTCACCATATAGAAGAACCTGAACAGTCTCACTCAGGGCATACCTACCTTCCGCATTAACCGTATGTTAGAGGCCATGCAACGACAAGTGGTAGGGGTACCTTCCACTTGGATTAGATTACTCAGGCGGGTAGCTACATGTGTATTATGCTACCGTGAGGCAGCCACAACTACTAGAGATTCATAGTAGCCTCATGTGAGATGAGATTTTGTAGGTATTGGATATTTACTTGCATATTTTTTAGGGGAATGCCCTGTTTTGGATGATGAGTCACACTTATGTAACTCATATATTTATTGGACTAGACTCACAATATTTTTTACTTTTTGATCCACTTTTATATATACATGGATGACGACTTGTACCAACTATATCTACATTTTGTACACATTTATGTATGCTTTATGTGTGTGTTTTTTTTAATTATGATATACATGTCGATCTAATATGTAGTTAGCCAACATGTTAGTTAGATGATTGCATCTTCTATGAACATGTATTTATGTAATGAAATCAAATTGGCGTTCTAATAATCGTACCCTTAAAATTTTATGCAACAATACATGACACCGAATATGATAAATACCATTTAACTAATACAATACCAACTGTGAATCTAGATAAATAATTATATGACGGACACCAATATATATGGCTCCCAACATCAACTCGATCACAACACTATATTATGCAATATTATTAATCATTGGGCTGAGAGACACTCCACTTGAATGCATTAGTTGGCTAGTTGGGTCATAGGTCACCCAAGCTATGGAAGCAATGTTCCAAGTGTGACGGAAAGCTTCATCAGCATATCCTGAAAAAATTCATGCAAGTGATGACATATGTCGATCAAGCACAAAGCGTAATAAGTGAAGTCCAATATGAATCGATCATAAAAGTAGATATCATTCTAAATTAGCTACAGTACAATAATTACAAGACAAACTTGCCTAGACATGAATTCTAGGCAAAGAACCTCTTCAGGTACAATCTATTTCTGGACCCTGGGATATTTCCAGGAAAATCCTCCATATCATAGGCCCCTTTATCGAGGACTTTCCTAATGAAATAAGGACCAATCCACATAGAAGTGATTTTCCTATACCCTAACTCATCATGATTATGGTCGTAAACTATCACAAAATCTCCCTCTGAGAAAATTCGTGGGTGTATTGATTTATCGGACTAAGCATTGACATGTTTTTTGTTCACTTCAATGGAAGTAACAACATCCCTCCTATGTTCATTTAACTGCTCTAGATATAAAAGACGCTCTTCGAGCTCGCTAGTGTTTGGTAAGAGTTCTACGGCTAGTTTCAAATACATAATTTCACACTCGATAGGTAGCATTGCTTCGACTCCATGTACAAGCTAGAAAGGGGTGAATCATATTGCAGTCTTGACGGAGGTTTGGTAAGCCCATAGAGTTGGATAAAGCATAACATGCCAATTAGACCGATGTTTATTCATTGTCCTCTGAAACATGCTTTTCAGAGACTTATTAACTACTTCTACTTTTCCATTTGCCTAAGGATAATAGGGTGAAGAGAAACCCTGGAAAAAACCAAGTTTCATATCCAACTTTGCCATCATCTTGTTTTGGAAGTGAGTATCATTGTTAGTGACAATCTCTCTCGGGATACCAAAACGAGCAATGATCTAATTAAAAAAAAAGCGTGCAACAGTTTCACCATCGCAACAGAAGGTATACATGGCCTCAACCCACTTGTTGAAGTAGTATATAGACATGATAATATATTTATGGCCACTAGATGATGTCGGGTTACACATTGTAAAATCAATCCTCCATTTGGTGA
Organism: Larix kaempferi; assembly: GCA_027924585.1. Taxonomy (NCBI): domain Eukaryota; kingdom Viridiplantae; phylum Streptophyta; class Pinopsida; order Pinales; family Pinaceae; genus Larix; species Larix kaempferi. Next base: position 11,269,588 of record BSBM01000344.1, read on the forward strand.
AGGGACCGACATTGATAATTGGATATAAGGGAGCAAGATGGGTATGCATATTTTTCATGAATGTATGACATGGATGACACTTCTTAATAGCCTTAATACAATCTTTGAAGATTGAATGCTAGAAGTATCTAGCAGGAAAAATATTTTGGGATGTATAAATCTCAGATAAATGAACACCACAAGCTCCACCATGGAAATCATTCAAAATTTTCTCAGCTTCTAAATTAATTAGGCAATGCCTAAGGACAATATCTATACCTCGATGATATAATGTATCACCAATGATGACATAATGTCTCGACTAATGACATATTTTATGCCTTTGTTCACGAGTGGACTGAGGTGGGACCCTCTCGGTTTGTAGGTAAGCTAAAATATCGCCATGCTAGGGATCTTCTGAACTGATGAGAAAAATGTGTTCATGAGATAATGACATTTTTTTTACCATTCCTTCATCTTCTTGTGGTAAATCGAACATAACCTCGGTAAGGGATATAGACTTCTTTTATTTAGCAGAAGCAAAACCTAATTCAAAATCCAAAAGGATGACTATCCATTTATTATATTTTCCCCCAATTATCTGAGGAGAAAAAATATTTTGAAACGGATTTACATTAGCTATGACATTTATTCATCTAACGAGAATGTAATGTCAAAGCCTCTACACCACATGCACAACAACTAATGCCAATTTCTCAACATGTGAATACCTAAGCTTGGGGCTAGGGATATTCTTACTTAAGTAGTAAATTACATGTTCCTGGTAGGAATCATCTTCATAAACCATAACCATACCTACAATTGATTCAGATGCTGCTATATATAAAAGTAAATCTATGTTGAAATCGGGGGGACTAAACAGTGGGCCAGTCATTACAGCCTTTTTCAATGCATCAAAATACCTATGAGCATTATCTTCCGATATAAATGGGACCCCCTTCTTGAGAAAGCACATGAAACCCTTACTGAGCTCAGCGTAATTAGAAACAAATCTATGCAAGAATTTTTCTTTTCCCTAAAGGGTCTGCAATTTATTCATTTTTTGTGGGGGAAGCAACTACACTATTGCCTCTACCTTAAACAGATCTACCATTATACTATCTTTAGACATGATGAATCCTGAAAATCGACCCGAATCGACACAGAAGATGCATTTATGAGGATTCAATCGAATCCTATAAAAATGACACCTATCAAATATTGCTCGTAAGTGTTTGGGGTGATCCACTCTCTTCCTTGACTTAGAAATCAAATCATCTAAATAGGCCTCTACAATCTTCTTGATATCATAAAAAGTGTAAGACATGGCATGTTGAAAGGTAGCTCCAACGTTCTTTAATCCAAATGGCATCTTCCTATAAGAGAAAGTCCCCCAAGGACATATAAAAGCAGTTTTGTGTTGATATTCAGGGCGGATCTGAATTTGATTGTATTCGGAGAAGTCGTCCACGAATGAGAAGATCTCATTACCCGCACATTGATTAATAATATGATCGATGAATGGAATAAGATAGTTATCCTTAGTAAAATCTAAGTTAAGGTCGCGAAAATCAGTAGAAACATGAATGTTACCTTGTTTCTTATCAACGGGTACCAGATTGGATACCCATTCAGTCAAGGGGACATGATAGATGAAATTTTCTCGAAGCAATCTCTCAACTTCTGCTTTGACAACAACAAATTTTCTAGGGTTAAGTAGTATTATCTTATGTCAAACACATTTCGCATTAGGATATTTATTAATCTCATATTCGACAATCGATAGGTCAATTCTCGACATTTCCTCTAGACCAGGCGAAAACATATCTATATTCTTTAAACAATGTTGTGTATGTTTCAATTTTATCAGGTGAACAATCAGCGCCAATAAAGACATTTTCAACAATGCTCGAGATCTTGGAGATTTTGATGGGAATGGTTTTGGAAATATTTTCCATATTTCCCTCAGCATAAAATTGGGAAGATGTGATAGGGCTCCCATACCACTCCATAGGTCATAGTTTAATGGTTCTATCTACATCAATTATTAGGTCACTTTTGGTTGGAAGGAATGATGCATATATTTCCAATTCCTATCCCCTAATAACATTGCCTTGAGAATTGCTCCGTTAGATGGAAAAACTGTATCTAATAGGTCGTGACAACGTAAAGAAATGACAACCCAAATGAGCATAGAGTATTGGTCATTGGCTTCTAAAACATAATTAATACCAACATGGTCCGCTTCACTTGAAATGGTGGCTTGATAAGCTACCTCAACCATAGATAAGGCTTGGTTCATTCGACTACACCCACTTCAGATGTTGGCAACTTCCAAGTATCATTAAAATATGAAGTTTTAAACTGAGATACCCTAGGTATGGAAGACATGGAAATAATAGATATTGCATGTATCGGAGTTGCATTTGCATGAAGGTCGGATGGGGGAAGGTTAAAATTTCCCATCAGTGTAGGATACATCCCCACACCAACATTTTTACTATCCTTCGTGGAATGACTTACTAAGGAGGTGCTGGCACCATTTTGATGGTTGAATCCATTGGTACAAACTGATAGCTTATCAATGGTGACAATATTCCCACTATGTGGAAACTTAATGATACGGAAGATTTATGATACTATCGACATCATTGTTTGGATCCAACTTCTCCCTAATAACATATTAAATCAAGCAAAGGATCTTGAAACCTATTTAATACTGAGAGAGGGGTGAATCAGTATTAGCGCAATTATTAGTAGTTTTTAACTTCTTTAACATATTTGTCTAAAGTTAATCTTGATCTTCAATTATGCATCCATCATAAATAAAACATTCAGCCACATATGCGCTAAGACAAAGAAAACAAAGCACACATATTTTTTACGTGGAAACCCAAATGGGAGAAAACCACATAATGCTCTTTTATGATGAAAAGCTTACATTTGAGAAAGCACCGACTTCCTGTATTTACCAGCACCAACTGGAAGGAGGCATCGACCCCCTGGTTTTACAGGCACCGACCTGAAACAAGCACCAACTCCCTTTGTTCTCTAGCACCAACTGGAAGGAGGCTACGACCCCTTGTTCATTGCCCTGTCCTATTGCCCACATATACACAATAATATGTTTCCTTGTTGAACTTCTAATATGCGCACACTTCCTACCTTATGGTGTTTTTTCTACTCTATACACCTTCAATATGCAGTCGTATTGTTGTCACTTCCCTGCATACATCACTTGACTTCTCATTCCACTCAACACTTCTCTTTAACTGATGTCACACTTCTTGTGTTGTGTGCTACTTCAACTAATCCTGTAGTCCACACCAAGATTTATTGTTTCATTCTCCTTCTTTGTAACTGCACGTTCAACTCGTACTCTGCAACTAATGATGAATCATTGTTCTAATGTGGTGCAGTAGTATCAGATGGAACTGTGCACTTACTAAGATATGTCTGTTCAGTCTAAGTGCTACAGTATCTCAAACAATAGGCAACCTGATGTGCATCATATGATTCATCCTTTTGGTTTAACGCACTTTCCTCGTATCATCTTCATCATGACGTGCATTCTTAATTCTACTACTACTCAATTTCTACACATATGATGATCTTGTTAGCACACTTCAAATCAATCTTCATACATCAGTCAAACTTCTTCACTTCGTGCATGTTATGATATACTTCATGTCTATCTCTACGCTTCTGACTTAGAACATCTGTGACTCTCTGTGTGCTTCCTGCAACATGGTAATTCGGTCCTCACGCACTTGTGCATATTCTGCATTCTTCCTTTTCTATCTTAGCGCAATCATCACAGATCTACAACATCATTCTATGCACTATCAATTATGTCATTCCTTTGCTTGTGCGCACTCAAATCTCTTCTAGATAATTGTTGTTCTATTCCACGATCCCCTGATGCCCCAAAAATAAATCTATATCTTCCACTTACAACCTCTTCATCATTGCCATCAAGCTTACCTCAAATATACAACTTGCTTCCCTATTTATACATGTCCTCCATGGAATGTATGTCCACAAGTTGGTTGTGGCATTCCTTCTTCCTTGCTTCACGGATTGTGTTTCTGCCACATGTCATGTTATGCGCTAGTGATGTGTCCTTTATTTGTGGGTTTTGCACATACATGGTCCTTGACTTGGTGGGACTGTATCCCCTACGGTGTGGTGTTGTGCCCTTGATGTACCATAACCTTTGACTTAGTGGGACTTTGACCCTTGTGGTACCATCACTTGTGGTTCTTGCACACTTGCTATGACATCAACTATGGAATTTGTGCATATACTGACTTCAACCACTACACCCTTCTTGGGACTTATGTGCGCTTTAACAATTGAAACCCGCTTCTGATTGGAGAGACTTGCGTGCTTTTAGGAGTTGCATAATTGCTCACCATTTCTTGTTTCATGTTGCTTGTGCACTCTTGATCTTTTTCCATTACACACTTGACCAGCTTGTGCACTTGTACCTTTGTTCAACCAACTCTTTGGCTTGCTTGTGCATTCCCCAAACCTTTGTCCAGCCAAAACTTTAGCTTGTACCTTGAAGGACTATGATTGAAGGACTTATGACCTATGAAATATACTTCTTCAAAATAGATGCACTTCTATATATACTTCTTCATACTAGCATCCATATACTTCACCATCTTTCTTGCGCATACACTTCTTCTAAGTGGCTTTTTCTATATTTCTTCAAGATGGCATGGGAATACTGAATCCACTTGACATAAGTTGACATCAATTACTCAAAATGAATCAGTTGTCATCCTCTTTGATATTAGTTGACATCAATGACAACCAAAGTTCAACAATATCCCCCTTTGGAATTGATATCAACACCTTATGAAACTATTCATAATCATCTTCTTGAACTTGTATGCTTCGTCTCTGCTTGTCATAGTACCCCCCTTGATTTCTTTGCCAGTTTGAACCTTTGACATCTGCGCATTCTGTTGTTAGTGTTTCTTCTACTTTATGTTACCTCTACGCAGATCGCATGCTTAGTGATCGTTCTTTTGTGTTGTTGCGTGCTCCTGTAATGACTTGGATTTAATTGTTTCTGAGATCAGCTTCGTGTTATTTCTCCTTGATCAACTTCACGCAATTACTTCATGTTCTTCCTTTGCTACTGCAAGCTTTATGATCAGCTTCGTTACTTCATCCAGCAGCTTCATGTTCTTTCTCCCCCTTTGAAATCAATGGCAAAGAGGTGCCATTACTTGTGCAATTATTGATTCTTCTTCCTTTTGTTTTTTGTTGGCCTTCACTTATATTCTCACAATGTTAACTCCCTCTGTCTTCATGCTTCATTATTTTTCTGAAATTCTGAATACATTGTAGTCTTGATTCTTTGCAAATTTGTCTTTACGACTGCAACTTTTTTAGTTCCTTTTCTTTGGCCACAATAGTTGCTTCCACTTAGTCATAAAGTGACTCAAGATATTTTATGCCATCACCGACTACTTCTTTGGTTTCTTCTTGCAGCTGTGGAAAGGATTCTATTAAGCTAAAGGCTTCTTCCTGCAAGGGTCCAAGCTTATCCATTAATTTCCTTTGTTCTTCTCTAATCTTGTTTACTTCTTGCTGATGCTGCTTATACTCTACCGTTTTTCTTCTCTTCTCAATGGCTAGCAGACTGATCAAGCTTTCACGAATCCTTTGCTCCACTTCTTGTGCAACATGTAAATTCTTGTCTACCTCCTTTAGCTGCTCATTTTAAATCAGATTTGTCCATAGTTGAGCACTTTCTTCATGCATCTCTTCGCACTTTAAGTCTGGAACCTTAATGTTTTCAAAAACAATAATTTCATTTTCAAGTAGTTTTTGACGTTCTGCTCTAACTTCTGGGGGTGTTCCTAGTGATTGTGATAGTTCTTCAATTCTAGATTGTATCCCTTGAATAAATTCACTTACTTTCATCAATTTTCTTTCTGGAGAAGTGTCCTCACTTTCTTGAATTTATGGAAGCGAATTGAACACTTCTTCCACTGCTCTTTGTAGTCTTGAGGCATCTTACCTTACCTCTTCTACTTCCTACTTTAGATGATTACCTCTTGTGACTGCTTCTTTCTCCAACTCTGATGTCTTCTACGTAGTATTTTTTTTCTTTGTCTTCATCTTAACACACTCATGTCCTATAGGGCTTCCTTTTCACTATGAATTTTGTACCAATTTGTTGTAGTGGCTTCATGTCTTCATCTAATTTCTTGTGCAATAGATGTATGCAGTGCATGTAATTAATTTATAGATAAGAGCGATAAGGTCAATTCTACACGAATTACATAATTTTGTATCTCTTGAGTGGGAAGTCCCAATGTTGCGGACGAGATCTTCAGTTTCAGATGCGGTGATGTTTCCTTCATCTACGCATTGGGGTGTGACTGTGAGCTACTCAGATGCACTTATGGATGAGCTTCATTGTTCTTGTTTTCCTTGGTAGCCTGTATTAGCAGTTTTAAGTCTGCAAACTTCTCTTCAATTTCCAACATGATTTCTACCTACTGGGCTACAAGTTCTTCAACCTCCTCTTTTGTAGCCACATTTTCTATGGCTTCTTCTTTTGAATTTATGACTTCTATTCCAATTTGTTCAATTTCATCTCTAGTTAGTGTACGTACCAAAGTAGGATTGGATGTTTTTCTTTTCTTCTTTGTTGACCCTTCTATATGAGTAGTTTCTTTTCTCTTTTCAGTGGGCATAGATTGGTGTGTAGGTTTAAGAGGGATCTCATAATAGACAGTTTCTTCCACTATGGGAACTACATTACTTGTTTGATTTTGCTGCGCAACCTATTCTTCTTCTGTTAGTGGAACCCTCCACTCTTCATCCCACTCTTGAACAATTTGTGCTATGTCAGTTTTTGTACAGATAAAAATGGTGGGAAGCCACTATTTGCTAAGGTCCCTCTTGTCCTGAAGGTAGATATGATGCATCCCAATATTGAAACACACAAACCCTTTGTATGATTCAACCATATGAGGTTGTATACGTGGAGTCTCTCCAAGAATAAATCTAATATCTTCACAATATACAGATAAATTGAGATCATTCGGCTCCTATCTATGCGCAATAGTAGAGAACCATATAATCATATATCTTGCAGGCAAAAAGGGCCTCCTGTTTCTATCAACTAATTGACCTCCTTCCGGTTCTTTCTATCCAACGAATGAAACGAATATCAATAACCAAGTGTAGTGAGAGGGATTACCCTTTTCCTGAGCTTCTGCGCACTCATCAAGGAACTCATTTAGCAGGAATGTTGACCTGTTCATATGTATGCCATTCACACACTTTTATGTTGCTGCAATGATTGTTGCTGAAACCTGGTCCTTGCGACTCTTCCAAAATAGCATGCATGCAAGCAACTGAATAGTGAATCTCATGGCATCATCCTTTATCTGCGCAACTGAGAAACCTCTGCTTGCTCGATGTGTCCCGTATTTTTCAGCCACCATCTTTCCAAGAGTTTTTTCTTGTTTTCTGCAAAAAAGAATACTTACATCTTCTCCTACAATGGGAAGTCTTGTGATTGATTCCATCATCTCGGCATCAATAGAGATTTCCCTATTAAGCCATAAATACCCACTATGCAATTGTGATAACAACAATTTTGTACACATCTTTACATATGGGGTTCTTCCAAAGTAAGAAACTTCCAACAGGTTTAATATTCCTGATTTTGACAACCCAACTATCCATTATTTGAGCTCCATTTCAGTTGGTAGCTTGGGATCTAAGCTCTCCTTCATATACTTATATGTTACCAATTTCGGGAACTTATCAGGATCGGTGATATCATAATCGGAAAATATAAACTTGTCCAGTTGTTCGTGCAAGTTTTCTTCAACAATAACGCCTTCAGATTTTTTTCGATCTTTTAGTCCCATATATTCTACTTCATGTAGGGAAATAAATGGAGCATCGGCTTTTTAGGATAGAATGTACTCAGGATACACCCTTGCATGTTTTGAAGAAGACCCACCTTCGACTTTTGCAGAGCTTTCCTGCACGTTTGATCTGCATTGTCTCTTGGGTGCCATAGCTTCCAAACTTCAAATCTTCACACACACCGATTACTCTGCAGCAACTATTCTCAATAGACATGAGGGTTATTATCGGAAATAACCCGGGTTTATAAGAATTTGTAATTCTTCGTCTATCATTAATGACCTATTGATTTCCCTTGATTTGGTCCGTTCTCAAGACACTGAACAGTTTATGATTTCCTCGAAATTATAATTTATCTTGTCCGAATTCAATTAACCACTCTCTATCATTAATGTTGTTTCCATTTGAGCATTTATTATTGTTCATGCCACTGCTCCACTAATCATTAAAGCTCACCCTTTTTCACAGTTCATGTTGGCGCATAAATATTTTACTACGATAGGTCCAAATGTCTGTGAGTCAACCTTGTGTTGGAGTGGAGAAGGATTGGTCTCCCAAGCTCTCCACATATTCATTTAGAGATCTGACAGAGTCCAAATCACTGTTTACAATCTTCCTTCTCCAGATCATCCTGCATTGGTTTTTACTACACATGTGAATAGATTGGAAATCCTCACCTATTTTCTTCTTCCAATGTTTGACATATTTTCCTAACTTTCCATAGTCCTAAGCCTTGTGACCAATTTTGTTACATCTGTAACAAATAGTATTGTTACAGTATTTCCCAATATGTCCAGTCCTTGTGCATTTCCAACATTGAACATATTTGCTTCTGGTAATCTTGTTTATTTGCGCAACCTCCCTTACAACTTTCTTGCAATCATCCTCATAACCCATAACAGTTTTGTCAAGTGGTGATATTTGCTTGTTGAGAATCTCATTCAATACTTCTGTGCTTTTGAAAAAAAAAAAAAATCATAAATTGATCTTGCAACCTTTCCATTTCTTTTTCCTTCTCTCATAATTGGATCCTTTGTTCATCAAGCATTTTTTCATACTATGAATTCTTTTCTTTGAGAGATATTACCTCTAGTTTTCTTGCTTGAAGATGAATTTGATCATCACATTGTTTTTGAAGCTAATCCTTCAATGACATGAATCCTCTGATTTTTTCTTCCTTTTATTCTGTGGCATCTCCCAATTTTTCTTTTAGAAGAGTAATCTCATTTTTCAGTCTCTAATTTTCCGCAACTGACTTCTTCAGTTTGCTTTCCAAGGTATTATTCCTCAATCTTACAGTTTGACAGATCTCGTCCATTTCCTGTAACTAGCTGGTAAAGTATGCTTCCAATCATATTGATTCTTCTTCTTTATTTTCAGCGTTCGCATGATATTGGTTGCAACCTTTTTTACTTCTTTGATTGTTTTCCATTGTGTGCAAATAATATCTCTTGTTTTTGTGACAGAGAGTTTGTCTAGACAGGCATCTTCTTGTAACCATGGTGCTTTGCTTTGAGAGTGCTCTTTCCCCATAATTACGCATGGATCTATCTTCCAAATGTTAAGTTATGAATGAAGACAATCGCTCTGATACCAATTGTTGAAATCTATTTAATACTAAGAAGGGGGATGAATCAGTATTAGTGAAATTATGAGTAGTTTTTAACTTCTTTAACAGATTAGTGTAAACTTAATCTTGATCTTTAATTTTGAATCCATCATAAATAAAGAATTCATCCACATATGCGTCAAGACACCGAACACAAAACACACAGAATTTTGACGTGGAAACCCAAATGGGAGAAAACCACATAATGCTCTTTTATGATGAAAAGATTACATTCGAGGAAGCACCGACTTCTTGTGTTTACCAACACCAAATGGAAGGGGGCACCGAACCCCTGGTTTTACAAGCACCGACCTAAAGGAAGCACCAAATCCCTGTGTTCTCTAGCACCAATTGGAAGGAGGATACGGCCCCCTATTCCTTGCCCTGTCCTACCGCCCAGATATACATAATAAGATGTTGCCTTGCTGAAATTTTAATACTCGCACACTTCTGATCTTATGGTGTGTGCACCTTCTGTATGCAGTCGTATTGTTGTCACTTCCTTGCATACATCACTTGACTTCTCATTCCACTAAACACTTACCTTTAACGGATGTCACACTTCTTGTGTTGTGTGCTACTTCAACTGATCCTGCAATCTATGCCAAGATTCACTGTGTCGTTCTGCTACTGTGCAACTGCAAATTTAATTGGTACTCCGCAACTATTGATGACCTTTTTTTATGTGGTGCAGTAGTATCAGACGTAACTGCACACTTACTGAGATATGTCCATTCGGTTTAAGAGCTATAGTATCTCAGACAATCTGCGACCTGTTGTGCATCATATGATTCGTCCTTTTGGTTTAACGCACTTGCCTCAGATCATCTTCATCATGACATTCCTTCTTAATTTTGCTGCTACTCAGTTTCTGCACATCTGATGATCTTCTTAGCACACTTCAACTCAGTCTTCATACATCAATCAAACTTCTTCACTTCGCACATGTTCTGATATACTTCATGTTTATCTCTATGCTTCTTACTTAGAACATCTATGACTCTCTGTGTGCTACTTGCAACATGGTCATTTGATCCTCATGCACTTGTGCATACTCTGCATTTTTCCTTTTATGTCTTAGTGCAATCATCACAGATCTACAACATCATTCTTCGCACTATCAATTATATCATTCCTCTACTTGTGCGCACTCGACTCTTTTCTAGATCATTGATGTTCTGTTCCACGAGACCTTGATGCCCCAAATATAAATCTATATCTTCCACTTACAACCTATTCGTCATTGCCATCAAGCTTACCTCAAATCTCCAACTTGCTTCCTTATTTATAGATGTCGTGCATGGATTGTATGTCCACAAGTTGGTTCTGGCATTCCTTCTTCCTTGCTTCATGGATTGCGATTTTTCCACATGTCATGTTTTGTGCTGCTGATGTGTCATTTGTTTGTGAGTTTTGCACATACATGGTCCTTGACTTGGTGGGATTTTATCCCCTGCGGTGTGGTGTTGCGCCCTTGATGTACCATGATATTTGACTTAGTGGGACTTTGACCCTTATGGTACCATCACTTGTGGGTCTTGTGCACTTGTTGTGACATTAACTGTGGAATTTGTGCATATATTGACTTCAACTGCTACACCCTTCTTGGGACTTGTGCATGCTTTAACAACTAAAAGCTGCTTCTGATTGGAGAGACTTGTGCACTTTCAGGACTTGCATATTTGTTCATCATTTCTTGTTTCATGATGCTTGCGCACTCCCGATCTTCATCCATTACACACTTGACTTGCTTGCGCAGTTGTACCTTTGTTCAACCAACTCTTTGGGTTGCTTGCACATTCCTCAAACCTTTGTCCAGCCAAAACTTTAGCTTGTACCTTGAAGTACTATGACTAGAGAACTTGTGACCTCCGAAATATACTTATTCAAACTAGATGCACTTTTAGATATACTTATTCATATTGGCATCCATATACTTCACCATCTTTCTTCTGCATACACTTCTTCTAAGTGGCTTTTCTATATTTCTTCAAGCTGACATGGGAATACTGAATCCACTTGACATCAGTTGACATCAATGGCTCAAACTGAATCAGTTGACATCAATGGCTCAAACTGAATCAGTTGACATCCTCTTTGACATTAGTTGACATCAATGTCAACCAAAGTTCAATAGAGTAACCACCACCTCCACTTCAATCGTGACTATTTCCCCCCAGCTTTATTAGTAGATATGGGATTATTCTGTAAGGCTTGAAAAAATGGCCATCGAAATCCTTCAACACTGTGACAGTAGCAACTATTTCAGGTGACCTTATAGCCTTCCAACATGATAAATACATCACACAAGTGGAGGCACCCTCATCAGCACCAGTACGATGTATACTGGACTTACTAGATGTCACTTGAATCCAGAAAGCCACGTGATGGGGTAGATAGGGCTTCCAATTTTCACAATTGAAAGCAATGACCCGACTTTCTAAGGGATCAAATGCTCCTAATGCTGAGAGAAGTTCCTTTGGTGGGTTGGACAACTCTACAGAACCTCAAAAGTGGAGATTGCACAAGAATCTTGTGCTAGATCCTCCACTATGCTATAATTATGGGCAACATGTGCATTAGGATTGTACGTGGCCTTCTTAAGAACACCTTCCAATATTCTAGGCGTAGTGTCATTAGCTGGATTCTCTATGTGTAATGGGGTAGCTACATTAGCTTCATAGGTTTCCTTTCCTTTGGATCCAGACGTAGTTGTATCATAAGATTTACTTGTAATCTTGAGGTTAATGTCCTGCTCACACATGAAAACTTGACTTTGGCCAATACTGCCCCACCACTATTCATTGGCTCATCCTTGAGTCAACCAAGGAATATACGCACAAACTAGAATGCAAACCACAACTACTGCAATAGTCCACACCGAAAGAATCTGCTCCTCTCTCTACTTCTCTTCTCTAGCTCTAACTTTAATGCATCCCATAGTTGCACATCAATAATCATCAAGACTACTTAGATGTATTCGGAACTAAGAACAACCAACTGTAAGTCCATTGCTTAATCTTTGGTCATCCTCTCTATCTGCAACCACCAAAAAATAAGCCATCTTTCCAATAAAAAACATAGCCATCAAGGTAACTAGGCCCAATGCCCATACTCTTGAAAATCCATCTAAACTAAAACAAATCCCATAGAAATCTGCAACGAAACAAGGTACATTAAAACCCTGATGTTCCAGGTCACTAAAACGGATCACATTGCAACAATTACATCCTGTAATTACATCTCAACCAATAGTCTAAATCAATTAGTCTAGATCATACTAGAACAATGGTGCCACAATTTCACCAATATAAACTAACTCATAAATAATTGTGAATCTCAAACACCAACATTGAAATACATATGGAACCATGACACTAAACCTAGGCATTTGAAAGATTATTTCAATGTGGGCAACTACAACCAAATAATAACAATTCTCTATAAAAGCCATCTTAGACCTATCCATCTCATAAACATTATAAAATTTAACGACAAAATTAAGTTGGAATCATGCCATGCAAAGCTAATCTGCAACTCCTCCAAAGCATTACGTTTAATTTCAACTTCCTCGTGAAATCTCCCAAAAATAACTAGGATGCATAAGTAAGCAAATACATGAGCTATCCCATCATTCCATGTCTATCGAGCACAATTATGGAGATTTAGAATGTTGAAGAAAGAACAATGCCAGATGCCAAATGGGATGCTTTAGCAACTCCTCGTGACCATTCGGCATCCTTCCATGTTCACTCCAAAGATCGTTCTGACTGCATTAATATCCGTCCGCGACTTCTCGTGACTCATCAATTAATATCAGCAGGTCTGAAGGTCTCATTTCTTGGACACAAAGGCACTATCATTAAGAAAGCTATGCTGCAAAATAACTTGGCAATTTTTGAACTTCAATCTGCAATTCAGATTATATCCATCTCTGCAAAGTGTCTGACGGCATACCCACTAACCAACAAATACAAAGAAGACCGTAACAATATTTGAACCCCTATTCTGGTAATGCATGTTGAAGACTCGTATTCTGTATGCAAGGGTTCTAAAAAGGGTCATCCAGCTAATCACCAGGCTGTGGCTACAGGGATAGGCTTTCGCACGCATGCATATTTTCTTTGATGGGCCCCTCTGCCGGTGGGTTTTGTCTTCCTCGAGCCTCTAGATCCGATGAAGTGGTTAATACACAACGGTTTATTCAGTGATCGAGCCACAGATCGAAACACTTGTATAACGAGCAAAATCAACTTTTATAACTCAGATCCAGATATAGGGTCTGGTCCGCACATTCCATACACTACTTTTGATGGTTAAAGAAGATCGGAAAGATGCACTGTGAAAAAATAAGATAGCATCAGTTCCTTACTTGATGGACGGCAGCCTCAACAAACACCATGGCCAGGTGCGCACTAGCCAATATTGTCCAACTGTTCTGTGACCATCTAAGGGCGTAACGCTTAGTCTTCATGTAAAACAACAAAAGGCCTTAGAATATAAAAGACTTCCATAAATTTCAGGGAGAGGATATTTATGAGGTCAGGAATGCTATCCAAATGGCCAAACAATAGACAACTGGACCATTCCGCAATGTTGTCAAGTTACTAGTCCACATCTTTTCAACTGGATCTGCAGCCAAGCAGCATGCAGCACCAAAGAATGGTCCCAGCTGGTGCAACTGGAACATATCATCAATGCAGAAAGCGATCTCATATCACCAGCAGATTAACCCATTCATGGTAAGAACACGATGATATCTCTAGTCCCCAATCTTCATGCTTCTTGTTGTTACTGGAGGCATCTTCTGGAGGCAAAGAACTTCAGTGGCAGCTCTACACTCTGTGTTCTAAATGCTAGATTCAAAGATTGCAAGATAAAATATAATGAATAAATGAAAATGGGGACTAAAAATAACAATCACAATCAAGTAGACCAGGGACTTACCATTGGACACCTTTATCTCACATTGCAAAAATATAAAGTTGATTGAAGGGAAGATGTATAAGAAACTTTAAGGAAAACATATGCTCCAAATACCAACGAGAGTGGAAGTTTTTGGTACTAAGAGGATATACATTTAACATTAAAAATGCTAATGAGAACGGGGTCACTGGCATTTAGTATTGTGAATAAAAAGGAAACAACATAATGCTGTACAACAAGAACTCGAGGAAAGGAAGCTGGATAAAACCAAATAGAATGATGATATTGATTAGGAAGCTGAAAAATAGAATTTGGCTCAAAGAAACTTAAATATTTTCCCTTCCTCTAAACTCCAAACGTATACCTAATTCATGAAATCATCCCAGCTACTATTAATATCAATGCTTCCAAAACCTCCCTTCCAATGTTCAGCCTCAACCAGATATGATGCATTGTCAAGATTTTGTAATGATTTTCTGAATATACCATCTGCACTATGTTCTTTGTTGTGATAACTGTTAAAACTCGACTTGCCTTTTGTAGCCATAATGTCCAAAGATAATATAACTAAGTTTTTCGCATTCATCTTTTTGTGATCCCAGTAGTTGATTAAGAAAGGAATTCTGTATTATTGGCCATTCCTTGAGTTGGCCTATCACCTATGCTAGCAAAAGATGCTAAAATCTCCTATGCTAGCAAAAGATGCTAAAATCTCATGTATACCAGTTTTTTCATGTCAAATTAAGTTTGAAATTCTTCTATAAAGTCATCTCTTTTCATGTCGAATGATACCTCTAGGTATCATTCACTGGTGTCTGAATTCTCCTCTAAATGTTGTGTTTGTAGCTTCACAAGCCTAACCAACCACTGTCCCATTGTATACACATTGTAGCTTTCTCCTATAGTAGTATAAGCACCTCAACTGATCCATGATACACCAGTTGCCTAGCAAGAGCGATATAAATATTAACACTATTGGAAGAAGGTGTCCTGCAACTGTCATAGAATAGTTTACTCATGCTCTACGTGAAATATGAAGAGGAGATCAAGGGCTCTTACAGGTCAAGGTTCAAGCTTATATAGTTCGTCACCCAAATATTCAATAACGCTTTTCAATGTACAAGCAATTAATGGAATTCTTGATATGAGCAAGCGGCAACTCAGGCTTTTAAGAGAACAAACTTCTTGCTAGTAGAATACACACATATTGTTGACCTGCTGTTTTTTCTTGTGATTTCGGCAGTAAGTGTTCACAACCAATGAGAAGAATCCACTCATATTTTCACATGTTAAAAAGACCCTAGTGCCCAATACCGTCAATCAATTTGTTCTTTTATTGCACTAAGAGAAGCGAGGTGTTCTCAGCCCAGTATGGGGGAGATGCTGTTACATTACAATATGTAACGTAATGTTCCCAAAATTAAAAATTAATTGAAAAAATTCATTTCAGCTCTTATTGACTCATAAGCTTAATAAATTTGGGTTTAAGATGGATCTATGCTGATTTATATCAACATGGAGAGGTCAAAACACCACATTAAAATAGAACAATCAAACCCACAGAGATATTCTTATTGAGATAACCTTTCTTCGGCACTTTCTACTCCAGCTAACTTCCCCAATGCAAAAATGGTTGTGTTTTCAAAACAATATAATTTCAGTAGCTTATCTACTTATTCGATTGCAAATGGTATATATGTAAATATAGTCTACAATGAAATATAAGAAACAACCAATAAAATAGAAGTCTCCCTACTACAAGACCTTTTGCATATATTAGGCATCCCTCTGAACAATGTGTTTAAAGCCAATTGGGGCCTGATGACAAAATCCATAATACTAGGTATCAAGCTCCTCACATCCATCCCAATCACATTGCATATGGTAGTGCTCACCCATATTTCTGAAAATTCACCTTCAACCATCAAAGGCCATTAACCCAACAATGTCCCCTTTCATCAACAAGACTATTCAATATCAGTAGAAAACTCTTTCAGCTACATCCTTCTTACTTTTCAAGCAACATATGGAAAAAAATCTATGCCTACATACAAAGAATCAGAACCCACTTCCTGATTCAATTTCTCTGCAATTCCTTCAACCTTTTCAGGAGCTTGATATATTGGTACCATACCAATAGGTAAAAAAAATAGCCCATAATCTAACCGACATAGTAATACCTTCCTAATATAAATCTGATAAGATAATTTTCCATATCATAAACATCAGAGACAATATTGGAAAGGATGCCCCCAAAAGAATTGTTCCTACTACCATTCCTAAAGTCACCCTTAGAGCCTCAAGAGCACCAATCTCCCTTTCTGTCAGTGCATCAAAAGATGCACATATGTCTTCTTCACTTTTAGACATTCTGGACAGCTCCCTGCTGGCATTTTATTAATGAACCAAGCTCCCACCATTGGGAATCTCCTTCAAAATCCCCTCAATATCGATGTTCTCCATTACAAGATATAAAATGAAGCCATAGAAGCTCGGGTTTTGTTTTCTAGGTATTAACAGAAAGATAAAAGGAGGATGCTCAAGGTACAATAATCTATGATCCTCAGTGGGTGATCGATCCAGAGCTTTAGTTAGTTGTTCAGGGTTGAAATTGTCACTGGCTTTTGGCCTAAAATAGGTAGTCGACCTCTAGGTATAGGTCTATAGTTCAAACCACAGTTGCAGCTACCTGAACGATGCATTTACAAGTAGGTATCCTTGAAATCCATGATACCAAACCTTCTTCAACTCATTTAAAGAGCTCTCTGAATTAATATATAATATCCTCATACGTCTGGCACCTTGCATGGTATCCTACCTCTTGCAATCATAGGAATTTGATGGCACCATGAATACGACAACCAGGGAATCCATATATCAATAGTACCACATGGAACCTAGTCCTTTAGCCATCCCACCAGCCACCCATCCTTATTTGCAAAGGCAATCAAGGGTCTTCATTCATTTTGGAGGCCAAATGTATGTAACCCTTAACCTTTTCATATGCCATATGTCCTGAAGGAAGCAAACAACCTGGATACTTGTCACTCTCTTAATGGAATCAAAGCACTCAACATGGTTTACCAAACTGCGTTTTTAACCTCCGAAGTGGTTTTAGAAGGCATAGGCATGGTATTAGCTTTGATCTCATATGATGAGTTGAATAAATCACCTTTATAAAAATTCTCAAGCAATGGCCAAGGTTTTTAATATTATGATGAAGTGTTAGAGAGCAATGACCGGTTCCATCCAAGTCAAAGCTCCAATATGATCCTCGTTGCTATGTCTTATAACCACTGATTCTATCTTATGCCTCCAACATTGAATGTAAATCATGTTTGGTAATAACTTTTAGACTACCAAGTTCATCACAACAATTCTCCAAGGTGAACATGATCAGAAGTATGCAACATATCTCCAATCCTCCTATCACTATCATAGACTCAAGCTCAGATATATGATTTATCATTTTCATTACATGAGTTTCGTTTGCATATATGACCCTAGAAAAATACAATATGATATCATCCTTAATAAACTTAAGAGAGTGGTTGTTTCTAAATTATGCAAGATTAAATCTTTTTGCAGATACAATATATAGTAAGTGGTAACAAACCCTCTGCTATATATGTTTCACTACTAGTTCCTCCAAGAGAAAGATTGTTGGCTAAGCCACTTATTATCATGGTAACACATTCCTTTGCGAGTTCATATAAAGCCAACCATGACTCATTAGTGTTCTAGTCTTCAGTATGGAAAATTGACCCATCTTCACATCTAAGAAACCGACCCACAACAATCCGAAATTGATCGAGTAACCTGAATAGGTGCTATCTCAAATAACTTTTCTAAACCTCTCTCTAATTTTAAAGATTTTAAGTATGTTATGCATTGGAACACTAAACCCCTTTAACCATCCTCTAATCAGCTCCATTGTGAATTATGAAGAGAAACTGGAGCGCACGAATTCAATGCCAGAGTGTTAGTTTTTCAGGATTTTCAATCTGATCTAAGATCTTAACTGAGAGAATAACATGTACAGCATATCTACAGCATATCAAACATGGACACAATAATGCAAGCACACAAGAGACACAGAGTTTCACCGGGGAAAACCAAGAAGGTGAAAAACCCCGCAACTTCCTCAGAGATAGATAGAGCAATGATACAAACCAAGTACAACCAAAGTACAAGAGATAGTCTTCTCCTAGCAGCTGAACCTCCTCCTCACATGTGTGCCACTTTCTGAGTGATGGAAGAGTGAGTAATGAGATAATCAAATAGAGATCTCCCGATCTCTATTTATACAGACCCTATCCTGCCAAATAAACCAACAGAGCCGACTTGTCTAACTCAGTCTAATAACCCATGGTTAACTTAATCAGGGCTGACCCCACACATGGTGGTCTAATAACCCATCGGCAAGTTACGACACTTGCGACACTTGTCAATACAAATGACGACATTTTCGTATAGAGGAATAATAACATCTCTATAGGAGTACAATATACATAGATGAAATACATAGGTGAAATACATTCCGAAGTTACATATACATCAACACTCCCTCTTAACTAGGAAGGTATTTCTCGACACAGATCTGCTAGCACAAGTCTTCTTCTCTGCATCATCATCAGTGAATCATCATCCTCAAATCATCGTCATCGTCATGGCTGCTACTATCTCAATCAATCTCTGAATCTACTCGTCATAGCAAGTTCTATAGAGCCAGTCCTTTTTCATACTGGATGTAGGCCCACCACCTATAGGTCTTCATTATCACTGGCCATACTGTGGAATCCTCAAGACTTATTACATTAGTCAACAAAACCTCGAAAGAGCATCCCAGGACTGATTACAAGCACACAGCTCAACTTATTGGATCTCCTATGACCTTTTACATGCTACTACACAACCTGTCCACGGCCACAAAGTATCACGAAGCACAACCCAGATGCACATCACACAACACTTACATCTATGCCATGGGAGAACACATCTACAACCATGCGAGAATGGCATAGCACTTATATTGCAGCCATGGGAGAACACATCTACAACCATGCTCAAATGGCCCAGCACTTATATCGCAGCCATGGGAGAACACATCTACAACCATGCTCAAATGGCCCAGCACTTATATCACAGCCATGGGAGAACACATCTACAACCATGCTCGAATGGCCCTAGCAATTACATCATGACCATGGGAGAACACATCTACCACCACGTCGGAAAATCCTAGCAATTACATCGCGACCATGGGAGAACACATCTACAACCATGTCCAAAAAGCTCATGTGCATCTGTGTCTTTGGAACTCATCACACATAATACAACTGATTATGTAATGTATCCACCTGATACATGTCATCACATATGATCATCCTGATCATCATCACTGCATCATCCTGATGCATGTCATCTGGAGTAACATCCTGAAGCTCATCATCCATGATCATCCTGATCACACAATGCATCCACCTGATGCATACCAAGTATCTACCTGATACATATCATCATACATGATCCACCTGATCATACAATGTATCCATTTGATACATACACAGATACATGATCCACCTGATCATACAAACGTATCCACCTGATATATATCAACATACTTTATCTACCTAATCATACAAACGTATTCACCTGATATATATCAACATACATGATCTACCTGATCATACAAACGTATCCACCTGATATAGATACATGGTCCAAGCATCCAACATGATGCATATACATATAAATGATCCAACTGATCATAACAACCATCCAACATGATGCATATACATAACAAGCATCCAACATGATGCATATATAGAGCAGTAACTGGAGCATCGTCCTGATGCTCATCATCCAGCGCTTACATCCACAGCCATGGGAAGGATCCTCCTCTCACCATGCTCGGAATGGATCCTGCAAATGTGTTCATCACTTCTTCCTCGAAGTGTCGTCGATCTGAAGAACACCAAGCCTCTCTCTGAAGTATTCAAACTTCACTCTGGCTAGTGGTTTCATTAGCACATCTTCAATCTGCTCATCCGTTGCAATATACAGGAGCTTCAGTGCTCCTGTCTGCACCATATCCCTAATATAGTGATATTTGATCTCAATTTGTTTTGACCTATCATGGAACACCGGGTTCTCAGACAGCTTCACACAACTCTGGTTGTGATAAAAGATACCAGTAGCCTCCAGCGGGAGATCAAATAACTCAGAAAGTGGCTTCCAGAGCCATACTTCCTCACAACTAGGCGAACATGCTGCAACATACTCTGCTTCGGCTATACTCAGTGCTACGCAGGATTGCTTCCTGCTAAACCAAGAGATCACACCTGATCCCATACTGAAGCAGCACCCAGAAGTGCTCTTCCTATCTGGAGCACTGCCTGCCCAATCTGAATCAATATAACCCTACAGGTTAAACTTTTGATTCACATCATACTTGAGCCCATAATCAACCGTTCCCTTCAGGTACCTCAGAATATGCTTTACAACAACCAGGTGAACACCTCTCGGATCTGTCAGGAACTGGCTCAATGTGTTCACCGCAAAGCAAATATCTAGTCTCGTGTTCGTCAGGTACATAGAGGACCCAACCATCTGACGATACATAGTGACATCAACCGGCTTAGATGAAGCATCACACAGAAGCTTCAGGTTCGATGCCATAGATGTGGCCATGGCCTTGCAGTCCATCACCCGAATCTCTTCAGGATCTCTACTGCATACTTCCCTTATCTAAGGAAGATCCAATCTGCACTCTACCACACCTCCATGCCTAGAAAGTAGTGCATCATACCCAATTCCTTCATCTTGAACTTGGCAGCAAGCTTCCTCTTGGTATCAGCAATCAATCCATCCTCACCTGTTACAAATAGGTCATCCACATACAAAAGTGGTATCACTGGATTGCCTTTCTCAACCTTGTAGTAAAGGTTGGAATCCACTTTACTCTTGGTAAAGCCCAAACTGGATAGAAAGTTGATGCTTTCTATTAGATCTTTCTATCATTTTCATAATCATCTTGCTTGACTTGTTTCTTTGATCTTGTCTTGTAGGAGGAGGATGATTTGGCTATCTTGGAGGAGGACGTTTTGGTTGGAGCTCTTGGATCTCACTCTTGAATATACACATAGGGGAATGCTATCAATTTGCAAGGTGGCCACAAGCAATTGAGGTAAGATCTACAAGGTATGTGCCTCTTTCATCCATTCTATCGTCATTGGTCACAAACCCTAATTAATTAAAACCCTCATTTTTTGTTTTTCTTAGATCTACTTAGATATAGCCTTGCTTTTGAAAAGATCTTAAGAACCCACCTCTATAGCATCCACCCCTAGTTGGATCTATAGTTGGGTGGTGATTGGGTTAAAGTTGACACACTTTTCAAGGTAATATAGCCCTCTTGAACCAAATCGCACTTCCTTGGAGAGGCTTGTTGGGTTAGATCTAGCATATGGGTAGGTGAGATCCTGCTTGATTTGTAATCTACACACTTGATAACCTACCCCCAGACTGTTACTTTGGTGATTTCTACCTTGTGGGCATCATTCCACATTTTAAGGGATTAAAACCCCCTTTTGAACTACTTGGCATCTTAAAACTCAGATCTAGTAAGATCTAACCCTTGGATTGACTTGATTTTCTAGATCCACATAGATCGGTGCATAAGCTACTTGGATCTACAGTTTGGTGGCCATTGGACTTGATTTGGTCCACCTTATCCATCTTTTAGCCCTCCTTGAGCAAGGTCGCACTCCCTTGGGTGAGTGAGTTTGTCCAGTTTGAGGAAGTGGGTGGTTGAGATTTTTGTGGAGTTGGAACGGCCATACCTTGAAACCTAGGTCTAGAGTATCATTTTGTGACGATATGCCTTGGGGGTATCATTCCTTGTTTTAAGGGATTGTGGTCCACTTAGGGTCATTTCATGAAACCCTAGATCTAGCTAGATCCAACCATTCTATCTCAATTAGCCCACTTGACTTGACCTCTAGGTGTCCCGATCTACACTTTGACATACCTTTTGACTCCATTAGCCCATCCAACAAGGCACTAGTCCTCCTCAAGCAAGTTGAACTCCTTGGGAATTGTGTCAAACCTTAGATCCGGTACATGGGTACTCCTAATTTCAACTTAGATCCATAGATCTACTCATTGCACATCCTCTAGTGCCAATTGCATCCCTAAAGTTCACCTTGTGGACCCACATTAAGCCATTTCACATATCCCAAGAAAGTAAGACCCACTTGTGTAACACATGGTACCACACCTTGTCATTATAACTAATCATGTGGCCTAAATCATACATTGATTGAAACACTAATCATCTCTCAAACCACCTTCAGCCATACTTTAATTTCTAGGTCCACTTTACCTTGCATTGGTTTCCGTAGCTTATCATTTACTCATCCCTAGGAACCTTTGTTTGGGTCCAATCATCTTTGATTGGTTATAGGGTCTCCCCCTAGGTCTTGACTCACCTTGACCTAAAGTGAAGAGTGCCTCGGTTGACGTGACTCCCACCTTGCATTGGGAACCGTGGCATCTCTTGGGTCACCTCTTTAGTTGTCCATCTCCTCTACCATCCCGGATGGGATACCACTAGGGGCAACTACAAGTTGTGTGATAACATGTACCTTTCATGTTAGCGGACAACATCATCCTCATACAACACCGCAATGCATTAGTACAATCATAAGTGTCAAAACCCTAATCAATGAATATCTACATTCATAATTTTATTAAGGTGATACGACAAGTCTAAAGTTAATCAAGATTGTACTAACCTTAATGAAGACAAACATACCATAAACTTAACCATGAACAGATCTTGAAACATACCTGGATAAGTCATACCTGTCGAGATTGCTTGTAATCTTCTTATGTAAGGTCTTAGCCTCATCTCCCTCTGAAATAGGAACTTCTTCACTTATGCAGGTGACCAATCCATTCTCTTATAGGATTAACCCAATCCACTTGATTTGCAGAAACTGGATCTGGAGCTGGATTAGGGTTTGTCATGGAAACCCTAAAAATTCAAACTTTGAATTTCAAACTTCTGAAAGGATAGAAAGATGTGCCTTTCTGAGCTGGTCAAGCTGGTATACTCAGAATTTGAAAACTGCAAAGTTTCACCCCTCAAAATTGCCTTTTAGATTTTTGGATTCACAAGGGAGGACCCTGAATTAGGGTTTGAGTTTCCCGGAGCTTCACCTAACCAAATAGTTTGATTCAAAGCTCTAAACTTCAATTTTTCCAAGGAGCTTCTAGCTATGGTCACAGATTTCAAAAATTCCCATTTTTTGCAGAAGCCCTAATTTTTCACTTTTCTGATCAAAGTCCCAAACTAGGGTTTGATCAAGCCTGGACTTCTACCCAACCAAAAAATTTGATCTTCGTCTCTAAATTTCGATTTTGATGAGTAGCATTCAGCCGTGGTCTCCAATTACAAAAATACCAACTTTCTCCAAAACCCTAATTCCCAGAGCCATGAATGAAGGTGCTCAAAATCCAATTATGTTTTGATAGAAATATGCACCGGATTGTTTTTGGTGTAACTCCGAAATTATGAATCCACAGGGTTTGAAACTTCTACCTGTGGTAGCCTGACCTGTCATATTTCCAACCCCACAGGTTGGACCTCAATTGGATTCTCTGAGAGAGATTTATTCCAAATGTCGCAACATGACCTGTTTATGGGATAAAACAGGAGAGCGAACTTGTACGACGTGCCACATGTCCCTGGTTCACTCTCGACCTCTGAACCTTCAGCCTGTAAAAGTACAGTCCATTCCCTACCTTTCAATTTTTATGAAATTTCATTTGGAGCTTCCTAGCCCAAGTTATGACCTTTTTTCCTAGGTCACCTGTTTATGACTGAGATCTGGAAGAGGTAGAAACCCTATATTGTACAGATCATAACTCACAAATTACAATGAATTGGAAGTTGTGCTTCTGAAAAAAGGTACATGGGGATGTTATATACAACTTGTAAAGGTTTCAGATCCTGAAACTTCTCCAAAATGTATTTATAGAAAAAGTGCTACGATGACTGGTTTTTTCTATATCAAGCCCTAGCTTCGCAAGTGTAACAAGTGTCATCCATGCCATACCATGCCTTCTTTCAGGCTAGCTCTGATACCATGTTAGTTTTTCAAGATTTTCAATTTGTTCTAAGTTCTTAACTGAGAGAATAACATGTATAGCATATCTACAACATATCAAACATGGACACAATAATGCAAGCACACAAGAGACACAGAGTTTCACCGGGGAAAACCAAGAAGGTGAAAAACCCCGCAACTTCCTCAGAGATAGATAGAGAAATGATACAAACCAAGTACAACAAAATTACAAGAGATAGTCTTCTCCTAGTAGCTGAACCTCTTCCTCACATGTGCACCACTTTCCGAGTGATGGAAGAGTGAGTAATGAGATAATCAAATAGAGATCTCCCAATCTCTATTTGTACAGACCCTGTCCTGCCAAATAAACCAACAAGGCCGACTTTTCTAACTCAGTCTAATAACCCATGGTTAACTTAATCAGGGTTGACCCCACACATGGTGGTCTAATAACCCATTGGCAAGTTATGACACTTGCGACACTTGTTAATACAAATGACGACACTTCCGTATAGAGGAATAATAACATCTCTATAGGAGTACAATATACATAGATGAAATACATAGGTGAAATACATTCCAAAGTTACATATATATCAACACAAAGTAACCTTGGAAACTAGTTCAAAACTTACCATATGTCAGTTGAAGTTAGTGTAGAAAGGTTATCAAAGGCCTAGGACCCAGGTTGAACATTTGGAGCTACATCTGGCTCCAACTTGGGTATGACACTTCCCTGTGAGGCATTACGAACTGCAAACCTATTCCCTATGTATCTCTGGGGCATGGAATCAATGAAATCGAATAGCCAACTCTCTATTCTACTTCTTCAACAACCACTAAAAACTATTCCAAAAAACATAAACTAGTGCTTCGACTATGAGCTTGTTTATGCAAAAGACTATTTATCTTACTTCAATAAACAAAACAAAATTGACTAAAGTAATCAAATAACCAATGAAACCAACTTTGCATCTTACTAGAAGAATGAGAATTACCAATGTGTTTAATTCATGACCAAAATGAGGAGATGTTTAGCTGTTTCCAATAGTATGTTGGTTTCTCGCTCAATATGCTTCTAAAAATCAACCATGTCAATCTCTGATAGCACAACGCTGGAATTCTGAATAAACGATCCATCCCAAGCTAAGTATGACCATGCCCTTTTCTATTTAAAAACTGATCAAAGATGTGATTTGGGATTTCAATCCATTCAAGTTGTGAAAACATACTTATCCCTATTGTTTTAAATTGCTACTTTCCACTAAGATTGATTAATAGTTTGCTCTGGAATTTGTGTGCTTCTTTGTCTTCATAACATATTGCAAGTTTGTCTAGAGTGAAACCATGAGAAAATGTAAGTATGGTTATCTTATTTTTGGCAAGAACTATTTCTTCATCTTCGACGAATATTCCTGGGTAAAAATATTCTTCATTCAATATTTTGATAGCCATTTCTCCGTTCCCTTCATATTCATGCCTTTTATTGTCAACCACATGGCAACAAGAAGTTGAGGATTTAGGAAATTTCTAGTTACCTCTGTCTCGTTATCATTTATAATTGGGGCTACTTGTTCAGTAGGTTGTTGGCAATCCAAGATGACTATTGAATCTCTTTCAAGAACAATATCA
Organism: Larix kaempferi; assembly: GCA_027924585.1. Taxonomy (NCBI): domain Eukaryota; kingdom Viridiplantae; phylum Streptophyta; class Pinopsida; order Pinales; family Pinaceae; genus Larix; species Larix kaempferi. Next base: position 11,295,781 of record BSBM01000344.1, read on the forward strand.
TGCCCATTCTTGCGATGTTTATTATTAATGATAAGAACTAACCTAATCATTGGCTGAAAACTTAAGTCTTAAACCATGAACACCTTCTAATGGTTTTTTTTTCTATGCTTTGTTGAGGGCCTCAGCATATTGCTGATTTTGGAGACTGCCAACATCATTTTCTAAACAGTGAAGTGCATTATTATCTTCACATTATCCGCATACCTCTTTTCTATTACAGGGATGAGAAGAAGAAGAAGACAAACCAACATTGTTGAGTTTATCAGTGCATACCATATCTTGTGGCTTTGGAGGGTGCTTGAGTGTCTTGAATCCTTGATATTTTTGGTGGACAATCATGGCCTCATATTGATTTGGAACAATAGCATCTTCTTCACCATTCATCAATGGAGTATTCTCTTTGATACACTATTGGGAATATAATGTATTTGATACATCTTTCTCAAGATCAAGACCGTGTCTATTGCCATAATCATGAAATAAATCATCAGTATCTTCCATACTCTCTGATGGTTGTTCAAACTATGTTCTGTACAGGATCTCATCACTTCCCTGATTCTGGAAATTAGTTTTAACTTTTATCATAACCCTCTACACAGTCATCATTTCCTGAAGATTGATATGCGTATTCTTCACATGGATTCTCTTTTCTATTATGATTATGAGGAAAAGACAATGACAAACCAGCACTACTAAACTCACATACACCAAATTTTGTATATCATCAGCACGTAGTTGAGTTCCTAGGTACCCTTTTTGGATAACAGCCTCTTCATGATAATCTAGGACAGTAAATTGTTCATCAGAATGTTGATTCTTATCTTCTAGAGAAGGGGGTAGCTACACATCTTGAAACTCCTCAAGTACATCTATGTAATCATTGTTCTGGGATGCATCTTCTTGAAATCATAATCAAAATCTTCTTCATCAATACTGATGTAATGACTTTCCCACCCAATTTCCCTCTTGCAACAGTCTTTTAATAAATCCTTAGCTAGATAAAACCTCCTACAATATGCATGAAAAATGGCATGAAAATCCTGTAGTGATGAAACATTAGCAGTGGGAAAATTCTTGTACCATTTTCGTGTATCTCCCTAAAGAGACATCATAAACAACTTCACCAATACATCTTCATGGAAAACCCCAAAGTGATGAATGGACGAGTGAAAGTCCTTCAAATTCTTCCCAGGGTTATCCTCGTCATCTCATTGAAACCTACAAAGATATTTTAAGTATTCTTCCAATTTGGGAATTGGAATAGGAAAACCAACTACCTTAGAGAAATTTAATGGAACATACCTCGCAGCTACCCAGGAAATGAATGTAGTGAGTCGCTAGGTGAAATATTTATTCTTGAAATCTTCTTGAAAAGAATCCAACAACTCGTCATTCTTCTCATGTTCACCACCAAGTAACATAACCTATTCCTTTGTCATTTCCCAAGGAAAGAAAACTTTCAACTTGAATCCTTGGCAACGATGCCAAAATGATATTGTTCCTCGAAACGTTCCAGGATTGGGAACAATGTCGAGGCACCCTCTGCAAGCAAAGAACCTCCTCACTTTGACTTTTGGGCCAGAGGGGGTAACCCTCATATTCTAAAAGTTGGCTTCCCACTGTCACTTCAGTGGTGGCTATACACTCTATGTTCTAAATGCCAAATTTCAAAATTGCAAGATAAAATATAATGAATCAAGGAAAATGTAGATCAAAGACAACGATCACAAGCAAGTCCTTTGACTAGGGCCTTACCATTGGGTGTTGATATTTATCCATGGTTACAACATCGGGCAACATTCTGCAGGCATTCTCCCAGAGAGGTCATGAGAAGTGACCAATGGTTGGTAGAGGATGGCCCCTGGCGTAGCCTTGATTAGTCATGAGAAGTGACTAAGAGTTAACAATGCTTGAGATCCTTACTCTGAGAAAGAGTGCTTCGAGAAGGAAGATTGAGGTCACATTGCTTCTCCAAGGAGTGATCTATTCTATATTAGAGTGAGTTGACTTGTTTATTTTGAGAGGGGATTTTATCCCCTTGTGGAATATACAAGTATGATCTAATGTTGAATTTGACATAGGCTCTAAGAAGTGTCTGAGACTTCTTAGAGTGGGGTCAAATCAACATTAGAGCTCTATGGGTGAATTTGATCTGCATGTGAGGAGATGAACATCAAGAAGGATAACTTTTCTTTGATGAAGAAATAACCAAGAAGTCAAGTCAACCATTGAAGAAGTCCCAGAAAGCATTGAAGAAGTCCCACGAGAATTGAAGACCAATCAGCCAAGTCGGTTTGAAGATAAAATGAAAGTTGAAGACCAAAAGAACAAGTCGGCCCTAGTGAAAGAAGACAAGTCATCCCATTGAGTAAAAATTCAAGTGAACAGAGGAATATAAATAAAGTGCTCTCACGCTTTATTTTCACCCATCTCAACACTCAGTCTTCTCTATCCACTTATGCGCATCTTCAAGGAAGGCCTAGCAAAGGAAAGAAGCAAATATTTTATGGGTTCTTGCCATCTCTTGTGGTTCTCTATTCTTCCCTAGAGGTTTGCTAGGGTTTCTTGCAAAAGAAGGGCACACTCTTATGTGCTAGGATTTCATCTTCATGAATGGTATTGTGCTTGAATTGGATTGATTTATTCCAAGAAAAGTTGGTTGGGTTTTCTCCCAATCTCTGTGTCTCTTGTGCATGGTTATCTTTCATTGATCCTTGTTTTATTTCCGATGCAAGTGAATGTAAAAGTGAATGGTTATATATTAATGCTTATAATTCTTTAAGCACTCTTCGAACTATGTAAAAGTATCCATTCCAAAATACAGAGAGATAATAAATACATTTCATTGCAATAATTGTTCAGGAGACTCATTCAATGTTTGCAATCATAAATAAAAATTTGTACCATAGCTTGTTACTATTTGTTGGCGCACTTTTACTTCGATCAGGGTTCAACACTTAACATCCACCAATAAACTCCACAATCCACAGACATCAGCACAAAAGGGATTAAATCCCTTTTGGAAACACCTGCAGAGCAGATGAAATCTCACTCGAAGTATCTATGAGGACTACGGGAACCAGACTTCATGCAGAACAAAAGGGGAACATTCGACAACTATTACATTTATCATTATGTCTTGTTACAACACAGTGACAAACCATAGCTTCGACAAGTTCATAACATCAACAGGTTCCATTACTTAGTCAGATTAATGCATTCACATCCAAATTCCATACAACTAATCCCATCATGTATTTGAGATTTATTCAATAGAAGAAAAGACACATATCACATCACAAAACATTAACACACATAAAGACACCATGTTTTAACGTGGAAACCCATATGGGAAAAACCACGGAAGCGCTTGTATTTTATTAGAGTTGCAACAAAATAACCACTTTAGGTAGAACTTATAGATTTCTTCATGTCATACAATGGATCTGTGCACACAACCTGCATATTAGCAACTTGGCTTCTCCAAAACCGTCTCCAACGTATACAACATATATCTCTATAACATAGCAGTAAACTATATTTCGAACATTAACCCCAAAGCTTCCTTCTTAATACATATTTATAGGGCACACTAAACTTGTTCCACTCCCACTAACCCACTAACTTCCTAACTGACTCATTATCACAATGTGGACCAATTCTAACTAACTAACTCAACTTCCGACCTTTGACACAATCAACATGACCATTTTCCTCATTTCATGGCCGCTTCGTCGGAGTTGACCATTGTGTCAAACTGGTTCCACTTTGTCTTCATTCACACTATGTCGTTTCTTCAAAAATGATACTTCCAAAATACTGGGCCCAACAGGCTCCCAACACTCACATGTGGCTCATCCTGAGCCACTTCAAGGACATGAGTCGGGTTCCTGTAGCTTCGACAAAAAATATTTATAACGACGTTTGCTGGCTTCAACCAACTGTTGGACTTCTTCCCTCTTATGACCAACAATTTCCACCACATCTGTTGTAATATGGTTCTGGCTCACTTCGACAACCTGAGTGACTTTCGACTAGATGGAAGTATGGCGACTTCCAATATCCTCTGATATGTGTTGTGCCTCAGATTGAAGTGTCTAGACCCTCTCAGTGCGTTTCCTATGTTGCAATCTTAGTTGGTTAACTCCATGTTGTAATTGTTTGCTCTCATTGGCCCTGGCCATCCTCTGAACTGGAGGGAGAGTCTTCAACTTCTCCTTCAAAGTACTCATTTTTCCCACAGCAACCTCCAACCGCATCTGGATCTCCTGTAGTTCAGCATCCTCAAATATGGCATCCCAGGACTGCGACATAGTGTCATACATCTACATAGATTTGGATTTTGCAGCCTGAAGGGTCTAAACAACCTCCTGAATCTCTGCTCGTCATTGCTCAAGGACTTAAAGTGGGGTGCTGGGCACCAAATTCACTTCTAGGTCTTGTAACTTAAGACGGTATCTGGAGATGACCATCTCCAGTGGCTCTACCTTCTCTTCTGTTGTCATTTCTTCAATAACCTCTGCCTCTGGCACTGCTTGGCATACAACTTCGACAACTTGTTGAAATTTGTCTTTCTCCTGTCGCAGTAGTTTCGTGTCCTGTTGAAGCTCAACATTTAGATCCTTTAATGTCGCCTCCTGGTTCTTATATGCTTTCATATATTCCAGGAGAGAGATTTCCCTTGATTTTATTTCCTTAGCAACACTCTCTTGTATCCTGTGAAACATGTAAAGGGGTAATGCAGGTAACTTTAGGTCTACATACCCCAACTTTGGAAGCTTGACACGCTGCCTGGTTCCTCAAATGCAATTACTCAAGGAAAAATCTTCACTACCCCTTCCACAAAGGGAAGTGGTGCTTCATGGTCTTGTGCTTGCTCTTATTTCCCAACCTCGACCTGCACTAATGTGCTCTATGATGGAGTCGAGATTCAGATCTTCTTTACCTCTGTACATATCCAGAGCATCGGTGATGCTACTGAATAGTTGGATTGTCTTGTATTCCATTTTCTTTCTATTCTCCTTTGCCACTTCAATCATCCTGTCAAACAGGATATTGATATCATCATCTGTCAAAGCCTGGGCAGTATCATGGCGCTGTGCCTTTTGATTCTTCCGTGTGCCTTGTCTTGAATTTTCTCCTTTCCGCTTGTCTCCTATTTCTGGATTAGTGGGGGTCTGGCTGGATTCTTGATCTTCTGCGTCATCACCTCCCCCTTCAGTTTGCTGTGTGTTTTGGTTGTTTTGTTGCTGCCCAGATGTACCATATTTTTGCTTCTCCTGCTGCGATGGGTCCAGCGATATGGTTTCAAGTTCGACAGGTACTTGCCACTCTAGTGGCCATCGATGAATCATCTGTTCTACCTTGTCATTGGATAATTTGAATCCCATCACCAACCATTATTGGTCTGGGTCCCTTCTTTCCTATACATGTATGTGGTGGGGCCCAGCTTTGAACTTTGCCACTCCTCAATATTTAGCCACCATTGCTTCATCAATCCGTGGTATCTGAACCACATAGTACCTTAGCGCCTCAAGCTGCATATACAACAAGACATTAGTCTCTTGTTGGAGGCTCCTTATATCCGAGAAAGATAAATTCATGTAACACGACCCCTGACGTGGGATGATAGGCTGCATTCCTTGATAGTTCATAGGCTCTACCCAACCTACGAAAGAGATGAGTAATAACAACCATGAATATGTAAAAGGGGCACCATTTTCTTGCGCATCCACAACATCTACAAGAAACTCTATTAACAAGAAAGTCGACCAATTCATCTGAACGCCCATCACACATTGCTCTGTCGCAGCAATCACAGAGGCAGTCACCTGGTTTGGTTTGTTCTTTCTTACTAACTTAGTGGCTAACAGCTTGGCAACGAACCGAACAGCCTGGTCGTTGATAGAGGTTACCTCAAAGCCCCGATTGCTCTTGGTCAAGTTGTATTTTTCCTTCATCCTTGTTTCCAAGTCACGGTCTCTCTCTTTACCAACAAAGAACTACGATGGGTCTACCCCAACCTTAGGTAAACCCGTAATATGAGAAATGAGGTCTGTATCAATAGATACCTTGGTTTCCAGCCAAAGGCACCCTCCATACAAACATACCAAGAGCTGCTTGACAAAGGCACCCTCCATGCAAACATACCAAGAGCTGCTTGACACACGCATTAGCCTCAATAGTGTGACCAAAGTGTGGTAAGTGCAATAAAGGTAATAGACTGGCATGGGCCACACCGAGAACCCGCTATTGCGGTTCTAACTCAGCTGGATTGCCCTCTGCTATGACAACAGGCCTCATGTAATTGGTATAGTTGAATTCTACAAATTTACAGGTGTCATGATCAGCATATGATATTTTTTGGATGCTCTTCAATATATCTCTTTGCATGATAACTCCCTTTGGCACCGGAACAATATCAATTTTATACCGTCATTCTTTTGTAGCCTCATGGGTTTTGCTCTTGCATTACGGGGCATGACATACTTTGGAAAGAACGTCGCAGAGCCCGCCGCAAATGTGCCTGCATCATGGCGTGCCTTCGTTCTTGGTTCAGGATTAGGGAGGTTGGATTTTCTTGACTTCCTAAGCACATTCCCTGGCAGTTGTGAAGAAACTACCTCAGGATGCTCCAAACTGGCCGAAATGGAGCCTAACATTGGGACTTCTTCGATAGATCCCTGATATTCACTTCTTGCTGAGAATTTGACCTACATTTTGGTATTGCACAACTTCACAATATCAAACACAGAGTTCGGCTCTAGCTTCTTAATCATAACTACAATGGCTCAAAGTCACAATGAAGATTGAGCGAGGGAGGAGCGGGCTTTTAAATTTATTCCCCGCATGCGATCCGTCTGTGATTCTCAAGATAGATTAATTGTCCTAGATTCGCCAATGATGAAAAGGGCAGCAGGGGATCTCTTCACACATGCCAGTCACTTCATCATTTAATTCGAAAAGGCCACTAGTGCCGCCGCAAAACGCGTCCTAAAAGCAGCAATAAATGCATCCCAACTATAACTTCGACAGGTAAGGTCACTCTGGAATTTCGACAAATAGAACTGCACCGAACAACTCACTCATCAAAATATATAACTTCAATAGAATTATCATGTTGGGGTTTCTAAGCAACAAGAAAATCACTTTGACAAACTCACTCGACAGATTACCAACTTAGACATTCTGAGAAGCTGGTGTTTCCAACCGACATCTTTTGGCTTCGACTGGAATACCCGATATAAGATATCTTCGACACAATGGTAACTTGGGGTTTCCGTAAAGCTCCGACATAACTGTACATTGACGCAACTAATCTATGACACAAGCAACTATGACAAAAAGAAAACTTGGGGTTTCCAAAAAAAATTATTTTATTTTTATTTTTCTATGTATAAACTTGCAATCAATTCTTTTCACTTCGACACACCACGGCTATCCCTATAGGGCTTCATCTGAATCCCATTCACCAGTCCTTGAAGGATTTGACCATCTAATGTTTGTAACTATACTGCGCCTCCTTCTGTAATAAAACTTATAACATATGGTCCTAGCCAATGCATCCATAGCTTACCAGGGTGTTTGATGAATTTGTTATCATAGAGAAGAACTAAGTCTCTTCGATGGAAATGTTTCTTAGTGATGTGGCGATCATGCCATTCCTTTTCTCAGTCTTTCTACACCTGCTAATGAAAACCCGCGACAAAGCAGTCTTCCTCTAATAGAAGCAATTGTGCTAACCTTTCCTCAATAGCACTAGTATCAGACATACCCATAAAACCCGCAATCCTTAGACTAGGGACAATATACTCCATGGGCATCACAACCTCCTGTCTATACACCAACTTGAAAGGGGTTTGTCTTGTCAACCGTTTACATGTTATTCTGCAAGCCCATGATATTGCAGGGATTCTTAAATCCCAGTCGTCACAGTTCACGTTACATACTTTAGTGAGTGCATGTTCTAGAATTTTATTGAATGCTTTGACAGTTCCATTTTCCTGCGGGTGATATGGGGTGCTTTTGTGATGATGAACTTGGAATTCTTCAGTAAGAGCTTCGATGATCTTATTAACAAAATGTATATCTTGGTCACTTAGTAGAATGCACACACATCCAAACCTGGTAATGACATTCTCAAATAAAAACTTTGCAGCAGTACAATCCTGACCTAGCGTTGCTTTAGCCCAACGTGTAAGATAATCTGTCGCAGTTATAATATATCTTGCTCCTATCCTTTTTCCTGGTGGGTTAATAGGTCCCACTAAATCAGCAACCCACTTTTTGAATGCTTGTAGTGTAATCTGAGGTACTAAAGGCATTTCGTCTCTTCTTGAAGGCTTCCCTATTCACTGACACACGTTGCAGTTTTGGCAGTCTTCTTTTGCATCTTTGTGAAGGGTCGGCCACCATAATCCTGCTCTTAATATCTTCTTTGTTATAGCTCTTCCTGCATAATGGCCTTCTGCAACCCCTCAGCGACGCAATACTTCATCCAGTCCTAGCTTATACAACTAACAAGCAATCAACTGATAATCCGCGGACTTGACTACTAACTACTTCTTCTGTGCATTCGTGTAGCCTTCTGGTGGCGTTCCTATAGACAAGAATGTCATGATATCTTGAAAGTAGTCATCAACCATCCTTACTAAAAAGAGTTGTGCATCGGGGAGGTTGTCTTCTAAGCTAGTTGTTCCTTCTCCTGTTTCCAACCTTGACAGATGGTCGGGACCTGCATTCAACCTCGCTGGCTTAACTATAATTTCAAAATCGTATTCTTGAAACAAAAGCAACCACCAACAAATATTCCCCCCAATACTGTGGCTTATTGACCAGGTACTTCAATCCAGAGTGATCAATAAACATCTTAAAATGTCCTCCCAGTAAATAATGTCTAAATTTTTGTAATGCATAAACCATAGCAAGTCCCTCTCTTTCAGTCGTAGTGTAATTTCATTCTGCAGTGGACAATTTTCTATTGGCAAATGCAATAGGGTGGTCGATGGACCCCTCACCTGGTTTAGAAAGGATCTCCCCTAAAGCGACAGATGATGCATCGACATGGACATGAAATTCTTTCTTCCAGTTAGGAAATACTAAGATAGGTGCTGTAACCATTTTTTCCTTCAATGTATCAAGACTTTGCTGGCATTCTTCATTCCACTGAAATTTTGCATCCTCTTTTAGTAGCTTCTCAATTGATGCTATTATCTGGGCATGGCCATTAATAAAATTCCTATAATATCCTGTATGACCTAGGGTTGTTCTCAACTGTCGAACTGTAGTAGGTGGAGGGAGGTCAATAATGATAGCAATCTTTGCAGGATCGACCATCATACCTTTCTTACATACAACATGGCCTAACAATATACCAAATGGAGCACATAATATACATTTCTTCAAATTCAAAGATATTTGATATTGGCGACACCATTCTAACATGAGCCTCAAATTGTCAATACGATTCTTTATTAATCCATAGTCAGTCCAATCATCAAAATATACTTCTAGGAACTTATGAATAAACTCTTTGAAAGAAGTGACAAGTATTCTTGAAAAAATAGCAGGAGCATTCTTAAGGCCAAAGGGCATTACTGTATACTGAAAACAACCCCATCATGTCGCAAAAGTGGTTTTATGAAGATCCTCCTTAGCAATTTTAACCTGATGATATCCAGAGAATCCTCCTGTAAAAGAGTAATCCCCCTTCCCTCCGACAGTCTCAAGCACTTCGTCTGTGAAAGGAGTGGGAAAAGGATCGTGTAAACATGCGTCGTTCAGCTTCTGCAAGTCGACACAAATTCTGATCTCTCCAATCTTCTTGTCTTGGACCACCATAGGACTGATCCATTTTGATTCTTCCACAGGTTCAATAATTCCCGCATCAAGCATTCTGCCAAGCTTTGCTCGCACATTCTCTTTATATCGCGGATTTAGTCTGTACGGTTGCTGCTTCACAGGCTTAGCACCTGGTTTCAGGGAAATCTTCATTTCACCCAGATCACCAGCTATACCTTTCATCTATGAAAATTTAGTAGGCAATAGATGTTGGAACTCATGCAATAAGTCAGTAATTTTTCTCACAGTTTCATCATCCCAATAATCACCTATGTTTGCAAACTTTGGATTTTCAGTATAGCCAATATTTACTTTTTTTTTATTTTCAACAGATGTAGAAACTTATCTAATGATATATCTGGTCCCTTCAAATCACAACTTCCTACACTTTCTGGGATATGGACATCCCTTGGATTGTCATCTTCTGGTTCTGAATGGCCCAATCAATCCTCGGTAGTGTAGGATATGGATTGGTGTCGTCGAAGATCTCTATCACTTCAAAATCAACATATGTGTGTAGTCCTTCTACTTCGATAGGAACCCCAACCATTCGCCCAAATGGTATTACTTTCTGTTGATTAGCTAAGAGTATCTAGATAGGTGACCAGAATAACTTTGGCTTACCCATGTTCTCCCACGTTTGCTTAATCAAGATGTTTACATCTGAACCCAGATCTAAAATGTGAAAATCCATGACATAGTCACCAATTTGTGCATTAAGTCACATTTCTCGGCCAGTCTTATGTCTTCTCTGGACATGATTAACAACCCTTTCGGATCACACTTCTTCTTCAGATTATCCAAGTAATTTATGCAATTCTCTTAAAGCATCCTCATCTTTAACCAAATCCAAACAACTTCTGAGGAATGTATTAAGGGCACTTAATTTTCCAAAATTCTTCTTTGGTGCAGACTTGTCGAAGCGAGGTGCCATGTCATACACAAGTCCTTCTTCATGGGCAGACGGCAGGGAAGATGTTGATGTGCCCTTCAAAAATTCATCCCTACCTTCAAAGAATATACTTTTCTCTTTCTAGACATCAAACTACAATGGCTTTTGAGCTACCGGTCTAACTCTTGGATCCCTTATATTATTGTTATTATTCTTATCTCCACCCGTCGTAGCACCACCCCTGGTGACAATAGTGAAAATATGTTGAACCGTTCACGGTTCCGCTAAAATCTTTTGCAAATTTTTATTATGATTTTGATTCTAATTCTGATTATGCTTCGCTTGCCACTTAGCTATAAGCTGTGGACAGTCTTCAATGGTATGATCCAGTGCTCTGCAATGTATACAAGATCTAGTAGGATGGGGACAATCTCTAGCATAATGTCTAGTAATACCTCAATTATAACATATAAATTGTCCTCTACCTCGGCCAAATCCTCCTCGTCCATGGCCTCTAAATCCCCCTCAAGGTTGATTAAATTGTGCTTCGGTTCTTTCATTTGAACCTTCTCCTTTCATAAGAAATGTGTTTGTAGTCCGTTCAGTGAGCAACTGGTATGCTCAACAGTGCTTTTCATCATGCCCCATAGAACTACAGAACTTGCACCATAAGTTATGAGGATCACTTACCATCTTCTGGAGCAAGTAGCATTATTCTGGTCAATGTCCCTTGGTCTGATAGATTCGGCATCATACAGAAGGATTTATTGGACTCAGATTGCCAACATTAAGGTAGTCATGAAACGTTGTACATTGATCTTTAGAATGTCCATCTTCTTTACATTTAGTGCACCAAACATCTTCACGCTTTTCTTTTCCCTTCTTAGTATCCTGAATTTGAATAGACAGGTTTGCTAAATGCGACTGAATTTGAGCCATACAAGTGCCAGCCTCCCTAATAGGTGATGCTTCTAACTTCATAGCTAGCTCCAAGGTCTCTGTCTGTGTCGGTATCTTCTGTTGCATAAGTGGAATTCTGATGTGGGGTAGCAATGGAACAATAAACCATTCCTTATGTTGTAGATAATTCATTGGGAAGCTTGTACGAGCCATCAACATTTTGAAGCACTGGTCGAAGTCCCAGACAAACTCATATGCTTTCTTGATTTCCTTCAATTACATAATACATTGAGATTCAGACTTTGGCATCTTAAATTCAATCTTCAGTCCTTCCTTGACTTCTTCCAAGGTCTTCACAGGCTGATTACCAGTAACTTCAAAAAAATTCATAAACCAGTCTAAGGAACGACCTTGGAAAGTCGTGATCAACTGCGCCAACTTGACGTTGTCATCCTAGACTTGCTTCATAGTCCATACAACGTTGCATAAAAACCAGTGTTGTTCCAGATCTTCCAATCCATTCCCATTAAAAATAGGTAACTTCATGTCGTCCCCGACCATTCTGGACCTCTGTGGCTTTGATTGATTTACTACTAATGGACCACTACTCAGGGCCTTCCCACTCGGCGAAGTACTCTTTGGATTACTACCACTACTTTGATTAGATGGAATAAAATGCGAAGAAATACTAGGTATTACTTCGATTTCCTGAGATGTACAAGGGGTCATGGGTATGTCACAACCTTGGGTCTAGGAGGGTCCTTCAGAGCCTTTTCCTTTTGTTATCACACAACTTGTATTTGTCTCTAAAGGTATCCCATCCAGGACGGTAGAGGTGTAGACAACTAAAGAGGTGACCCAAGAGGTACCACGGTTCCCTATGCAAGATGGGTGTCACGTTAACCAATGCACTCTTCACTTTAGATCTAGCCTAAGCAAGACCAAGGGGGAGACCTTATTTTAGCCAATAAAGGCTAGCGAATGCAATCTAGACTTCCTAGGGAAATGTGATGATGAAAGAGTAGGAGACCAAGATGAAACAAGATCTAGATCTAGGATGATAAGTGGACCCAAGATGGTTAGGGCTTATTTGAAGAGGCTTAGGGAGGTGACAAAATTTCAACCAAATGTAAATAGGGTCACTTATGGATTAGGAACAGTAGATCTAGATAGATCTAATGCCAAAGAAAATCACCCAAGTGGGGCCCACCCTTAAAAAGTGAAAAATGGTCCAAATGGGGTCCACAAGGTCAAAATCAAAGTGAGATGGCACTAGGGGGTATGCTATAGCATGGATCTATGTATTTGAGAAGAAATGAGCAATACCCACATGTGGGATCTAGCAAAAGACTACTAACCCAAGGAGTGCGACTTGCCTCAAGGAGGATTAGTGCCTTAGATCAAGGGGAAAATGGAGTCGGATGTCCACCAAATTAGAGATCAGGATAGTTGAGATAATTATTATGGTGGGTTTTAATTATTAATCCCAAGTGATTGCTAGATCTCCATAGATTTGAAAAATAAAAAATGCAAGGGTTTTGATTCTAGGGTTTATGTGACCAATGGAGAAAAGATGGATGGATCTAGATACATGCCTTGTAGAACATACCTCAAAATATTGTGGCCACTTTTCAAATTGATAACCTTCCCCCTATGTATATTCAAGAGTGAGATCCAAAGCTCCAAGCCAAATCGTCCTCCTTCCAAGGTGACCAATTCGCCCTCCTCCTGCAAGACAAGATCAATGAGAAACAAGCCTAGCAAAGAATGATGATAATGATGAAAAGATGAAAGAGAAAGCATCAACTATGTCACTAAGATACAATAATGATACTCCCTGAGACAAAGGCCAATCCAAGGCAAGATATGGGGTTTCCCCACAATAGCCTCCCTCCAAATTGTCCTCCTCTTCACCAAATCAACCTCCCTGTAGAAAAACGTGTTGAAGCCCCAAGATCCACAAATTATACACAGAGAAAAGATTGTATATTCAACTTGCAAAGAATCCATCAAGACAAGAGAAGTAGATCCACAAAATAGTATTTTTATTCCAAGTTTGAAGAGCTCCAAAGGTGCCTTTACAATAGGGGGGTCTCCTCCTTAAATAGGATGAGGAAGACCAAAACCCTAAACCACTTTTGAAATGAGTGGTTGAGATCAAAAGATACAACAACATAATCAACGGCTAAGATGAGCCAATACAACATATGACATGGATCACTCACTAAAGGGATGATGTCATGGCTAAAAAGACCCTAGGGGGGATGACGTCATGGCTAAAAAGACCCTAAAAAGACCCTAGGGGGGATGATGTCATGGCTAGGGGAGACTAAAACATGTGTGTCTTATATAAGGTGACTAGGACAAGTGACTAGGAGCACATGGTGGGGCTAGGGGGTATTACTTCCCTTCATAGCATCACCCCATGGCACAATAATATAACATGAGACTCAAGGACATGTCCAAGTACACAAATGATTAAATCCTGTCCCCCCAAATATGAGAGAGAAATACATCAAAAGACATCCTGCTTACTGTGTGGACCCCACTGACTGCTGCAAACTGATCTGGAAGGAGTGGGATACACCATATATGACCTCAAAGCAAACCTCATGCCAAAATCTTGCCTCAATTTCCCAAATTGAATTCCTTTATGGCCTTTTTATTCCATTTTTTCTCCTCCTAAAAAACCCTGAAACTGCCCATAACTGACTGTCAGGTGCCTGTGCTGTCAAACTAACTATGCCATCATGTCCGGAAGGGGGGTAATATGGTAATAACAAGTGGCTGGACCACCCCCTATAGCGCCCTAGGAAATGACTGGCCTCCAATGGTCTGGCTGGACATGCCACACCAGCATGGCCAAACTGGTCAACAGGTAGACAACTGCTCATAACATGCCCGGGAGTGCCTGAAACTACAAATCCACTAGAGATGAGTACTCATACACCTCATGATAACCTATAGGATCATCTATAGGGTCCACCATACCCAGACAAGTAAAAATATGATGATCCGGAAATAATAATAATCATGAGAAACTGCATCAATCATCATCTGAAGCATGTTCCCATCATATGGAATCATCAAAAGGTATATAGAAGACCATAGATCAACATCATACATAAAGTGGTCCATCTCATCACAGATCCCAAGGTTGACCTTGGTCAAACTGATCAAAATATGACCCTGGCTAAGAAGCCATGCTGCTGCAAGTGCAAATATTTAAGACATGCTCTATAAATCATTTTCATAGCAAGAATCTAGAGTATTAAGCATCATTTCACTGGCAGTTAGTAAGTAGTTATAGGTTAGTTAAATAATTTACCTTCAAGAGGAATCTCAAGAATATACTTGTTCGTAAACATGATCAAATTGCTAGCAAAGGGTGAAGGATAAATACACAAGGCTGGGCTGAGGGGGATGACTTGACTAACTTGACACTGCGATACTTTGGATGAGGGACATGGTGTTATACACTAAAGCATGTGTTGGACAATGAGTACACAAGGAATGGTGGTGTCTCAAAAATGGATGAGTTGTTCAGATAAGTGCTTATTCAACCTTGACATAAATTGTCTACTACTAGAACCGCCATGAACTAGGTGTTAGGCTAACCGTAACTTGAGGTTCTAGGGGACACTTATAATTAGTTGTCCCTTGCTCCATCTCATATCATAACCCGCATGCTCAATGAGGAATAGTTTCACATAAGGTCAGCAGTCTTTAGATTTAGCATACATTTAGCCACTGCTTTTTAGGACCTTTCATTTCATTACATTTCATGGCCAACAATCTTTAGATTTAGCATATATTTATCCATTTCTTTTTAGTCCTAATATGACCCCTTTGGTATTTCACATGTGCTTATAAGCACAACTAATTGTAGCTTACATCCGGGGTGTATTTACATTTCATAGTATTTGAATTTCACTTCAATTTCATAGCCCTTTTCATTGGGTTGTACAAGATATAACAATAATTTCCATATGTAGTACAACTTTGCTTCAGGTTTTAGTCAACACGACTCAAACAACTAGGGGGAATTCCGCAAATCTAAACCACACATCGGGGCAACTGACTAGAATGATAAAGGCATAAAATCCAACTCACCAAGGGAAAGTTTTGTTGCCAACTCAGAGCCGAGACACAAAATAAATATGGATGCAAGTCCAACATAGAGGCAGAAGCGTGGAAGATCCTCCATATCACACGTCAAGGTGTAAGTCAGGGTGAAGATCAACATATGGGGAAATGACAAATGGATGGATGGAGACAAGTGAACATGGTGCCTAAGCTAGCAGGTCAGGAATACACTAGATGATCATGTTCACATTCATATGAAGGTAGAGACCAACAAGTATAAAACAAGAGTTTCCTAATGTCAGTAGTACAACCAATACATATAATCGATAACCAATTTTATTTCAATTTTAATACTCTACCAGATCATAATTACTTTATACCAAGTCAACGCTATCAAAATGACCTAAAAAACAAGGTAATAACATCAATGCACATCATAGATATACTGGGTCATCAATCAACATTTGTAAATCTGAACCAACTATAACCATTGAGAACATTGTATCTGAAACACTGAAAACTGCACTACAACTGTATGGAATAAAAGGCCATATCAGTCATCAAATCTGAGGTCTCAAGGTTCAACCTTGGCATAAGGTCTACTAAATGTTTGATACAAAGATGCTCTGATGTGTGAGTTATAAAAAATATTGCTGCTCATCATAGTTGATCTCACTGAAAAAGTGTAAAGGAAAAGCTCTAAAAAGTGCAGATATATGTTCTGCTCACATGGTAGCCCAGCTACTATGTGTGTGATAACACCTTCCTCGGGAATGAGCTAGTAGTCAACCTCTTTGTCACTAGAATCCTCGTCAAGCTGTGGTACCGATTCATAGTTTCTCTTGTCAGTCGCACTGCAACCCCTCTTCTCTGTCACAGTTCTTCTCCTCTTGTTCGACCGAAACCGTTTTCCACTCCACCGAAATCCACACTCTTCGTCTGATTCAATATCGTCTCCACTTATCATCTCACCTCATCCCATTAATTATGTCCAGACCGTTGTCCATCCGATACCCATGCCCACCGCGCACAAGTGATCTACTCGTCAGATTTCATTCGCATTGCAACTTTTTCACCAACGACTTGAGGTACTTACCGCGAGGACCTTCAAAGAACTCACATTCTGCTACACTATATGACTTGATAGTGTCAACAGGGAATTCGACAATATACCCCTCTAACACAATGTCTAGCCATAAATCTACTACACGAGAGATTCTATTATTCACACCCTTTAGTCGATGTATCAACTCAGGTGTCCAATACCTAGGTTCACCTAATTGAAAATTTGTCTTCTATTTAGTCAACCTTACTAACAATTCATGCAATATCACTGGGAACTCGCCAAAGAATACTCCATGAATATCAATAAAAACATACTTATCTAACCAATCTTCATTATTGAGTCGAGGGTGTCTATTATGCTTTCTTGCAAATTCTTCCAATTGCAGGTCTACCTAATCCTGTATCTTCGACTTAATCGGATGCCACAACATTCCCCTTCACCTCAAAGTCCTGGTCCCAACAACAAAACCATTTGTTGGCACACTTTTACTTCGACCAGGGTTCAACACTTAAGATCCACCAACAAACTCCACAATCCAAAAACATCGGCCTGAAAGGGATTAAATCCCTTTCAGCAACACCTGCAGAGTAGATGAAGTCTCACTCAAAGAATCTATGGGGACTGCAGGAACCAGAATTCATGCACCACAAAAGGGGAACATTCGACAACTATTATATTTATCATTATGTCTTGTTACAACACAATGACAAACCATAGCTTCGACAAGCTCATAACATCGACATGTTCCATTACTTAGTCAGATTAATGCATTCTCATCCAAATTCCATACAACTAATCCCATCATGGATTTGATATTTATTCAACAGAAGAAAGGATACATATCACATCACAAAACATTAACACACATAAAGAGACCATGTTTTAACGTGGAAACCCATCTAGAAAAAACCACGGAAGCGTTTGTATTTTATTAGAGTTGCATCCAAATAAGCGCATCAGGTAGAACTTACAGATTTCTTCATATCATACAATGGATCTATGCACACAGCTTGTAGATCAGCAACTCGACTTCTCCAAAACCGTCTCCAACGTATACAACAGATATCTCTATTATATAGCAGTAAACTATATTTTGAACATTAACCCCAAAAATTCCTTCTTAATACATATTTATAGGGTGCACTAATCTTTCCCTGCTCCCACTAACCCACTAACTTCCTAACTGACCCATTATTACAATGTGCACCAATTCTAACTAACTAACTCCACTTCCGATCTTTGACATGATCAATATGACCGTTTTCCTCATTTCCTAGCCGCTCCGTCAGAGTTGACCCTTGCGTCGAACTGGTTCCACTTTGTCTTCATCCACACTCACTCATTTCTTCAAAAATGATACTTCCAAAATACTGGGCCCAACACTATTAACTGTGAACAAAAAGGAAATTGCATAAGGCTATACAATAAGATCTAGAAAAAAGAGCCACGGAAAAAATAAGAAATGTAAATAAACAGAGAGAGAAAGATGAGTTCTATAATGAAGTGGTGAATCCTCTAGATTGGCTACATTATCTTTAGAAAAAATACCATAGCGCCTATGAGCTTTCCTAGCCTTCAACGAAAATTTTTTCCAACCCCTTCAAAGTACCTCTAGATGCCTTTTTAGGTTTGTGCCTTCCTTTGTGCAACTACATTCTAATTTTAGAACGAGGATAAGGTGTTTTGTAAAGCCATGACACCTTAACCATTAGGTGTTAACTTTTCAAAAATCAAAATCTGATTGATATTTATTCTTTGATTTTTATACCCAGTCTTAATTTAACACATAAAACTCAATCAGAAATAGCAATACACTGATTTACTTAACAAATAATGCACAACAAAAATTCAACGAGAAATCATCAATATATTTGACACATTGATTTACCCTAGAAACCCCAATCCCTGAGGAAAACCAGCAAACAATTTGTCTTCTTATTTCATATTTAAAACAACACTTACAATTTACAGAGCTCCAAAGACCCTGCAACCTCACTCCCACTCTAAGAGAATCCCTCTCTTAGATCTGATCACTCACTCTCAATGCATCTCACATACGATGATAGTGATCAGATGATCTATTTCTACAACTCTCCATAGACTTTTTTATAACATTCACTTTATGCAAATACCATGGGCTCAATACCATGGGCCCTCAAATACCACGAGCCAAATACTATTGACTCAATATTGACCCTTAGATCTAGATATGAGATCTAATCCAATGGCTAGGACTTAATCTTTCGTAGAGATCACTTAAGTCATAGATCAACGGCTATGACTTACTCTCTCATTGAGATCACTTAAGTTATCCTTTTACATTTACATAAAGTGTTATAAAATACATTTGTCTAGATGAAGAAAATTGACATTAAACAGGAAATTGCTCATTCACACATTCTGTCAAACACTTTGAAAATCTAGGGTTTTAACTTGAAATTCTGAAAGTAAAACCACAACTTCAAAATGTACTCCAAACACTGAAACATATGCAAACACAATGAACACAAGAGATTTTTGGTCAAACTTGATTGGGCAAAACCCCTCACTTAGGGAAAACCCTAGAAAAATTATTCTTTAAGAAGAGTACAGAAATTCAACACAAGGAATTTCTCTTCAACCCTAACTGATAGATTATCCACAAACATCAATTTATTACAGAAATCAGACCCAACCTCAAAATCTATGCCAACCTAAAAAATTGTGCCAAAAAGCTGTTGTATGGCCTGATGTATGGAACTGTACCTTTCTGCCTTGATTTATGTGTCCTCACGTGCCTAGTTTTAATGATGTATGGTCTGCATTAATTATTCTACTCACTGCATTAGGATTTGAGCCAGATTCATTGGAATTTGAGCCCACGTGTGTGGCTGCCTTTAATGTTGTTGTATGACCTGTTCAGACTGCATTAGGAACCATGCTGCTGTTCTTCTCTTGGAAATTGTGCCCTTCTTTGGTACTCTTCTTCTTCTTCAATTTTTCCCTTCCTCTCTGATGGTGTGTTTTTCATTTGTCCCTCTCACTTTGTTTTCTACTTTGCTTTTTGTAACTAACTCATCAACTACCTAATCTAGGGTTGGGATTTAATTACAACATCAAGGGTCTACATTTAATTTACTTTTAATAATTAAACTCATTAATTATTAAATACATCACTTTAAATGTGACCCACTTTTATAAAGTACAAAACATAACTTTATTTACATAAAAGTCACTTTATTACATAAATACACAACGAACAAGACTTTCTTGTCCCCCTCATCACACTCACACCAAAAATATGAGGGAGGACCTCCAAAGTTATCTTTTTCAACACTCCCTCATAACAAGGGAGGTCCTTCCGGCACCATCCAAATATCTACCACTGACTCCTGACACAACTCCCTCCTTCTCTAGAATGTCTCTCAAAGAGAAGTGCCCACCTCTGAAATAAAAATTTTGACTCTTGAGATTCTACCTAAACCTCATCAACCTGCTCATCACCATCACCTGTCTGGCCGAGTCTTCTGCTAGTGCCTTGGAGAGATTCACTCTCCTCATCAAAAGAAATGTAACTAACATGTTGATCAAATGCATCTCCTGCTCCATCCTCTGACTCTGACAGCCGTCCACCTGTCCATGGACATACAACATGTCCACTCAATCTGTATAACATGTCCATGCGATCACTAAGCAAGACTGTGGTCTTGTCAAGATCATTTATTCGATAATGAAGATATGAACGTCCCTGACCAACAACCCATAACCATCATCCTCAAAAGATGACACTAAGAGTTTACTAACTCTCATCCCAGGTACAAAGAGAACTCCATGTATCTCCAGGACCTCTCCAAGGTCTAGTTGAAACCTAACTATTCCAACCCCTCGAATAGCTATCTATGGATTGTCAATATCCGTCTGAATGTAGTGTCCTGGTCCCAACTCTATGATAACCTGGAATGCATCATACACTCCAGCCATATGTTTGGTTGACCCACTGTCAACAATCCAAAAATGCTCAAAAACTGAGCTTCCTACACCAGAGTCAATAGAGGCTAGAGAAAATTCATGCTCAAACTGACATGCAAACTCATCTATTGCAGTTGTTGTTGAATCTTTCTTTGTCTTCCCTTTTTCCTTCTCAAGTTTTCCCTTTTTCCTTCTCAAGAAATTTTGTGGCATAGTGTCCTAACTGACCTGTTATCACCAATCTTGTAGTTGCCCTTAAAGATGGATCCAAGGTGGATGGTAGAGGGGACAGGAAACTAAAGTGGTGAACCAAGAGGGCCTTAGTTCCCAAATGGATGGTTTTCATGCCAACCAAGGCACTCTTTGCTTTAGCTATCAAAGCCAAGATAGCAAGGGGGAGACCCAGATCAACTCCTGATAGGAGAGATCAACCCAATCACCATATCAAATCAATCTAATGAAGTACGTAGGGTGATAGATATGGAACCCTAGAAACGAGGAATTGGTACCACTGTGGAGGCTTAGGAAAGGTATGATATGATAGTGAAAGATGACACATAGTGATCCAATGATTAAGTATGATTCCTGGATTCAAAGCTATTTTCAAATGGTCGAAATCAACTGCCTTGGGAAACATGACCCTTAAAATAAGGAAAGTGTCCCAAATCAGAGATCTGATAGTTAGGGCTTTCGAGCTGTGCTTGATGAAAGGGTATGACAATGTCTAGGTGTTCAAGCAGTCAGACAAAGGTCAAACTAGAAGCAAACTCAACAACCCAGGAAAGTCGTGAGGGCTTGGAGAAAGATCAGTGCCTTGGAAAATGGGCCAAATGGAGTTGGATGTCCACCAAACTGTAGATCAGGGATGTTGAGGTGTAAGGCTAGGTGGGTTTTTAAAATCAAGTGCATCCAATGGCTAGATATCAGTAGATCTAAGATTCAAAATGCATCACTAAGTGACCCAAATGGGGCTCAACCCTCAAAATGAGGAATGGGGCCCACAAGGTGAAAATCACTAAAGTGAAACACTATGGGTAGGTTATCAACTGTGGAGATTAAGTATCAAGTGGGATCTCACCTACCTAGGTGCTAGATCTAGGAAAACTCATCCAACCAAGGAGTGCGACCTCACTTGGAGAGGCTAAGTTTCCTTGGGAAAGGGGTCAAATGGAGGCCAATCCACACCAAACTATAGATCCAAATTGCCGTGGATGTTATAGAGGTGGGTTTTCAATATCTTTCCCAAGAAGCCACTAGATTTAAGTAGATCTGAGAAATTGTAAAATGAGGGTTTTCAGTTACTTAGACAAATGGATAGATCATGGAATCAGAAATTTACCTTGAGATCATACCTAGTGATGGATGAGGTTGCCTTGTTGTTGAGGAAAGTTCCTGCAGAGATCAAATGGGAGATCTTCGATTTCTCTTGCCTTGAGATGATGCCCTAGTCCACACGTGCGCCCTCCTCTACCTGTCAAACCAAGGAAAGTTGATTCAATCAGAATGATCAAGCATGGAGGAAATACAACTATAAGCGAATGATAACATGAAGTAGAAGGTACAAAGACAGTAATACTCCCTGTTACTGACGAAGAAACCCAAAGAAGAGGCAGGGAGAGTCTTCCCCTACCAATGCGTCCTCCTTGAACCACTTCGGCCTCCACCTGTAGATGAAAAATACATGGACAAAAGATATAGCAAGATAATCTCCAATAACCCAGTGCAAAGGAAGAACCAATGAACGAACTCCAAAAGAACGAACTCCAAAAGCATTCACCACAACACAACAGATAGATGCAATAGTATTTTTCTATTCCAATAATCCAGAGCCAAAAGTCCCCTTTACAATGAGGAGTTCTCTCCTTTAAATGGGAAGGAGAGGCACCAAAACCCTAACCACTTTTTGAATGAGTGGCTAAGATTAAAAGATCAACATGATCTAATCAATGGTTGAGATGAGCTCAACAATACAATACATGGATCACTAATAAAATAATACATCAATGGACCAAATCGCCCTAGGAGAGGGGCTCCCACCAAAAGTGAATGATAAAACATAAGATATAGCTCAGAGTGAGTCCAAGGGGTAATTTCTAACACCCTTGGTCAATCCCCATGGCACAATATCCAAACAAATCAAGCTAGACACCAAATCATGCCTCTCTAGGAAAGTCGTGAGCCTTTGGAGGCTCTAGAAAATCTTATAAAATCCCGGAAGTGATGGGTGTGGGTCCCACTGGAAGCTGAAACTGCTGGAAAAGGTGTGGAAGACATCCCACTCATCATCACAAGTCATCCCATGCCAATCCCTTTCCTTAGTAGCCCAAATCGAATCCTTTAGTAGCCATTTTTACCATTTTTAAACTGCCTCGGGAAATGTGAACATGCCCAAACTGCCTCCTAGAGTGCCTGCACTATCAAGGTGAGGTCACCAGGATCTCTATGAGGGGGGTAATATAGTAATAACAAGTGGCTGGACCTCCTCCTCCATGTACAACGCCCTAGGTGAACTCATCAACTCTTTGCTCTGCTCTGACAGGGCCTCTGTTAGGCCAAAACTGCACTAGGATAGCCAACTAAGGCTAAAAATCACTATAACTTCCCAGAACTGAAAACAGACCGTCCCATTGGAATCAGAAGGTCCAAATCCATCTAATATGTGTACTCATACACCATATATACCTCTACATGGTCAAAAATAAATGCCCATCATCTCCAATAGACCAAATAATAATAATCTCTAAGAGTGCTAAAATGCACAAATCATCATCATAACCTGAAAACACTGCATAGAACTACCATGGTGACCTGTACCAGACCATATCTCATATCTCTGTATCATCTGAGGTCTGCCACCTCGTGTCCTTTGGTTGACTTTTGGTCAAATTGGGTTTGACCAAGTCAACATGACCCAAAATATAACTCAGGCTATCATCGCAATGCTACAAGGTGTCAAAGGTTAAAGCATGCTCTATAATTCATTCCAATAGCAATTATAACAAAAATTAATCATTACTGGCGATCTAAATCCAAATATATAAATTCATTAATTATTATTATTACTAAGACCAGACTTTCAAGACCATACTCACTTCATAGTTGTGATCAATTTGCTAGTGAAGGATGAAGGCTAAAAATAAAATGGCTAGGTCAAGGGATGACTTACTGACTTAACACTGTGACACTTTGGATATGGAAAGGGAATACACACCATATCATATGCTGGACAAGCAATAACACAGGGAATGGCGGTGTCTCACAAATGGGTAAGTTGTTCAAAGAGTGTTTATTCACCTTGGCAGATGCTCAAAATCCATAATACAAATGAGGCCAACAATCTTTTTGATATAGAATTTAAGTTCCATTTCTTTTTGGGCCTTTAGTTTCCATAGCCTTTGATCTATGTGTGTTTATAAACACATTGCATAGATTTACATTTTACATTAGGCTTCATGCTGAAGATGTGTTTTTAAGGCACTTGTTTACATGAGTTATCTTCTTCCAAGTGTGTTTTTAGACATCTTGTTTACCTGCGTATTACATTTCACAATAGATATAACATTTGATATTTCATTGTTAGTTTCATTTGGCTTTTTCATAATAGATATAACATTTTCTTTTCATATTTTGTATTTATGGCAGTACTATCTGTTTCGGGTTTACCCAACAACATCTTTAGTGACTAGGGGGACTTCGTGTTGATGCCAAACATCGGGACAACCAACCAGAATGATTTAGGCCTACAATCCAACTCACCAAAGGTAATTTTTGTCACCAACTCAGAGCCGAGACACAATAAACAAGGAGTCTCATCCAATACAGAGGCTACAATGGGGAAAGGTCCTCCATGCCACTAGTCAAGTAGTAAGTGAAGGTAAATAACAAACTAGGTAGGTAATGGATGGATGAAGACAGTGAATAATGAGACCAACACTAGCAAGCCAAAGTATGGTGGGAATGATCACCTCTAGTCTCCCTAACCGATGAGTACAGGTCAAGAACTTCTAAGTTTGAGTATGGACAATATATTATATATAAAATTACAACCAGGTCCACATATCTATATGATCGCCAGATCATGATACTAAATGCTAAGACATGCTACAAGAATGAATATAAAAGCAATATAACCATAACACCAAAATATACCTGCTGATCCATATACCTGAATGCTTATCACCTGAACCAACATCTGTCCTCTGAAACTGCTACTGTAACTCTGGGCAATATTGACTGCTCTGTATAAATGGATAAATGGCTACATTGGTCATTTCTCTGAGTCTCCCGAGAATCAGTCATGGCATGGGGAATAAAATTGTTGTCCATGTAATAATCATGATCCATAATAGATGCTCATCTCGACATCTCAATGCAAGGGAACTGGCTGAACAGTGTACTGAAATCAGAAAAATAATGTATGGTATCCCAGCTACTATAGATGTGATAACATGACCATACTAATAACATATGATTTGACTCAAATCTTTCTTCTTCTTGTTCTTCGATTTGGCTGCAAGTGTCACATCCTACCCAGCATCCTCACTAATCTGACCAACCTGAGACCCTTCCTGTATTTCCTCCTGGGTAAAGTCATCCCATAATCTGGACCAACTGGGAAGCTTCTCTCTGCCCACAATAGATTTCACAAAGACCTTCCAATTCTTGGTGAAACCCTTCAGGGCTATCCTCACTGGTTTAGAATCATGGATAGTCTCTCCTACTGCTGCCAACTCGTCCTTGACTTGTGTAAAACGAGTCAAGTAGGAGGCTACACCCTCATCTCTTTTCATTTTTATATAGTGTAGCTTGTCTTTTAGGGCCATCTTATGATTCTCGTTCTTTGCTTCGAACAACTGGTTCAATGTGTCCCACATCTCTTTAGCTATTTTATTTTCAGCTAAATGTGGAAGGAGATGGTCTTTAACCTCATCCAGTATGACTCTTTGGGCTCTGGCTTCAAGAGCTTCATGCTTCTCAAGCTCATATCTATCTGTTGGCTTACTCATGATATTGTTAGCAAATCTCCAAACTCTCAATTCTTTTAACACATCAGTGATTCTTACTTTCCCTGGGATATAGTTGGATACTCCAGCCAACCTATCCTCATACTCGATACTCATCATGGAAGATACTTGCAACCAAAAAACAACCTGAAAGATAAACACACACTCTTCTGCACTTCAAAAGAACACTTGCTTGCTTCCTACTTTAGTATGGCTCTGATACCATGAAGAAAATTGACATTAAACATGGAATTGCTCATTCACACATTCTGTCAAACACTTTGAAAATCTAGGGTTTTAACTTGAAATGTTGAAAGTAAAACTACAACTTCAAAATGTACTCCAAATACTGAAACATATGCAAGCACAATGAACACAAGAGATTTTTGGTCAAACTTAACCGGGCAAAACTCCTCACATGGGGAAAACCCTAGAAAAATTATTCTTTAAGAAGAGTATAGAAATTCAACACAAGGAATTTCTCTTCAACCCTAACTGACAGATTATCCACAAACAACAATTTATTACAGAAATCAGACCCAACCTCGAAATCTGTCCCAACCTCAAAAATTATACCAAAAAGCTATTCTATGGCATGCTATACAGAAATGTACCTTTCTGGCTCGATTTATGTGTCCTCACATGCCTGATTTTAATGTTGTACAGTCTGCATTAATTATTCTACTCACTGCATTGGGATTCGAGCTAGCTTCATTGGAATTCGAGCCCCCACGTGTGACTGCCTCCAATGTTGTTGTATGGCCTATTCAGACTACATTGGGAACTATGATGATGTTCTTCTCTTGGAATCGTGCCCATCTTTGGTACTCTTCTTCTTCTTCAATTTTTCTCTTCCTCTCTGATGGTCTGTTTTTCATTTGTCCCTCTCACTTTGTTTTATACTTTGCTTTTTGTAACTAACTCATCAATTACCTAATCTAGGGTTGGGATTTAATTACAACATCAAGGGTCTACATTTAATTTACTTTTAATAATTAAACTCATTAATTATTAAATACATCACTTTAAATGTGACCTATTATCCACTAAATTGCACTTAGTGGATTCCAAGTGAACCATTGAAGTTGTGAACATGATCAATGTTCATCATTAGTGTTCCAAGATCCATCGGGCCAAAAAAAATTGGCCCTTTGTAATTTGCATGTCCAGACCCTACAGGTATTTTGTAATAAGTTGGTCTAGCATGAGTTTTTTATGAAAGGTTTGGCCTTTCTCAACATTTGTTATCAAGGAAATACTCTAGAGTGTTTTTTCCTTAGGGATTATGCGTTACTGAAAAGTGATGTATAATTCCCGAGTTTTTCACTCACACCTCCAAAGCTGGAGTGTTTTTCTGATGACGAATTTTGAGAGGTTATTAAAACCTACTGGAATTTATTTTTGTAACATGCTAGCCATCAATATTGAGTCATATGGACATGCACTAGGTCCCCTAGGATTTTTGAGTCATTCTGAGAAAATTAATTTTTATCAGTTTATGAGATTTTTTAATATTTTAATTAAAAAATGAGAAAAGTGATAAAAGATGGGTTAGGAGGTGAAATTGGACATGGGGGTGCTCGTTTTCTAACCCAAAGCACCCAGAAAACCCCTCAACCCACTTTTCCTAAGTATTGAGTGAATATAATTCACTTAAGACAATTTCTCTCCAAAATATTAAAAAAAAGTAATTTTTAATTCAAAAATAATGGATTTGGAGCAAATCCAAACTCCTATAGAAAAGGTGGGTGGTTTGGTGAGTTGGCCCAGTTGACTTGGAAAAGACATTTAAAGAAGATCCCAATCAATATTGGAGTGTTGTGAGCATTGATTTGATTGGGAAGAGGTGGCAGCCATCCCATTGAATACCACTCCAACCACCATATCAATCATGATTTAGATCCTACACTTGTCATTTGATGCCCTAAATGGATCTCTTCTTCACAAATTCGAATTTGTGGTTGGAGAGGTGTCAAGTGGAGGTTAAAAAGTGTCAAATGGTTGGAGAAATGTGTCATTAACCTCCCCAAACCCCTCACATGTGTCAACAAGCTTTTTCCAAATGTATCAATGCATTTCTCCAAGTGTCAAAGAGGATCTATCTTGGGAAATGCACCTCCCCCTCTTTCGTTTTTCTATTTAAGCAATGCATTGCTCCATTGAGTTTCATGGATGCATAGAACCTCTGCTATTTTGTATTGTGCTATTGAGTAATATAATTTTGAAGGTTTTGGAGGTCCATGGGTGTACATTTCTTGGATGCATGCAAGTATTTGAGGTGATATTGCTCTAGTCTATTCTTCTTTTGTTTCTATATGATTGTATATCTAGCTTGATTGATTCATAGAATAAGCATTTCGGTTGTAACTTGCTTATTTGTGTATTGTTTTGAAAGACTAGAAGTAGCCAACTATACTAGTTTGTATTTAGGCTCTTCAAATTTTTCTTTACCAAGCACACTAGATTTTACTCATTTGTATGCAAGGGTTTGTTCAAGGTTTTTACAAATCACAAGCTTGAAGAGGGCTTGGAACTAGCTTGTCTCTTCTCTCCTCTTCAATACAAACTAATATTGTATTTCATGGATTTTCCAAAGCTTCACAAAGATCAAGCTTGGGCTTGAAGGGTTCATCCATCAACTTCAAATTTAAAACGACATTCTTCTCTTTCCCTTTTTTGCTATTTTCTAAGTATTTGAGTTGTAGATCCATACTTTTCATGCAATTATTTTCAGATCTACATACTTATAAATCACATGCTAGATTATATCTAAGCTCCTAAAAAACTTTATTTTGCATTAGATCTAAGCTAGATTTGAAACTTTCTATACTTAGAAAAAAGTTTGAAATTTTTCTAAGTATAAAATTTTTCAATTTATTTTATTTTTTCATTGTGTTTGCCATCATATTCTAAGAGATTTACTTGCTGGTTTTTAGCAGGTCCAAGGAAAAAGAGGAGGAAACTCTGGCGAAATTTCGCTAAAACTTGCCAAAAACATCTTCAAAGGGACCCACTTTTAGCATTGTTTCAAATTTCAGCTTGTAAGCCCTTAGATCCAAGTCTAAAAGGACTAAGAGGCAGTTTTATTTGAGTGTAAATTGTAAATCATTAAACGAGAGCAGTGGGGTAACTAGCACCCACGTCCCATCCCCCTTGGGGGTATTTGTGTATTTTGTCAATTTTCCTGTGTTTGTAATTTTTATAACTCCACCCATTCACACACTCACTTTTGAAGTGTAGGGTGTATCTTCCATCTAATTTTTCATTTTAATAATTTTCCATGTTTGCAAAAGTAGAGTAGAAATAAAACCGTCTTCGTCGCCACGAAGTATGCTCTGACCTTCACCCAAAGGCAATTTTGTTGATTAGTGGAGGTTGATCAGAAAGTGATGCATAACATTGGCCATCAATTTATTTTCATTTGCAAGTTTTGTTTTTTCAATTTCATAAGACTCTTGAACTTAGTTGAAAAGCAAGTCAAGAGCGCTCTCTGTCGGAGGGTCGATGGTTACTAGCTTCAAACCTAAATAAACTATTTTCCTACACTGCGTATGCTCTACCCACCAACAGTACGTCTGAGCTGTGGGATACCAAAAGCAGCTGGAAGCACTTTTTTAATTCTCACATTTAACTTAATCAGTCACCTAATAAAATTAACTACCCACAAGATAGTGAAAATCTAACACTTCGAGACTAGTTTTTGGTGGGGAAGTTTTTCCTGGGGACGTTGGGTAGCTGTACTCTGACATTGGGGCACCGTTAGACTACATCCTAGTTGGTATAGTGTTGAACACGCGCTCAAGGTATTGACAGTCCAACATGTCCTTGTACGGAAGCACCAAATTCTAGATTTCCGGACATTCCTCTCTGTCCATTTATGGTATATCGAGAGTTTCCTTTCTTTTCCCTAATCAAGATTCATTTTAATAATTTAAAATCAACCAAGATACAATTGCACAACATTTTACTTTTCCAGCATTTACAAATTTTTTGCATTGTGTTTTGACTCTATAAGGCACTGGTCCTTGCACTTTTCATTTGCTTTTTATCAATATCAAGTATTTGTGCATCTTTATAATTCACAGTGATTTATCTGAACTTATGTTGGTTAAAGATTTCTTAACTATTGTTGCAATTACATCTTGAACCTTAATAAAAAACTCTCAAAAACATTAATAAACAACCCATCATTTAACTAGAAGACTCTAAAAAACCTTAGTAACTTTCCATAGGGACTACCCCCCTTGGCTTTCGTTGGGAATTTTTCTTAAACAGAGGAGTCAAGAACCAAGTGACATACTTGACTCAAGACTTTCCACCAAGCGCACACCGAGCGGTAGCATAGATTTCTGCTGCGACAAAGACGATGTGTAATCTGGCGGCAACATTTTTGGCGCCGTTGCCGGGGACAAATCTTTCTATCCCTGGGTATGACTTTTTACCTTTTTTTTTGTTTTTTGCTTTGTTTGATGAATCGTTAGATCTAATATTTGATTTTTTATCTGGCGACTCCACTGACCTTTTTTCCTTTTTCATAAAAAGAAATTCAAAGTAAAAAATAGAACCTTTTGTGAGTGTTTTAAAATGTATATTTTTTCTCACATGGTGACTCCATTGAAGGGATAAAACCCTTGTTTCTCATAGTTTGTTGAGACTTGTTGTGTGTAGATGAGTCCATGCATCACAATAAATCTTAAAAGCTCATTTTTTCAAGCAAAGCTCCTGATACAGTAGCAGACACATTCCATGGTCATTTCAAATATATGCTCCTCATCACTTAATATGGATGATGAAGAGTCTGACGATGAATTTTATCCTATTGACTTCTCAAACATCTCGGGTTTCCCTAATTATCATACTGGTAGAGATATATCTGATCATTTACCAACCTTTTGGGGAAATGGTGATTCAGAAACACAACATATCTTATCCTTTCTTAAGGTCCTGGGCAATTTCAAAGTTCTATATGAAGATAACATGATGGAAATGTTTGTTAGCACCTTACAAGGAGATGCTTGTTATTGGTGGTATAATGGTCTCCCGGATAAATGTATTACCTCTCTGTCAAGCTTCCTTAGAGTATTTTTGAGGCAGTGGCACATTAGAGGATTTGGTATGGATGCTTTGGATAGTATCCTTGAGAATTTTTTTCCCATTTACATACCTTGGATAGACTATCATGAGGAGGACCCTAGGGCTCCTCGCCTCATCATAGTGGAAAACAGAAGATATTGGGAGATGCCTCTAGATTATTACAGTGACGGAGAGACTAGGTAGCTTATTCAAGAAAATCATGCCTTTATCCATCAAGCACAGTGTGACCCTATTGAAGAGATTCACAAAGGTCCAATTATGGAAAATGTTATTGAAATCCCTCCTCAGACCACAATAACAGAAAACATTGAAGATTGGGAGTTTTCTCATATTTACTTCAGTGGTGATGAACAAATTTGCACTCCTAATCCACCTCCAGAAGAAACCATTGCGGAAGCCCATGTTGAAAATCATGAAGATGTTTGCAATGTATATAATGATGATAGTTTGGAAGGTTTCCTTCCTTATGACCTTTTTTCTGAAAAAGAGGATTACGAGTCTGAAGAAGAGAATGATGCGCTTGAAACTTTTCCAAGCGTAATTAAAAATCCCATACATGACATAGCTCAGGAAAGGAAGCTTGAATCAGAAATTCTTGATGATTTTATTGAGAAACCCATTTATGAGATTTTCATAGAAATCCTGGATTTTGAGACCTCAAAAAATCTTTGCATGGAGAAGGAACATGAATTTTTTTTTCAGTATGAGCCATGCATGAGCATCAACCATGAAGACCTGAAGAAACAGTGTAATGAAGAGTCAGATCAGACACACCTAATTGAGGAACAGTCTCAGCCACTGTCTCTGCATACAAAGGTTCCTTATGATGTGGAGCAGTTTGGGGTTCTTGTTTTCATAGAAAGTTATTATCAGATGAACCCTTCAGATCATTATGATGAGGTAGTTGGTCTGCCTTATCATTCATAATTTTTTCTTAGCCCTATCCAGTCATGGATAAAAGAAGCTTGAGGGAGGACTTACCATTTGGGGATGCACTTCAAAGATCTATCACATGCCTTTGATTTCCCATCCATCCCTCCCATCCAGAATATCCATGCAGGTTTGCACTTTCTAATAAATGTGTCCTTGCTTTGGATGGTAACCAAAGATAAGGCAAAACTTTGTTATATTGATCAAATGTTAAGATGGCTACATTGGATTTCTGATTACACTTAGCATTTTATTTTGTTATGCTTAGAGTAGGAAAATAAGCCCCTTAAAGTGAGCATTTACTTTACGCTTTTCTTTCCAGTACTTAGGAATAATAATTTTTTCCTTAGCCATTTTTTAAGTTTTTTATGAATAAATGCAATTTATGATTCATTGGTTTCTTCATAAAGCTTGTGCCGCTAAAGGTTTTTCTTGTCAAGTTGAGATGTTTTTACAAGTTGTATAAACCAGAGATTCTGGTGTTCTCACATCCTCTCCTTGCCTGAAGGCTGATCGAGCACACGTCTCGTAGTTGGAGCCAGATGTTATCCACTAAATTGCACTTAGTGGATTCCGAGTGAACCGTTGAAGTTCTGAACATGATCAATGTTCGTCATCAGTGTTTCGAGGTCCATCAAGCCAAAAAAATTTGGTCGTTTGTAATTTGCATGTCCAGACCTTGCAGGGATTTTGTAATAAGTTGGTCTGGCATGAGTTTTTTATGAACAGTTTGGCCTTTCTCAACGTTTGTTATCAGGGAAATACTCTAGAGTGTTTTTTCCTTAGGGATTATGCGTTACTGAAAAGTGACGTATAATTCCCAAATTTTTCACTCACACCTCTAAAGTTGGAGTGTTTTTTTGATGACGAATTTTGAGAGGTTATTAAAACCTACTGGAATTTATTTTTGTAACATGCTAGCCATCAGTATTGAGTCATATGGACATGCACTAGGTCCCCTAGGATTTTCGAGTCATTCTGAGAAAATTATTTTTTCTCAGTTTATGAGATTTTTTAATATTTTAATTAAAAAATGAGAAAAGTGATAAAAGATGGGTGAGGAGGTGAAATTGGATATGGGGGTGCTCGTTTTCTAACCCAAAGCACCCATAAAACCCCTAAACCCACTTTTCTGAAGTATTGAGTGAATAATATTCACTTAAGACAATTTCTCTCCAAAATATTAAAAAAAGTAATTTTTAATTCAAAAATAATGGATTTGGAGCAAATCCAAACTCCTACAGAAAAGGTGGGTTGGCCCAGTTGACTTGGAAATTTTTTTTAAAGAAGATCCCAATCAATATTGGAGTGTTGTGAGCATTGATTTGATTGGGAAGAGGTGGCAGTCATCCCATTGAATACCACTCCAACCACCATATCAATCATGATTTGGATCCTACACTTGTCATTTGATGCCCTAAATGGCTCTCTTCTTCACAAATTTGAATTTGTGGTTGGAGAGGTGTCAAGTGGAGGTTAAAAAGTGTCAAATGGTTGGAGAAATGTGTCATTAACCACCCCAAACCCCTCACATGTGTCAACAAGCCTTTTCCAAGTGTATCAATGCATTTCTCCAAGTGTCAAAGAGGATCTATCGTGGTAAATGCACCTCCCCCTCTCTCATTTATCTATTTAAACAAGGCATTGCTCCATTGAGTTTCATGGATGCATAGAACCTTTGCTATTTTGTATTGTGCTATTGAGTAATATAATTTTGAAGGCTTTGGAGGTCCATGGGTGTACATTTCTTGGATGCATGCAAGTATTTGAGGTGATATTGCTCTAGTCTATTCTTCTTTTGTTTATATATGATTGTAGATCTAGCTTGATTGATTCATAGAATACGCATTTCGGTTGTAACTTGCTTATTTGTGTATTGTTTTGAAAGACTAGAAGTAGCCAACTATACTAGTTTGTATTTAGGCTCTTCAAATTTTTCTTTACCAAGCACACTAGATTTTACTCATTTGTATGCAAGGGTTTGTTCAAGGTTTTTGAAAATCACAAGCTTGAAGAGGACTTGGAACTAGCTTGTCTCTTCTCTCCTCTTCAACACAAACTAATATTGTATTTTAGGGATTTTCCAAAGCTTCACAAAGATCAAGCTTGGGCTTGAAGGGTTAATCCATCAACTTCAAATTTAAAACAACATTCTTCTCTTTCCCTTTTTTGCTATTTTCTAAGTATTTGAGTTGTAGATCCATACTTTTCTTGTAATTATTTTCAGATCTACATACTTAGAAATAACATGCTAGATTATATCTAAGCTCCTAAAAAGTCTATTTTGCATTAGATCTAAGCTAGATTTGAAACTTTCTATACTTAGAAAAAATTTCAAAATTTTTCTAAGTATAAAATTTTTCAATTTTTTTTATTTGTTCATTGTGTTTGCCATCATATTCTAAGAGGTTTACTTGCTGGTTTTTAGCAGGTCCAAGGAAAAAGAGGAGGAAGCTCTAGCGAAATTTCACTAAAACTTGCCAAAAACACCTTCAAAGGGACCCACTTTTAGCATTGTTTCAAATTTCAGCGTGTAAGCCCTTAGATCCAAGTCTAAAAGGACTAAGAGGCAATTTTATTTGAGCATAAATTGTAAATCATTAAATGAGAGCAGTGGGGTAACCATCACCCACATCCCATCCCCCTTGAGGGGATTTGTGTATTTTGTCAATTTTCGTGTGTTTGTAATTTTTCTAACTCCACCTATTCACACACTCACTTTTGAAGTGTAGGGTGTATCTTCCATCTAATTTTCCATTTTTGCAAAAGTAGAGTAGAAATAAAACCGTCTTCGTCACCACGAAGTATGCTCTCACCTTCACCCAAAGGAAAGTTTGTTGATTAGTGGAGGTCGATCAGAAAGTGACGCATAAGATTGGCCATCAATATATTTTCATTTGCAAGTTTTGTTTTTTCAATTTCATAAGACTTGAACTTAGCTGAAAAGCAAGTCAAGAGCGCTCTTAATTATCGGAGGGTCGATGGTTACTAGCTTCAAACTTAAATAAACTATTTGCCTACACTGTGTATGCTCTACCCACCAGTAGTACGTCTGAGCTGTGGGATACCAAAAGCAGCTAGAAGCACTTTTTTAATTCTCACATTTAACTTAATTAGTCACCTAATAAAATTAACTACCCACAAGATAGTGAAAATCCGGCACTTCGAGACTAGTTTTTGGTGGGGAACTTCTGCCTGTTAATGTTGGGTAGTTGTACTCTGACATTGGGGTACCGTTAGACTACATCCTTGTTGGTGTAGTGTTGAACACGCGCTCAGGGTATTGACAGTCCAACATGTCCTTGTACAGAAGCACCAAATTCTAGATTTCCGGACATTCCTCTCTGTCCCTTTACGGTATATCAAGAGTTTCCTTTCTTTTCCCTAATCAAGATTCATTTTAATAATTTAAAATCAACCAAGATACAATTGCACAACATTTTGCTTTTCCAGCATTTACAAATTTTTTGCACTGTGTTTTGACTCCATAAGGCACTGGTCCTTGCACTTTTCATTTGCTTTTTATCAATATCAAGTATTTGTGCATCTTTATAATTCACAGTGATTTATCTGAACTTATGATGGTTAAATCTTTCTTAACTACTATTGCAATTACATCTTGAACCTTAATAAAAAACTCCCAAAAACATTAATAAACAACCCATCATTTAACTGGAAGACTCTAAACAACCTTAGTAACTTTCCATAGGGACTACCCCCATTGGATTTCGTTGGGAATTTTTCCTAAACGGAGGATTTAAGAACCAAGTGACATACTTGACTTGAGACTTGCCACCAAGGGCACACCGAGCAACAACGTAGATTTTTGCTGCGACAAATATGGTGTGTAATCCGATGGCAACATGACCCACTTTTATAAAGTACAAAACATTTCTTTATTTACATAAAAGTCACTTTATTACATAAATACACAAGTATCAAGACTTTATGGCCCCCCTCATCACACTCACACCAAAAATATGAGGGAGGACCTCCAGAGTTATCTTTTTCAACACTAGAGAGTCACTTTTTCGGATGACTTCTACATGCTAGACACCTTAGCCAATGTAGAAGTACCTATCCGGGCTACAAAATCTAACACTCTCTCTTAGCGAGGAAGGTACTTCTGGAAGAACCTCCTCCAGGGTCAATCACATCCTTTGTTGTTGTAGTTTCTCCCTCTGAACTAGAAGATCCTCCTATTACCTGTGATGGACTTTGATCCGGAAATATGATCCTTCTAACCATGCTACTAGGAGCTTGATGCTCTTGAGCATCGTGCATGGTCATTTCAGACCATGACTTCTTGATAGACTTGGAAGGTTTCTCCTTCCTACTCGAAATTGAAGGATGACTCCCTCTGAGCTACTCAACCTTTGGAGCTACCTTCTCTTTGTCCTTTGCCATTCTTTTAACTACTTCCCATTTCCCGGATCTATAGCTTGTTGTTGCTGCCAAGATTTTAACTACTGCTCGGACCCCTGCCTGAGGCTTTTCTAGGGCTTCCAGAGCCTCCTACTCACTGCTCTAATTTTTTGGGCAACTCTGGCTTGCCCAAACTGTTCTACAGCTGCCTAGGGAAGCTCGAAAAATTCTTGGGATGTTCATCGCTACCCACTGCATTTATGGACACTCCTACCCCTGCCCATGGCTTCCCGATCTTCCCAGTGGTTGTTAGCCTGTGCCTTGGCAGCTTTGATAGCTCTGTTGGCGGCTTAACTTTTTTTCCTGGCGGTTATTCCTCTACGGCCGACACTCCTCTGTAGTCCATCTCGTGATGCTTATTCCTTCTGCTGTGCCCGAGTTCGATCTTTCTTTTGCCTTCCTGTAGTGGCTGCGACTCAACTCTACACCGTCCGTTCACTCCTTCATGCCCATCATCATCTGACATGCCGCATTTTGCAATCACCCCACGTCTGCATAGCCTTTGGCCTGATCCTTAGCTACACGTCCCAGCATTCCAGCATCGTCACCTGCTACAGGGTGCCCACAACGCGGATACACAACCACTCTCCGCACTCCCGTGGAATCCCTATATTGTTGTCACTCCGCTGGTCGCTCTGACTTAGTCTTTTCCCACGGCCGTACCCTGCTCTGACTTTTCGACACTACATCCGCTGTCACCTTTAAGCTCGCAGCTTTCACAACTCCACTCAGTCACCCCTACAGTCAGCGTTTATCTATCCTCCTCTACCCTCTGCTAGCAGCTTGGTGCTGCAGCACTGCCTCCAATGTCGACATCCACCCAGCATCCACACTCCGACGGCTTTTCCCGTGCTACGGCTCTCGTCGTGAATCCTCCACCACAGGCACGATCCTTTGCTATCGGCACATCCTGGCTCTCACGTAGCCCTTCATGCTCTTATGCCTAATCCTTCAGATCTACTCGATCCCTTTCACTTGTTGTCTACTTCCTGGTCATATCCCATAGATCCCGTAGCCACCTTACGTCTGCGCGCACCAGCTCACATGACTCTGCCCGAGCTCATGACTGGCACCCTGTAGCTGCCAAACCTAGGTCGTGTCCATGCCGTATCTTAGCAAAACTTAGCTTGATCTTTTACTTGGTCGTACGTCTCAATCAATCACTTGCAGGTTCCTCCTGGGATACAACTGTACGGCGTACAACCCATACCATGGCCATACGGTACACTTTTTTTTCTCCTAAATATGTGCAAACAATGATTTCCTCTCAGAATAGAACTGGCCTCGTCACCAGCTCTGATACCATGTTAACTTTTCAAAAATCAAATCTGATTTATATTTATTCACTGATTTTTACCAATCTTAATTTAACACATAAAACTAAATTTGAAATAGCAATACATCGATTTACTTAACAATTAATGCACAACAAAAATTCAACAGGAAATCATCAATACATTTGACACGTTGATTTACCCTGGAAACCCCAATCCTTGGGGAAAACCAGCAAACAATTTGTCTTCTTATTTTGGATTTAAAACAACATTTTCAGTTTACAAAGCTCCAGAGACCCTACTGACTAAGTCCCACTGCAATCTCTACTCAAACCCTCAATCACTTAAGACAAACCTAGCTTGAGAGAATCACTCTCTCCAAAGCCTCTAAGAGAATCCCTCTTTTAGATCTGATCACTCACTGATCTCAGCTTGAGAGAATCCCTCTCTCCAAAGCCTCTAAGAGAATCCCTCTCTTAGATCTGATCACTCACTCTCAATGTATCTCACACACACTGACAATGATCAGATGCTCTATGTCTACAACTCTCCATAGACTCTGTTATAACATTCACTTTATGCAAATACCATGGGCCCTCCAATACCATGAGCCTAATACTACTAACTCAATACTGACCCTTAGATCTATATCTTAGATCTAATCCAATGGTTGGGACTTAATCTCTCGTCGAGTTCACTTAAGTCATAGATCAACGGCTACAATTTAATCTCTCATTGAGATCACTTAAGTTACCCTTTTACATTTACGTAAAGTGTTATAAAATACATTTGTCTAGAGAATCATTTTTCCGGACGACTTCCACATGCTAGACACCTTAGCCAATGTAGAAGTACATGTCCAAGCTACAAAATCCAACATTAGATGCCCCACTTAGAAAACTGGGTAATTTATTGCTATCTAACCTCTAGCAATCCTTGTTTTTTATCAGTCTGACAACTATCTCGCTTTTCTAGAAGATGAGTAGTTTTATGCTTGCCACTTTACTCTAAGGACCTTTACAACTCAATACTTGTAGTCTTCATCAAAATTTAACATGTCATTTGTTTAATTGAGAAAAAGGGGGCTTCTTGTTGTTTATGGCCTTTCTTTGATATAATATCTGAGTGCATGCATCCCGTTATCTGGATATGTGGCAATGTATGACAGTCATTTCTCTAGGAGAACCATCCACACACACCAATAAGCAATTTAACATTTGAAGTAAGCAATGTTGTCAAAGCTAGGCAAATAACCAACACCCCAACCGCTGGATAAAACTAAATAGAATAATTATTAGGAAGCTGAAAAATAGAGTTTGGCTCAAGAAACCGAAATATTTTCCCTTCTTCTATATTCTAAGAGTTTACCAAGTTAATGGAAACATCTCAACTGCTATTGATATCAATACTTCCAAAACTTCCCTTCCAATGTTCAGCCTCAATAAGATATGATGCATTGTCAAGATTCTGTAATGATTTTTTGAATCTATCATATGCATTATGTTCTTTGTTGTGATAACTGTCGAAACTATGCTTGCCTTTTGTAGCCATAATGTCCAGAGATGATATAACTAAGTTGTTCACATTCCTTTTTGGGATCCCAGTAGCGGATTAAGAAATGAATTTTGTATTATCGGCCATTCCTTTTAGTTGGCCTATCACCTATGGTGCCAAAAGATGCTAAAATCTCATGTATGCCAATTTTTGCATGTTGAATTAAGTTTGGAATTCTTCTATAAAGCCATTTCCTTTCCTAAGCTCTTCAGAAATCCCCAAGTATCCTTCATTGGTGTCTAAATTCTCCTTTGAATCCTCTGTGTTTGTAGCTTCACAAGCCTGACCAACCACTATTCCATTGTGTAAACATTGTAGCTTTCTCCTATACTAGTATAAGCGCCTCAACGGATCCATGATGCACTAATTGCCCAGCAAGAGTGATATAAAACACCATTGGAAGAAGGTATCCTACCACTGTCATAGAACAATTTACTCATGCTCCACATGAAAGATGAAGAGGAGATTAAGTTTGGAATTCTTCTATAAAGTCATCTCCTTTCCCAAGCTCTTCAGGACATCCCCAAGTATCATTTACCGGTTTCTGAAATCTCCTCTGAATCCTCTGTGTTTGTTGCTTCACAAGCATGACCAACCACTATTCCATTGTTTACACATTGTAGCTTTCTCCTATAGTAGTATAAGCGCCTAAACTGATTCATGATACACCAATTTCCCAACAGGACTGATATAAACATTAACACCATTGGAAGAAGGTGTCTTGCAACTTTCATAGAACCAGCCTAGATCCAAATCCTAGGCTCTATCAAGCGCCGAGAGGGATCAAATCTCCCAAGGTGCAAACCTCTCCTTGAATATTTCCTTGAGTGCAATACCTGAGCCACCTAATCCTAAGCTTTAAAGTCTCTAGTTTAAGTCTCATATTTACTTTTTACTTTGTATTATTCTTTTTTGTTTATGGCCTACATAATATTTATTACTTTTTACTATGTATTATTATTTTTTGTTTACTTTGTATTATTTTGTTATTGGACAAACACTCTAAAGTCTCATATTTACTTTTTACTTTGTATGAAAAGTAAAAAGTAAAGTCTCTAGTTTAAGTCTCATATTTACTTTTTACTTTGTATTATTCTTTTTTGTTTATGGCCGACATAATATTTACCACCTAATCCTATGCTCTAGAGTTTCTAGTTTAAGTCTCATATTTACTTTTTACTTTGTATTATTCTGTTTTGTTTATGGCCAACATAATATTTATTACTTTTTACTTTGTATTATTCTTTTTTTTGTTTACTTTGTATTATTTTGTTACTCAACAAACTCGACAAACGACTCACAAGATCTCCCCCATACTGGGCTCTAGATCTCCCCCATACTGGGCTGTAGAGCGCCTCTCTGCGCAACAATTTACTCATGCTCCACATGAAAGATGAAGAGGAAATTGAGGGCTCTTGCAGGTTGAGATTCAAGCTTATATGGTTTGTCACCTAAGTATTCAATAATGATTTCCACTATACAAGAAATTAAAGGAAATCTCCATAGGTGAAAGCACCGACTCAGTCTTTTACACACATATTGTTTTCTTGCTCATTTTTCTCTGTAAGTTCGGCAGCAAGTGTTCATTGCCCATGAGAAGAATCCACTCATATTTTCACATGTTAAAAAAACCCTTGTGCTAAACACGATCAACCGATTTGTTCTTTTAATTATATTAACATGGAGAGGTCAAAACACCACATTGAAACCCACCAGACAATCAAACCCACTAAGATATTCTTGTCGAGATAACCTTTCTTCGGCACTTTCTGCTCCAGCTAACTTCCTTAGTGTACAAATGGTTGTATTTTCAAAATAATATAAGTTTAGTAGCTTAACTATTTATTCCATTGCAAATGGTATATATGTAAATATAGTCTACCATGAAATATAAGAAACAACCAATTAAAAAGAAGTCTCCCTTCCATAAGCCCTTTTGCATATATTTGGCGTCGCTCTGAACAATTTGTTTAAAGTGAATTGGGACCTGATGACAAAATCCATAATACTAGGTATCAAGCTCCTCACATCCATAGCAGTCACATTGCAAATGGCAGTGCTCACCCAGCTTTCTGAAAATTCACCCACAACCATAAAAGGCTATTAGCCCAACAATGC
This sequence comes from Larix kaempferi, assembly GCA_027924585.1. Classification (NCBI taxonomy): domain Eukaryota; kingdom Viridiplantae; phylum Streptophyta; class Pinopsida; order Pinales; family Pinaceae; genus Larix; species Larix kaempferi. Next base: position 11,336,911 of record BSBM01000344.1, read on the forward strand.
CCCCTTTCATCAACAAGACTATTCAACTTTAGTAGGAAACTCTTTTAGCTACATCCTTTTTTTCAAGCACCATATGAACAAAAATACCTACCTCCAAATGAAGAATCAGAACCCACTTCCTGATTCAACTTCTCTGCAATTCCATCAACCTTCTCAAGAGCCTGATATATTGGTTTCATATAAATAGGTGCAAAAAATAGACAGACTAATGCCTTCCTAAAAATACAGCTGACAAGATAAGATGGCATATCATAAATATCTGAGACAATATTGTAATGGATACCCAAAAAGAATGGTTCCTCCTATCATTCCTAAAGTCACCCCTAGAGCCTCAAGAGCATCAATCTATTTTTCTGTCAGTGCATCGAAATATGCACAGATGTATTCTTCGTTCTTAAACATTCTGGGCAACTCCCTGTTGGCATTTTCTTTATGAACCAAGCTCCCATTGTTGGGAAACTCCGTCAAAATCCCATCAATATCTATGTTCTCCATTGCTGTATCTAAAATGAGCTCACAGAAGCTCGGGTTTCGTTTTCTGGGTATTAATAGAAAGATAAAAGGAGGATACTCCATGTAAAATAATCTCTAATCCTCAGCAAGTGACATATCCAGAGATTCAGAGAGACGTTCGAGGCCGAATCTTCACTGGATTTTGGCCAAAAATAGGTGGTCATTTTCTAGCTATAGGTCTAGAGTTTGAATCACAGTTACAGCTACCTGAACGATGAATTCGCTGGTAGGTATCGTTGCGATGTAGGATACCAAACCTTGTTCAACTCATTTACAAAGCAATATCTGATTACTAATATAATATATTTATATGCCTGTCACCTTTGCGTGGTATTGGAACAACCAAAACGCCTCCTATCCATTGGAATCCGGCGAGATCAAGAATGGCTGAAACTGTAATTTTTTTTATTTAAAATCCCAATTTAAATCTTGTAAATGAGATGATGCTCTTGTTGAGTTCCTATATAATGATTGAGTAGATTATATAATTCTAATCATAATTTGATTCTCCAAAATATGATTCTTCCAAATAACAAGTATTTGGCATATTTCCCAATAAATATAACTAAAGTAAACCACATTAATTTTTTTTTTTTAAACTACAATATCAACTAATTTCTATAAAAAGTGAATAAGCATGTGCAATATGTCTTAAAAGCGGTTTAAAACTTGCATAATTGTCACCCCTTGAATGGGATCATACCACTCAACATGGTTTATCAAACTACCTTTTTAACCTCCGAAGTGGTTCTAGAAAGTATGGGCATGGTATTAGCTTTGACATCATATGATGGGTTGAATAAATCACTTTATAAAACTTCTCAGTAATAACCATGGATTTTAATAATATGATGAAGCGTTAGAGGGCAAAGTCGGTTCCATCCAAGGCAAAGCTCCAATATGATCCTCATGGGCATGTGTCATAACCAATACTTCTATCTTATGCCTCGAGCGTTGAATGAAAATCATGTATGTTCGGTAATAACTTTTAGACTGCCAAGTTCATCACAATAATTCTCTATGGTAAACATGATCATAGGTATAAAACATATCTCCAATCCTTCTATCACTATCATACACTCAAGCTCTAATGCAACATATCAAACCCTTTGTTATATAGGTTTACTAACAATTCTTTTAATATAAAGAAAGTTGGTTGAGCCACTCACTGTCATGGTAATGTTTTCATTTTCTAATTTATATATATCCATTTGTGTTCATCAATGTTCCACTCTTTAGTATGGAAAATTGACCCATCTTCACATCTAAGCACCAATCCACAACAATCCAAAATTCATTGAGTAACTTGAATAAGTTCTATTTCAAATGGATTTTCCCTAAACCTATTTTTAATTTTAAAAAAATTAAGTATTTTATGCATTGGAACATTCCCTTTAACTGTCCTCTAATAAGTTCCAATGTGAATGATGAAGATAAACTGGAGTGCACAAATCCAATGCCAAAGTAACCTTGGAAATCAATTCAAAACTTCTCATATCTTAGATGAAGTCAATGTAAAAAGGCTATCAAAATCCCCCAAGACCTAGGGTGAACATTTGGAGTTACAACACTTGCAATGGATCAAATGTGTGCTAGTTAACCAACAATATCAGACCATAAAAATCCAGCAGGTGCATGCACTTGTAAGAGGCTTAGATCACTCTTCTAAAAAAACATACTATGTAATATGCAAACCATAGTTGATGGTTGTTGGCTAACAAATGTCTTTGCTTCTTACCATAGACCTGGAAGATATATTGTCAACACTAGAAAGTAGATCTAGATTTTGGAACAAAGAAACCACTTAGGCATCCACAGGAATAAGGTCATCATCCCAATAGAGAAAAAATGACTTCTTCACTCCAGGTTAAAATAGTGATCCTTCTCCCTTTATGCTACTACCACTTGGGCCAAGGAAGGGAAGATGCCTAATCATTATTCTTGACTAGTGCAAAATGTTGGCTTTTTTACCTTACAACCAACTTATTATAACAATAAAACCCTAATACATTTAACCGAATAACATAACACAACTACCATGTCATACAAACAATAGTTCCACAACTCTACATAAGCTTTCCACAACTATAAAAGAACACACATACATGAATAGACTAACATAATCTCTAGATCTACTCTATTAAAATGAAATCAATTGAATATGAATACATATTCCTACCTTACCCATGGCAAGCAAGGAAGCGGAACAACTTCACTCTTTGTATTCCTTATGCACCCCCAACTCTTTAGAGATGAGAGGGGTTTTTCTACAACATGATACAATACATAATATTCTCAATGACTCCATAACCCTTTTATATACAATCCCTAATGGAGGTAGGCTATAAAGACTCCACTCTCTCCATCTACAACAAATTCCTACTATCTACATTTAAAACCCCTATTTTCCAATTAATACATTCAAAGATAACCCAACTAACTTGTTAATGACCACAATCATGAGAAAACAGCCAAAGTTGTTTTTACATGAAATTGGACTCAACATATTTTATCATAACTCATAACAACCCTAAGGCTAAAAAATTCATAGGGTTAAGATCTAGGAAACCTCTAGGAAAGAGGTGAAATTTTTGAATTTGCATTAAAGCTCGAGCTTTGAAAATTTCTACATGGTATTAGAGGTATTTTGGCTTAGATCACTCTTTTGGTGAAAGAGGAAATTGGTATTTTAGTTGTGGTGTACCTAGGAGAGGTGGTTGACTTGTTGAGGTCGTTAGGTGTGAAACCCTAGGTTGCTTGGGAGAAGTGCTTTAAGTTTAGAAAAGGTTTTTTCTACTTCATATATTGTTGATTTTTTTTATCATTTTAGAATGGAATGTATTGCTACGGTCTCTTCATGTAACATTGGATGGTATGTGGGCGGTGAAGCTTTGAGATATATGACATATGGCGGTCCATTATTCAACAGGTTTTAGGAGTAAGAGGTAGGCATGAGTGTGGAGCTAGGTGATGATGTTTCTTATCCTATCAGAGGAGTTGGATTTATTTCTTTCCAAATGCCTTTAGGTGATGTTCTTGAGTTGGGTAATGTATATTTGTTGGTTCATGGTGTTGTTCCTCGGGTTGTATCCCTCAAGTTGTAAGGATTCTTTTTCTTCTCAAGGCATGGATAAGTCTCGGAGTGGGAAGCAAGTGTTTCTCAAGAGGAGCTGCAAGGCCAAGGAGGGTTATGCAGGCTGCACCTTCCTGCGCCACTTTAGACCATTAGCCAATCCTTGGATCAAGGGACGTGTTATCACATATATAGTAGCCGGGCTACCATACATTATTTTTCTCATTCCAGTACACTATTCAGCCAGTTCCCTTGCATTGGAGATGCCGAGATGAGCATCTATATTGGATCACTATCAGATTGTGGACAGCAGTTGTACTCCCCATGCCATGACTGAGTTTCAGGACACTCAGAGAGATGCCCGATATAGCCATTATACCATTGGTACAGAGCAGTCAGTAGTGCCCAGAGTTACAGCAGCAGTTTCAGAGGACAGATGATGGTACAGGTTGATGTGCAGTCAGGTATATGACTCAGCAGGTATATTATTGTGTTATGGTTAGGTTGCTTTTATACTTATTCTTATAGCATGTCTTAGCACTTAGTGTCATGATCTGGCGATCATATAGATACATGGACCTGGTTGACCTATTATTTATATCATATTGTCCCTACTCAGACTTAGAAGTTCACTATCCATACTCATTGGTACATACCCTCCTTAGGGAGAATAGAGGTGATCATTACACCATACTATGGCTTGCTAGTGGTGGCTCCATCATTTCATTGTCTTCATCCATCCGTGGCCTACCTTTTAGATTATTACCCTGATTTGCTACTTGACTAGTGACATGGAGGACCTTTCCCCACTATAGCCTCTGTATTGGATGAGCTTCCCTGTTTATTGTGTCTCGGCTCTGAGTTGGTGACAAAACTTACCTATGGTGAGTTGGAGTTCCTTGAGAATTCCCCCTAGTCACTAAAGTTGTGTTGGCTAAACCTGAAACTTTTAGTGCTGCCATCAATACAAAATCTGGAAAAATCAAATGCTATATCTTGTATATGAAAGAAATGCCAAATGAAAATGGCCATGAAAAATAAAATGTTATATCTTTTGGAAAAATAAATACCTAGGTAAACAAGTTGTCCATGACACACCTAGAAGTGCTCAGGTAAACAAGTGCCTTAAAAACACACCTGCAGCAGAAAGCCTAAAAATAAATGTAAATCTATGCAATGTGTTTGTAAACACACATAGATCAAGGCTATGGAAACCTCAGGCCCAAAAAGCAATGGAACTTAAATGTTATATCTAAACAATTGCTGGCCTTGTTTGTATTATGGATTGTGCGCATCTGTGAAGGTGAATAAACCCTCTTTAAACAACTCATCCATTTGTGAGACACCGCCATTCCCTGTGTTATTGCTCATTCAGTATATACTATGGTGTACATTCCCTTTCCCTTGCCGAAGTGTCACAAAGTCAAGTCAGTCAAGTCATCCCCTAGCCTAGCCAGTTATTTCAGCCTTCACCCTTCACTAGCAAATTGATCACAACTATGAAGTGAGTATGGTCCTGAAAGTCTAGTCTGAGTAATAATAATAATTAACGACACTATATATTTGGATTTAGATCGCCAGTCATGATTACTCTGTGTTTTAGTAGCTATTTGAATAAATTATAAAGCATGTATTAACCTTGACGCCTTGCAGCAGCTATGGATGATAGTCTGAGTTGTATTTGGTCTTGGTTAGACCTAGTTTGACCATGGAGGACCATGAGACATGAGATGTTGGACCTTATGATGATATGGATAGATGATATATGGTCTATGTACACATACAGGATGATTCTATGCAGCAGCTACAGGGTTATGATGATGATTCTTGGGATACAACAGTGTTTGGTCATTTACAGATCATTATTATTGGCTTTGTTCCGGTACATTGGATATTTATTTTGATCATGCAGAGACTCATATGGTGTATGAGTACACATCTTGGATGGATTTGGACCTTCTGAGTCCAATGGGACAGTTTGTTTTCAGTTCCGGGCACTTACAGTGATGATTTAGCCTCAGTAGGCTGTCCTAGTGCAGTTTTGGTCTATTGGAGGCCCTGTCGGAGCAGAGATGACTTTTATCTGGTTGACCTAGGGCGCTGATGACGGAGGGGGTGGTCCAGCCACTTGTTTTTACCATATTACCCCCCTCCCGGACACATTGGTACCCTCACCTTGACAGCGCCATCACTCCAGGAGGCAGTTTGGGCAGTTTCACGTTTCCCGAGGCATTTCAGGATTGGTAGAAATGGCTATTGAGGAAATCGATTTGGGCTACTGAGGCAAAGTTATGGCATGGGATGATCAGTGATGATAGATCGGGACCTTCCACACCTCCTCCTGCAGTTTCAGCTTCATCGGGGCCCGCATCCATCACTTATGGCACTTTCTGTGGATTTTTGAGGTCTTTTGAGGACCACGACTTCACCTTGGAGGCACGATTTGGTATATTCATGATTATTTATTGGTTATTGTGCCATGGGGATTGACCAAGGAGGGATAAAATTACCCCTTGGACCCACCATGAGCCTCTTATGATATTTTGTCATCATGATTTGGTGGGACTCCCCTCTCCTAGGGCGACTTTGTCCACTTATGTTATATTTTATGTGTGATCCATGTATTATATTGTTGAGCTCATCTCAACCATTGATTAGACATTTGTATCTTTTAATCTTAGCCACTCATTCAAAAAGTGGTTAGGGTTTTGGTGCCTCTCCTTCCTATTTAAAGGAGAGAGCCTCTCATTGTAAAGGGTCTTTGGCTCTTGGATTATTGGTATAGAAAAATATTCTTGTGGAAATTCTTGTGGTCTCCTTTGCATCTGGTGTTCTTAGATGGTGATTGGAAAGTATATTGCAACCTAGCATTTGGAAATTGTGGTAAGATCTATCTTTTGTTTGGAAATCATTGTTTGTCTACAGGAGGGCGACTTCAACAAGGGCGATTTTGCAAGGCTTCTTCAAATCGACTTTCTTGGCATTCGCTTGTATCAGGGGGTTATCATTAGTATCATTGTGATCTATGCTATCTTTCTGTTACTTCTTTTGTGGCATTAGTCTTATCTCTTGATGCATCAAATCTGATATTGTTGACGTTTGTTGTGCAGGAGAGAGGGCGCATTGGCTTCTTGGACTAAATCGATTTGCATAGAGACTACCTCAAAGCTTCCAAATTGATCGGGATTGCATAGATCATCATCATCAAGGCACCTACAAGGTTATCCAGGTAAGATCCACAGGTTTGTTTCTCTTTCCTTTATCCAATCCATTGACATAATTCATAAATTGTAAAAACCCTAAATACTTCAAAACCCCCATTTTACATTTTGTCAGATCTACTTAGATCTAGTGGGTTGTTGGGCATGATATTGAAAACCCACCTCTATAGCATCCACGGCATCCCGGATCTATAGTTTGGTGTGGATTGGCTTCCATTTGACCCCTCTCCCAAGCCAACTTAGCTTCTCCCAAGGAAGGCGCACTTCACCATTTGAGCAAGTTGACCTAGATCTAGTTGATGGGTGTTTGAGATTTCACTTGATTTGACATCTACACATCGAATAACATACACCCAGGTTGTCTCTTTCTTGAATTTTACCCTGTGGGTCCCATTCCACATTTTAAGGGATTTAATCCCCATTTTGGACCACTTGGAATACTTAAACTCAGATCTACTAAGATCTAACCGGTGGATTGCCATGAAATTATAGATCCATACTCCTACCTGACCGATCTACTAGGATCTAAAGTTTGGATGCCATCCGACATGATTTGACCCACCTAAACCCCATTTGAAACCTCCTTGGGTAAAGTCGCACCACCTTGGAGAAGTGAGTTCACTCACTTCTAGGAACTGGGTGCTTGAGATTATTGCAGATCTGAAACCGGAATAATTCAAAACCTAGGTCTAGACTGTCACTTTGTCAAATCTTGCCTTGGGGACTGCATTCCTTGTTTTTAGGGATTGTGGTCCACTTGGGTTAAACCTAGATCTAGACACATTTAACCATCAAGACCTATATTGTCCACTTATCTCATGTTGTAGGAGTCCTAACCATAAGTCAACCCCACTTTGACTCCACTTCCCAAATCCCAAGGCACTGGTTTCTCTACAAGGTAATTCAACTTTCTTAGATTGTTGGATTGACTTGTGGTTTGACCTATGCATGGTAGACTATACCTTTGAAGACATCATGGACCATGGTCAAGCTTGTCTCATGTACTAGTTAGCCCCAATACAACCCTTAACTATCCTGCATTGGACACGGTTCCCAAGGCAGTGAATCTTTTGACATTGACCTAGTACACTAGCCCTAGATCTCACTTCAAACATTATAAGTCACTTTCACACCAACTATGAACCAAAGCTATATCTATTGAACCCTCACTTGGCTTGTGACTTCATCCTTAGGTCTAGGATAAACCATACACCTAACTTCACTTGGAAATACCCTGATTTGGTGTCTTGGTTTTGATCTCTCCTGTCGGGAGTAGATCGGGTCTCCCCCTTTGTTGTCTGGGCTAGATAACATAAAGCGAAGGTTGCCTCGACTGGCGTGACAACCATATATATTGGAGGTCGAGGTGATCGTGGTTGCACCTTTTGAGTTGCCCTTCCCTATTGCCATCCATGACTGGATCCATCCATAGGGGTAACTAGAGTTTAGGTGATAACATTTTGGCGCCGTTGCCGGGGAGGCAATAGCTTGCCCTAGTCCTTCCTGCATATACAACGACACATATCTTGGTAGAAGAGTTAAATCTACCTGGCGACTCCCAACCGTGACTCCGCTGAGGAGCGAGCTCATTTACATCCTTACAACACTAAGACAGATCTTATCATTATCTAGAACCCATGGGGTGCATCATTTTGTTTTCAGGTTCTTGAATTTAAAAATAAATATAAAAATATAAAAAATAAACAATAAAAAATAAAAATTATTATCCATGGCTGCTTCCGAGCGACCTAGAACTTTCGGTCATTTAAAAGTTTTTGACTTTTCAAAAATTGTTGGGTATCCTCATCATATTCCTCATCAAGCATGTGCAAGGTTGCCTATTTTCGATGGAAGTTATGAAATCTCTGCTAAAAGACACCTTGAACTTTTTAGGGAAATTATTAAAGAGTTATCCATAACCCATGAGGATGTGTGTATGAGACTATTGGCTTCATCTTTCAAGGAAAGAGCTGGTCTCTGGCTTTCGAATTTGAAACCCAATAGCATTTCTGGTTATGACATGTTCGAAAATATATTCCTAGAAGAATGGGGAAGTGAATTTGATGATATGTATCTTTCGAATCAAATCCAAGATCAAAACCTTCCCCTTTCCGATCCTATTAACAATCAAATATCAAGTAGTTTGTCAACATCCGGAGATGACCTTTCCTGCCCAATTTCTTCTGATGATAAGTCTTCTACTTTTGAGTCAATCGAAAGTCAAATCTTTAATCATTGTACAAACCATAAGTTTTCAAATTGCTTTTTAGGTAGCCCTAGTCCTAATCCTGAGGGAATTTCTGAGGATGGGCTTTTAGTTAACAAGTCTACTGAAATTCCTCCCTCAGAGAGACTCATTAGTCATTCTATATTTAGTGGTCATTCAATTCCTTATCACCTTACTGAAGAAGAAGAAAGTAGGGACATCGACCAAGGTCCTTTAGTGGCGACTTCACATGATCATTGTGCAAATAATCAGGGTGTTTTAAATGAACTTATTAATTTTCTCCCTGACAAATTAAATGAAAATGATCATTTATCTTCATATGAATGTAATGATGAATCAATAGAAGTTCAATCTCAAGATGAAGATGAAATAATGAATCACACTAGATGCTCTAATCTTTGTTCCACTTCTTATAATGAGTCTTCAAATTTTTCCATCCTTAGTCAAGGTAGGTTCATCGATTTCTTAGAATTAGAATCTTGTCCTCAGGTTGTAAATATTAAATTTGATCAAAAGCTTGAAATTATTCCTAGAATAAAGAATATTTTCTATTTTCAAATTCCAAGGTCACACTTGTCTATCCATTTGGGAGAAATTTCATATTTGCAATCCACCCTCCTTTCCCAATTCTTTCAATCATCTTTGGGTTGGGGCTCTAGTCATTTTTTTGCCTTGGAAATTTTTAATAGGAAGTATAAACATGATTACATGTTTGGAGAAAAAGCACTTCATGTCCCTTTTCAGTCACTTTGGAACCATAATGTATGTTGTCAAGTTATCAATCATTCTTGGTGGCTAGAAAAGGTGTTTAAAGATCAATTCCATATTTTCTCCATGTTTGAGCATCAAGTGGGTCTGACTTTGATTTTCCGTCTTTTAAGCTTTGATTTATCCCCACTTAAATTTTTGATCATCAGTCCCAAGGAGAATCAAATTCAATATGTAAGAGAAGTAAATGAACAAGTTAATCTGTGTGAAAATGAATCGAATCACATGTCTTATGTCCTTCCTCTATCCATCTCTGAGTTTAACTTGCATAAATTTTATGACCCTATCAGTTCTTTGATGGAGGATGTTTGCATCAGTCAATCTTCTCCTTGGCATAATTTCATATTGCATCATTCAAACCATTCTCCAATTTCTGAACAAATCAAGAAGACTGTGCCCTTAAATTTGTTGATCTTTAGCCCAATCTTGACTTGTTCTATTATCAAAAATCAAATAAGAATCATTAACCTATTTGATGAATGGTTGCACTGGATTTATGATTTTACCTAACATTTGTGATGACTGGTTAGATTAGGGTAGGTAGGAAACCAAATAAGCCTACTTGGGCAGTAGTTAGTCTTTTCAGCCATTGAGTCTGGCACCTTCTTAGTCTTTAAGCTCCTTTGTAAGCTCCTAGTTTAGTTGAGTACCTGCCACTTTTCTTTTCCTGCACAATAAATTTCAAATTTTGCAAATTATGTTAGTAGTTTAATTTACTTTCTGCACTTATATATTTCATGCATTTTTATTTCTGACATAGAGTAGATTTTATTTCAGTTGGTTTTATATTTTTCCCACACATGCGGCATGAGGTATGTTTGATGTTTGTGAATGCAGAAAATAGGTTGCAAGAATAAAAGCTGGAAATAAAATGGTAGAGTGCTGGATCGTGGATTCGAGTAGCAGAGTTCGAGGACCAGAGATTCTGAGGTTCTCAAGCGCTCATTTCAGCAGAGCACTTGTCCCAGCCGAAGCCAGATGTTATCACATATATAGTAGCCGGGCTACCATACATTATTTTTCTCATTCCAGTACACTATTCAGCCAGTTCCCTTGCATTGGAGATGCCGAGATGAGCATCTATATTGGATCACTATCAGATTGTGGACAGCAGTTGTACTCCCCATGCCATGACTGAGTTTCAGGACACTCAGAGAGATGCCCGATATAGCCATTATACCATTGGTACAGAGCAGTCAGTAGTGCCCAGAGTTACAGCAGCAGTTCCAGAGGACAGATGATGGTACAGGTTGATGTGCAGTCAGGTATATGACTCAGCAGGTATATTATTGTGTTATGGTTAGGTTGCTTTTATACTTATTCTTATAGCATGTCTTAGCACTTAGTGTCATGATCTGGCGATCATATAGATACATGGACCTGGTTGACCTATTATTTATATCATATTGTCCCTACTCAGACTTAGAAGTTCACTATCCATACTCATTGGTACATACCCTCCTTAGGGAGAATAGAGGTGATCATTACACCATACTATGGCTTGCTAGTGGTGGCTCCATCATTTCATTGTCTTCATCCATCCGTGGCCTACCTTTTAGATTATTACCCTGATTTGCTACTTGACTAGTGACATGGAGGACCTTTCCCCACTATAGCCTCTGTATTGGATGAGCTTCCCTGTTTATTGTGTCTCGGCTCTGAGTTGGTGACAAAACTTACCTATGGTGAGTTGGAGTTCCTTGAGAATTCCCCCTAGTCACTAAAGTTGTGTTGGCTAAACCTGAAACTTTTAGTGCTGCCATCAATACAAAATCTGGAAAAATCAAATGCTATATCTTGTATATGAAAGAAATGCCAAATGAAAATGGCCATGAAAAATAAAATGTTATATCTTTTGGAAAAATAAATACCTAGGTAAACAAGTTGTCCATGACACACCTAGAAGTGCTCAGGTAAACAAGTGCCTTAAAAACACACCTGCAGCAGAAAGCCTAAAAATAAATGTAAATCTATGCAATGTGTTTGTAAACACACATAGATCAAGGCTATGGAAACCTCAGGCCCAAAAAGCAATGGAACTTAAATGTTATATCTAAACAATTGCTGGCCTTGTTTGTATTATGGATTGTGCGCATCTGTGAAGGTGAATAAACCCTCTTTAAACAACTCATCCATTTGTGAGACACCGCCATTCCCTGTGTTATTGCTCATTCAGTATATACTATGGTGTACATTCCCTTTCCCTTGCCGAAGTGTCACAAAGTCAAGTCAGTCAAGTCATCCCCTAGCCTAGCCAGTTATTTTAGCCTTCACCCTTCACTAGCAAATTGATCACAACTATGAAGTGAGTATGGTCCTGAAAGTCTAGTCTGAGTAATAATAATAATTAACGACACTATATATTTGGATTTAGATCGCCAGTCATGATTACTCTGTGTTTTAGTAGCTATTTGAATAAATTATAAAGCATGTATTAACCTTGACGCCTTGCAGCAGCTATGGATGATAGTCTGAGTTGTATTTGGTCTTGGTTAGACCTAGTTTGACCATGGAGGACCATGAGACATGAGATGTTGGACCTTATGATGATATGGATAGATGATATATGGTCTATGTACACATACAGGATGATTCTATGCAGCAGCTACAGGGTTATGATGATGATTCTTGGGATACAGCAGTGTTTGGTCATTTACAGATCATTATTATTGGCTTTGTTCCGGTACATTGGATATTTATTTTGATCATGCAGAGACTCATATGGTGTATGAGTACACATCTTGGATGGATTTGGACCTTCTGAGTCCAATGGGACAGTTTGTTTTCAGTTCCGGGCACTTACAGTGATGATTTAGCCTCAGTAGGCTGTCCTAGTGCAGTTTTGGTCTATTGGAGGCCCTGTCGGAGCAGAGATGACTTTTATCTGGTTGACCTAGGGCGCTGATGACGGAGGGGGTGGTCCAGCCACTTGGTTTTACCATATTACCCCCCTCCCGGACACATTGGTACCCTCACCTTGACAGCGCCATCACTCCAGGAGGCAGTTTGGGCAGTTTCACGTTTCCCGAGGCATTTCAGGATTGGTAGAAATGGCTATTGAGGAAATCGATTTGGGCTACTGAGGCAAAGTTATGGCATGGGATGATCAGTGATGATAGATCGGGACCTTCCACACCTCCTCCTGCAGTTTCAGCTTCATCGGGGCCCGCATCCATCACTTATGGCACTTTCTGTGGATTTTTGAGGTCTTTTGAGGACCACGACTTCACCTTGGAGGCACGATTTGGTATATTCATGATTATTTATTGGTTATTGTGCCATGGGGATTGACCAAGGAGGGATAAAATTACCCCTTGGACCCACCATGAGCCTCTTATGATATTTTGTCATCATGATTTGGTGGGACTCCCCTCTCCTAGGGCGACTTTGTCCACTTATGTTATATTTTATGTGTGATCCATGTATTATATTGTTGAGCTCATCTCAACCATTGATTATACATTTGTATCTTTTAATCTTAGCCACTCATTCAAAAAGTGGTTAGGGTTTTGGTGCCTCTCCTTCCTATTTAAAGGAGAGAGCCTCTCATTGTAAAGGGTCTTTGGCTCTTGGATTATTGGTATAGAAAAATATTCTTGTGGAAATTCTTGTGGTCTCCTTTGCATCTGGTGTTCTTAGATGGTGATTGGAAAGTCTATTGCAACCTAGCATTTGGAAATTGTGGTAAGATCTATCTTTTGTTTGGAAATCATTGTTTGTCTACAGGAGGGCGACTTCAACAAGGGCGATTTTGCAAGGCTTCTTCAAATCGACTTTCTTGGCATTCGCTTGTATCAGGGGGTTATCATTAGTATCATTGTGATCTATGCTATCTTTCTGTTACTTCTTTTGTGGCATTAGTCTTATCTCTTGATGCATCAAATCTGATATTGTTGACGTTTGTTGTGCAGGAGAGAGGGTGCATTGGCTTCTTGGACTAAATCGATTTGCATAGAGACTACCTCAAAGCTTCCAAATTGATCGGGATTGCATAGATCATCATCATCAAGGCACCTACAAGGTTATCCAGGTAAGATCCACAGGTTTGTTTCTCTTTCCTTTATCCAATCCATTGACATAATTCATAAATTGTAAAAACCCTAAATACTTCAAAACCCCCATTTTACATTTCGTCAGATCTACTTAGATCTAGTGGGTTGTTGGGCATGATATTGAAAACCCACCTCTATAGCATCCACGGCATCCTGGATCTATAGTTTGGTGTGGATTGGCTTCCATTTGACCCCTCTCCCAAGCCAACTTAGCTTCTCCCAAGGAAGGCGCACTTCACCATTTGAGCAAGTTGACCTAGATCTAGTTGATGGGTGTTTGAGATTTCACTTGATTTGACATCTACACATCGAATAACATACACCCAGGTTGTCTCTTTCTTGAATTTTACCTTGTGGGTCCCATTCCACATTTTAAGGGATTTAATCCCCATTTTGGACCACTTGGAATACTTAAACTCAGATCTACTAAGATCTAACCGGTGGATTGCCATGAAATTATAGATCCATACTCCTACCTGACCGATCTACTAGGATCTAAAGTTTGGATGCCATCCGACATGATTTGACCCACCTAAACCCCATTTGAAACCTCCTTGGGTAAAGTCGCACCACCTTGGAGAAGTGAGTTCACTCACTTCTAGGAACTGGGTACTTGAGATTATTGCAGATCTGAAACCGGAATAATTCAAAACCTAGGTCTAGACTGTCACTTTGTCAAATCTTGCCTTGGGGACTGCATTCCTTGTTTTTAGGGATTGTGGTCCACTTGGGTTAAACCTAGATCTAGACACATTTAACCATCAAGACCTATATTGTCCACTTATCTCATGTTGTAGGAGTCCTAACCATAAGTCAACCCCACTTTGACTCCACTTCCCAAATCCCAAGGCACTGGTTTCTCTACAAGGTAATTCAACTTTCTTAGATTGTTGGATTGACTTGTGGTTTGACCTATGCATGGTAGACTATACCTTTGAAGACATCATGGACCATGGTCAAGCTTGTCTCATGTACTAGTTAGCCCCAATACAACCCTTAACTATCCTGCATTGGACACGGTTCCCAAGGCAGTGAATCTTTTGACATTGACCTAGTACACTAGCCCTAGATCTCACTTCAAACATTATAAGTCACTTTCACACCAACTATGAACCAAAGCTATATCTATTGAACCCTCACTTGGCTTGTGACTTCATCCTTAGGTCTAGGATAAACCATACACCTAACTTCACTTGGAAATACCCTGATTTGGTGTCTTGGTTTTGATCTCTCCTGTCGGGAGTAGATCGGGTCTCCCCCTTTGTTGTCTGGGCTAGATAACATAAAGCGAAGGTTGCCTCGACTGGCGTGACAACCATATATATTGGAGGTCGAGGTGATCGTGGTTGCACCTTTTGAGTTGCCCTTCCCTATTGCCATCCATGACTGGATCCATCCATAGGGGTAAGTACAGTTTAGGTGATAACAGGACGGTACCTTGGTTCTTGAGAGGAATAATTTCCTAGTTTGTCACACTAAGATGCCTATAGATTCAAATATGCTTTCATTGACTAGATTTGCATCTTGGAAGTGTGGGGGATGGAGTCGATCCTAGCGACTGGTATGTAAATTTCAAGCATTATTTTAGGTGTGGAAGAACAAAAGTATGTTAGAAGCAACACAAATTAAATGGAAGAGAGCTACAAGGGTGCCTTAATCATAGCTTATTCCTCTGAAAGAAGATGTGGTGGCATAAATAGATTCAACAACAAAGCATTTATGAAGCTTTCCATTAAACATATTCATGATACACATAAAATCATGTGGGCAAGGTAAATATATATCCATAGATTCAAGCAACAAAATAAAGAAATTCAACCATAGAGAGAACACCAACAACACATATGAGACATTATTTCCTCATAAACCAGTGTCAAATCACCTCAATCCTGGTTCCAATTCAATAACAACCTTTTTATTTCTTCAATACAATAGTAAATACATCAAGGGGGACCCATTGATCTCATACATGAGATTATTGCCTTTCTCCAAAAAAGGAATCTCTCTAATCTCATTACAATGAAGAAAGAGGGGAAGAAGAATAGAGAAACTAATGTTGCATATCCCTATATGACTCTTTCTCAAAACATTTGGCAACATGTCAGATGTAACTTTATGAACCTTGCATTTTCCTTCTTCATTTTCTCCTCTTCTAGCCCTTTCCTTTCAATTCTACGCTTACATGCCTTATTCTGGCACATGTGAAAAGGTGTTTGATGCAATGATGGGGCATTGGTGAGATGTCATAACTAAAATTAGGCATGATTAAGTCTGGGAAATGCCCCAATTTTTATGAAAAATTTTAATCCTGCCCCCATCACCCCCTTTATTGACAAATTTTTATATATTGCCTCTTTTTCCATAAGCCATTGGCCCCATTTATTTCTTAAGCCTCTTAAAAGTGTTTGCCCTTGGTGGTTGAGGTCCTAGGGTGCGACGACCCCCCTGTTCCTTTAATTTCCCACCTTTGCTCCATGTTTTCTACAAACTCCTACAATGTCTTCATGGAGGCCAATCCATGTTGGTTTATATCCTTCCCTCCCTTTATAATTTTGAATGTTTTGTCTAATTCAAAGTATGGTGTATAATTCACCTCTCCCGGATTTTAAAACAAAGTCCCTAACAAAGTTGTAGTGTCAATGGATGGCTTTAATTGTTTTAGAATTTCATTAGCTATGGAAATAGTTGACTTGTCCCGAACATGAGTCAACTTGGGCATAGACTCGTGCAATGATCTAACGTATACCTCAATAGGGAACAAAGTGAGATAGTCATCCCAAGGGCATGGAATACCATTATTTACCATGACATCGATCATTCTAAAGAATGGAAAAAGTAGTATTGTTTACTCTGCTACTTTATTTATGATAATCTTTAGCTTGTTGAATTTGTTGATGTTGTTTTCTATGTCCATGTAGATAGACGTTCTATCTCTAATCCCCAACAATTTCAACTATTCAGAAGATAGGGAGTTTATCACTCGTCTTGTTGTTTTGGCAGTCGTGTACCTCGTTTGAGTATCTTCCTTGTGATTTGTCTAGTACTTCTCTACTTCTTTATAAATAATATTCAATTCTAAATAAAATTGGAGGTGGTCTCTTATTGAAGGAAAATTGTTGGCTACCTTATCCCAAACAACCCTTTTGGCCTTTGTTATCATTTTTACCATCCTGGAATTTGTAAGTGCCACCTCATGCCTAGATTTCCATGTATTTATTTCCTTTAAGCACATCAATCTCTTTTCTTTTTTCATGCGCCCTTTTCTCTAAAGCCCTGAATTTTACTCCTTGATTCTTGAGATCATCTTTTATTTTATCAGCTAGCTCTTCATTGGTTACTATATTCATAGCATTGTTAGTTTCCTTGGTCCTATAGCGTGTTAGATCTTTATTCAACTGCTCAATCCTATGTTCCAAAACTGATACGGACTCTATGGAAGTCACTTTTTGGTTGCTAGAGGATGCTAAGTTCGGCTCCTTTTTGTTTCAGTGATTTGATGCCTCAAAGAACCAATTTTAGTATTTGCTTCCTACAATTGGAAGCTGAGGTCTCTCGTAGGCTCATTTTATACCTTCATTTTCTACCTCTATCTCCATTATTCTTTCATCACTCACATCATTCCAGGGAGACACGGAAGCATTTTCTTTCCTCAAAAAATTAAGCTCATCAATGAACTTTTGTTGACCCTCTACCATTTATTGGGTAAAGGGAAGAATTTGAGCCATCATGGAATTTTCAAAGGCTCTTATCATGTCATATTTTTCTTTAAGCAAGGAAATATCCTTTGCTAAGTCCTTTTTCCCTTTACCCATGGTCATTATTGTATTTTTCAACTTGCTATTCTCATTTTCGAGGGTTTTCACTTGAGCATTCAAAAGTTGATTCTTCACATTAACAACTTCAAACTTCTTCCTCATCTCCTCACTAGAGGATGCAACTTGGAGGTATTTATTGTTAGTTTTATACAATTATAGCAGTATAATTTAATTGCAGATAAACAATATGATCACTAAAAGAATAACCAAGCACATAAAAAATGAACACAAGAATTTTATCCTATTAAACCCAACGGGGAGAAATCCTAGCAACCTTCATATAGAGATAATCAGTCCCGAGAACATAGTACATATACAAGAGAGAGAGAGAGAGAGAGAGAGAGAGAGATAATTTCTCCAAGTGAAAACCCCAAAAATCACTTCTCTAGCTGCAGATGCGAATTTCTCTCTCCTGTAATGAAAAATTGCTTGAGTTAAGTGAGTAAATGAGGCACACGACCTCTCTATTTATACATATCAAAACTAACCTTTTTCCCTTACTGGGACGACTTGTTTAACTAACAGGGCCGACTTGTCTTGGGGAGATAAAATTAATATTTAATAAATATTTTCTTTGTGTATTTCACCCCAAGGTTTGCATTGATTCTTTCAAGGGTTTACATGATCAAATACATCAATATCTTCTCTCGTAGGAGGTACAACAATAATATAATAAAATAAATAAGAATAGCTTCCGAAGTTGCATTATTTCCAACACTCCCTCTCAACAAGGAAGGCAATCTTCAAACACAATCATCATCATCATCATGATCATTTCGATATCATCTGTACATCACATCTGTCTCAATCATCTATATACATATTGAATTTTGTCAACACAGTCTCATTCCATCGAGAAGTGTCATCATGCATCTTCTCCACACAGTCCATCGGTGAATCCATACATCAGCTCAACAACTCTACACATTTCATCAAAGAGTCCAACATGCATCATCTCAACCTAGTCCATCAGGATCAAGACAATGTTCCTAAGCTCAACCTAGTCAATCGAGGAACATGCACAAGGACAACATGCCTCAGCTCAACCCATCCCTTCGAGGAACATGCACCAACTCAACTAGTCCTTCGGTGAGTCCAAGAGTACCAATGTGTGCCATTTTGCACTAGTGTGCACCAGCCTCTCCATCCTCTCTCAAGATGTCTTATAGATCTCCTCACTCTTTTTAGAGTGATATGGAGAATGCACTAAATCTCTCCATCATGTCATATGATGTCTGATATATCTCCCCACTCTAGAGAGTGTGCATTGGCCTCTCCATCCCATCAGGTTATCTGAGAGACCTCCTCACTCTATCCCAGAGTGATCCGAAGAATGCAGTGGACTCTCCATCCAATCAGGATGTCCGAGAGATCTCCTCACTCTATCCCAAAGTGATATGGAGAATGCAGTGGCCTCTCCATCTAATCAAGATGTCCAAGAGATCTCCTCACTCTATCCCAAAGTGATCCGGAGAATGCTTGGTCTCTGTACCATATTTCCCTCTCAAGGAGGGACACGTTCTCTTCCACACCAAGTATTCCAAGAAAGTATACAAACTTTATCCTGGGAAGAGTATTGGTAAGAACATCTGTAGTCTGTTCATCTGTCAGAACATACTGTACCTCAACTGCACCTTTCTGCACCATATCACGAATGTAGTGATACTGAATCTCTATATGCTTCGACTTGTCATGGAACATGGGATTCACTGACATATGCACATAGCTATGGTTATCACAGTTGTCTCTGGAATTTGGCCAAACAATCCTACAAGGAGTTTCCGAAGCCACACAGCTTCTCGAGCTGTAGTGTAGCAGCCATGTACTCAGCCTCTACACTACTAAGTACTACCGAGGTCTGCTTCCTGGCTGCACTAAGAAATCACTACAGAACCCAAGCTGAAGAAACACCCGGAGGTGCTCTTCCTATCTACAGCACATCCATCCCATTCTAAATATGAAAATCCCTGTAATCTCAAGTCACATTCCAAAGCATATCTTAGGCCATATCCCACGGTGCCACGCAAGTATCTTAGCACATGTTTTGCAACAACCCAATGAACCTGTCTCGGGTCGCACATAAACTGGCTAAGGGAATTCACTGCAAAACATATATCTGGTCTGGTATTTTTCAGATACATCAAAGATCCAATCCATTGGCGATACGTAATGGGATCAATCAAATCTGAATCGGAAGTGGATTCCCTCAGCTTCTTTAGATTTGCATCCATCAGTGTGGACATGGACTTGCAGTCCAACATTCTAAATCTCTTAAGTATGTCAATGGTGTATTTTCCTTGACTCGGGAAAATATTATTGTGCCTCTTCCATACTTCTAATCCCAAGAAGTAATGCATCAATCCAAGATCCTTCATTTCACACTCAGAGGAAAGCTTCTTTTTACACCATATAATAAGTTTCTCATTCCCAGTGAGAAACAAATCATCAACATAGAGTACCAAAATCAGTGGCTCCTCATCCACAACCTTGTAGTAAAGGTTGGGGTTTGCATCACTCTAGGTGAATCCTAATATCACCATGTATCCATCTATCCGTCCATACCAAGCAGGTGGTGCTTGCTCGAGTCCATATAGGTCCTTTTTCTACTTGCATACGTGGGACTCCTTTCCATGGAAAACAAACCCTTCTGGTTGTTCAATATATACTTCTTCCTCGATAACACCATTGGGGAAGGCGATTTTTACATCCATATGATGCAACTTCCATCCCATAGCTGAAGCAATAGAAATAATCGTCCCGATGGAAGTATATCGAGCCACGGGAGAAAATGTCTCATCATAATCAATTCCCTCTTTATGAGAGAATCCTCTAGCAACAAATGTAGCCTTGTGTTTCTCAACACTGCCATCTGCTCCATGCTTGATTTTGTAAATCCACTTAGAAGTCACTACTGAATTCCCCTCAGGTCTCGGTACAACCTCCCACATATCATTCTTCATCATGGATTTGTATTATTCCATCATGGCATCCTTCCATACTTGATGTTTGGATGCCTCTTGATAAGTGGAAGGTTCCAAGTCAATGACGTGACTCATCAATGCTATATAACTCGAGAACCTCTAAGGTCTTTTGATTTCTCAAAAAGTACCATGGGGAGCTTCATTCCCCTCTACATCCTGTAATTTATGTTGTGCCCATATAGGCCTCTTCTGGCCTACTGCAATATCTGTGGGAGCATCAACTAGCTCAAATGGATCAATGGGATCAATCGACTCATTCTCCTCATCTAAAACCCTCTGAACTGTTGGAAGGGGAGATGATCTCATCTCCTTAGGATCTATCATCTCCTCATCATCTATCTCCATATCAAATCCTCTAGCTCTTATGATATCCATATATTCTTCAAAGGTCACATCCCGAATGACCTTGTCTTCCTCGATCCCGGGATGTAAATTCTGTAAGCCTTTTAAGACTCATTGTATCCCACAAAAGTTCCCTTCTTGCCTGAAGGGTCCAACTTCATCCTCTTCTCTTTAGGCACATGTATGTAAACTGGAAATCCAAAGATACAAATATGGCCCACTTATGGTTTCACTCTTGTGAAAGCTTCTTCCAGAGTCATGTTCTTCAATTTTTATGAGGGAATCTGTTTTGTACATAGACAGTCGTTCTAGATGCTTATTCCCACAAGAACATAGGTAGAATCTGGTCATGTATCATGGATTTGGTTGCCTCAACAATTGTTTCGTTCTCTTTTTGCAACCCCATTTTGTTGAGGATTGTAGGGAACTGTGAGCTCCCTCTTAATTCCTGCTTCCTTGCAGAAATCATTGAAGTCTGTAGAGGTATATTCTCCACCATTATCTGATCTCAAGATCTTGATCCTCTTTCCCCTCAGATTCTCGACTTGTGCATTGAATTCTTTGAATTTACTTAGCACCTCTTCGGATTCCTTGGTCTTGAGAAAGTATATCCAAGTCTTTTGAGAATAGTCATCAATAAATTTTACATAGTAATAATAGCCACCCAATGAAGCAACAGTCATGGGTCTGCACAAGTCAGAATGCACTAGATCCAAAATTCCTTTAGATATGCTTTCACTATTTGGGAAGGAACCCTTGGCATTCTTTCCAAGTGCACATCCTCTACATGTTCCATCACTATTTATATGAATTACTAGTAGATCAGTCACTATATTTCTTAATGTTGGAAGAGCTTTATATTTTAGATGAGCTAGTCTTATGTGCCATAGCTCACCCATGCTGGTAGAGTTATGTACTAGTGCTTGAGCTAGTGTTGTTCTCAACCTGTATAATCTCTCCTCTCGTACACCAATTACTTTTTTTGTATTCATGCTTGATTTCTTGTGCCTAGCAAGGACTTTCCCATCAAAAAATACAACTTTATAACCCTTGTCCTCCAAGGCTGATATGGAGACAAGGTTTCTTTTCATACTACGTACATATAATACATCACTTAGATGTAGAGTATCACTAGATTCCAACTAGATTGAGGTAGACTCAGATCCATTCATAGTATAATTTGCATCATCCCCAAGCACAACCCGTAGATGGGATTGTCTCTCAACTAATTCTGAAATATTTTCTTTATACCGAGTCATATGCCTAGATGCACCACTATCTATTAGCCATGTATCACTAGTGATGGGAACCGTACCTAATAAAGCTGATATGAAGAAGAATTCTAAATGTTCATCATTCCTTGCGTTATTGTGATGGGTGTCTTCATCCATATCAGCGGTTGATACTCCATACTTCCTTCCAATCAGCTTGATTGCAGATCTGGACCAGAAACCCTAGCAAGAGCTAGGTCAAAAATGAATTTTGGATTCTTGCAAAACAAAATGCATAGATATATGCACCCTATCAAGGAAAGTTGAGAGAAGGTAAGATCAATCCAAATATATGGATCGGACAACACAAAACTTGAAACCCTAATTTCTACAGTAACTGTCGCAGCTGCAAAATTAGGTCAATAATGAAATTTATCAGAATTGGAATTTTCCTTCACCAAAAGATGCGCCTTCCCTAGGGCGATATTTCCAATGCTCTTTTCAAGCCAAACTGAAGAGGGGAGGTCTTGAAAAGTGAAACCCTAGTTTCCAACAATGGCTTCTTCTAGTCTTGCTCTGATACCATGTTAGTTTTATACAATTATAGTAGTATAATTTAACTACAGATAAACAATAAGATCACTAAAAGAATAACCAAGCACAGAAACAATGAACACAAGAATTTTGTCCTAGAAAACCCAGCAACCTTCGTATAGAGATAATGAGTCGCGAGAACATAGTATAGTTACAAGAGAGAGAGAGAGAGAAAATTTCTCCAAGTGAAAACCCCAAAAATCACTTCTCTAGCCGCAGATGCGAACTTCTCTCCTTTAATGCGAACTTGCTTGAGTTGAGTGAGTGAGTAAATGAGGCAAACGAACTCTCTATTTATACACATGAAAAATGACCTTTTTCCCTTATTGGGTCAACCTGTCTTGGGGGAAGACAAAATTAATATTTAATAAATATTTTCTTTGTGTATTTTCACCCCAAAGTATCTTGATTATTTCAAGGGTTTACATGACCAAATACATCAATATCTTCTCCTGTAGGAGGTACAACAATAGTATAATAAAATAAATAAGCATAGCTTCTGAAGTTGCATTGTTTCCAACATTTATTATACACTATGCTACTTGACCCCTATGCCATGGATATATCGTCCTTGGAGGAACATCATCAGTGTTCAAGGTGACGTGCAACATCCTCCAATATTGGGGTTGCATTTCCTTGTATTTTTTTCGAGTTAGAGGCTTTAATGTAGTGATCACAAATTGTTTAATTACCAGATCATATTTAGGTAACATTCTAGCCTTTGCTAGTGATTCCAGGTTTTCCATGCTCTGTACTTATTTTTGTGCCCTTGCTCTTCTTTTCTTCTCTTCACTCAATATCTCCAAGGGGTCACTAGTGCTCACTAGATGTATGATTCTCTCCCAAGGAGTCTGTTTCCCCGTCTCTTGTGCTAAGCTAGTTATATACACTTTTGAGGTACCTTTTGAAGCTACAATAGACAAAATATTAGTAAAACCAAAAAGTGAGGAAGGAGATGAGACATGAGGGACTTCACCCCCTTCTTGTTGAGACTCTTCGTATCACTCTGCCTCTTGTTGAGTATATTCTAATGTTGGCAGGCCTTCTTGAGCAATTTGTTCAATCCACTCAAGTTCTTGGGGTCCCAATTTGACCCTTTTTCTCTCTAGTTCCTTTTGAGTGGAATCTATGTCCTTTCGTTTTTCACGATTCTTCTAAATCATCCATGATATTTACCAAAGTTTGGCCAAAATTTTCATCCCCATATTGCAGTGTTTCCTCCAAGCTAGGAGATCAACCCTTCTTCCTACACTGGTGATTGGATATCTATGAATATTATTAATGCCAAAGGTGGTTGATTTTACTCTCTTTCTTCTATGATGATCATTTGATTCTACACCTCTTCAATTGTAGGGAGAGTCTATGCTTCCAATATTTCTCATGTTTTGGCCAGCTATTGTTCAACAACTTTCTCCCACTTTAATCCAAGAAAAAACTCCATCATGGGTTGGTCCTCCACATTAGGTGTTGCATATATGGCGGGTTCAATAATAGGTCCCCCTTGTTGTGCCATATGTGCTTATGGTTGGAATGTTTCCTGAAGCCCCTTTTCCACATCCCTAGGCACATTTACATTAGCGCACAGACCTAACTTCATAGGTCTCTTCTCAAGTTGGATGGGCTAAGTAATGTCTTGATGGTTTTTTCCTAACCCTTGCTCTTGTGAGAAGCCCATCGACTTCATGATGGGAAGAACCTTCACTCAGGGTACTACTTCCTTGGGAGGTGGGGAAATAGTTATCTTTGGTGGCCTCTCCCTACTCCCTTGCCCATCATCCTTTGATTCTGAAAATGGGTGACTTTCCCTATTCCTTCTTCTGGAACCTACCTCATCATTCCCAAGTTCACTTCCTCCTCCTCATGGAAACCATCATAAATTCTGCTAAATTTTGCATCTTCTAGGATTCCAAGATAGGGGACATCTTTCTTTCCAAGATATTTTCTCATTTCCCACCATGCTCCCATTTTTTGACAATATTACAGTTAGAGCTTGGTCGTTCGATATTGTTGGTTGCATCGACTAGACATTTAGTCGGTTTGATAAATTGGTTAATTTCTTGGACTGCTTCTTTAAGACATTCTTCTACAGGAGAGAATGAAAAATCCTTAATAAAATTTTCTTTGAGGGATTTCCAGTTAAAGGTTTCTCCCCTAGATTCTTCCATTGCATACCACTTATTGGGAAAGTCATCAAATGTGCTGGGGAACATATGAGGCCATGCTCGCTTGTCTCGGTAGCCAAGAATTTTCCATTATTTTTCACGTGTTAATATGCTCAACTGGGTCTTTTCCTTAGACGAATTTCTGAATTTATGCTTGTGTAGTTAATTTCTTTCCTTCAAACCATTCAATAAAGTAAGTTGAAGCAGTCGTCCAATTCTATAGACACAACTAATAGGTATCCCACCATTTATCCTCCTGATTGGTAAAGGTTTTGACTAAGCTTTGAATTTTTCCTTGTCCACCAACATTCTTAGAGACTTCCTCAACATGAGTCGATGGCAAATCTCATTCTTTGTATCTCAGAAGTGGAAGGTTAGTCAACTCATATTTTGTCAGGACTAAGGAAGGGTATTCCCTTACTTTTTTATCAAATATTTTTGGGATTGTTGTTATTACAAATCATTCCCATATTGGTCGTCGGGGAATGACTTCGATTGTCCAATAATATCTTGCATGTGC
This sequence comes from Larix kaempferi, assembly GCA_027924585.1. Lineage (NCBI taxonomy): Eukaryota > Viridiplantae > Streptophyta > Pinopsida > Pinales > Pinaceae > Larix > Larix kaempferi. The sequence continues at coordinate 11,362,390 of BSBM01000344.1, forward strand.
TTAATAATTTTCAACTTGCTAGTCGTAAAGTTCTGAGTCAAAGTTTTGTCTGACCAACATCGGTGAGCCTATATGGATCTCTCCATATTCATTTGGTTTGAATGAGTCTTTATTATCTTTCATGAATTGGTACCAGAGACTTATGTCTGCATCATTTTCATCAGGATCTACCCAAGGTCTTTCTTGTGATGGATGAATATGTACAATGACCTTTTTCCCTTCAAACCTTTTAATTTTATTCTATCTTTTTTCTAGTGAAATAGAAGCTTTAATTTTTATACCCCAAGGTCAACCGACTAGTGAAAGGAAGGAATTGGATCCTTCTTTTGGGTCGATGACTTCAAAGTCTACTTGAGTGTTAATACCCATAATTACAGTATTAACATTTTTCCATGCTGTAATGGGTTTGATCAAGCCCTGGTCGTCCAGTTTAAGGTAGATGCCTAACTCAGATAGTTGTGGTCTTCCTAAACTTTCCTAGGTAGATCAAGTCATTATGTTAGCCTGGGAACCGAATTTGAGGACGACTTGCGAGATGCAATACCCTTCAACTTTTAGGTTGACCAAAGGGTCGATGTCAACTTTATCTTTCTAATTTAAGATGCAAATTTTTTTAGCGACTTTCTCATGTGCTGGGCTATTTTTTATCATGTTCATTAAGTCAATTAGTCTTGCAAAAACTTCTTCTTTTGTAAGAAGCTGTAATAATTCATTCAGTGTTTTTTTCGAGACTCTGTCGTGTCTTGTTGAGATGCAAACTCTTCAAATATTTTTGTAGAATTATGAAAAAATTCTCTTTGTTTGTGTGGATTAGGATAGTTATCTTCCTTATTTTGAATTTTTGTGACGTGGGTATTGTCACTTACAATATCCATGCATTGTTTCATGATGATTTGCAATTTTTTAGAATTCAATGCTTCATGCTTAGGAACACCATACAAGAGATTAAAATTATTTTTATTATTAATATTTTTGAGCATGATGGGGCATTCTTCTAGATTATTCTCTCCCACCCCACATTTTGTAAAAAAATTGAGGTCCATCCCGTCTTTCCAGGGACAGTCGCAACACAAGTGTTCTTCACTAAAACATCTAAAGCAAATAGGTTTTTCTTAGAAAGAGAAATTGCCTTGATTATTGTTATATCTTTCATGATCATTGTAGCCATCGCGTTGGTTATATCAATTGTTGTGTTGGTAATTTTTTCTAAAGTCTCGACCTCTTTGGTTACTCTGATCAACGATTTTAGCTTGATAGACTGTTTGGTAATTCACCTTGGTCTTCAGATTCTTCACGCACTCTGTAGTGGTATGTTGTGTAGTTCGATAGATGTCACACCATTTGGGTTTAACACTATCTCCATTATAAGGGAACTCGGTTGTTGAATGAGGATCAAATACTTCACATACGTCGTAGTAGCAGCTTGTTTGAGAAATCAAAAGTTTTCTAGTTGTATTTATTCATAAAAGAGTCTTGGTTCTTCTTGTACTAATCTTATTTCCTCTAGGAATGGTATCCTTTCTTCATGGAATGTTTTTCTATCATCTTGAAATTTTCTCATATCGTTGTATCGATAGTTGTCTTTAGTGTGGCCTTCCAATGAGCAAGTCATGCACCACAAGTCGTTGTTCCTCAAATCAAGTTGTTGAAGCGAGCGTTGCATTATTTCTAGATTTTCTTCAAGTCTTTTGTTGGCAGGACAACTGAAAAGTATGTATTCAAATTGACTTTTAAAGCTTTATTTAAAAAATCGTCATACGTTGTAAATTCATGTAAGAGCAATGGTGTTTTAAATATTGATTGCAGACATACAACAAAAAATTGAATCATGACGGTTTGATCCATCTTGGATGTCATTTTGCTAAGTAGGTCTTTAAATATTTTGTCATATTCACGCACTGTTTCACCCAATCTTTGAGTAATTTATTTTAATTTTTTGCTATCCAAGTGCTTGTTGTGTCTTAAAACATTCTAGAAAATTCTCTCTGATTTCTTGCTTTGTTTTTGCTCCATCCTCAGTACAGTTCATATACCACGTGAGTGCTCTTTTCTGTAGACCACTTGCAAACTGTGCAATCTACTAATTCTCATCATCAATAGGTTAGCTTTCCAAATGGTTTCATGGACAAACCAATTTTTCTTGGGGTCGTCATCTACCTCATAAATAGGAGTGTCAATTGGGTGGTGATATGCCATCCTAATAGAATTTCTATTTCTATTTTTTGTTTTATTACTTACTAGATATGAATGAGAAACTATGGCTAGACTTACTTCTTTATGATGAATTTATGCACTTACTTCTTTTCAATGAGTGTTATACCAGGACAATTGGACTTCTTCTACAGACTCTTCATCGATAGGTCATATCTCCAATAGGATACGTAATTCAATTAGTAATGTTCCTGGAAGGGGGTACCTCCATGTGTTCTGAATAGAATACATTAAAACTATGTCTTCCAAACTCTAGTGTAAAATTGATCCAATTACCCTAAAGCAGTCTTTTGATCATCAGTCGTTCCAAAATTTGTCCACAGTCGTCTATTTGACTCCAAATTGTGTTTTGGCCATGATTTAGAAGGATCGGTATCATATCAATGGGATTCATTGGTTTAGAAATAACAATATGTAATTTCAGAGTTTTCTCCATTAGAAAATGTCCTCTAATCGGTACCTCACCCTCTCTCTCATCCAGTTGACTTTCCCTCAACTTGGGTGGGACTTTTGGTTGCTCGATATTTTCGACTGCCTTCTCCATATTCCTCTTATTATGAAGGGGACTTAAATGGTCCCTCAACTCCTCCTGTATTTTATGTCGTTTATCCCTCTCAAAATTTTGAATATCAACAGTCTGCTTATGACTGGCCATCAATTTTCATTGAGTCAATATTGGGTCCTTACTACGCTTCATATGATTCTTATTGTGTTAATTAGAATCATATATTGATTCATTGGAATGTGGTTGGTGACCCCCCCATTTCCGTCTTGATTCTTACTGAATGACGGAAGTGGGTTCAATAATGAGGTGCATTTTTTTAGGAAATACTCCCACTCGCACTCACTACGGACAAAGCGCTCCCAGTCGTTTTTCTTCTACTCCCAACTTGCGTTGGAACCAGTGCCCAACATAGGTCGAGGCTTGACTATGTGACCGACTCCTTTTTCGATTACAAACTTGTTGGGCATGACCCAAGTTAAGTCATTTTTGGACAAGTCAGTTTGGAAGCTGCGAAGTTACAGCGCATCACAACGTCAGCAAAGTAGAAGCTATAGCGCTGTGAAGTGCTAGCTCCGCGAAGATCTAACATGGCAAAAGTTTGGACGGAAAATGATATAAGTTCCAGTAAGATTGATCGGCGATATATTTTGGGTAAGATGCTCCGAGATTCCTGGGAGGTGGGTAAGGAGTGGCGAAGAAGGAAAGCGATCAGTCACACAAGCATAGGCAGCACTAAGTGAACCGGGTGCACGAAACCATTAGAGAATGAACAACGGGATGAAAGCGACCCATTGACATGCACTCAATAGAGGGTATGAAAGCGACGTGACCACGCATAGTCAAAAGATGCCAGAAGCCAAAGACAACACAGAAGGATGGCCACAATGATGAAGTCGCTATCACAGCCTAACAGATCTGGTTAGCGGGGTAACTGCACCATTTTGGGTACCTTAGGGTTTTCTTTAGCCCGCTATGATTGTAAAGATGTGACGTAAGGGAACGATCTATAAAAGGGGAATCTTTTGTAAGGGAAAGGGTTGATTTTATGTGGGATTTTGTATTGAAACATTAATGTCTAAGTGTTTTTGTTGATCTCTGTTGATAGACTATTGTAAATAGGGCCTGCAGATGTGTGTGTAGAGACCCATTGAAGAGAGAAGAGAGTCTGCAGCTGAGTGCGTAGACTGGAACTGTTGAACCCTTCCCATTTATAATAAACAACATTTCTTGTGGATGTATCTCCCATCCTGGGGGTGAACCACGTTAAATCCTGTGTTGTGTGATGAGATTTATGTGAATGTGTTCTTTACTTATGATCTTGTATTTGCTTATGCACATTTATTCTTTCATGTTCGCGTTAGTGTCTATATTTTTGGAATGTGAATGAAAAGAGTAAAGTCTAGGTAATCTTGCACTAAGTCAGATATACAAGTGGTAAATACTTGTGGATGTAAGCATTATTCATTTATGAAGACATCAGATGCAAAATTATCTAAGTAATGTGTATGGATAAACGCATAAGTTACATAGTTCCACAGATCTGGTGAATGCTAAAAGCATCTAAGTGTCCAGCCGTGCAGTCCTAGGTAGCACAACTACCTTGCATACTTGGTTTTTCCGTAGAGCGTTGCTTGCTAGTCGGAGAACCGGAAGAGAAGAACCTCCACATCGCAAGTATTCCAAACCGCGCATCACCCGGTCGTAGAAACTTGATTCCGCTACCTCCCCATAAATTCACCTCAGGTGAGACCTCAATCTGCTTGTAGACTATTGCCGAAAGGGCCAGTGAAAAGGTGTTTTGTTGGTTCCCTAATCCACATAGAACCTGGATCAATCTTGAAAATCAAAAGAATGAGAAAGCGAGCCAACAAATGGTTATGTTTTCGCACTTGAACTGGTGATGTGTTCAGAATATTGGCATCCTGAGGGGACAAAAATACAGAGCTGGGTGGACAATACAGAGAAGGAGTTTGCAATAAAGGAGAACAAACATCCACGTTTATCTGACAAAGAATGGTTGCAAAGATACCTATATTATGATATTTACGAAATTTTCTTCGCATCCTTCAACAATGATCTATCTAAGTGGTTTTTGAGACTAGCATAATAGAAAAATTGCTATCAGGGAGGAGAACCTTCGGTGTGGACTACAGAACTGATCCAGAGGCTTAAAGCGGTGGATAGCCCGATCTCCAGAGCAGTAGAATTATAGTTGGATAGCATACTAGAAGGATACATTACAGAATTTGCTGTGGACATGCTAAAGTGCTACAACGCAGCAGAGGCATATTTCTTCAAAGGATTCAGAGGTAAGCACCTGAACAATCTAAGTCTATATATCAAAATGCTTTTAGCGGAGAAAGGTGTCTTAAGAATGCAGTAAGATACCTAGGAGTTTTGAGATTGTAATGTTTGGTAATAGAGACAGTGATACCGAAGAAGACATTCATACATTAAGAAGTGGTAAAAGATACAAGCCTAGTGTAGAAAAGAGGCATAGTGAACATGAACTTCGCATCACTATGGACACTGAGTTACAAGTTGATCCTGATAACGAAACACAACCTCCAGTAGCTACTTATCAGCCTATCACTCCACAGAATCTATCAGTTGAAAGTACTGCTAATCCAAAGAACATCAGTAGTAGTAACACCGTAGGAGTGAGTACTTAGAACATTCCAAGCAGTAGTATCCCTAACACATCACAAAACACTACGCCTCCTAGAAGGAGAATGACAGATGATATCAAACTGCCAATATTCAAAGGAACGCATCTAGAAGACCCTTAGCAACACTGGTTTCTGTGTGAAGCCGTGTGGAACATCAAGTAAGTCCAAGATGATGTTGTTAAGCAAGCACAGTTATTCACTACATTCAAGGACAGAGCCTTGAATTGGTTTATGAAATATTATGTTGGACAGAATAGGACCCTGCTAGATATTGAGGCCGCCCTCTAGATATCGAGGCCGCCCTCCTAAGAGAATACAAGAAACCCAAGTCTGAATCACAATGTATCACATAGCTCAAAGAGATTAAACAGAAAATGACTGAGTCAGTATGGGAATTTGACCAGAAGTTCAAATCATTGTTAGACCAAGTAAGCTTTGACATAGCACCACAACAACACCAAGAGTGGTTCATAGCTGCGCTCTTTCCACATATCATACTGCCATTGATGCAACAAATGGTTGCTTCGCAGATAGAAGCCTTGGAAATTTCCATGAAATTAGAGGCTTTGCTAATAGGATAGACTAGCATAGGGATGATTCAGATACATACCCAACTAGCAAACCTAACACTACAACTACAAGACATTAAGAAAGGAAAAGAAATCAGAGAAAAATTATGGTGTACAAAGTGTAAAGGAGAAGGACACCCGAAAGAACACTGTCTAGTATTCAAAGATTACCTTGATAGTGGAGCAACAAATCCACTGAATCAGCAGCAAGGACCATGGTGTGAAATTTGTCGATGTAGAGGACATCGCCCAGAAGATTGATACTTAATTCAGAAATATGTGCGAACACCAAAGAAATTATACTGCACATTTTGTAAATCAGTTGGCCATGATGATTCCAAATATAGAGCATATTAACTAATGATGGAAAGAAAGCATGATGTTTACCGAGTTCAAGAAGAAACACCGAAGCACAATGATAATGCACAGTATGATCAACGTGCATACAAAGGATGTGGTGGATTCAAAGGCAGAGGAAGAAATATTGTCCAAGGAAGAGGAAGAGGTCAGATAATATGTTATAACTGTGCTCAACCATGATATTTATCTAGAGACTGCACAAATGCTTGTACTACCTGTAAATACTGTAAGTCTTTTGATCATGTCATTTAGGCATGCCCAGTTTTGCAAGCAAAGATGCAATAGAGGAGACAAGAAGTGCAGAACCAGAACATACAGATGATCGCAACTGAGAGAAGGAATACAGATTGTAATATCAATGTTGTGACGCTAAGTGGAGCCACCACAAGTGAAGATCAAAGAGCAGAAGCTTCGAATTCTGAGAATCATTAGACTAAACAAAATCCTACTGAAGGGGCATGGATAAGAAAAGCAACTGGGAAAGCACCTGCTTTCAATTTGGACAGAAACAAAGAAGTCTTTGCAGAAGCAAGGGAGACCTTCAAAGAATCAGAGCCTATGACACCAAGAATTAAACTGGGAAGTGAAATAGCACATACAAAGGATATGCCAACAGCATATGATAAAACATATACCGCCGCAGAATCGATGACTTCTGTTGCGTAATTCCTACGAAGCTGTATGAAGTTATTAAAAAGCGAAGATGCCTTAGTGGAATTTCAAAACTTACTAAACCACTATGAACAATGTAGTTGCACGAGTACTGTTCATAGCGCAGTTCACCATATAAAAAGTCATAAGAGAATAGGCCGAGAAATGAGGCTAAGCACGCAGATTGGAGAACAGGCCAAGAATTGATTCAGTCTAAGTGATCATCCTTGACTTGGGATCATAAGTGAATGTTTTGACCAAGCAGACATGGGAATAGATGGGGAAACCAAGGTTATCATGGTCACCTATCCAATTGAGACTAGCTAATCAACATAAATTTATTCCCTTTGCAAGACTCTCAAATGTACTTGTGGACATTGATGGAGTAAGAAGTTCAGCAGATTTTGAGGTTATCGAGATCATCGACGACAGTAACCCATATCCATCATTAATGGGGATAGACCGAGCGATGGATAATCTTGTGATTATCAATTTGAAGAAGAAATAGATGATATTTGAAGGGGAAGATATTAGGGTCATTGCACTCTTGGACCCTTCACAAGGACCAAGATACAGTGAACTGATACGAGAAGAATGCAAAGCACAAGAACTTGATCGCATCTACAAGATGACTACGAATCAGGCCGACTACATAAATCCTACAGCTAATGGAACGCTTAGCTGGCGCTGCGACAACTCTTGCATATCAGACTCCGACACAGGATTGGAGAATTGGGAAAGCAGAATGCATGAAGTATCTTCCCGGTGATGTGTGCAAATCACAAAATCACTACACTGGGTTGGAAAATAGGTAAATACAATCCCTACCTATGATGGCTTGAGTAGAATTCATGAATTTTTTCAAGAATATGCTGTAATTCCAAATGAATATAAGCTGTCAGCATTGCGCACTACACCTGCTAGATGGTGGGCCGCACATAAGGACAATCTAAAAACATGGGAGCAGTGCAAGCACATGATGGAAATCAGATTCACAGAGCAAGGTGCGCTAAAACTAGTAAAGTATAATGGACAAATGAATCCAAGAGACCACATAGAGATTTGTTCAAAAACATGGGAACATATACCTCAAGCAGAGTGGGTCCATCTGTTTGTACACACATTAGATCAGACCCCCAAAAAATGGTATACATATGCATAGCTTCGCAGAGGAACAACAGACTGGTCTATCATGACTGCAAACTTCCAAATAAATTTCAGCTTCGAAGATGACTGTCCAAGCATAAATGAGTCTCCGTAGATTATCAAAGAGAAGGTATTCGAAGACATACAGATACCTGTTTATCAACAACTAGAATGGGAAAGACAGATAGAACGCACCCTTGAATGTTACAACTTCGCTTTGGATGATGAAGAAGAGGAAAGCGATGATGAAGACCCACACAATATAAATATACCTAAATTAGAGGGAGTGCGTGATGTAGAGGGACCTCCATTAGAAATTCCAGATCTGAGCAACCCTGCAAAACAAGAAAGGTTAACATTGGCACAAGTGAAGAACCAAAGTTCGCATCTATCAGGGATTACTGAGATGAAGAAACGGTCACGCAGATCACAGACCTTCTACGTGAGTATGAGTATTTGTTTCCAACAAAGTTCTCCAAAATGAAAGGAGTTTTGGGCGACTTGGGAGTCATGAAGATACCTCTCAAGCCAGATGTGAAGCCCATTAAGCAGAGACCCTACCGACTGAATCCCAGGTACAAGGAAAGAGTGAAGGAAGATATCGATAAGATGCTTGCTGTAGGAATCATTGAGCCAGTAGAAGAATCAGAATGGATAATCCCTATGGTTATCCAGGATAAGAAAACAAAAGGAGAAATCAAAATCTGCGTAGACCTCAGGAAGCTAAATGATGCCTCGCTACACGACCCATTTCCTACTCCATTCACAGATGAAGTACTCGACAATGTTAGAGGAAATGAGGCCTACTCATTCACTGATGGATTCTCTGGATACCATCAAATCAGAATAGACTCAGCAGACAGACATAAAACTACATTTTCTACTGAATGGGGATCATTCCAAAACACAGTTATGCCATTTGGTTTGAAGAATACACCTACTATATTTTCAAGTGTTGTTGTTGTTGCATTCAAGGATTTTATCGATAAGTTCCTAGAAGTATACTTTGATGATTGGACTATATTTGGTTTACTAAAGAACCATTATGAAAACCTCAGAATGATGTTAGCAAAGTGTAGACAACATCAAATCTCATTGAACTTGAAGAAAAGTGTTTTTGTGTTCCCTATGGAATTCTACTAGGACACATTGTGTGTAAGAAAGGTCTGATGGTTGATCCTGCGAAGATCGTAGTCATTGTGAATCTACCAGCACCAAATTCAGTAAAGCAACTTCACACTATACTGGGACATACATGATACTACAAAAATTTCATCAAGAGTTATGTGTAGATAACCGCACAGATGGAGAAACTTCTAAAGAAAGAAGTGAAGTTCCTATGGACCGAAGATTGCCAGAAAGGATTGGATACATTGAAAGAGAAAATGGTCACTGCGCCGATTCTCATTTTTCCAGATTGGAATAAACCATTTCATGTACATGTTGATGCTTCATCTATGGCGTTGGGCATTGTGCTCGCTCAATCAGGTGAAGGAGGCATTGATCACCCTATTTCATTTTCAAGCAGAAAACTATCTTCAACAGAAAATAATTACACAACCAAATAAAGAGAAGATCTAGTTATGGTATATGCACTGCAAAAGTTCAAACATTATTTACTAGGTGCACACTTCTCCATGTACACTGACCATTCAAATTTGAAGTACTTGGTCAATAAGCTAGTGTTAGGGGGGAGAATATGTAGATGGTTTCTACTCTTTCAAGAGTATGACTTTGAAATTATTGTTAATCCAGGAAGACTGAACCTAGGACCTGACCATATTTCAAGAATTGATTTAGGCGAAGAACCTACAAATCTTGAAGATAACCTCCCTGACACACAGTTATTTTCCATCTAGATCAGAGATGATTATTACAAAGACATTGTAGAATTCTTAACTATAGGGTTGGCACCTACAGAGTTTACTACGCAACAAAAGAATCAATTAATAGTAAAGGTAGCAGACTTCACCATTATCGCAGGACAACTATGCAAGTTAGGGCTTGATGAAGTCCTACACCGATGTGTGCTAGAACATGAAAAGCCATTTATATTGGCTGAGGCACATTCAGGTGTGTCTGGAGGTCACTACGTAGGAAGAGATACTGCGCAGAAAATATTAAGAGCAGGACTATGGTGGCCTACACTCCACAAAGACTCAAAAGAACATTGCTAAAGTTGCGATGTGTGCCAAAGAACTGGAAAGCCATCGCGCAGAGATGAAATTCCATTAAGACCGCAACTGACTTTACAAGGCTTTGACAAATGGGCTATTGATTTTGTGGGACCTTTTAACCCACCAGGGAAGCGAACTGGTGCAATATATATTATCACCGCTACAGATTACCTAAATAGATGGGAAGAAGCTAAACCAGTGAAGGATTGTAGCGTAGTTACTGCCGCGCAGTTCATCTTTGAGAATATCCTTACTAGATTTGGATGCCCAAAAATCCTAATCAGTGATCAAGGAACTCATTTCCTGAACATAACCATTGAAGCGCTGAATGAAGAATTTCAAATATATCATCAGAAGAGTACACCGTACCATCCATAAGCCAATCTAACTGTCAAAGCATTTAACAAAGTGCTGGAAAATGCGTTAACCAAAGTATGTAACACAAACATAGATGATTGGGATCTGTGCATACCAGTTGTATTATGGGCATATAGGAAAACTTGTAAGAAACTGACAAGCCATACACCGTTCAGGTTGGCCTATGGACAGGAAGCCGTGATTCCAATGGAGTATATCGGTACCAAGCTTAATAATTGTTGCATTCACAGACATGGCAGATGGAGAGACATTGCAAGAAATATTACTACACTTGGTTGGCTTGGAGGAAGATCGCTTCATTGCAGGATTTCACCAACAAGTGCAGAAGAACAAAGAAAAAGCATGGCATGACAGACACATCAAGCAAAAATTCTTCCAGGTAGGAGATCTTGTCCTCCTTTATGATAGTAAGTTCATGAAATTTCTTGGAAAATTTAAAATGCATTGGCTAGGGCCATATATTGTTATGCATGTTACTAACGGTGACGCAGTTTAGCTAGCCACATTAGCCGGAGAAAAATTACCAGGTTTGATAAATGGAAGTAGACTAAAACCCTACAGGGATAGTCCTACTTCGCCTTAGTGATCAGAACAAGCAAAGAAAAAAAAGAAGAAGAAAAAATTAGAAGTGCACAGTTATGAAGTTCAAAATCAAGCTACGCAGATCAAATGTAACAGGACAGATGCAAAGTTCAGTCAGAAGAAATATAACACTGTGCAATTAACCGTGCTGGGAGTGTGTTAACACCTAAAAAGTGCTCACTAGCTCATTCCCTTATTCACATGACCCATTTGTCCACTTTTTCACCATCTGAGCCTCTGAAACCAACAAAAGGTCACCAAAAGACCTGAGTACACCCCTTTTCCCACTAAAAAAGATTATTTTTTCCTAAAAAGCATAAAAAACCCTCAAAAAGGGTCCAAATTCCCAAAAATATTAAAAAGGGAATTAAAATATTAATTTTATTCAAAAAAAAGGAAAAATGAGGGAAAAGTACCTAAACCATGTTGGTCAATACCATTTGGTTTCCACAAAACCACAAATGGTATTCCCCACCACCAAAACCTATAAAAAGGTGGTAGGGGCTCCTCATTTCACATCCATCCATTATCTCATCCTCATGCTGCCGAAATCTTCCTTGATCATTTTGGCCATTGTAAGCAACCTTGGAGAAGGAGACCTCTTGGAGCTTGGAGCTACTCATCTTGGGAGTTGCTCAACATCAACCTTCACCATTGAAGGTATTATCGCAAGCACTTGCTTGCCCCCCACTTTTCAATACAAATTCATTCTTTAATATTTTCTTGTTCTTGTTTTTTAAATGTTTACACTATTTGCTTATATTCTTGCATAGATCCATGATTAGTTTAGTTTAGATTAGTTTCTTATTTAATTCTATTGAAACTGCTGCTACTAGTTAGTAGGTGCCCATAGCACTAAGCCTGGTTGCAAAACCGGGCCAACAGTTTTTGGCGACTCCGCTGGGTTTGAACAATATATCTCTAGTTTTGTTTTTTAATCTTAGTTTTTTATTAGTTTTAACCTTTAGATCCATAGATCTGCCATCTTAGACAGCAGATACATTGCTGCTCTAAGTTTTGGCCCCATCTATTGCCATTAACAGCCCGAAATTCTCAATTTTTGGGTTCGTTTTTCGGCTTCCGTGCACGGCTTTCGCCTCGCAGTTTTTAGGCTGACAGTCGCGCGGTCCATCGCAGCTTTTGGTCTTTTTTCCACGCGGTTCACCGCGGCTTCGCGGCCTGTTTCCGCGCTGCACATCGCGGCTTCGCGGTCATTTACTGCGCTGCACATCGCGACTGTGCGCCCCTTTTCCGCGCGGTTCCCCGCGGCTTCGCGGCCTATTTGCGCGCTGCACATCGCGGCTTCGCGGATTTTTTCCGTGCTGCACATCGCGACTGTTTGCTGGAATCCCGCGCGGTCCACCGCGTCTGTGCGACAGAAACCTGCGCGGTCCATCGCGGTTTTTCTGTCAGAACTCGCGCTGCTAATTTTTTCATTCGGCCATTACGATTTAAAAAATTAATTTTTACTGTATTTTCTAGGTACATATCACATTTTTACAGTATTAAAGTCTGCATATTTTACAGCCATAGAAAAAAAATTTTACTATTTAAATGCACATTTAGAAGTCTTTATAAAAATTTTCAAGAAAGTGAAAGAAAGACTTATTTTGCAGTTTATCTAGGTTAAAAATATTTTCCTGTTTACTTCTTCAAAATCTTGCCCTTAGCAATTTCCTTGAAAAAGAAATCCATTTATTTCTTATAGAAGTAATATTATTTGCTTTTATATTTCAAGAAATCCCTTGTTTTTTGAATAAGTCATTGAAAAGCATTTAATTTCCATTTATTGAAAAAAGTCATAAATTTGCTTTTTTATTTTCGAAAGATCCTTTATTTTTTGAAATTTTCAGTAAAGCATTTACTTCTTTCAAGTTTAGTTTACAATACCACATGTGCACCCACTCGATCACTTAATTGAACTGAGCCTTAAAACTTACCCTAATATTCAACACACTTTTAACCCCACTTGGGGAACACTAAAAGAACTTTGTAGCTAGGTAGTATTGGGGGGATAGGTGTTCCAATAACACCCCTCAATTATTACATCTGAGACATAGTTGTTGTCCTTTAGGGAGCTAAAACCTCTTAGTATTTATTGGCGCGGTCACAACCGGTTTGTGGGAAGGCCTCTCCCCTAGGAGGGTTGAAGTCGCGAGGATGGTTCCGGAAGCCTGAGTGGAATACCGAAATCCATTCAGTAACCAAAGGGCTACCATTTGCAGTTCTCGGGATATCCCTGTATTGGGATATTGCGATCAAAGGACCAAACGACAGATTTACCTTTTCTCGACGCGTCATGAACGGAGTATCCTAGTAGCCTTTCTTTAGGATTGATTACCCGGTGTCCCTCCCGGTAGGGAGATATCTAGCCGTTGTCTCAACACTCATATTGTCTGACTTGGATTTCATCACCTTGCAGAGGATATCGTTTGTTTGAGTCACAATACTTTTAGTTAGGTGTTTGCATGATTCAACACACCTTTGGTCTAGTTACACCTATTTTTTCTAGAAGCCGTTTGCATGTTGGTACTCTGACCATTTGTTGCATTCCTCCACTTATTGTAGCACAGCTGCTAGAATAAGTGCCTTTTTTGAGGTTGATTTTTTGGCCTGAGAGCCTTCATTTTCACTCCCCTTCTTGCACCCTTGGTTGCATTAGGGTTTTGAGTTTTTTATTTATATATCACCACCTGATACTTAAAAAGATTTTTTCCACAAAAAACTTATTTTCTCACCATTGAGAATTTTAGACGCTCTCGTCGTCTACAGGGCGAACCCCCAGAGTTCAGTCTACTTGGCTCGCCATGTCACCGATGCCGAGCCTTATCCCTTGACTCGACACATCATCGTTCAACTAGACAGTCATCCGATTCTGACACGCCTCACTTCACTTCTGATTCTGAGGCAGAATCTGAAAATCCCACCGCGTTATTCCCAACCAACATTATGTCTGGAACACCATTTGATCCACTATTTACCAACACCATAGGAGAGACGTCTACAGACCCTTCTACTGCAGTGCCATCCATGGCAACAACCACCCCCCTGGGTATGCCCAATATGGGCAACACTCCACATTTAGGAATGCCCAACACAGGGCCACCTCCTGTTATAGGAATTCCCAACACAGGGCCACCACCTGTTATGGGTATGCCCAACATAGGGGTCACACCCCATCTGGTTTCCACAAACCCTATCCTAGGAATCACCACTACTATTCCGAACCCTAGTGTAACCCATGTTGCACTAGGAAGCGCTGGCCCTTACCAGACCACACCTATTGGAGGACATATACCTTCAATACCTAGCATACCTTTAGGTGCTGCTGGACCCCATACCACCATGACTAGACATGTCCCAGTCCCAGTCACTACATCTGCTAGCTTACCATATATGGCAAGTCTGAACTTGCCAGATTTAGCCAGGCTCACCAATGACCCTATCAGACATGATCCTGCGTGGCCTCACATGCCCACCAAACTCCCCTCCGACATCCCTAAGTTTGAGGGTAAGGCAGGTGAGGACCCCCAGAACCATATCATGTCCTTCCATCTATGGTGTTCCTCCAACTCCATAGTGGACGACTCTGTCCTCCTCCGTCTGTTACAGTGCACTTTCACTGGCTCTGCATCCAAGTGGTATATCGAGCAGCCCCATGGGACGCATGCCACCTTTACCTCCCTTGCCTCGACCTTCCTGCAGTTCTTTCAGTTACCTGTTCGCTATGATGCGGGCGTCGAGATCCTACTGTCTTGCAGACAGAACACGGCCACCCACATCACTGACCACATTCACGAGTGGTGTCGACGCCGAAGCCTCTTCAAAATCAAATTAGACGACCGTATCTTCCTAGATTGGTTTCTAAAATCCCTTCTCCCTCTCATTGCGAAGGATGTGGCATCTGAAAGACCCCAGTCTGAGGAAGAGGCCATCCTCAAAGCCCAACAATTTGATCTCATTTACGCCCAGTCAGGTTATCTATACACAATCATACCAGATGCCCCACGAGGCGACTCCTCACGCGGTGACGCACCGGGGGCATCACATGCCGCTGATGGCATTATTGGCCAAATCACACCGCAAGCTAAACCTTTCAGCATGGTGAGCACCATGCCTGCCCCAGACCTCTCTAGGGATACATCCAGTTCTGGAGCGACAACTTCTTACGCTCCAACAAACCAGACACATCATATTCATGGACCCTCTTGTCCACAACATTGCTATGGACAAGCGCCATCAGCATATGTACCTCCTACATATTATAACCAACCTGCTACACAGAACTCCATTCAGTTCCCACCACAATCGATGCAGTACCCACAACAAGCTGCACCAGCTAATCCAACACATCCAATAGCTCAAGGGTACCAACAACCCCAACAGGCAACTGGACCACCGCCAACTCCACCTGCATATTACCCACCGCAACCTGCTCCCGCACCTGCGGCTCCCCACAATCCCCCCAATGCTCAAGGGCATGTGTACGCACAACAACAACAGCCCCAATACCAAAATAACCAACGCAACCAGGGTGGGCAATCAAACCGTGGAAGAGGACGTAACCGCGGTAACAACCAACACCAAAACCAAGGTCCACAACCTCCCCACCCGCCACAAAATAATAATGCGGCGCCTGCTCATCAGAATCCTGATCAGCCACCTAAGCAAGCCAAAAATGCTAATTTACGAACAAACCATCCTTGTTCTATTTGCGGGGTCTATGGCCACTATACCCACGCTTTCCCACATCTGGAGCGAGCTCGGCAACTATGGACAAATGACTCCCATCGTCAAGGGCAGGCAGGTCCTCAGCCACCACCCAATCCTCCACCACCACAACCTCAACCTTTGGTGCTACAAAACCCTTTTCCAACACAAGGAGTGGTGAACACTCAGCCGTTAGCTCCCCCACAGGGCAACGTGCCACCACAACAAATCACTTATGCCGCTCCTGATCAACCAATGTTTGATTTAGGCACTCACCACTTATTGATGATGTCCACTACCGATGTCAACATCCAGACACGTCGAAACCAGTATGGCCCTACCTCTGAAGCCCCCCCCGCCGATAAGGATACTAACGCTCATCCCACTGATCAGACGTTACGTATACCACCGCTTCCACTCGATGGCGCCTCTAAAGCACCTCGTTTCCCACTCCACCGTATCAACAACAACCCCAATGCACGGGCTGCGTCAAATTACAACATCGTAGATGACTTAGCTCAATCTCCCGCAGCCATGTCTGCGTTAGAAGTCTTAAAAAACTGTCCTACGCAGCACAAGACTTTACTTTCCGCCAATGGGGCGATTGACCCAAATGATTTGAAATTGATGACCTTTGATTTGGACCATTCAGAACCACGTCTGCCTTCCACCATAGCAGTCCAAGTTTCTGTTTCTATTCGGAATCTTGTCTTCCATCGATGTATCATCGATGAGGGTGCCTCTACATGCGTCATGTCCACATTCGTTTGGCAGAAGTTGGGATCCCCTACTCTCCATCAATCCACCACTGCATTGCGGGCCTACGTCAGCCGGTCAGCTCAACCCCAAGGTCTACTACCCAATGTCCCCGTCCAGTTGGGTGGAAAAACTGTGCTCATCGACATAGAGGTCATTAATACCCAACTCGATTATAACCTTTTACTTGGCCGCAGTTACATGTATGCCATGAAAGCGGTTGCCTCATCCGTTTTTCGTACCATGATGTTCCCCCATGAGGGACGCGTAGTCAAAATTGACCAACTCACCTACTATGATCCCAATGCCCCTGCAGCACCCGAAAATGTTCTCCCCATGGTTGAACAACCCGCGTCTAGTGAAACTACCTCCTTTGTTTCTTCTGTGGGACCCGGACTTTACTCAGATACCCCAATGACCTCTACATTCCAGGCCATTCCACCACCGTCACTGGAGACCCACGTCGCAAACCTCTGTACTCTTTCACAGAATACACAGGCACCCGGTAGTCAACCACCATTGGTCCCTAGTCACATCGGTGTTACACCCATCCACACCATCCCCTTTCTATTTCCTCCTTCGGGTGTAGTAAGCGCCCCGGTTATGGCTACCCTTAGTCTACCCGGGTTAACATTGGGATTACCCGTGTGGTATATTTCGCCTCCCATTCCACCGCCGACACCAAATGTCATCCTCCAACCGGTACAACCTATTGTTACCACTACTCAACCTCCTCCTGGTGTCACAATCCCTTCATCGTCGACGAAACCATCTCCTGGTCTCATGATCCCTTCGTCGTCAACGAATCCTCCTCCTCTTGTCAAGCCCACTGGGGGCAGAGGTCGACAACCATACACTGCTATACCACCCCCTAAGGCAGTCAAACCCCCACCAGTATTTCGAGCTCCTCCTAAATGCTCTTTGTGCGATGAGATAGGCCATCTGACTCATCAATGCCCACAGTTACCAGCACTCCAAGAGCATATGAATATGTTGGACGATGACACCGGCATCCCAGTCGTTAGACTTGAGCCACCTCCTCAGCCTCGCGACTGATCACTGCGCACCAACCATCCTTGTGCCATATGCAGTGTTTACGGCCACTACTCTCACCATTGTCCTGATCTCCCTGACTATAGAGTAGCATTGTATGAGTTAAACAACGTTGATTTGGAGATATCTCCTCCCCTCATCGAGGAGATCTACCCCCGCCATCATCCTCGTCGGAAGAAGTCAATACAATATATATGATTTCAACAACTTTCAAACCAAAACCCCTTGATTTATGGTCTGACTACTTCAATACTGATGAGCAAATTTTGGAGACACTCACTGCACCCGACTACCCTTGGGATGATATGCATCATCGCTCATATTTCCTCCCAGAAACATCTACATCCACCGCATCCAACCAGCTATCAGTTGAATCGAAAGATTTCATACCCACTAAGGTCGATTGATTAAAGGACCCCATCCCAGCACCGGATGCCTTTGAAGAAGGGAACATGTCCAACATTTCCCCCACTATACAAATAGATATTTCCACAACACCTGGGAAACCTGAGCTCATCTCGCTGGGCGCATCTTGCACTCAAGCAGAAAATCAGGCGTACAAAAAGCTCTTTCAAGAGTTCCGTGATGTCTTTGCCTGGTCGTATACCGAGATGCCTAGTCTCGACCCCACCATCATAGAACACCACATTGATACATGGCCGGAGGTACCCCCTGTTCGTCAGAAACAGCGACCCATTCATCCTTCCAAACTCCCCGCTGTTAAAGCTGAGGTCGAGAAACTTCGCAAAGCAGGATTCATTTATCCTATTCCGTACACCACCTGGGTGTCGAACCCCGTTCCCGTCAACAAAAAGCAAGGCACCCTTAGAGTATGCACTGATTTCCGTGACTTTAACCACGCTTGTCCAAAAGACAATTTCCCCACGCCATTATTTGACCAACTCATTGATGAGTGTGCAGGCCATGAGGTCCTATCTTTCATGGACGGGTTTTTCGGATACAACCAGATTCACATCCGTAAGGAGGATCAGTACAAGACTGCCTTCACCACCCCATGGGGCACCTTTTCCTATCGCGTCATGCCATTCGGCCTTAAAAATGCTGGTGCCACTTTCCAGCGAGCCATGACCTATTGCTTTCACGACTTGGTTCATATCCTGCGAGTCTACCTTGATGACCTCACAGCTCGTTCCCGAAAACGATCAGACCACCTTAACGACCTCCAGCAAGTTTTTCTGCGTTGTCGCAAATATAAAATCCGCTTGAACCCACACAAGTGTGTGTTTTGCGTTCCGGCAGGCCGGTTGTTGGGTTTCATTGTTTCCCAAGACGGAATTACTGTTGATCCTTTGAAATTCAAAGCCATCTTAGAACTTCCTCCTCCTCGCACGCTTCGGCAGCTCCAGAGTCTACAAGGGTGGTCCAATTTCCTTAGGCGCTTTGTTCCTGATTACGCCACCAAAGTCCATGGTTTCTTACGCTTACTTCGTACCCACATACCCTTCGTTTGGGATGAGCAAGCAGACACGGCATTCGAAGCCCTCAAGAAAGCCCTCACACAAGCCCCCTTGATATCCCCACCGAATTTCTCTCAAGACTTCACCCTTTATGTCTCAGCATCTGAATATGCTATGTCCGGAGTTTTGGTCCAAGAAGATGCCTCTCACCAAGAACATGTAATTTATTACGTCAGCCAGACCTTGTCTGGCCCACCCCTACGTTACCCATACGAGGAAAGATTAGCCCTAGCTGTAGTCTTTTCCGTACAAAAATTGCGACACTACATTCTACTCAGTCATACCACGGTTGTGGCCGACTCCAACCCTATGGTCTATCTCCTAACCCGACGGCTCCTACAAGGTCGTGTTGCTAAATGGGTCATTATCCTCTAGGAATATGACCTTACTTTCAGAACTCCTAAAAGCACCAAAGCCCTCGCGCAACCCACGCAACGGGTTGTACCTTAAACGATTTTACCCATAGAAAATCTGACGGACACCACCGTCCATTCTAGTATAGGATTACTTTCTTTTCTCACAAAAAATTCAAAAACCTAAATATTTGTTTTTCTCTGCATGACTACAGATGGATCCTCTTCCACTCTACTATGTCGGTTTCGCTGATGGTGCAAGCCGTTGGTCTCCCAATCTCGCCTCCGCAGCTTGGGTAATATACTCCCCTTCACATGAGTTAATTCATATTGACGGAGTATGTTTAGGTGCCGCCACCAATAACCAAGCTGAATACGATGCCGTGACCGGTCTCCTGGCCGCAGCTCTCGAAATGAGCATCCGTCACCTCAACGTTTTCTTGGACTCACAGCTCCTAGTTTCCTAGCTCAACAATGATTACCAGGTACGCGATCCCTGTCTTTTCAGAAAATTCCTGCGCACTAAACAAATGGTTAGACAGTTTGAATCCATTTCGTTCACACATGTCCCAAGACACCTCAATAGTGTAGCAGACCATATGGCCAACAATGTCCTCGACTGGCACACCAATCACATCATGTCATAACCAAAATGTGCATCCACGTGCAT
The DNA here is from genome assembly GCA_027924585.1 of Larix kaempferi. Taxonomy (NCBI): domain Eukaryota; kingdom Viridiplantae; phylum Streptophyta; class Pinopsida; order Pinales; family Pinaceae; genus Larix; species Larix kaempferi. Next base: position 11,382,658 of record BSBM01000344.1, read on the forward strand.
AACATGTGCCTCCATGGGCATATCCATAAATAAAATGCATCCACGTGCATAACATGTGCCTCCACGGGCATATACCAAAACAAAAGGTGCATCCACATGCATAACATGTGCCTCCACGGGCATATACAAAAAACCAAATGTACATCCACGTGCATAACATGTGCCTCCACGGGCATACAGAAAATTAAACATGCCTCCACGGGCAAAACATAAAAGACAACAAGTGCATCCACATGCATACACGACTATATACCAGCATCGAATCTATAAATATATATATATATATCGTATAGTCAGAACATGTCATAGGTGCCCTCAGCACCCGATATACAAAAAATACATCAATCGTACAAAAATGCTTCCCCATATGCTAATCAGCATTTGGGGGCAGATACGATATCATCTACTCATCAGGATCCCTAGGCTCCTCCGGCTCCTCCTCCGCTGGCCCCGCCGGGTCATGGCGAGCCCGAACTCTGCGCTCCTCTGGCGCCTCCTCCGCTGGCCCCGCTGGGTCACCCCCTAGACGGATCCTCATCTGAGCCGGCTCTGCCGGGACATCCCGAGCACCACCCCTGTGCCCTGCCACAAAAACCGCTGTCCTCAACAAGAGCGACCGCCACTCAGGCGGCGCACCGAAGCAACCCTCCAAAATATCCCGATCCAGGTCTCTCCAACCATCCTCGGGGAGTCCAGCTAGGATCCGGTCGAAGGTCTGTATGACACCCTCTATGGCGTCATCTCGAGGGCCAACCCCTCTCCCACGAGCCACAAATCCTCCACCACGTGGAGGTGGTACCGCTGCAGGTGGATGGGCGACCACCATCGCTCGCCCCTGACGAGCCACGTAGTTGGTCGGTGGCACTGGACCCACATCTGCACAATGCAAATAAACCATCATACGCAAATATAATCATAAACTAATAAATCAAACAACACATGATATAATACAAAATAAAACACAAAACATACCGTCTAAAATCCAGGCCTGTCCTGGGGCACGAGGCATCTCGGGGTCGCCTCGGTAGTCCATGCCGGCATAAGGGTAGTCCTCAATCAGCATGGGCATCTGCTCCCACTGCTCATAAAAATCCACAGTGAAGAAACCACGCACACCACCGCCGCCACGAGGCATCATCTGCCCCCACTGCATCATGCGAGGCTCACTCACTAGACCAGCATGAATGGGTACCCGTGGCCGCAAGGTCGGCAAGCGCTCAAAGAAAAAACAGCATAGGAAGGAGGCATAACAGAACTCACCTCCCTCTCGAATGGCCTTGTCCAGATCCCTCCGGACACCAGCCAGAAACATCTGCCCCCAAGCATAATAAGTCCCTCGGAGAACAGAGTCCACCATCATCGTTTGTCCCCCAGACATACGATGTGGCGCAGCAGCACCCAATATCCTCAGAGCACATGCCCCAACAGCCCGCATATCCCACTCACGTAGGGATCGCAGACTGATAGAGCTGTTCTGCAAAACAACATCATCAACACAGAAGGTCTGTAACAAGTCCTCCATATCTACACCCGGCGGGATCCTCGGCAAGAGATCGCCCACCTCACCCAAACGAGGCAACCCAGTCAAAAAATAGACATCCGTGAGAGTGATCTCCAACCTCTCACCCCCAATAATAAATGCACCCTCCGCCGGCACCCACCAACTCACCAGCTTGTTCAGGAGCCGTCTCACTGAACGAATAGGTGGGATCTGAGCGAACTTCAAAAGTCCGCTCATAGCTAGAGTCTGTTGCACCCCCGGATCAGTCTGAATCCTCTCCATAAGATCATCATCGATCTCCCGCTCTCACCACGATGACAATGGTCTCCTCAACATCCTGCCAGAAAACAGAAGAAATTTTTATCCCCAGCATGAAATTTTTTGAAAAAATCCCATCGCGGCTTTTCCACCAAAAGCCGCGATGACCATCGCGACATTTCCACCAAAAGCCGCGATGACCATCGCGACATTTCCACCAAAAGCCGCGATGACCATCGTGACATTTCCACCGAAAGCCGCGATGACCATCGCGGCCTCCATGCAAAAACCCGCGATGAACATCGTGGATTTTGGCCAGACAGTCGCGATGAACATCGCGACTATCTCCCATGAACTCGCGATGAACATCGCGGGTTCCAATCTCACAGTCGTGATGAATATCGCGATTGTAAGCCTGAAACCCGCGCGGTTCATCGCGGGAAAAGACCCAAAACCTCCGATATTCCACGTTGGAGAGTCAACATGGAATTTCGCGGCCTTCGGGGGCCCGCCGCCAAACAAAAAAGACATAATTGAAAAGGCTAAGGCAAATAGAGTTACCTGAAACTCGCAGAATCGAAAACCAACGGTGAAATCTCCCGGAAATCAAGAAATAGCTCTTACAGCTCTATCAAACTCGCACGTAACAATGATAAGTCATTTGGGCCCCACGCCCTATTTATAGAAATTCCACCAATTTTCAAACAACCATTGCGGTATCATACGATGTCCATTTTTCAAACCGTTGGAATCAGCGCAGCGAGAACTTAATGTCAGTTCTTTCCTTTTCCAGTTTTCACCAACTCCATTTTTGGACCATTTTTTGGGCGCCCTCGTCGCCTCGGTTTGCATGGCATACCGACCGTTGTCCATTTTTGGCATGCCTTATATCGCCGGATTCAATTTTCCATGCTCGTGATGAAGCTTGAGATCATTTCTCGCTGTCACGTCCCGATTTTCAGGGCATTTTTTCCATGCCCCCTCGTCACCTCGGTTTGCGTGCCACATCGGCCGTTCTCCGTTTTCGACGTATCTTATATCGTCGGATTCAATTTTTCGTGCTCATGATGAAGCTTGAGATCATTTCTCGCTGTCACGTCCTAATTTTCTGGGCATTTTTCCCATGCCCCCTCGTCACCTCGGTTTGCGTGCCACATCGGTCGTTCTCCATTTTCAACATGCCTTATACTGTCGGATTCAGTTTTCCGCGCTTGTGATGATGCTTGAGATCATTTCTCGCTCTCACGCCCATCTTTTTCGGCCATTTTTTCAAAATACCCTCTCATAGCCTCGGTTTGCGTGCCACAATGGCCGCAGCCCCCTTTGTGACAATCTTTATGTCACCGGATCCAGTATCCCACACACATGATGCCGCTTGACCCCTTTTCTCGCTCCCATCTATCCAGTTTTGTTCAGTATGATTTTATCCCTTTTTTGGGCCGAACAATCCCTTTTACGAAAAAGGCACTTAGGGAGTTTCTGTTAAGCTCTTTTCTGACTCCTAAAAACAATGAAAAGATCGTCGAGCAAGCTTGATTCCTTTCCTGCTCGCTAAACGTATCTGAAAGGGCGTCTACCTGGTATAAGTTTACCCCTTTTCCGGACCTCGTAGACTAATTACGAAAAAGGTATACTCTAGTCACATCGGCTAGAAGAGTTCTCCATCCGCATCATTTTATGCTTTTTCGGGCCTTGGAGACTAAACTTACGAAAAAGAAACACCAATAGAGTCCACTTATCGTTTTCAGACTCTCTAAACATGAAAGCAACCATGAGCATGAGCCATCCTGGGCTCACAAAATCCATAGGACCGTACCATTTCAGAGCACACTTTTACCCCTTCTTAGAGCTCATTAAAACTACGAAGAAGGAATCAATGGTGCCTCTTGGCGCCACGACATATCACATCTAATCATATGGCAGCTTCCACATTTTGGTCGCCTTTGTTCAGAGTATTCTGTAGTATGTTACCTTGAAAATCCCTCGACAGCACCTATCAGCTCGTCCTCCCCCCCCAGAGTCAATATATAACATTCAGTCAAAGCAATGATCCCCACACCTACAAGTCAGTTCCCTATGCTGCCAGGTCAACCATGTCATCATGCTCTGAACAAAGGAAGTTTGAGTCTACCCACTTTTTGACCCAGTTATTTCCCATCCCCACAAGTATGTCGGTCCTACCAGCAGTACTACAACACTTCAGTTCTACACCTCGTGCTCCTATCAAGGAAATATCATTGCCTTGTTAGTTGCTGGTCTCCCTCTATCGACGACAACCAAATTTATTCCAGAGGATAGACCTAGAGGTCCCTGTGTCTTGGACTCATCACCATTTATGATGAGTGCCTACGAATCATTTCGAGAAGAGTCCCCAGTGCCTCTCCAAATGGTTGTTTCTCACATGCTCGACTTCAACACCTTGATTGCATCGTTGAGACTCGCACAGGGTATTGGTCCGCTCAGTTATTCGTCGAAGACCCCGGATACCTCCCGACTCCTCCTCATTTGAGAGTATACCTATGGATACAACCTGTTACCACTTTTTCTATAGATATCCAAGTTGCGCATGGCGACAGTATTCAGATGTACCCCAGTTTCCTAATCCCTTGAGTATACAGTTACATTGAATCTCAGAGATGACTCACACTTTTTGAGACCCTACAGATGTTGGACACCTTCAGTTTCAGCAGTTCATCAATTATTCCAGTGTATCAGTTATTGAGATCAGTTATGATCAGGAGTATATCCCAAAATAATGTCCCCCCTAGACCATTATAATATACCAGTAGATTCTTTATGTATTAGATCCCCCTTCTTGGGACTAATTGTTATGTATATGTCTTGATACGAGCATGGGAATGCCCGCCTCGTCCATTATCAGAGATTATACCTCATTCATATTGAGGTCATGTAATATTTTTTGTTTTTGCAGCTTCCAAGGGCCGTGGCTCCAGTCTCCAACCGGTCTATTCTCTCCCTAAACCCCAGAAAAAAGACAAAAGAACTATGATGTCTATCGGCCATACGATGAGCTCCTGCCCTCACACATCAGGGGGCAATCTGTTAACACCTAAAAAGTGCTCACTAGCTCATTCCCTTATTCACATGACCCATTTGTCCACTTTTTCACCATCTGAGCCTCTGAAACCAACAAAAGGTCACCAAAAGACCTGAGTAGACCCCTTTTCCCACTAAAAAAGATTATTTTTTCCTAAAAAGCATAAAAAACCCTCAAAAAGGGTCCAAATTCCCAAAAATATTAAAAAGGGAATTAAAATATTAATTTTATTCAAAAAAAAGGAAAAAGGAGGGAAAAGTACCTAAACCATGTTGGTCAATACCATTTGGTTTCCACAAAACCACAAATGGTATTCCCCACCACCAAAACCTATAAAAAGGTGGTAGGGGCTCCTCATTTCACATCCATCCATTATCTCATCCTCATGCTGCCGAAATCTTCCTTGATCATTTTGGCCATTGTAAGCAACCTTGGAGAAGGAGACCTCTTGGAGCTTGGAGCTACTCATCTTGGGAGTTGCTCAACATCAACCTTCACCATTGAAGGTATTATCGCAAGCACTTGCTTGCCCCCCACTTTTCAATACAAATTCATTCTTTAATATTTTCTTGTTCTTGTTTTTTAAATGTTTACACTATTTTCTTATATTCTTGCATAGATCCATGATTAGTTTAGTTTAGATTAGTTTCTTGTTTAATTCTATTGAAACTGTTGCTACTAGTTAGCAGGTGCCCATAGCACTAAGCCTGGTTGCAAAACCGGGCCAACAGAGTGGTGACGACCCGTCCGTGCAGTTCGATGCAACACATCACATAGTCGTTAGAGCTGAACAGTGACCGTTATACAGTGCTTTGGAAACTATCCGTTTCAGCACTTAAGGAGGAATCTCCCGTTGAAGGCATAGTTAAGGAAGGAAAGTACATAGATTCTACTGAGATTTGGCCGAATGGTCATATCTTTTAATGCTAATCTAACCATTAAGCATCGTGGGTAAGGCCTCTAGTGCCTATAAATACCGTAGTTTTCACAGTGATTCGGTTACCATGATTTTTTCAGCTTGAGTAATAGAAAGGATTCAGAGACCTCCTTGAGTTCAGACTCAACCTGTAAGTGAATGTATGAAGAGTCCACTCTAGACAAAGTGTTGCATGAGTTCAAACAAGCTGGGACTGCAGGGTTGATGAGAACCCCTACCAAGATGCTCGTTCCAGAAAAAGGCCAGGGTTTACGTCGTTCACCACGCCAAACCCCAGCAATGCAACACAAGGGTAAGGAACCTGCAGTTGAGACAACAAAACCAAAGATGATGGGCTCCAAGAAACCAGAAGCCCCACCAACAGGCAAAGAGTTTCCCATATATTTAAAACCAACGTATATCTCTCCACGAGCACCGGATGCACCAGCATTAAAGCTTTCAAGAAACACCAGATATGAGATACCACTTCCACCGATGTCCAATCATGTTAAACCACAAGAAAATTTATTAGGAAAGATCCCAGATTGCAAGTTTGAAGATTATGATTTACTGCAACAGATCAAGGAGCCCAAAGAGCCAAAATACCCTCAGTTTCAACCAGATAGGTATATGTGCCGAAAAGTGGACGTAAAGAACAATCCGCTGCTGGTAGCGCAGAGTTGGATTTCTGAAGTTGTGGACTCAAGACTTTTGAACCTGCTGCGGATTCCACACTTTGATAAGAGTTCCGAACTCAATGGGGTTGTACGCACATTGATATCGCGCACACACCAAGGCTACCTCTGGTTAGACAGGAATGTTGATCTCAACATAGACTTGATCCATAGGATCACAGGACTAAGTAAGCGAGGCGACAACCCTCATAATTTCTTTGTGGGAAAATCCAAGGACAAAGAGGTCGCTACGCAGATGGAGGAAGAATTTAACATCATCAAAGGCAAACGATGTTTCATCACAAATGGACTACAAGACAATGCCACGTGATTTGTAGTACAGCTACTCGGAGGAAAAGTCTTAACGGAGGCTAGACCAACATAAGTCTCGGTCGGAGCAATTCACCTCGCTGCGAAGACAACCCAGGGAGAAAAATTTAACTGGTCTAAGTACTTGCTAAACGAGTTCTTGGATGATGTCCGAGAAACTCAAGTTAATGGCGAGAAACTCAAGTCAATGGCACCACCTTTCACTACAGTTGGATCATGGTGCTCATTTCCTTTGTAGGCTAGAAAGAACCAAAGCATTACGTTGGTGTTGGCTCCCTCATCCAGGATTGCCAAGGACCCAGATACGGAAATCTCTTGGCAAGTCTGAAACCAGAACAACAACGTGTCTCAAACGAAGTACTGTTGACATATTACAAACAGTTGTGCGATGTTATCTTTCGCACACCGCACATCTCAAAAGAGGTAACAACAAAATATATCCGCACTCTAAATTTTAAATATGATATGCATTTTATTTATATCTCACCAAAGGTACAAAAGAGGAATCCAGAGTGGTTCCCAGGACACTATCAGCTTGATGAAGCTGGTATTGACCTGATCATGGATGAGTGGATAGACAAATGGAAGTTCGAAGGGTCGATGGTCATCGAAACAAACTCATACAAAAGCACTCTGATTGCGACACAGGTCAAGGAAGAAACTGACGATGAGCAAGATAAGGAAGCCGACAAAGCTCAGGCTATACCAGGAGAAAAAAGGAAAGAGCTAGAAAGCTTGGTACAGGAGAAAGGGTAGAAAAAGAAGCAGAAAGCCACAAAACTCCCATCGGAAGCACAATTGCATGATGATGATTATGAGATCATCGCGAGTAGGGTCAGCGCACATCTGGAAGATGTGCTTGCCCTAAAAGACAACAAAAATGAGCAGATTCAAGATAGTCTACAAGAAAATATCACCACCCTGTAGGGCATAGCAGCGAAGATCAAACAAGTCCAGTGAGACTTGGTTCGAGAATCTGATTCAGAAGGAAGATCATGTGACACACCTAAGCAAAAGAGAAAACCCTTAGCTCTAACCATGGAACCGTGACCACGCATTGTCCGCATGGACCCGCTAAGCATAATTTTGCTAATCGATGAATTAACTGAAGGCGCAAAGGGACTAGCACATTTGGATATTGATATCGCAATGTTACCACTGGAAGGTCTACATAATATGCACTTGCAAGTTGTGGAAGAAATCCATGACAGAGATATGGTGACTTTGAGCCAACACCATAATTTAGAAGCAAACTATAGACAGTTGCAAGAAGAAAGTGCGCAAAAGGCTAAGGAACTTGAAAGTGCACACGAGCAGCGCCAAAGAATAGAGGATTCCGTTGCTTCGGTCTATGCAAAAATACCGGAGTGTGATGAGCAGCCAGAACTCGAAGATACAATCCTTAAGATCGGCTCTGTGGTAAGCGATATTAAGGATGAAATGGATGAAAAGGAGACATAATACAAAGAAAATATTTCCACCATGGAAGCATAGAACCTCCCTAAGACACCGCCAGATCAAACAGAAAATCAGAGCAGCAAAGGTGAAGATTTCCACAAAAAATATATCCAGCGAAATAGCTAAGTGCCAGAACCTACTAGATGAAGCAACCAGAGTATGGACTATGCTACAAGAGGACCCTAAGCTGCTGCAGGTCCAAAACAGCTTACAAAAAACACAAGCAGAGTTAGATTCTCTAAATGCGGAGATGAATACCCTGCTGGCGAGAGAGAGACTCCGAAGATTTTAGGAATTCAAGGAACTAAAGAGGGAACTCCAAGTTTTAAGAGAAAGAGAGGCTGACACTGTGGCAAAGTCACAGCCCCTATAGGAAGAAGCTCTTTCCGTCTCGCAAGAGATTGAAGAAAAATTGCAGGAACTCCGTGCATCGGAGACAACAGTACAAGAATAGGCTAAGGAAGACTTGTCACCAGATGTGGTGGAAACTATCAAGGCTGTTGAGCAGGAAGCTAAGGACACAGTTGCGAAGCTTAGTGCAACTTATGAAGAATTCGCTGCAAAGATAGAACAACAAGGAGAAGAGAATCCCACTGAACCTACTGAAAGTAGCTCAGGGACAAGCCACATGTAAGTGTTAAGGGCATGTTGGGTGCGGCCCAAGTTAAGTCATTTTTGGAACTACGAAGTTACAGTGGAGCGCAGCATTGGAAAAGTAGAAGCTACAACACTGTGAATATCTAGCGCCGTGAAGTGTCAGCTCCATGAACATCCAACATGGAAGAAGTTTGGATGGAAAAAGATATAAGTTCTAGTAAGATGCTCCAAGATTCCTGGGAGGTGGGTAAGGAGTAACGAAGAAGGAAAGCGATCAGTCGCATGAGCATAGGCAGCACTAAGTGAACCGGGTGCACGAAACTATTAAAGGAACAACGAGATGAAAGCAACCCATCGGCATGCACTCAACAGAGGGGTTGAAAGCGACGTGAGCATGCATAGTCAGAAGATTCCAGAATCCAGAGACAACGTAGAAGGATGGCCACGGCGATGAAGTTGCTATCATAGCCTAACAGATCTAGTTAGAGGGGTAACCACACCATTTTGGGTACCTTAGGGTTTGCTTTAGCCCGCTATGATTGTAAATACATGACTTAAGGGCACGATCTATAAAAGGGGAATATTTTGTAAGGGAAAGAGTTGATTTTATGTGGGATTTTGTATTGAATCATTAATCTCTAAGTGTTTTTGTTGATATTTGTTGAGAGACCATGGTAAAGAGGGCATGCAACTGTGTGCGCAGAGACCCATTGAAGAGAGAAGAGAGTTTGTAGCTGAGTGCGCAAACTGGAACTGTTGAACCCTTCCCATTTATAATAAAAAATAGTTCCTATGGACGTAGATCCCATCCAGGGGGTGAACCATGTTAAATCTTGTGTTGTGTGATGAGATTTATGTGAATGTGTTCTTTGCTTATGATATTGTATTTTCTTATGCACGTTTATTCTTTCATGTTCGCATTAGTGTCTCTATTTATGGAATGTGAATGACAAGAGTAAAGTCTAAGTAATCTTGCTCTAAGTCAGATATACAAGCGGTAAATACTTGTGGATGTATGCATTATTCATTTCCGAAGACATCAGATGCAAAATGATCTAAGTAATGTGTATGGATAAACGCATAAGTTACATAGTTGCACAGATCTGACAAATGCCGAAAGCATATAAGTGTCCAGTCGCGCAATCCTAGGTAGCACAACTACCTTGCATACTTGGTTTTTCCATAGCGCGAGTCTTGTAGCACGCTTCTTGCTAGTCGGAGAACCGGAAGAGAAGAACATCCGCGTTGCAGCCAGTCCTAACTGCGCATCACCCGGTTATGGAAACTTCATTTTGCAACCTCCCCATAAATTCGCCTCAGGTGAGACCTCAATCTGCTCGCAGATTGTTGCCGAAAGGGCCGATGAAAACTGGTTTTGTTGGTTCCCTGAACCGTGCAGAACCTGGGTCAATCTTGAAAAGCTAAAGAACGAGAAAATGAGCCAACAAAACTTATATAGCAGGGTCAGAATTGTACACAAAAAATGTCATGGAAGTCATTATAGAATCTGCATCTTATTTCTTCGAGTGAAGTTTTTTCTTCGATAGCTTGTTCTTCCCAGTAGTCATCACATATCTTTTCCAGCCACTCATATAGATTCATCTTTCCACTGTTATTGATTTTATGCATTAACAATATTTCATTTTGGGCATCCAATTTGCTCATGAACGCTATCCAAAAACTTATTTATCTCATGTGGGATAGCTTCAATGAATCATTCAAGAGATTTAGTGAATAATTTTTCTCTCGCCTGCGCAAATGTCAACTTATTCTTTCTGGCATAGTTTTGAATGTATTTCATGACTTTCCAATTCCACCACTCTCTCATTTCTTCCTCACTCACCATTTATGTACGCATGATCCCTTCATGTCTCGGGTCACTACTATCGGAAATGGAACCAATATTCTAATATAAGGGATTACATGAGTTTACCAGTAGCACAACATACACAATTATATAACAAATACTAGATCACACATACATAAAGAGAGCAAGAAAGAGAGAAAGTAATGGAGGAAATAGCAACAAGTATATTTCTTAGAACATTAGACCATTTTGTACAAAAGAGGGGGGTAATCCTCTCTTTGATATCTAGCTCACCATCCTATTTATATGATTCATACAAGTAGTTAGATAGTTGTAATTGCATAACTGTCTGGAGGTCGGCCTAATTGACTTGACTAGATCGTCTGACTTAGTCAGTGGTTGGTCGTGAGGACCTAGTTGAAGCAGTTGACTAGGCTCTTCCATCAACCCCTAAAGATACAATAAAGGAAGATGAAGAAAAGGATAAAATATATGCCACTGTTTTAAAAGGATCCAACAACAATGAAAGCAACAATAGGAAAGGAAATGATGACAAAAAAAACCTATTTTTTTGCTCAAGAGAAACAAGAATGATTTCAGAAGAGTTGTTCCACCAAGAAGTCCTTTCACAAACCGATACCAAAATCTCTTCCTTAACTACTGCTTTTCTTGCAATAATTTTGGTCATATTAAAGCAATAGATTGTAGATATTATGCAAGAAGTGATCACGTGAGAAACAAAAATAGAGGTCCTTATAAAACCTCAAAGGATTATTGTGTGAACAATAAAACTATAAGTGATCATGGGTTTTCTACAATTCATTTGCTTCCCTACTTGATTACAATACTTAATGCTATAATGGGAACATAGGTTGTTACTGTAGAATCATCATAGTGGCATGTTCTAAACACAACAGAGAAGCATGTGTTCTTTACAACAGAAAGAAGAATACTCTAAGGCTTGGAAGCAAAAGGAACAGAAGAAGGAAGAATGTGGACTTGCACTCTATTCTCAAGATAAAGGGAACCTTTGTAGATCGAACATTGATGTTCAAAACACATGGTAGGGGATCAGTGTTATAATTCAAAATGGAAATTCTCCATCTGTGATGACATCAAAACTTGTTAGTCACACAAAAAGACAAATTAGATGGAAGAGCTTTGAATTTATACATAGTTGTTGGCCTAGTTCATTCTTAGTTCATCCATAATTCCTATTTTATTTGTTTTGGTTTGTGACATATGCACAAGTGACAGTCATACATGTTGTGTATTATGTGAATTATGTTGGTTTTCCCACTTGCGTGTTCAAGAAAAATTTGCACACGCACTCTGCAAAGGGTTGAACCACGTGTTGCATGCATATTGTCTGTTTCCCACATGCGCGTAACTCATAAAAATTTTAAAAATAAAGTAAATTTGAATTTTGATTTAGTTTGGGTAGTTTTTGATAACTTCCCTAACAGTTACAAACCCTTATCCATTCGAGGGTTGCCTCCTTATATTATAAAGACAAGAAATGTTGGCCTTGAGAAGGATTTTTTTGGCTCACTGTAATGAAATTATGGAATAATTTAGTCTCCTTCTAATCCCTATTATCATGTGACTGAGTTATTCATATGCCCATCTCTTGGAGATTGTTGGAGGATTGTGGAGAAGAGAAGCAAAGGAACCTAGGTCAAGGTTTCGTGAAGTGCCTAATCATAGCAAGGTAATTGTATTTGCTATTGTTTATCAATAAGGACATCTTTCATTTCCAAATACTATGTTACAGTCTGGTTCAATGAAATGTTTAGCTTTTATATTTAGATTTAACGCATGTGTTTAGATGTATATCCATATATCTGTCTCAATCTATATTCATTTTATTGTAGACATAATATTTGAGAAAGGTATTCTATGTTTTGCAGGTGTTCCAGAGTAAAATATGAAGCTTTGAGATCAAGATTGAGGAATTGATAAAATCTAGGACCGACCTTCATAAATAAGGTGCACATTTTGATCCTTTAGTGTAATCCTAATATTTTATAAGCTTTATTTGGGTGCTTGCATGACTGTAGATGTTGGTTTGATCTTGTTTAGTATGTTGATGGTCTCACGCCAGCCATAGGACTTATTTCCTTACAACAAAATTGGTGACTTCATTGGGGAGAAGGCTATTTTATTTGGGGTTTCTTGCTTGTTTCTTCTAGTTTAGACCATTGATTTGTCTTGTTTTTAGAGTCTATACAAGTCTCCAAATGTTGGCTTGTTCACATCACTTTAAGTCTGGGTTATTTGTCTCATTTTTAAATTTTTTCAGGACACAAGCATAGGTGGTAAAACTTGCAGTTGCATGTTCCCCTGCCTACACGCAGGTTGCAAGATACACAGTTGCATGTCACACACAGACTACAACACTTACAATTGCGTTTGCTCCTGTAGGTGGCATTTTTTGAAATTTGTTTGCTTAAACCTTGATTTGGTCTTGGATATTTCTTGAATGTGCTGGAATGTTTGAAGGTTTTTCTAAGGTCTTGCATAGGTCCTGTATACCTCTACATCCATTTTATTTTGTTTATAAAGACATTTTTATGAAACCCTTAAGTGACAAGTTTGCTTAGACTCTTTGTGCTTTGATGGATCATGAGCCTTTGACTGATTAAAATCAAGAATTGAACTTCTTTAAGTAGTCTTTCTTCCTCCTTTGAGGTTTTATCAATTGAATCCTTGCTTGGGTATGGGTTTTCAAGTTATTTCAAGTGGTTTTTGACTTAGTCTTGTTTCTACTTGGAATGCTTTTGAGATTGTTGGGACTTTTGATTTGAGTATAAAAACCAGTATTGGTGCTTTAAACACCTTTCCTTTCATCCAACTTTGAGAATTTGTTGAGTGAAGGGTTTTTATTGCCATTAAAACTTTACATTGGACATATGTGGAGAAGGTACACACTGGTTGCAGACTGCTTCATCCCTTTGTGAGTGTGTAATGCAGCTTGTTTTATTGTTTTTTCAGTTTGATCTTTGACATTCAAAACCAAATTGCCATGTTAGAGTTGTTGGTATATTTTCCTTCCTCTCCAAGTTGTCTACTTCTCTTTCATTTATAGAGTGGAAGCTTAGGGTTGAAGGTTATTTCCTAAGTTGCCAGGAAACGTGGGTACGGGGACGGGTACTGGTATGGGGACGGGGACAGGGACGCCACATTTTGAAACAGGGTACTTGGGTATGTCGGGGGTACTGTATATATATATATATATATATTAAAATTTATAAAAATAAAACATTTCTAAATTCAATGATTCATATGAACATTCACATTGAAAATTTGAAACATAAAATAATAAATTTGATAAATCATATGACATAGACTCAGTAGATATCAAGTGGAAGACTGGAAGACTGAATGGCATTTCCAGACACAAAAAAGAAAGTTCAAAATAGTAAACATTGAACAATGAACAAGATAGTTGATTTAGATTCCTCAAGCCATGTCATCAACATCGTCAGGATCAATGTCATCAGCATCACTAAGGCCCTCTGTCAGCAAGCTCTCTAGATAGGCATCGTTGGAGTAGTGAGCACAGAGTATTAGCAGTGAGAAATGGAGTGCCGCGGAGGTTTAGGTAAGGGGTAAGTGCCCACATAACATGTGTTTCATTGTTTTAATTTTTAGTTTTTAAAATTTTAAACATCAAACATTGCAAATCGACCCCCCTCGACCGGCAAGCTAATGTAAATTTCCCAACGACTGTACCTCCCATGTACCCAAACATGCGGTACGGCGTACCCAAATCCATATGCAAGTACCCTGTTTTTATAAGTGAAGTACCTGGTACGCGAGTTTGAATTTGGGTACGGTTGGGTACGGATGGGAACGTACCATTGAAGTACCCAAGTACCCGGTACGGGTTCGTGTACCTGACCACCCAGTACGGGTACCCATGCAACATAGGTTATTTCAGTCCCTAATTGCACAAGTAAGATGCAGAATCAAGCCTTCCCAGATAATATAAATGAGTAAATTGCTTGCTTGAGTGGAGTTTACAAGTTATGTGATATACTTTTCTCCATTTGGCTTAGGTAGCATATCAAAAATTTCTAAGTTTGTGGCTGCATCTGCTTGCATAATAGAAATTAGATAGTTTGTTTGCATTGGTTTTTAGGTGTAGTTGTTCGTAGTGTTGTCTTTTTGTATATTATAAAAGAAAAATAAAAAGTTTGGGTCTTTTGTCAATTGATTTGTACTGAGTGTGCAAGCTTTTTCTTTGGTTTTGAAAACATTTCGGATTTTTAAATTGCATTTTATTTCAATCTTTGTATAAAAATTGCATTTTATATCAAAACATAACAAGTACTTTTGCTTTTCATCAGTATTTTCATTGTATAAATCTTGCATCACATAAGATCATTGAAAATGAAAAGAGCATTGTAGTGTGGGGAGGGTGCAACATTTTTCAGTTAAAAGGAGTTGAAAGGGTATTAATTTGCATTCATACTTCTTTTAGTTGCAAATTTTTTCTTTTGAAAAGTTCTTATTTGTATATTTTTAACAAGCAAAAGAATTTGAGATATGATATTAGGTTTTCTTCTAGTTTAGAAACAAACCTAATAGTTAAGCTAGGGTTTTGTAGGTAAGGAGTTGTGAGTTAACTCCTCCAAATCCACTTATACTTGTCAAAACATAGGTGTCTTGCATAAGGGTGGAAATCCAACACTGTAAGGGTGTGGCCGGGAAGCTCCTCTTCCCTAGGAGTTAAGCACGATATTGTGTGAGGTTGAGTTGTGGAGAGATACCTCCAATACTTAATCGAGCATCAACCATGGATTTTTCGTGTATGAGTAATTTCAATAGTACAAAGTGTTGTTGTAGAGTTTCAGGCTCAATTACCCTACCCATACGTACGATCCTGACTCGCAGCTATTCCCCCGGATGTTGTCTGCGGATTGGTAGCCTTAGAATCCTATATTTAGGGTCATATATATGTGCTAGCAGATGATTTTATGCAACCACCTTGGGTGGACCTTGTGACTGGAGCATTAGTACCCTTGGAGGGTGTTTTACATATTTATCTGGGAAAACACTTGCACCAAGAAGGGAAACACACCCAGCTTGGATAACTACCTTCTGATCTTCACTGGTTAGACTTGGTCCCTGATCATCCCAGGATAATATTTGGGATAACATATCTTTATCTCCATAGTGAATAGTACTGGTGTCCTAGTGCTTTTAGTGTATGTTGGTTGTTGTTTTTATTTTTTAGATCTCTCCTTTGAGTCTTCTACAAGCCACTGTGGCTGATCAACCTCTCTGCAGATATCATAGATTACAAGGACAATCTCCTAAATAGAGTGAAGTCCCTGCACCAAGGCAAATATTGGATTACAATAGTCCACCCCCTTAGGGGGAAGAGAAAGAGAATCAGGGACCAAATATTCAACAACCCAACCAAGAAAACAATTTTAGTTCTACTGAATTGGAATCCTCATCAAGGGAAGGCCATTTTAGTGACACCGAAGGGAATATTACTAACACTCCCTTAGAAGTTTATTCTCAACCAGAAGAACACTTAGAATTTCCTTCCATAGAGGATCTTACCGATCCTGTAGAACTGTTGAACCCTTTCCAAAATATGAACTTTAATCAATGAATTGAGTTTGAGATTCCTAGACCTAGCAGTCCTTCATTGCATTGGTCACACATGGACAATGCTGGTGAAACATCAAGTACTGGGGAAATGACCCCTCCAGTTAGTGTCACACCTATACAAGGATTTTATGCAAATGCATCATCAACTCTTAGCTATGGATGGAATCCACCTTCGTCAATGATTTTAACAGGAGGACCTTCTTATGGTTTCCATGGAAAAAATCCTTTCTCCTTTGGAATGAACTTCTCAGGGTTTCAATCCATACCAAATACGATGCCTCCTTTGTCAACTTACACTACTACAATAGGCAGTGGCCCTTATGTGCCTGCCACTGGACTTTTCTCCAGTCCTAACCCCACTCATGTCTTAGGGCCTATTATTGGTTTCATTATGCCCCAGATAAGTCCACCCTCCTAGGGTATGGGGGGTACAAGTTTTAGTAACCCTTTCTCATCATTCTTATTATAATATTGTTGGAATGGGGGGAACTAGCATAGGAGTTCCTTGGGGACAAATTCATCCATTTGGGAATCCTACTATTTTTGGGACAAGTATAGTGAACCCAACACTCGCTTCATTAATAGGAACTCAACATACAACAAACTTGGGTGGAACATCAGGAGGCTTTAACCGACCCGGATCATAACCTTAGTTCAATAAAAAATTCAGTCAATACAATCCAATTTTCAATACTGCAAACACAAATCAATGGACACCAAATGCTCTTAGATCTTGGAATACCTTGTCACAAACAAAGTTTCCTTTTTTGGCTACTCTTAACTTACATGATCTGTCAAAGTTGACCAATGATCTAGTCCTTCATAACCCCGGTTGGCCACCCCTCCCTACAAAGTTTCCTTTGGACATTCCTAAGTTTGAAGGTAAACCTAAGGAAGATCCTACAAACCACATGATGAATTTTCATCTATGGTGTTAATCCAACTCATTGATGGATGATTCTATTAGACTTAGACTCTTCCAAAGGACTTTGACAGGGATGGAGGAAAAGTGGTACATTGAATTACCATGAGCTTCATTCCAAATCTTTGATGCCATTGCAATGACCTTTTTGAACCATTTTCAGTTGTCGGTTCGCTACGAAACTGGTACGGAAATATTAACTTCATTTCGCCAAGACAAGTCTACATATATCTCCGATCACATACATGAATGGTAGAGGAGTTTGATTAAGGATCAAATTTCGGATGAATTTTTAATAGATTGGTTCATTAAGTCGTTACAACCATGTATTGCGAAAGATGTAGCTCTTTCAGGGGTTCAGAATGAAGAGTGGGTTATAATTAAAGCTCAACAATTGGACTTAGTTTATTCTCAATCCAGATTGCTATATGAGATATTTCCCGATACTCCTAGAGATGATACTGATCCAACGAAACCAATACCTGTACCACATGCTGATGGTGTGATTGGTTCAACAAAAACTTCAGTACATTGCCAGGGTACACACTTAATAATGCAAAATTCACCATCAATTACTCCGAACAACACACAAAACACCAACAACAAACCTCCAGTGGATGTTTTGATAGTTAAAATAATCTGACCTAAGGGAAACCAACAGCCTCGAGGGAAAAAGAACAAGAATAAAAAATCGGGGAATACAGACAATAAAAATGAAAACACTAATAATAACAATAATCAAAACAACAATGATGGTAGGGATAAGAAAGAGAAAGTCAAAGTGAATTTTCCTTGCGTTTTGTGTAAGGAATACCATTTAAATTATAAATGTCCCAAGATGGAAATATCACAGAGACTGTTGGAACAATAGGAAGGTTCCCACCAACCTGTCATGCTCACTAATCCATTTCCTCAGCCACAACAACATATGATTTATATGGCTTAATCAAATCCCATATCCTCGCAAGGGGGCAATCATGGTGCCTCCTCTCAAGGGGGCAACTTTGGTCAAAGCCAAGTTTTTATGTGTGAACATGACATCCACCTCCATACTAGAAGCAAAACTTATGATATGCCATCGTCTGGATCTAAAGGGAAAGAAATCGTTGAAGATGATGTGGCTCCTCCATTATGCATAGAAAAACTACCAAATGACACTATGCATAAGATACTAAGAGGTGTCATGAAAAAGGATATCTACAATCCTAATGCATGCGCTGCTCAACACTATAGCATAGTAGAGAATTTAGCACAATCTCCATATGCAATGTCCACTTTAGAGGTCTTGCAAAACTATCCAACTCAATGCAAAAACCTACTGTCAGCTTTAGGTGATTTCAACTCCTTAGATAGTCCGATTATGACCTTTGATTGTGAGAATTGGAAACCTCACTTACCTCATCATGCAACTTTTCAAATCCAAGTGGTTTCTGGAAAGTCTACTATACACTGGATGGTTGTTGATGAAGGTGCCTCCACATGTGTGATGTCTTTGTCATGTTGGAAGGATATTGGGTCAGCTGATGTGGTTTCTCTAGTCACAATGCTGAAGTATTCTTATGGCCACCTATTTAAATCTCATGGTATTATCCCAGCTCTTCCAATAGAGCTAGGGGGGAAAACAATCACTGTAGAAGTGGAAGTGGTGGACACTCCATTTGAATATAATATGCTGCTAGGTAGGAGTTGGACCCAAGCTATTATGGATGTGGTGGCTTCTATTTTCAGAGTCATCAAATTTCCTCATAATGGAAAGATCATTACTATTGACCAATTTCCATATAGTACTAATGGCCCAAATCATCAAAATGGCTCTAACATCCCCTTAGTGGCTCATTTGATGAAATATTGCGAAAATGTTGGAGTGGGGATGTATCCTATGCTCATGGGAACTTTTAATCTCTCCCCACCCAAATTGCACGCAATTGCATCCCTGATACATGAAATTTCCACCATTTCCATGTCTTCCACCCCTTAGGTGTCACATTTTAAAACTTCATATTTTAATGACCCTTGGAAGATTCCAGCTATGGAAGTTGGATGTATTCGGATGAACCTGACTTTGTCTGCTGCCAAGATATCTTATCAAGCCATTGTTTCAAACGAAGCAAACCATACTGGTCTTCACTCTAAGTTGAACATAAATGACCAGTATTCAACACCCATGTAGGATGTTAGTTCTTTGGCATGTCACGATCCCTTAGGAACTATATTTCCATCGGATGAATCAATTCTAGAGGCAATGTCTTTAGAGGATAGACCATGGACAGATATGCATCAATGTGCATATTTCCTACCATCTTAGAATGACCTTAGAATTGCAACAACGGAA
Organism: Larix kaempferi; assembly: GCA_027924585.1. NCBI lineage: Eukaryota > Viridiplantae > Streptophyta > Pinopsida > Pinales > Pinaceae > Larix > Larix kaempferi. Next base: position 11,402,139 of record BSBM01000344.1, read on the forward strand.
CCATCAAGCCAGGACCCATGGATTGGTATGGGAGACCTCTGGCACCTTTGCAATTCTATGTTGAAGGTAACATGGAAAACATCTCCAAGACCATTCCTATCAATATTTTTAGGACTCTAGGCATGGTAGAAAATGTTTTCATTGATGTTGATTGTTCACCAGAATAAATTGAAATATACACAACGCTATCTAAAGAGTACATAGATATCTTTGGGTGGTCCTATGAATAAATGCTAGGAATTGATCTCGCTATTGTCGAACATGAAATCAAGACTTATACAAATGCTAAATTGGTTCGGAAAAATATTAGACCACTCAATTCGAGGAAGGCCGCTACTGTTAAAGTAAAGGTTGAAAAACTACTCCATGCAAACTCCATTTATCATGTTCCATTAACTGAATGGGTATCTAACTTGGTACCTGTTGACAAAAAACAAGGAAATATTTGTGTGTGCACATATTTTTGGGATTTAAACTTGGATTTCCCTAAAGATAACTTCCCCACCCCATTCATCGATCGGATTATCGATGAGTGTGCTGGCAATGAGATATTCTCATTTATGGATGGTTTCTCTGGGTATAACCAAATTCAAATACAACCTGAAGACCAATACAAGACAACATTTATATGCCCTTGGGGAACATTTGCATATAGGAAAATTCCTTTTGGTTTGAAGAATGTTGGGACTACCTTCCAAAGAGTGATTCCTTATGCATTCCATGACATAAAGAATATCGTTGAAGCCTACCAATAAGGCATTCCACAACATTCAAAATCTTTAAATATGAAAACATCGGCGAGCACAAATAGATCCAAGATCGATATAAAATCCATGGATTAGTATTTTATTGAGAAATCTTCTATCTTATCTTCAAGCTCGTGAAACAAAGAAGAAAGTATTGATTTTTCCTTCCATGGACTCATAAAATTACACATGGATGGACCCTTTAAGGGACCAAACCACTCCTTTTTTAGGTTCGTTAAACATATGTTAAGGGAGTCATCTTTAAGTGAGCTATATCGAACATACTTTTATTTTTCACGCTCGTTAAACCATGAAAATTATAAAAAGAGAAAGGGAAGGGAAAGTTGTCATATCTCTATTGAAAATGATAGCAAGTCCAAATCTATCCTTGAATAGAGCACTTACTTTCAGTATACCAAACTGATTGGGTTTTAGTTTCAGCTTTAGGGTGAACCTTGTTCTTAATATTTTTACTCCTCCAGTTGGTTACTCTTCCAATCATATGGAGAATATGTCAATATCTCCTACAATGAATATTTATTTCATCCAAATCTTCCTCGGTCACCTCTATTTCATGCTCAATGTTCAAGGATGTATCCTGTGTCATCCATTCTGTAGTTTCCCAGAATTTTTTATTTGTGTCGGCCATTCCCTGATGTCAATATGCTTGAGCAAGTTCCATTAAGCCTTGGTTATTCCTCATGTTGGATGATGGAGGATTTCTTAAGGACTTATTTCCAATGGAATTCTTCCCATCAACTTCAACTCATCTTGCTATGGGAATGAAGTTTAGAGTTTCAAAGAGTACCTTGGAGATTGCAGTCCTCAATGGAAGTCTGCCTTGCCATCCAAGTAGTAGGAATACATCAATGTCTTCTACTCAATGGATTCTTCAGGTGTTCAACTTCAAGAACATCTATTCACACTTGTTAGAATGTACTAAATACCTTGGGGCACATCTTCATCATCGGTGGAACCCCTCGAATTTGTTAACGATATACATTAATGAACAGTAATCAAATGGTTTCCTCCATGTTCGACTTCAACTCACTTATTCACATGGTTTGGATTCATATCTATTGAGGGTTGGTTTGAAGACCTTGGGTTTATCATAACATTTTTTCCCAAGCTATGCAAGACTGTGCCTATTCTTCTGATTGGCACTTGATGAGACATAGATCCACTTTTGTATTTATGTGGCTATGTTCCTGCTTTTGTTACTCATGGATCCACGCTTGTATTTTTGTGGCCATGATATATACATCAATCATACATTTGTATCAGTTTATTGAAGGTCATGTTCTAACATTTTGAACATCGAAAATATGTCAGGGATCATATTATCTGACAGCTTGCTTATGTTTCAGGTATTTCATTTGTTTATGTTTTAGGTATTTCATTGAGACCAAGACTCTTTGTTCCAAGCTTCTTGACTCCACAATTTACCTTTATAATGTATTTTGGCCATCGTATCCCCCTCTGACCTCATACATTAGGGGGAATATGTTATAAGTCAAAATGGCACTTCTCAGTCCGTGATGACATCAAAACTTGTTAGTCACACAAAAGGACAATTTGGATTGAAGAGATTTGACTTTATACATAGTTGTTGGACTAGTTCATTCTCAGTTCATCTAGCATTCCTATTTTATTTGTTTTGGTTTGTGACATATGTGCAAGTGACAGTCATGCATGTTGCATATTACGCGCAGTCTGTTGGTTTTCCCATTTGCGTGTTCAAGAAAAAGTTGCACATGCACTCTACAAAGGGTTGAACTACGTGTTGCACACATATTGTCTATTTCCCACATGCGCGTAACTCATAAAAATTCAAAAAATAAAATAAATTTGAATTTCACGCTTGTTTGGGTAGTTCTTGATAACTTCCTTAACAGTTACAAACCCTTATCCATTCAAGGGTTTCCTCCTTCTATTATAAAAACAAGAAAGGTTGGCCTTGAGAGGGACTTTTTGGGCTCATTGTAATGAAATGATGGAAGAATTTAGTCTCCTTCTAATCCCCATTATCATGTGACTGAGTTATTCATATGCCCAGCTCCTAGATATTGTTGGAGGATTGTGGAGAAGAGAAGAAAAGGAACCTAGGTCAAGGTTTCGTGAAGTGCCTAATCATAGCAAGGTAATTTAATTTGCTATTGTTTATCAATAAAGGCATATTTCCTTTCCAGATATTGTGTTACAATATGGTTCAATGAAATGTTTAGCTTTTATATTGAGATTTAACGTAAGTGTTTAGATGTATATCCATATATTTGTCTCAATCTATCTTCATTTTATTGTAGCCATAAGATTTGAGAAAGGTATTCTCTATTTTACAGGTGTTCCAGAGTAAAAGATGAAGCTTTGAGATCAAGATTGAGTAATTGCTAAAATCTAGGACCAACCTTCATAAATAAGGTGTACATTTTGATCCTTTAGTTTAATCCTCATCTTTTATAAGCTTTATTTGGGTGCTGGCATGACCATAGATGTTGGTTTGGTCTTCTTTTAGTATGTTGATGGTCTCACGCCAGCCATGGGATTTATTTCCTTACAACAATCAGACCAAGTTTCTCACCTTAAAAGAAGAAAAAGGAGGCAATGTTACTTTTCGAGGTAATTCTTCTACAAAGATAGCTAGAAAAGGTATTGTTAGTCTTGATAATGGAGAGACTAAAACACAGAATTTCTTGTATGTTGAAGGACTAAAACATAATATTCTAAGTGTCAATCAAATGTGTGATCAAGGTTATAATCTCACATTTCATTTTAAAGGGTGTGAGAAAAGGAAAGCGGATTTAGGAATATTAGTGGCAAATGCAATTAGAACCTCAAACAATGTATACATACTCAATCAAGTCAAAAATAAATAAATAAAATGGATAAAGGTGGGAGTTATATCCTTATCCTCTCACCACTAAGTACTTGAGGAAAAACACAAGCTTAGGGGGAGAAACCCTTTTCCATTGATTTCAAAAGGAGAGAATTGCATATAGGGGAAGAATTGCAAACAAAAGGAGAGTTGCAGATAGGGGGAGTTACTACAGGATTGCTGCAAATTTGACTAAGGGTTTCCATCAGTGAGAAAGGGGGATATTGTTGGAAATATTATTGTCATTGATGTAAAAGATGAGGGGAGGCTAAAGATGTCCAAGATGAAAATTCAAAAATGAATATTGTTGGAAATATTATGTCATTGATGCCTAGCTTGGATACCCTATATTTGAAGGAATTTTTTCTATGAAGAGATAGCTCAGACGGGAGCATATGATATATGGTTGAAAATCTTATTCAGAGACCTTTCCAATGGTATATGGAAATCCCTATAAATCCATAGGACTTTCCAGATATGTAAGATATGAAGTGTTGAAATAGCCCTCCCAGAGTGTTAGGTCGGCCCTGCTAGGATATTGAACAATTTTAGGTTGTCCCAGAAAGGTGACGTAAAAATAGTATATATACAACGAGGTGCTCCTCATTTGTTCATTCAATTATCCACTCATGGAGATCCCTTAGAAGTGCACTCTTCTAGAAAGAGGAGAGTCTTTTTTGGTTTGATAGAGGAGCATGTTATCACACAACTTGTAGTTGTCCCAAAAGGTGATCCTATCCAGGATGGTAGAGTCGTTGGAAAACTAAAGAGGTGACCCAAGAGATGCCACGGTTCCCAATGCAATTGGTTGTCACGATAACCAAGGCACTCTTCACTTTAGATCTAGCCTAAACAAGACCAAGGGGGAGATCCTAGCTAACCAATGAAGGCTAGTGAACCTACTCAATACCTCCTAGGGAAATGTGAAAGCGAAAAAGGAGAAGATCAAGAGTGAATGGATCTAGATCTAGGAAGGATAAGTGGACCCAAGGAGTTAGGGCTTGGTTGAAGAGGCTTATAAGATGGATAAATGTTCAACCAAGGAAATATTAAGCTACTTATGAGTTTGGATAAGTAGATATAGATAGATCTAATGCCAAATGGAAAGATCCAAGTGGGGCCCACCCTTAAAATATGGAAAATGGTCAAAATGGGGTCCGCAAGGTGAAAATCAAGTTGAAATGGCCCTAGAAGGGTTGTTAATCAATGGATCTGATGATTTGGTGAGGAACAAGCACTACCTATGTGACAGACCTAGAAAAATCCCACCTACCCACAAGTGCGACCTCCCTTGGAGAGGCCCAGTGCCTTAGATCAAGGGGTAAATGGAGTCGGATGCCCACCAAATTTTTTCTCCAAGGTTTATTAATTATTTGTGAGGTGGGTTTTAATTATTAATCCCAAGTTATCGCCAAATCTATCATATCTAAAAATCTAGGGTTTTAAAATATGAGGGTTTGAAGTGACCAATGGGTAAAATGCATGAAACTAGATGCATACCTTGTTGAACATACCTCAAAAGCTTGTGGTCATCTTGCAAATCGATAATACTTCCCAAGTGAGGCAATCAATAGTGAGATCCAAGTGCTCAAAGTGAAATATCTATCCCTCCAAGAAGACAAGTGCGCCCTTTCACTGCCAAAAACAATCTATATGAGAACCAATCTAGCATGAAAATTACTATAAAGATGAAAAGATGAGACAAAGAGCATCAACTATGTCATGAAGATACAATAATGATACTCCCTGAGACAAAAGGTCAATCCAAAGGTAATATATGGGGTTTCCCCACAATAGCGTCCCCTCAAGTCGTCCTCCTCTTCATCCATACGACCTCCCTACAGAGAAAACATTTGAAGCCCAAAATCCACAATGATAACACAGAGAAAAGATTGAATATTCAAATTGCAAGAGCATCCAACAAGACTAGAGAAGTAGATATGCAAAAGCAGTATTTTATTCCAAGAGTTCAAGAGCCCAATGGTGCCTTTACAATAGGGGGGTCTCTTCCTTCAATAAGAATGAGAGAGACCAAAACCCTAAACCACTTTATGAATGAGTGGTGGAGATCAAAAGATAAATACAATACAATCAATAGCTAAGATGAGCCAGAATAATATAACATGTATCAACTCTCTAAGAGGGGTGCACACTCACTAAAAGAGGCCCTAAGGGGGTGCGCACCACATTAAAGTGACTAGGACAAGTGTGTACCACATAAGATGACTAGGACAAGTGAATAGGAGAACATGGTGAGGCTAGGAGGTTTTATTATCATTTAATAGAATCACCCCATGGAACAATGATATAAAATATGACTCAATAACAAGTCCAAGTGACCAAATGACCAAATTGTGGCCCCCTCAATGAGAGAGCAATACATCAAATCACAATCCGGAGAGTGTGTGGACCCCACTAAATGCTGCAAGATGATCTGGAAGGATTGAAATACATCACAAGTGACCTATGAACAAAACTCATGCCAAAACCTTTCCTCAATAGTCCAAATCGATTTCCTCTATGACCTTTTTATCCCATTTTTATTCCACCTGAAAACCATCAAAATGCCTGTAACTCAGTTCCTGATGTCCGGGCACAAAATATGACTGTACCATCATGTCTGGAGATGGGGTAATATGGTCATAACAAGTGGATAGAAAACCCCTCTCCTCTGTATATCCCTAGGTAAACGTGCTATATCAATGCAACTGCTGGGCAAGCCATTTCTGCATGGCAAAACTGGTCAAAAGTGGAAATCTGACTCTATCATCACTAGGAGTGTGTGAAACTAATAACTGAGTGTCTCAATGGACTCATAAGGTCCAAATTTACTATAGATGAGTACCCATACCCTCTGTGGAAACCTGTAAGACCATCTGTATCCTTAGCCATACCCGGACAATGATAAAATAATGGTATGGAAATAATAATAATCATAAAAAAATACATCAACCATCATCTGAAACCTGTGTCCACTGTATGGAATCATCAAAGGTGTATCAAAGGACCATAAATCATCATCATATAACATCACTGGTCCAACTCATCATGGATCCCAAGGTTGACTTGTTTGACCAGGTCAAGACTGATCAAAATATGACCCAGGATAGAAGAGCCTGATGCTGCAAGTGCAAATGGTTAAAGCATGCTCTTTTAATCATTCTCATAGAAAGAATTAAAGTATTAAGCATCATTTCACTGGAAGTTAATAGATAATTATATCAATCATAAGTTTAAATAATCATTTACTTACAAAAGAACCTCAGGAATATACTCATTTTGTAGACATGATCATTTTGCTAGCAAAGGGTGAGGGTGAAGAATTCAAGGCTAGGATAACGGGATGAATTGACTGACTCAACATTGTGATACTTTGGATAATGGACAAGGGAAATACACACTTAAGCATATGTCGGATAATAAACACACAGGGAATGGTAATGTCTCACAAATGGGATAAGTTGTTCAGAGGAGTGCTAATTCAACCTTGGAAAATGTCTACAAATCACATCCAAGCCGTATCAGCTCCGTGAGGATATTTTCTAGAGCCGCCATGGACTGGGTTCCCAGCTAACCGTAACTTGAGGCTCTAGGGGACACTTAGAATTAGCTGTCCCTTACTCCATCTCACATCACAACCCATGGGCTCCGTGAGGAATTAATCATTACATTTCATTTCCTTGGCCAACAGTCTTTGGATTTAGCGTACATTTAACCACTGCTTTCTTTAGGCCTATATGACGCTTTTGGGGATTTTGCATGTGCTTAGAAGCACAAATACTAAAGCTTTCATCCAGGTTGCTTTTAGTTTCAAATTCATTTCATTTCATAACCTTTTTGGGGATTTTGCATGTGCTTAGAAGCACAACTACTCAAGCTTTCATCCAGGGATTTTTTCATTTGAGTTTCCATTTAGTTTCACAACCCTCTTTCATTGTGCTGAGAAGCACAGTTTTTAAAGTATTTTTATGGGATTTCATAAAAGATATAACAATAGTTTCCATATGTAATGATGGTAGTACAATTTGCTTCAAGTTTTAGCCAACACAACTCAAGCAACTAGGCGGAATTTCTACAATCAAGACCAAACATTGGGGAAACCGACTAGAGTGACCAAGGTATCAAATCCAACTCACCAAAGGGTAAGTTGTGTTTCCAACTCAGAGCCGAGACACAAACTAACAGGGATGCTATCCAACATAGAGGCAAAAGGGGGGAGGTCCTCCATATCACAAGCTGAGGTGTAATTCAGGGTAAAAACCAATCAAGGGAGAGATAATGGATGGATGGGGAAAGTGAAAGTGATGCCTATGATAACAAGCCATAAAGGTAGGAATGATCATGTCCACACTCCTAAGAGGGTAAAACCAATGAGTATAAAACAAGAGCTTATCAATATAAGTAACAAAACCAGTTAGATAATCAATAATAACCATATTCATTTCATACATATATACTGCCAGATCATGATTACTAGATACTAATTCAAGCTATCAAAATGACCAAAATACCAAGATAATAAAAACCAATGAACACCATATACCTATTGGGCCATATACATGTACCTACTATCTGGATCATCTGTATCCACTGAAAACATTGTTGTTGAAACTCTGAGCATTGCACTGCTCTCTATGGGATAAAAGGTCATCTCAGTCATGAAATCTGAGGTCAAGAGGCTCAGCCTTGGCATAAGGTTTATTGCATGTCTAATCTGGGGCTGCTCTGATGTGTGAGTGATCATCAATAATATTGCTCATCATAGATGATCTCACCAAAACTGTGTAAAGGCCAAGCTCAAAAATATAGAATGAACTGCTCTGCAATCATGGTAGCCCAACTACTATGGATGTGATAACATAACACTTGTAAGGGTATTTAAATATGTTCTATTGAAGGTTTATAAGGATGTTTTCTTGAAGGATTTATAGGGTTTTATAAAGGAGGAAGTAAAATTTCACTGCTGGAACTTTCATTGCTAGGAACTTTCACTACTGAGAAGAGTCTTTTGTGGTTTTCTTCGAGATGTGATATTGGAATATTTTCTAAGCTTTTTCCTTTGGATGAGGCTTATGTAGAAGGTGACCATGCTAGATTTTGGAACTGGTTTGAAAATGATCTTACGACAGATTGTGGAGAAACTATGAGGTAGGCTTTGAGGAATATTTGAAGCAGATTATGGAGTAGATATGAGGTAGGTTATAAAGGAGATTTGAAGATAATTATGACGTAATATTTTAGTTGATTATGTCAGCATCATTGTACTTGATTCTTTAGTAGGTTGGTGCCTACATATTACTGAGTTGGTGCTTAGTGGAGGAGATTGGTGTCTCTTGTAGGTTGGTTCCTACATATTATTGAGTTAATGCTCATTTGAGGGGATTGGTGTCTCTAGTAAGTTGGTGCTTACAAACTTTGTAATAGTAGATTGGTTCCTACATGAATATATAAAGATAAGCTTTTGCAGTTTTCTCCCTAAAGGGTTTCCACATCAAATTCGGTGTATTGTGATTTGAGTTTGTGTATTTACTATTTCAAAGTAAATGAATTATTGATGAATGCTTAAAGTAAGAAAAACTATCTTATATTGAATCACCCCCCCCTCTCAATATAATCATAACTTCAACACTTTCCTTGTTCCTTCTTCTTGTACCTATGTCATCATTCCCAGGTCCAATTCCTCCTCCTCATGGAAGTCATTGTAAATTTTGTTGAATTCTACATCTTCTGGGATGCCAAGATAGGGGACATCTTTATTTCCAAGATATTTTCTCATTTTCCACCATGATCCTCTTTTGTGTTTGCCAAATTTATCTTGGAATAGTTCATTACATCTCTCCTTAGTGGGGGCCTCAAGGCCTATATCCTCCTTGGTCACTATTGCTTCCTTTGGTCCATAAACAATATAATACAGTGGAGCTTTTGGTGCTTTTGGAGTAGGTGTAGGGAAAAATTGGTTGGATACTTTACCAGGATCAACTTCTCCTTTGATGATCTTCTCCACTTCATGTTAAGTCCTTGTTATCATACAACTTGTAGTTGTCCTAAAAGGTGATCCTATCCAGGATGGTAGAGGTGTTGGACAACTAAAGAGGTGACCCAAGAGATGCCACGGTTCCCAAGGTAAATCGTTTTCATGCTAAATGAGGCACTCTTCACTTTAGATCTAGACTAAGCAAGACCAAGGGAGAGAACCTAGATAACCAATTAAGGCTAGCGAACCTACTCAAGACCTCCTAGGGAAATGTGAAAGTGAAAAGAGAGAGATCAAGAGTGACTAGATCTAGATCTAGGGAAGATAAGTGTATAAATGGAGTTAGGGATTGGTTGAGGAGGATTATTCAAGGGAAAAATGCTCAACCATGCATAAAATATACCACTTATGAGTTTAATTGAGTATATCTAGATAGATCTAATGCCAATTAAAAGAACCCAAGTGGGTCCCACCGTTAAATTATGGAAAATGAGTGAAATGGGGCCCACAAGGAAAAATAAAGAGAGGAATGGAACTAGAAGGGTGGCTAAACTATAGATCTGGATGAGGAACTAGCAACACCCAGGTGATAGATCTGGAAAAATCCCACCTACCCACAAGTGTGACCTCCCTTGGAGAGGCCCAATGCCTTAGATCTAGGGGTAAATGGAGTCGGATTCCCACCAAATTTTGTCTCCAAGGTTTATTAATTATTTGTGATATGGGTTCTAATTATTAATCCCAAGTTATCGCTACATCTATCGGATCTAAAAATGTAGGGTTTTAAGATGTAAGGGTTTGAAGTGACCAATGGGTAAAATGCATGAAACTAGATACATACCTTGTAGAACATACCTAAATAGCTTGCAACCATCTTGCAAATCGATAATCTTTCCAAAGTGAGGAAATCAAGAGTGAGATCCAAGTGCTCCAAGTGAAATCGCTATCCTTCCAAGTCGTCCAATGCGCCCTTCCCTTTCCAAAACAATCTATAATGAGAATTAATCAAACATAGAAGAAGATATACGGAAGAAGAGATGAAACAAAAATCATCAAATATGTCACGAAGGTACAGTAATGATACACCATGATACAAAGAATAATCCGAAGGTAAGATATGGGGTTTTCCCTCAACAATGTCCCCTCAAATTGTCCTCCTCTTCACCCACATGGCCTTCCTGCAGAGAAAACGTTTGAAGCACAAGATCCACAATGATAACACAGAGAAAAGATTGTATATTCAACTTGAAAGAGCATCCAACAAAGCTAGAGAAGTGGATCTACAAAAGTAGTATTTTATGCCAAGAGTTCAAGAGCTCAAAGGTGCCTTTACAATAGGGGGGTCTCTTCCTTAAATAGGAATGAGAGAGACCAAAAACCTAAGCCACTTTATGAATGAGTGGTGGATATCAAAAGATAGATACAATACAATCAACAACTAATATGAGCCGGAACAATATAACATGGATCAACTCACTAAGAGGGGTGCACACTCACTAAAAGAGGCCCTAGGGGGGATGCACACCACATAAAAATGACTAGGACAAGTGCATACCACATAAGATGACTAGGGCAAGTGCATACCACATAAGATGACTAGGAAAAGCAACTAGGAGCACATGGTGGAGCTACGAGGTTTTATTATCCTTCACTAGTATCACCCCATGGCACAATGATATAAAATATGACTCAATAACATGTCCAGGTGACAAAATGACCAAATCGTGGCCCCCTCAATGAGAGAATAATACATCAAATCACAACTCGGAGAGTGTGTGGACCCCACTGAATGCTGCAAGCTAATTTGGAAGAAGTGGGATACATCACAGATGACCTCTGAACAAAAATCATGCCAAAACCTTGCCTCATTATCCCAAATTGGTTTCCTCAATGAAATTTTTATCCCATTTTTATTCCACCTAAAAAACATAAAAAATGATTGTATCTCACTTCTTGGTGCCTGGGCACAAAATATGACTGTACCAACATGTCTGGAGATGGGGTAATATGGAAATAACAAGTGGCTAGACCCCCCATCCCCTATGTAGCTCCCTAGGGAAATGTGCTAGTTCAATGCAACTGCTAGACAGGCCATTTCTGCATGGCAAAACCGATCAAAAGTGGAAATCTGACCATATCATCACTTAGAGTGCTTGAAACTGATAAGTGAGTGTCTCAATGGACTCAGAAGATCCAAATATACTAGATATGAGTACCCATACACCTTGTGGAAACCTGTAAGATCATATGCAGCCTCAACCATACCTGGACAATAATAAAATAATGGTCTGGAAATAATGATAACCATAAAAAAAATACATCAACCATCATCTGAAACCTATGTCCACTGTATGGAATCATCAAAGGTGCATCATAGAACCATAGATCATCATCATATAACATCATTGGTCCAACTCATCATAGATCCCAAGGTTGACTTGGTCAAACTAAATTTGACCAGGTCAAAAACTGATCAAAATATGACGTAGGCTAGCAAAGCCTGCCGCTGCAAGTGAAAATGGTTAAGGCATGCTCTTTTAATCAATTTTAATATAAAGACTTAAAGTATTAAGAATCATTTCACTGGCAGTTACTAGATAATTATATTAAATACAAGTTCAAATAATCACTTACTCAAAATAGAACCTCAAGGATATACTCATTTTGTAGACATGAACATTTTACTAGCAAAGGGTGAGGGTGAAGAATGCAAGGCTAGGATAAGGGGATGACTTGACTGACTCAACACTGCGATATTTTGGATAAGGGAAAGAGAATGCACACTTAAACATATGTCGGATAATAAACACAAAGGGAATGGTAGTGTCTCACAAATGGAATAAGTTGTTCAGAGCGGTGCTTATTCAACCTTGGAAAATATCTACAACTCGCATCCAAGCTGTATCAGCTCCGTGAGGATATTTTCTAGAACCGCCATGGACTGGGTGCTTGGCTAACCGTAACTTAAGGTTCTATGGGACACTTAGAATTAGTTGTCCCTTACTCCATCTCACATCACAACCCATGGCCTCCATGAGGAATTAATCATTACATTTAATTTATTTGGCCAATAGTATTTGGATTTAGCATACATTTAACCATTTCTTTATTTAGGCCTGTATGACTCTTTTGGGGATTTTGCATGTGCTTAGAAGCACAACTACTCGAGCTTTCATCCAAGGTGTTTTTCATTTCAGTTTCCATTTCATTTCATTTCATGGACCTTTTTTATTATGCCGAGAAGCACAATTTTAAAGTATTTCCATGGGCTTTCACAAGAGATATAACAATAGTTTCCATGTGTAATGATGGTAGTACAATTTGCTTCAGGTTTTATCCAACACAACTCAAGCAACTAGGGGGATTCTCCACAATCAAGACCAAAAATCGGGGAAACCAAATAGAGTGATCAATGTATCAAATCCAACTCACCAGAGGGTAAGTTCTATTGCCAACTCAGAGCTGAGACACAAACTAACAGGGATGCTATCCAACATAGAGGAAAAAGTGGGAAGGTCCTCCATATCACAGGTTGAGGTGTAAGTCAGGGTGGAAACCAAAAGTGGGAAAGATAACGGATGGATGGGGAAAGTGTAGGTGGTGCCTAAGCTAGCAAGCCATAAAGGTGGGAAGGGTCATGTCCACACTCCTAGGAGGGTAAAACAAATGAGTAAGACAAGAGCTTTTAATTCTAAGTAATAAGACCATTTAGATAATCAATAAGAACCACATCCATATATAATATATATACTGCCAAATCATGACCACTAGATACCAAGTCCAGCTACTAAAATGACCAAAAGAGAAAGATAAATAAAACCAATGCACATCATATATCTGCTGGGCCATATACCTGTACCTGCTACCTGGACCATCAATAACCATTGAAACACTGTTGTTGAAGCTCTGGACACTGCACTGCATCTGTATGGGATAAAAGGTCACCTCGGTCATCAAATATGAGGTCATGAGGCTCAGTCTTGGCATAAGGTTCACTGCATGTCTGATATGGGGATGCTCTGATATGTGAGTGATAAAAAATATTGCTCATCATAGGCTGATCTCATGTAAAGGCATGGCTCAGAAAAATATCATGAATTGCTCTGCAATCATGGTAGCCCGACTACTATGGATGTGATAACAGTCCCCTTATTGGATAATATTTCAATATCTAGCATGGGCTCATGGTCTTGGAGATTTGGGAGCTTCCTCTCCTCCTCTTTCCCAATTATGAGAAGGGGGTCATATTTCCATGGCTGGTCTAAGGGTAGGTCCAACCCCTTTAGTATTTACAATGACTACTTGATGCCTCTCTTTTCATTGATTACGTATCCCCCCATGTCTATGGGGAAGGTGGTCCTACCCTTCTTCCATATTGATTTCACAGAGTGGAGTTCATCAACCTCCACCATCTAGGTCAAAGATAGAAAGTGTGATGCAATAATAATAATAAAAGGACCTTTACAAAACAAGACCATGGGGGATAAGATTCATCTTGGATAATTGAAAAAGAATTCCTAAAAGAAAGGAACAAGGAAATTGTACCTTAAGTACTCCAATACAAATAGTATAAGTGTTAGCAACCTAGGAATCCTGTGGGGTGTTTCCTCAATACCATATAACCTGATTACTGCGTAGTCTAGTCCTAGGTACCATTCTCCTCTCTTTACTACTTCTCCTAGTTGGAGTAAGGCCTGAATTCATTTGACATCCTCTCTGGCTCCCTTCACAATATCATAGAGTAAGCCACATACATGAAATCAACAACATATTTGAACCAAGTAGCACCTTGTTCTCCTTTCTTGACCGATGGTATCCGGTCATAAACCTTGTTAGGAATACCATATTTGGTCCTTTGTATCTTGAAGGATTCAAAGTGATGGGACTCAGTGGAAATTGAGGATATAGACCAAGCAAGACATATATCTAAATACCCTTGTCTCATAAAATATGGTCAATTGAACCCTCATTTCAGTAGTTATGGCTTCAACATACCAAAAGTTAGGTGGCATTGTATGCATCTACTAGGGATACCATCCCTTAATAAACTTCTTCATCATATTGTTGAACCAAAATTAATGTGAAAGCAGTGAAATATTCCTCTGCCCAAAGTGGAAAATTCTTCAATTTCTACATAGTAGGAGGTATCTCTTCTCTTCCTTGATTATACTTGAGTCGGGCGAACAATTTACCTCGTTGAACCTCGATCATCTTTTTGAATATGGTCACATGTTCCTTGTGTAAGAGCGCAACAGTTCCCGTGGTGGTATTCAACATTTGACAAATGGAGAGTGCATTAACATAGAACAAGATAGACTAGCCATCTCCAACAGTGACAATGGTCATGTCAAGATTGTAATTTCTAGGACTAAGCTATAAAAATTTGGGAAAAGAGAAGGTATCGGGGACCAAATGTTGGGCCAAACCAGAGGACCATAATTGATTTATGGATCACGACGATAGGAACTTAGTGTAAGTAGCTCCAATGAGTTGCTTAGGAGATTGTTTTGTGGTTATGGGGTATAATTGGGGCCAATTCATGTACAAAGGTTGATCCTGTGATGAGGATACACCATTCGTGTCATACATGGCTGACATGGAGAGGGAAGATGAACTTCCAGAGGTATTCTTCCTCTTCCTAAGCATGGTTGGTTTGTTTTAGAAAAAAATTATGTGAAAGGACTCTTAAAACAAATAGAGAGGATAGACTATTTCAGTAAGACTTGTTGCAAATGGGAAATAGGTTCTCAAAGACTTATCTGGTTCAGATGTAGGGTGATGTATGTGCGGTGAATTACAGTGGTTGACAATGTTTCTCATTCATCCAACACGAAAAGAGTAGTGCTTGGAGATAATGTCTCTTAGAGGAATATTTATAGCAACATGAATGTTAACAATATCAAGTAATTTTTTTGTTTGTTTGTAAGAAATGCTCGTCACTCGAGGCCAGTGCATTTCCACCATTGGCTGAGAAAACACAACCCAAGGGCATCTAAGCCATCCAAATCACCCAGGGATCGCACCTGACCTGAGCCACACCAATCTTCAACTATGTTGGATTTTTTGGTGTTTCCTCCAAAGTAACTCACCCGAAGGGGATTTGAACCTGGGTCACCCTTGGTGAATACCCATCCCTTGACCAAGTGAACTAGCGATAATTGACAATCTAAAGTAAATTTGAATAGAATGGGTTTTTTTGGTTTTATTCGGATGGAATATCCTCCTTTAATTCTATAGATATGACCATTGATGCTACATTCATGGTGGTGTAGGGTGGCACCATCACCAGGTCCAAGATGGAGGTATGAAAAATTCCTTTCGATTGGCCAATACTTTTGATGGTGCATGTATTTCATTTATTGGGTCTCTTAAGCTAACGAAAGTTCTTGTAATCCATTTATCATAGAAATATCTTCGATGGGATCTTTTGTTCTCCAGTGAATCTATGACCTCCACCCTCAATCGGTGGATCAATACTTGCAGCACGAATGGATTGGATGTGCTGACATGGATCCAAATTAAATATTGATTATTGGCGTGAGGTGTCCTCTTATTATCCCCCATGCTTGTACCTTAGTGCAAATGGATGTGATTGAAGTTACAAAATTTCTTGATTGATCTGGGCCATTCACGCGGTTGTCCCTTGATTTAAACCACGTGGTACTACCTTAGTGCAAATGGATGTGATTGAAAGTCACTAACATGCCCAATGGATCTGGGACATTCGCGTGGGGTGTCCCCCCATTATACACCTCTCATGTACATTAGTGTGAATGATCAAGATTAAAAGATGGTAAAGTCCTTGATTGATCTAAGCATCCTCATGGGGTTCCCCCATATTATTTCACATGATTGTACCTTAGAATGAATGGCTAGGATTTAGAGTTGGAAAGGTTCCCGATGCATCCTGTGGGTTCATGCGAATCACGCCTTTGTTAACCTTTGAGCATGTACCTTAGTGCAAACTATCCTAATCAACCGATCTAGGAACGCTTGATATATATTGACTATTGTAGCATCCCTTTATATAACTCCCTTCATACAATTAAGTGGGTGATTGCGATCCAGGGGTGCCACGACCACGAGACCTTACCACTTCCTCTATGTTAAGGGATGCTTAAACTAGTTGAATGGGTAGAACAAGTAACAACACATGGTTTGAAGAAGTAACTTCTTTCATCTTCTTATATGAAAAATGTAAGTGGAGATTTTAATTTGATGAACAATAATGCACCATCAATGATTTTATTTTATCTAATCTAAGGACTTTCGGTAGAGGGGCAAAAGAGGGTGGCCTTTAAAAGTTACTTCTTGATCCAGTAACACTTGTAAGTTCTAGCGAGAGGTTGGATGAGCCTTCTAGTTTTGAGGAGCAATATGTAGAGAATGCATAGTGGAACTGCATGGAGATAGGATTCAAACCTATTTGGAATGAAACATTGATTCCAATATTAGAATTGATGGGAGTGTTTCAGAGTAAAGGGACATGGTTGTTGGATTTTCTCATATAATGAGAATTGAACTTGGTGTTAATCTTCCTTTAGGAATCTCTTAACATGAGGGAATTGACCATGTTCAATTTCATTATTTAGTTTCTAGAGTTTTTCAGGTGCATGAGAGGGATTCTCATGTTCACAAGTTTATGATATCCCTACATGGGTTATTGCTTGTACCATAAGCTTGGTATTTTACGATGGAAGTGACTTGTGCATATTTATATCTTTGTGATTTTGATAGATGTGATTCACTTGACTTGGTATTTTATGGAGATGTGATTGAATTTGTAGGATGTCCTAAATAGTCCATGATGTGGTTTCCAAATATTTTGACCCATGATGTTGGCTTGAGGGATGATGGAATTAAGAAGTTGGATTATGATCCTTCAAATTTAGAAGTCATTAGTGTTCTTTGGAGGTTCAATATGTTATGATAACATCTTTTGTTGTTGGATACAATTGTACTTCTACAACTTATAGGATTAGCATTCTAGCATAGCAGGAAACTGTGGTGAGAAAAGATGTGAAGTTTGATGAGGACATGATACCTTCCAATTCATAGGATTCTCCTTTAGATATTGAGGAGAAAGAAAAGGTTGTCATTCTATAGATTAATTTAGAGACTCCATATGAGTCAAATTCATTAGTGGATGAAGTGAGATGAGGGGTGGATATTCCGTTTCCTTCTATCCCATCATGTAGGATACCGAGATGGCTCCCCTAGACATTGCAAGAGGCTCAAGAACAAGTAGGAGCACCCAAATATTTAGTGAGGGTGAGTATGCCTCGCAGGAGACATTCTAACCACATTGCATTGGTTTCTTCCATTTGTGAGGATTGAGCCTTATAGTTCTCTTGAGGAGAAGTGTGATGCAATGATGGAGGATGATGTTTGGTTTGATTTTGAGACTATAGTAGGTATAAATTTGTAGATGGCAAGTTTTATGGAGTTAAATGGGATTGACAAGTGTTGGTGAAAACACCTTCCTCATAAAGAGGGAGTGTTATATTTTGAGGTTATTATGAAAGTGTTTACACCATGTTTATGAGGCTTCATGAGATTTGGGGTATATGGTGTCTAATTATCCCCTAATGGTCCATGATGGATTTTCCCATTGGAGGTGGCTTACTTAGTGGTTGTTTGACCTTAGTTGGATGCTTGAATGGAATTTTTCCTTAGAGTGTTGGATATATTCAAACAACTTGGCATCATTCTACATGTTGGCCACATGGACAAGGTTACTTGCATATAGAACACCCTACATTGGAATAGGAGTGTTTGGAATTATGGAGTAGGGCATTGAGACCTAGATAGCATGGGGTAGTTTGGATGATTTCATGGATGCATGTAATTGATTAGGGGATTCCTAGGTTGCGACAATGTTCATGTAGGGGGAGTGGATCCAATGGGTCACATGGCATAGGAGCAACATTTGAGTCCTTATACACTTGGAGGAGGAGCATTGTACGCAACTTGTGGAAAACCCTTGCATTGGATCCTTTCTTGTGCACAACATCACCTTGGAACTTGACATGTGTACCCTTGGATTGTAGTGGTCCACATGTGTAAGCCTACTTGTGGCTATTTACATTTGTTATAAGGGATGAGGCTCACATATGTATTGGTGGCCTCCTTTAACTCTTACACACACACACACAGATGGAATCCTTTCAATCTTATTCATCATCTTATGTTGGAGATGTGAGGAGAAGAGAGGATTACTCTCTCTCTCTCTCTCTCTCTCTCTCTCTCTCTCTCTCTCTCTCTCTCTCTCTCTTGTCTTGGAGGTGCTAGGGTTTCTTGGATCTTTTGGAGCCTCTTGAATACTAGGGTTAGGATTTTATCCTTTGGATAATTTGGAGCTAGGGTATTGTGGTTAAACCCTATATTTTACTTGTTGAGGGAGTGGAGAAGAAGAGATGTCTTGGAACAGAGGATTCCTAGTGTTGATGCTCTCTTGTGGAGAATATTTAATGAAGCTAGGGTTTTGGAGAGCTAGAGGAATATACTAGCCTTAGGTTGAGGCTTAGAAAGTCTGTAGATGAACTTCTTGTTTATGCACATATGTGAAATTTTCAGCTATCCAATGATTGAATTATTGCATATATGATTTTCAACCATCTATTTCTTCATGGTTTGGTAATTTCTAGCACTTTTATGTAGACTTGTTCATTTGACATAAATTAAGGCTAAATTTTTTAAGGGTTTTAGCATTAATTTTGAAGAATATAGGGAATATTTGATGTCGTAATTCTTGTTGTCATTAAGTGAATTTCAGATCTATTTTTTGCATGATGAGATTTCCCTAAAAGGTTGATACTTGCTGGCACACATTTGGTATCTTTTCTCTTGGATTGCCTTATAGACTAGAGTTGTTAAGAAGTGAAATATTGCTCATTGTTGTTGTTTTATCATAATTGATAATAACCATAAGGCTAAGAATTCATAGGGATAAGATCATGGAAACCTCTAGGAAAGAAGTGAAATTTCTAGAGTTGCATTAAAGTTAATCTCAAAAATATCTACGTGTTTCATGCAGTGTCATCCATAATTTCTTGACTAGTTAGGTCATTAGCACTACTCATGTAATAACCAAGTTAGATATTTAAATTCCTTGGTATCCCCTCCTTTAAATTGTCACCCATGGATATTTGGGACATGGTCATTAAATGAGCGGAAAATAAAACTAAGAAAATGATAACCAATCCTATGGATCACTTTAGATTTCAAAAATATGTACTAATATCTTGACCTTCACCCATGTTTATTATTTTTCTTATTAGGTTACCTCAATAAGTGCATATCAATGTTTAGATAAATCTATGATATGTAGCTTCCTTTTGGCATGTATGGATGGTTGCAAAGGTTTCCATTATCTCTATTATAGCTCTAGACAATACTAGGGTATGAGAGTCATCAAAACCCATATCTAGTCTCAGTTCTTGTTTTCTAAATGGATTATCTAAGTGCCAAAAGGTAACGACAAGTGTAAGGTACTTCTGTAAAATTGCATATGTCAAGGAAATCGCTTGGGTAAGAAATCATGGGCAAGCATGAATTTACAAATTCTTATTGTTATGATTCCCAACCATAGTCAAGGTAAGAGGGAATTTTGTTGCTCAAATCATATGGAAGGCTCTAAGGTTGTTAAGAATTCCTTGAATAAGAAATGCCTAGTATTCAAAGTTGGAATGCCTTCTCATGATCAACTCCTATGATGGTCCATCCTCCAACTTCATGAAGGAAAAAACTTAGGTGATACATGGTTCTCTATTTAAGGTTCTATAAGAGGCATCAACATTACTAGAGATTATATTTGATGCTTTGACATAGGATTGAATTCCCTAAACCTACTTAAAACACAAGTTCAGACTTGCCAATATTGTTAGACCCCTTTTAAGCAAATCAAATGAACTCATTCCAGATTCCATCATTATGAAGTTTCATCTATGATCTTTTACAACCTAATTGAAGCACTAGAATTGAAATAATGCTAATCCCTTTACAAAGTACAACCAAGTGAATGACAACACATGTCTCTTTTTTAAACCAATGTTGATTGTTGGATAAAACAAATTTTGTATACTTAAATCCAAGCATTCAACTTTGATCTTTTGACGTTAAAATGTATGGAAAACATTATTTAGACCTAAGAAAGAATTTTTGCATGGTTCCTCAACTTAGGGGGCTTGGCTCTTGGCCATTGGATGGTCCACCCTGGCATCCTCTAGCCTAAATGTCCACACTATGAATTCCTTAAGAAAATGAAGCATTTTCTTATGGTTACACAACATTGTCATATACTCCCAAAATTGGGTCACTAATTTTTGTGGCCAATGCCTCTCAAGATACAAATTATCCTCAACCATTAACAAGTAACAAACTAAGTAATCATAATTGAAGTTTTATTTATTATTTATAAGAAAATAAATGATGTTATGACCTGAGTAAATGGGAGGTTCTCCCCTTCACCCACTTGAGTTCCAATAATTGATGTTTATGCGTCTCTCTATGGGTAGAAAGGCTCGATTTTATATTTATTTATGGTTATTTGCCAAATAGGTTGTTATTAATACTATTATATGCAAGTGACAAGTTTGTGTTGCTCTTAATACTTGTAATCAACTTTTGATAATTGATCTATATAATTATACAAGTTAATGGTTAATGAATAGTGATCATGTAGCAATTTTATTTATTTATTTTAAATTATTAATATATACATTGTTTGTGAAAACAAATAATTTATTAAAAAAAAAATCTTTTTAGTAATTTAATCAAACTCTTCTTCTAGTCTAAACTTCACCCTTGTGCGTCAATTACTTTTTGTGGTTACTCGCACTTGAGAAAATAAGCCTTTCCAAAAATAACAATATTATATGTCCAAGTGACAACTTTGTATTGCTCTTGGTTAACTTTTGATAAGGGCATTAACTTATAATTATATAAGTTAATAAATCGTGATCATGTAGCCTTTCCAGAAATAGCAATAGGTCTAAGTGACAAGTTTGTATTGCAATTAATATTTGTGGTAAACTTTTAATAATGGGCAATACATATAAATATAGAAATTAATTAATGATAATCACTTAGCAAAATGTTTCTTTCTTTTTAATTAAAATAATTAATATATATATTATTTATTTATATTAAAAATAAAAATAAATAACTTATTAAAAAATATAAGTTTTTAGTCAAATCAAATTTATTAAACTTAAATTGTAATTTAAGAAGACGTATCTCAATTACTTTAACATATGTTTTTTATAAAAATAAATAAATTAAATTATATTGATTTCATCCTAAATCTAGATATATCAAACTTGATGTGTAAATTTACCTCAAAAAATTAGATCCCTCTAAGTGTTTGATAGATCCGAGTTCACCAGGGCTTCACTCAATAAACCGCTATCATAGCACGTTTGTTTGTGGCATATGAAACAATACCCCTAATTTCACTAAATATTGGAAAATACTTTCCAAAATCGTTTTTTTAACTCCCTCCCAATATGCCTTCCCAATTAAAAAAAAACCATTTATACCCCTTTATATTTCTACCTAGTATATTGATATGATACCCCTCTTATGACCCCACATGCATTCTACAATGCACCTTGCTTCTTTCGATGTATATTGTGAATGCACATTACTTCACCCACAATGCAATTACTCAACCACATATCATTATGATTTGCAACATCTAATGGTCTAATGAAGAGATAGGAGATCACTTCTTGTATGTCACTAGAGCCAATGCACATAGTACAACATTTAAATTGCATGTTGCAGTTCCCCAATCACTAACTAAGCCTGTTGTGGGCTAGGTATCCAAGCCCCCAGGGCCTGTAACTAGCTATAGGAGGCTGATTAAACCTACCAAGGCCCGTAATAGGCACAAGTGGTTTTGTATTCAAGCCCCCAAGGCCTATCGAGGGCCTATAACAAGCCCTGGAGGCTTAGAGCCTCCGAAGGCTATTGGTAATAACTGGCTGAGTGTTATTGGTAACAATTGGTTGTCAATGACCACTGTCTCTCGACTATGATCGACTAGCAACCCACTTCACCATGAAACCCCTGGCCTCAAGCATGCCTTGAGACACAATTTCCCTGCGTACTGGTAAGACCGATTCTTGCCTCAACCCGATTTCTCATCCAGTCGTGATCCCGCCTTCTCCATTTGGCGGATATTTGTCAGCCCACCTATATAAAAAAGACCCCAAAGTATTTTTGTATTGTTACATTAAATAAAAAAAACCCTTTGCCCCTTAATATATAAGGAATATAATTTTTAGGTTTTCATGAATATTTAATACCGCAATATGAATGAACTTGATATTATATTTCCTTCTAGTGAATCCTCCGTGTCCGAGTTTAAGATAAATCTATATTGGTAGTAATTAGTCCTTACACTATGAGTAAAAAAACCTTTCCCAAAATAACAATCCCGTGATAGAACAATAGCAAAGCTATTTGAAAAAAGTTAGTAATCCTCCTTCACGAATAAGTTCCATATTCTTGTAGGCTTTTGTTGCTGCTAAGTCATCACAGGTAAGCTGTTCAATTCCTAGAGGCCAGGGGTTGAGGGTGGGAACCATTTGGAAGGGAATTAAACTGACCTAGGGGCGTCTAGGATGGTCCTCATTTTCGTACAATCTTGGGTGTCCAGGATGGTCCTCATCTTCGTACAATCTTGGTGACAACATCTTCCTAGTGGGCAAATCGTTCTTCCATTCAACATTGGGGCTGACCCTGGTCTAGGTTTAGGTTATAGATCCATCCTTCGGATGTGGAGGTTTCTAGTTGTAAAAAAAAAACAAGAAGTCCATATTCTTGTTCTTATATTTATCACAAAAATATAATAAAATAGAATTTTTTAGGAAAAAAACTATTTTTAAGTGGTCCTATGAAGTTTAAAGAAAACTAGACAGAGACATAAACATTCATATCTCTACTTCTCTGCTTACTTTTGACATATCAAAGGTACAACAGTAAACAAACATTAAAAAAAGGTACAACAGTAAACAAACATTAAAAATCAATGAGAACAAACTGCCTACATGCTAACGTATGACCAACTTAAAATTCCTCCCTTAAATCAAGTTTTCCTCTAGAAAAATGTCTTCGTTGGAAAGTTGTGTATACCTGATAAACTGAAAATGTCCTGTAATTAGATTCAAGATGGATATATTCATATTCAAAGAATTAATGGACTGGATCTTCCAAAACATTATCCTTCTCAATTCATTTGAACCAGTGAAACTCAAACATAACTCCGCAGAGACCATTATATAACAATAACCATTGTCCTTTCAAAATGTAGAAAGATCTCCGATCTCTTATTTTATACAGGATATATAGCTAATTTATCTTCAGCATTGCAACAGATCTTAAGAAAAAGATACAGAAGGATAAAAATAATAGTAATAAGAGAAGAATACAGAGAGTCTTCTATGAAGCTCTGGATTTATTCCTGCGCCGGATTATCGTCCAATACCGAGGACTGGTACCAGATCGTGAGCAAAACAATCAGCAGCACGATGGCCACGCCAACAGGAGACCCCCTTGCCCTGTGGATGGATGGATCTCCACTACCATTGAAGGTTTCATCGACGCTGTTATTATTGGAGGAGGAGGAGAGCCACCTTATGATGAATATCAACACCAAGGGCGCTGCCATGATAATGACTGGATTTATCTCGCTCGCCATCTCCAGCAGAATGATCTCTTCTGGAAACAAAGGTGGCACCACAAGGATCACGGCAACTACAGCTAGCAGGAGAAGGATATAAGGTGGAGAAGAAGCATATGTAGTGGTGGGGCGGTCAGCAGTAG
Organism: Larix kaempferi; assembly: GCA_027924585.1. Lineage (NCBI taxonomy): Eukaryota > Viridiplantae > Streptophyta > Pinopsida > Pinales > Pinaceae > Larix > Larix kaempferi. Next base: position 11,426,560 of record BSBM01000344.1, read on the forward strand.
CCATGGCGGCTTGAACGTCTGACCTCATAATACTTATACTCAGCAGATAAAGTACTTACAACCAAACTATCCTTCTCGGTGCTTGAAAGTTATTATTTGGTTTGCATGCTACTTGCAAAGCATGGTAGAGCATTCAGAGGAGCGAGCTGCTCTACAGCTCAGTATGGGTGTTGGGTGTTTTATAGCTCAATATGGAGGAGATGTTGTAACTGCGTGTCTAACAAAAGAATTATTGTACGAGAGGAGTGAGATTCTTTACAGACTAGTATGGGAGAGATCCGGATTTAAGATGGATCTATGCTAGCATAGACTCATCTCCACTATGTTAGAACAGACTTGATGCATGCATTTTAATTTTTTAATTTTTAATTTTTGTTATGGGATAGATTGTAAAAATGTTCCTTATGGCACAATGATAAATCGTTTTTTTAATTAATGAACTAACCCACCAAACTTATAAATTATCATAATAATTAATTTTTTTTTGGTTAATGAGCTAACCCACCAGGCTTACTTATAAAATAGTAATGAATTACAATAATGTGTTTAAGAAAAACAAATCCCATACATTCAAAAAATAAGTCAATACTTTACCATGTATCTAAAATTAACTAAACTATGGTGCACCTTATATTAATTTATTATTCATATATTTTTAATTAAAAATAAAATAATTCTATAAATTTAAATTCAAGGTTAAACCAAAATCATTATTCACTAAATTAAAATAAATAAAAGTTATAATTATTATTATTTTTCACTTTGATCTTTAAAAAAGTAAGCAATCTATTGTGATTAGTTAATGTTGTAAGTTTAAAAAAGAAAATGAACATAGCCAAGATTAGAACGAACTTTCATGAACTCCATAACTACACATAATCGTGATGGGAGGAAAGAGTTTGCCATCTTTGTGAGTCTATGAGTATTGATGATGAAAATCACTTTCTCTTAGAGTGTCTTGCTTACACCCACATTAAATATGAGTTTTATAGTATTTGTTACAATACAAACCTTTTTAACCTCATGACTTGCCAAAACTATAGTGATCTTGGAAATCTTCTTCTAAACTTTATGAGCACATGAACAAAAGTTTAAAGCATACCAAGTAATAACCTTCTTCTAGACCAAAGTAGTGGACGTTAATCATTATCATCATCATCAATAAATATTTTGAAATTATGATATAAAATGAATGTATACCAAACATTTTAAGAGAGTTATTTTCATCTTCAATTTTTTAGTCACACAAAAATGACAAATTGTTTAGCCACGCCAAGTTTTAGCTTGTGAAAGTTTGTTCTTATTTTACCAATGTTGATTATCTCCATATGATATCTTAATTTTCTCTTATACTCTAATTATTTATTGCATCACAACTTCTCTTTAAATCTAGATAATAGAGATGAGAATACATCCATTATATTATTTTTTTAATTTAATAACAATAATTTATTTATTTTTTTCTTGAAATTTCTTCACTTGCGGGGAGTGGCCTTTGGTTTGAGAAACCATGACCTAGGGGCAACTATTCCGTAAAATTGCACCACCCACCCAGCATGGACCGAAGAATTAACAATTTATTGTAATTAATATTTATATTTAAAAAATTAATTTTTAACATTTGTTACACTCCATTTTAATTCATATACCAAAGTTGGTCTTATTGCAATATAACAATTTATTATAATTATTATTTTGTATTTTAAAAATAATATTTTGAATGTTTTTTATATTAGTTGTTCAATTCCTAAATATTAGTTGTACAATTCCTAAAATTTATTGGGTTGAAAGAATTTGTTACGGGCACTAAGAGGATTGGAGATGATTGGAGATGAAAATCACTTTCTCTTAAAATTTCATGGGTACACCCATATTAAATTGCAAATTCAAAATATTTGTTAGATTATGACATTCTAAACTTTTTAAGCCATCAAAATTATGGTTATTTAGAAATGTTTTTTAAGTTTTTGGAGCACATAAATAAAATTCTAAAACAACCCAAAAAATTTATTTCAAAAAATTTAACAACCATTATCATCAATTTACATTCATGAAATATCTATACATCAATCATAATATGTTTGAAAGTAAGTTTTAGTAGATGCCATTTTTACTAAAATGACTACACATAAAGCTTCTAATAAAACTTGCTTTAACACAATATTATGATTGATGTATAGATATTTCATAAATGTAAATTGATGATGATGGCTATTAACTTTCAAAATATTTCAAATAATATATTTTAGATTAAAATTTACACTTTAAAATAAAGTATTTAAATTTTAATGGAACCATAAAATTATAAAATATAAAAAAACTATATTATTATAAAAACACTATAGGTTGCAAATCTTAAAAATTAAATTATGATTCTTAAACTAAGAACTAATTTACATAAATTGACATATGCGCTCTTTTATAAAAACATATTGAGAAAATGCTTTCGTAGCAAATTATAGGAAACTCAAGATGAATGGGTTCATTTAGATATTGTAATTTTCAATTTTTCAAAAAAAAAAAGAAAATTGTTTGGGACCAATAATGTTTGGTAGAAATATTATAAATTTTATTAATAAAAAATTTTCCAAAACTTATTTTACGTGAGAGTTAAAGATTTCAAATATTTATTATTATTATTTTAACTAGGATTCAAAACTCAATAAAAAAATTCTCCATTAAGAATTTAGATTCTCCACTCCTTAATTAATGATTAAATTCTCTACCCATGATCTTTACTAAAAAAACATATAAACTTTCAATGCCATAAAAATGATAAAACAATTAATCATAACTAATTGTTACTAAATAAAACTTATAAACTTTCAATACCATAGAAATGATAGAACAATTAGTCATGACTAATTGTTCCATATTTCACTTGACAACTAAGACTAACAAACTTGAAATGAACCCCTCTACAACTCCAACTTCATCCCAATGCAATTCACCAAGCTAGGTTGATTTTTTTTTCCCTTTTTTTTTCCATTATTTCAATGTTTTTCTAGCATTTAGGTTTTAAAAAACTTTAAACATTAACCTAATAAATTAATACCACTAAACATAATTTATTTAAAAAAACTTTAAATATTAACCTAATAAATTAATACCACTAAACATAATTTATTTTAAAAAACTTTAAATATTAACCTAATAAATTAATACCACTAAACATAATTTAAAAAAATAGAACCCTAACACCATAACCGAGAAAAACTAAAAAAAAACCAGAACCCAAAAACCTAAAACACTTAAAACCATTATCTTGTTATTTAAATTTTCAATTCAACCTTATTTGCCAATTTTAGTATAATTTTTTATGTTTTTTTCACTCCGAACAAAATTCCAACTCCATCTATTTGCCAATTTTAGTATAATTTTTTTTTTATGTTTTTTTGCACTCCGAACAAAATTCCAACTCCATCTATACGCGGGATCAAGAACTCTATGACAAAACACAAAGAATCTTCCCATAGGATGACCACACCACGTGTCACACATCTAAGAGTGTAGGTAATGTTGATTTGGTTCAAATACACATTTGGAGAGACACATGATCGAAGGGCAATTTTCATCAAAATTCTTCCAAGTCTTTTTCGATTCTAAATAAGTCTTTAACGGATTTTATAAAGGCTTTGATTCCGCTAGTGTAGAGAGATATTTGGTCCTTATGTATTATAACTTGCACAATTGCCTCCATAGACTAGCATGATACTTAAATGCATTATGTAAATTTCCAGATTTGGAGGACTAAGTAGATTGAAGCTCCTGTGGCTCTCATGGTGTACATGCTCTTTGATGGACCACACTAGGCACTAAAATAGATCTTGTTAATATTTGGAATCCAAGGCACAAGAGGGTATATATGAGGAATTAAGGTAACAAATATACAAGGATTAATCATGTCATAAAAGTCAAAGATCAATTATAAGAAGCCACATGTTTAGGACATGGTAGAGAAATATGTTGATGTAGAAAGTGGTGGAAGAGCACAAAGAGAATGGTATCCTTGGGAGTGTCCATGTCATTATGATAACATAAGAAAAAACCCAAAATAATCTAGATCAATAAGAGGGCACCACGTAGTAGTGGGTCCTAGGTACTTAAAAGATCAATAGCACTTTATTTTTTAAAAATGGGCTAACTAATGGGCTTAGGACTTGGTGAAGATTGAAGTGGGTTTGATAAATATTTCCAGTCTAGAGTCTTTGAGAAGTTTCCAGTCCTTTTGTTTCTTAATGCACAAATCACTTCAAGATCCCAACACTTAATTTTAGTAAATTCTATAGCACTTTCGAGTTTGAGAACACAAAAAATCATAAATGGAATAAAGACAAGTGACTACAAAGCCACCAAACCAAAATGAAACCACTCAAATTGTTGACCTTGACATGGACAAATTGGAAGCTGCCACATAGAAATGAGGAGGGGGGACCATGGAAAGTGACATAAAATGAATAAGAATATAGAATGAGACAAAGACTTGAACAATGGGGTCAAGTTTTTGTAATGGCAGTTATGCTATGAGAAAAAACTACAACCAATGGAGTCTCATTGAAGAAGTTAAACATGATATTCGTGTAACATAAGACATCACTCCATAACTACAACCAATACACTTTAATGACATTGTTTCTCCCGAGAACAAAACTTCAATTAGATCATCATGGAAATTTGATAATAAAAGGAAGAATGCATCTTCGAGACCATGAGTAAAGATATAGTTGGATGGAGAATTAATCATTAGGTGTTCAACTAACATGGATCAAAGAACCCAAGGATTATTTTGAAGGGTCCTCAATCTTAATGTTGGGGTCACTAGTGTAAACGGCAAGATCATGTAATGAATTAGTAGAGTCAACATCCATTTCCTTGGAGAAAAATGCAATGTTGGAAGGTATTCAATTAAGTCTCCACTATTAGAGAGACGTATTGTCATTAATGTAGTTGTGACCTTAAACAAGTAGATAACATATATTTATTGTCTATTTATAGTTTGAACATATGCATATGAAGGTTTGGTTATTAGTGGATAGGTTAATACCATATAACTTGATTTCTTAGTTCATTCCCAACATCATATATATGCAACCTGATAATTTTTAAAGAGTCAAATTGTGTTTTCTTTCCAGCTAGGGATCTTCATGTTGGATGTTTGCGGTAGATAAGCATTAATAATGTGGATCCTACCATACCCTTGAGACTCTTTCGATTTGATATAAGTTGACATTTTCTCTTCTTGGACCTTGTTGTAATTCAAATGGATCTAATGATTGCCATTGATTAATTGATCTAAGCAATTATTATTGTTATTGTTTCTCATGGTTGTATATACATATCCTTTATATTCTGATTGCTTGTATTCAATAATGTGAATCACTTTATGAAGTGATATTTTAACATGATTATTTGTTCATGTGATTTGCCAAATAAATGCTTGCATACATGTATTGCTTAGAAGTAGTTTTTCCTACTTGCTTAATAATCATGTAGTGGTTAGGTCCAATGGATTATGACTCCATATCCTAATGGATGTATGCATTATTCCATCATGATAATACCTCTTCAAAATATTTGGGGATCTACTTTACAAATTTTTACTCTTGAATAGTACATTGAGATACATTAAAAAATCTAGGATGTGTTGAGCTTAATGAAGATTTGATACATTTAGGGATATTGACTCCTTTGATAAGAAATGCATCAGTCCTAAAGTGAGAGGGGCATAGTGGTGATAATAATCATTGCCACCTAATGTTCCATGTAAGGAAGAATTCCTACTCTGCAATTATTTTAAAGTGTCATTTTACTGATAACATTCTCAAGTTGCATGTTAGCTTAAATTGGAGAAATTGACTAGGTGGGTTAGTGAACTACAATTTAGTGAGGCAAATAGCTTTGAGTTGATTTCTCTATTTATATTGGATGATGGTACTCATTGTATTTGATCATAGATCCAATGTATTTGTAAGAATCCAATAATTTTGATTAATGTGAGGCACAATAAATATCACCTTTCAAAAGTGGGATTTGTTCTCAAGGGGGTTCTACACTATACATCTAGTGTCCTTTATAAGACTGTCTTTTATTTTGATCTTGTGACCACACCATAGTCTTACATGGTATCATAGTAGTGATATATTAGCTTCAACCAAGGATTTATAGTGAGGTGGCTTTCTTATTCATAAGAAGAATACTTTGTGAATGTTGAAGGATTTTGTCTACAATTAATCTTTGGGATTAACACCATTATTCTGCAAGCCAAAAGTTTCATATTTTTCAAAATAGGTATTGTTAGGAACCCGTGTCAACCCTTCTCTTTACTTTGTTAGTATATTGTTGTTGGACGCATATGCTTTGTAAGTCGTCCCATAGTATTATATGTTCCATGGTATTCATCCATAGTATTGGTGCATAGACTTAGTATATAAGTACGTGTTGATGCCAATGAAGGCATCCAGAAGTTATTTGTATTGAGCTTGCTCAAAAGAGGTTTCCCCCTCGAAGTGGCCCGCGATCAATAAATCTAATCTGAGTTCTGTTATTTCTGATATATCATGCATTTTCATTAATTAATTGTTGGAGGTTCCTTACATCTGGTATAATAGCACTTTCTTGGGCTCGTTAGGTGGAATTTCTACCAAATTTTTTTCACATATGTATTTGTTCCTATCAATTGTGGGTTTAGATCTGGGAATAATCCCTATTCGCTTAAATGTGGGAAGTACTTGGGCATAAGCTCTAAAACTTATTGTGAGGAGTACCACATAAACCCCGAAGTAGTTGACCTATTGAGAGGACCTGCTAGAGAAAAGGGAAACGACCCCTACTTAATTGACTAGTTTTCATCCGTGAGGTAAACCAAGAGTTGTCGTTTGTGGCAAAGTGGTTATCAGTTTTACCTGAGCCGTGGAGTGAGGGGTACTTCCCCAATACGCAATTCGTTAAACAACATTGGTGGCCGAGTGAATCCCCTGAACCTTTAGGAAGTCATGCATACCCGGGGTCCATATCTATTGCCACCTGATAAATCGCAGATTACATTTGTCCAGAACTATTGCCGATCACTTCCACGTCGTTGCAGATCCATTTCAAAAAAAAAAACTATTTTTTCGCCATATCTTCCTTGTTTTAACTTTGTTTCCTTTGAAACTTCACTAACACCCCTGCAATCCCATTCTGCATATTTCATTCATGAGGACCCTATCCAAAATTCCACTTCCCAAAGCCAGAAATCTCACATTTGTCTATTTTTAGGGTTTTCCATAACTTCTTCGATTTTCACCCAATCGCCTTCAAAAATTTCCATAGTGTTCATTTCCTATTTCTGCTTCTTTGTCCCTCTTTGACAAATTTTCCCATTCTTTCACCCCACTTATGAAATCCCCATTTTCTGCTTCCCTGTCCATCAGAAAGTGTCCAAAACCTAGCCAAACCCCAATTACCCATCAAAATTTTTCCCCAATCCAAATTTTCTTTTACTAAAAAAGCTTCTGATTTTGTTTTTCTACCCATTCACAAAAAAAACACACACTCCTGGTTATGGTTGTCACCCGCATAGGAGCAAACATCATGGAGGAAGAACTTGCAGCCCTTAAAACCAAACTCCAAGATTTGGATGAAAAATTTCTCAGCCTCCATCTTCAGCATTCAACCATGAACAGTAAACGACATCCAGAATCTTCTGCATACACTAGGTTCTCTTCTTCCAACATTTTTCATGGGCCGAAGCTTGATTTTCCTCGCTTCAATGGTACTGATCCGACTGGATGGATATACTGAGCAAAACAATATTTCAGTCTGCATAATACTTTTGATTTCAACAAAGTTCCACTTGCATCCTTTCATTTGGAACATGAAGCCCTTCAATGGTAACGTTGGTACATCAAGGCTCATGAAGAGCCAAAATGGACGGATTTTTGCCAACTCATTTTGCAACGATTTGGTCCTAGTGCTTTTGATGACTTCACGGGAGCACTCACTAAAATTCGCCAAATTGGCACTGTGAGAGAGTATTAGACAGAATTTGAGAAACTGGCCAATCACACAGAAGGATTGTCTGATGAATTCTACAGGAGTTGTTTTATTCGTGGTCTCAAGGATGCAATCCGTTCAGAGGTTAAAATGTTTTGTCCCAACACAATGATGGAAGTCCTCAAGTTGGATAAGTTGGCGGAGAACAAGATCACAGCCCAACAGTGCTCCAAATCCACTTTTGTTCCATTCAGAAATATGGTTTCCCAACAACCTCCCATCACACCAGCTCCTCGACCAAATCCTATCAAGTAATTCTCTGAAGCAATGATGCAGGCACGTAGAGAAAAAGGGCTTTGTTATAATTATGATGAGAAATTCACTCGGGGCCATAGATGTGTTGAGAAAAAGCTCTATCTCTTGGATGTGGATTCTTCGCCTACCTTTGAATTTGGTGAAGAAGCTCCAAATACAATCGATGATCAGGTCGACATTCAGCAACCTCCTGCTGACCCTCTATCTCAGAAATATCACCCATAGATATCTCTCCATGCTTTAGCCAGAGTCACCCCCCCACAAAAAATGTGGGCCAGGGGTTACTTCAAGAAGCTCCCTCTTACAATACTCATTGATTATGGTAGCACTCATAACGTCATTGACCCTCAGATCGCCAAACATGATGATTGTTTTGTTGATCCTTGGTCCAACTTTGAGACTCATGATTTCCAATGGGGGCACCTTACCTTGCAAGGGGAAGTGTCGCAATGTGCATATCTCTATGGGATATTATAACTTGCGCTCTGACATGTTTTCCTTGGCCTTAGCAGGATGTGATGTGGTTTTGGGTGCTCAATGGTTATGCACACTTGGCCCCATCTTATGGGATTTTGCTGAACTTTGGATGCAATTTTCAATCAATGGGAAAAAACACACATTGACAGGATTACAACTAGGGTCTCTCTGCATCATCAGTTCACATCGCCTAGAAAAGATCCTTAAGAAGAATTCACATGGTTTCATTGCTCAACTCCGTTCCATTTAGATGCACCATCAATGATCTCCACTACTCCTTTGGATCTACAACAAATTTTGGATAGATATGCAGGTGTCTTTTCTGAACCAGTGGGATTGCCACCTTCAAGAGTACTTTCTGGTAAGAATTTAGCTGCCTCTACATATGAGAAGGAAATGCTGGCTATTTTGCATGTAGTACAGAAGTGGTGACCATACCTATTAGGGAATTATTTTTGCATCAATATTGATCACCAGAGCCTGAAATATTTCCTGGAACAACTGGTCTCCTCCCCAACACAATAAAAATGGGTTATAAAACTCATGGGTTATGACTATGAGATCACTTACAAGAAGGGTAAGGACAATCTGGTGGCAGATGCTCTTTCTCGCACATTTGATGACCAAGTTTGTCTTTCAGCTATTTCTATGCTTGTTCCAAATTGGTTGCAATATGTTCAACAAGGCTATGTCAGTGACTCCTCATTATCTCAAATCATCCAACGGTTGGCCAACAACCCTTCTACTGTACCGCATTACTCTTGGGATGGTACTTCCTTGAGATACAAGGGTCATCTGTTGCTTCCCCAGAGCACAGATCTTCACCAGGATGTCTTCTATGAATTGCATGCTTTTCCATCAGCAGGGCACTCTGAGTTCCTCAAAACGTATGAGCGGGCACAACATAACTTCTTTTGGAAAGGAATGAAAATGACAATTCAACAGATGGTGGATGAATGTGATGCTTTCCAGCTCAACCAGGGTAAAATGACACTCCTTCTGGGATTGCTCAAACCCTCACTCATCCCTACACGGATTTGGACAGATATTTCTATGGATTTCATTAAAGGGCTCCCTCTCGTTGAATGGTGGTACAATACTGCATCTAAAATGACTCCATATGAATAAATCTATGGTCATGCACCTCCAGTTCCTCTTCCATACACCCTCAACAGTTCACCAGTTCAGGCAGTTGACATGGTTCTTCAAAACCACGATCAGATTCTTCTCATTTTGCAGGACAATCTTCACATGGCAAGAATTCGAATGAAACAACAAGCCGATCAACACCGTTCTGAGTGCACTTTTCAAGCAGATGATATGGTTTTTCTTCGTCTACATCCTACCAAGAAATTCTCCATGAAACTCAAAGGGCATCATAAGCTCACTCCAAAGTTCTATGGGCCCTCTAAGGTTCTTCAGAATATTGTAATGTCCCCAGTTTGGCCCCATGGCATTAACATTATAAATGATGTAATCTTGTTATGAAATCATGGTGAGGAGCTCAAGGCCAAGGCCCCCTCCATCGATTTAGTGATGCATATGGTTTGCATGCTAGCAATGCACATTGGAAATTCAAATATCATGTAATATGCATTTTAATAAAAATACCCACAACTAGCTATGCAATGCAACAAAGAGATGGGGGCATGATTTCACAAGGAATTGGGAGGGAAAACATTCAAACCCTTGAGCCACTAGAGTCAAGCCAAGTGTCAATGAGAGAACCCATCAAACCCTCAACTACCCATGTTGACTTTTGTACCCAACCATTGATTTCTCCCAAGAGTGGATTGATGTAGTTAATGCCTTGGGAATGGAGAGGTATGGCTGTCCAAATTCGGGTATGGGCAAGCCACCTTTCATGGAAAAACGTGTTTTGACTCCTTGGGCAAGAAAGAGCCATGAATTTCTTCCCCAATCCATTATGCATCCATCATTCTTTCTCCCTCACGAGTTTAGAGCCACCTGGGCGTTTTCCAGGCATGTCTGCTGCGTTTTTCTTCATTCTCCCTGTAAAGAAGGGCGTTTTCATGTTGTATACTAGTGGGGGAAGGAGGGAAATCGAGTGGGGGTTCAATAGAGGTCGTTTTGGGCTGTTGAAGGCTGAGATATTGGGGAAGAAATCGTTTTCCTCCCTGTGGTTGTTTGCCCCATCCTACAATCCGTTTTTGGTTGGGTACGTTTTTGGGAAAACCCATGGCCATCTCATTTGTAAATCCTACTGTTTATCCCTGCCCCTGTTTGTGCATGCTGTGTGAGAGAAGAGTATGTTGGGTATGGGCTATGGGTAATCCATTGTTCTGGCTTGAGCTTGGGAATAAGCATCCATTGTGCAAGTGTAGCCTAATAAACCCAGTTAGACTGGCTTGGCTAAAATAAAATGGTTAATAGACTGTGTGTGAGCGTGATTATCCCCTTTGTCCTTGTGAGAATCATGCCCAGCTCTGGGGTGGCCTTCGGACGGACTCAGTACAAGCTGTCGAAGAGCCTATGGTTGGGTGGAACGTTGCAGCGACATAGCTAGTTGCTTGGGACAATTGAAATGAAGATAAGTGTTTCTGTCTATGTATTTACTTCTGAAATGTTTTATTAATGACTGGAATTGATATGTTGAATGCATATGAAGAGTGTGTGGATGTTGTTTCCGCTGTGCATAATTGATTGTCTTACATCTGCACACCCATTTATTTGTTAAATGAATCTAACAATGGGATGAGATCATGTGAAAGCCCTGAGTATTGGCATCATGTTTCCTGCCTTGCATTGGGTCAGCAGGTGGGTACATGACATTTGGTATCAGAGCTGCTGGTTGCAGCATTGGGCCTCTATGGGCCAAATCCAATTACAGTCATCTCTGACAGAAAGAAAGATTTCAATTTTCCTAAGTGTTTGAAAAAATTGTTTAAGTCTGTTTGGAAATTTATTTGTTTAAGTCTGTTTGAAAATTTATTTGTTCAGTCTGTTTGAAAAAAAGTTTTTGTTTAAGGCTGTTTTGGAAGGAATTCCCGAATGTCTTCTGAAACTACGAAAGCATTCGGCGAATTGCTCCGAAACTACGGAAGCATTCTGCGAGTTTTTCCGCAACGCGGATGAGTTCGGGAAGTCGCCCCAAAATTTGCGGAAGGAATTCCCTTCCGAAAAATTGCGGAAGGAATTCTCTTCCGAAATTTGCGGAAGGATTCCGCGAGTTGTTCCGTAACGCGGGAAAATTCGGAGAACCGCTCCGGAAAAGCAGAAAAATTTCTAAGTGTTCGGCGTCGAAAGGAAAATTTCGGAAGGAATTCTCTTCCGAAATTTCGGAAGGAAATCTCTTCCGAAATCGCGGAAGACTTTGTCGAATCGTTCCGCAACTGCGGGAGATTTCGGCGAATCGTTCCGCAATTGTGGAAGACTTCGTCGAGTCGTTCCGCAATTGCGGAAGCATTCCGCCAATCGGCTCGCAAATGCGGAAGGATATAGCCAACCGGCCCGCAACTGCGGAAGGATACAGCCAATCGGCCCGCAACTGCGGAAGGATACAGCCAATCGGCCCGCAACTGCGGAAGGATACAGCCAATCGACCCGCAATTGCGGAAGGATACGGCCAACCGGCCCGCAACTGCGGAAGGATACAGCCAACCGGCTCACAATTGCGGAAGGCTATAGCCAACCGGGCCGCAATTGTGGGAGCATTCAGTGAACTGCCCCGTAGTGGCGGCAGGCAGGCGAAAAAAAAAAAGTGACAAAAACTCATTTTTTGGATAGGGGGAGCATCGAGGCTCGGAATGGGATGATTCCTGTGGGGCTCGGAGGCCATTGACGGAGGCCATGAAAGAACCAGTAAAGACCCCAGGCCCATTACACTCCAATTTGACAGAAAATGGATAATAGTGACTTTTGAAGGACGGAGTCCTGAGGCTTGACGGAAGGTCGGTTTGAGCTGAAATTGATCAGGCACGGTCATGAAGCAGGCACAATGTTAAGTTCAGAATCTTGGAGCCAAACTCCAAAGGATGTGGAGTCGGGGTGATCAAGAAGGCCAAAAAGCACTGTTCCGGGCCACTTTTTCGGGATTTTGAAAAGCTTGTGGGTAGTAAAAGTGACCCCAGATGTGGGAATCAAATTTTTTACTGAACTAGACATTTCATATTCTCATTAAGACGGACAGTTTCCGTTAGACGAAGATTTTCCAGAAATGCACCGTTTGGGAGATAGCCATTTTGGGCCCAAAATTTGGAATTTTGGAAAAATGTGAAAAGTGAGAAGTAGTCAAACCCAGAAATTCATAGAAGATGAATGGTGCATCGGAATTAAAATCCGTGAATTGCTGAGTGTTCCTTGTTATATGGAATAACTTCTCCTGGTAGATAAGTTTTTGTGATTCCTCATAGATTTTCTTCCACAGGTGGCTAAAGTTGGCATTCTGGACCAAAATGCAACTGTGTAAAATGTGCAGAATTGGAGTGAAAGTTGTCATTTTTTAAGAGATGCAGTTTCCGCACCTGATGTCGGAATGGAGCATGAAGACAGGCATTGGAAATCTTGTCCAACAGGGAACAATGATACATGACCAGAGTTTGAATGAGATCTACATGTATCATAGATATTTAGTGCAGAAGAGTGCCCGCAGCTGTTTTGACAAACAAATTTTGTTGTCAATATGGGCAATTTCTACAATTGCATGATATGGAAGAGGAATTCCATGTTACGAGGAGGGATCAAAAAGGGAAGAATTCCTTAAACCCCTGTTTGTTATCATACTTACAATTATGAAATCGTCATATGGCATAAAAATGTTAAAAATGTAAGAGGTTACACAGATGTATATGCACTAGATGGCATCTTAACAAACATTGCATAGTGCATATGGAAATGCTTGTTCCTAAATGGGATATTGCATATTGGTAGAATACTGAAGTCTGCATATGCAATGAACCACTAATGGAGGATATTGTGATTGATGATCACTATTGATGTTGGTATTGGTTGTAGAACCAAAAATAACAAAGAACATGGCTAAATGTGCTGGGGATGTTGTTGCATGAAGCCAGCGACCTTATGCAGAAAGGATGGTGCAACAAATCTATGATCAAAAGTTGGAAAAAGGACTTAGCAGCCTTGGTAAGAGGCCAACTGATCGGGTAACATCAGGCGATGTTAATGGTAACCATGTAGGTAATGATTATCAGTGCCAAATTGCATGAATGTTGAAAAGGATTCGGTAAGACCTCTTCAACAATGTTTGAGCTATGTTGAGATAGTTTGCATGTGATATTGAATACCGATTGGGACTGTTAACCTACCAAGATTGGTGAGGTGTGGGTAAGTGAAGGAAATGATCCTTACACCCTGTGACTGTTTAGAAATCTCAATGCATTCATATGAATTTATATCATGCCATGTGTATGTTGGTTATGTACTTAATAACCAAAAGCAAGTGAAGACTGGTGGTCCTGATTATGATAATGCAAGTTATATGAGGTAGTCATGTTTCGATCATAATATGCTTGAATGCATAGTACTCATGAAACAATGCAAGGTAGCATTGAGTAGATGAGCATTAAGAGATTTTATAAATCTTGTGATGCATTGTATGAATGCATAGGGATGATGCATATATAGAGACGTATATATATTTCATTGCATTTCAAATGTTCAACAGCTGAAGGTGTTTGAATTATTGAGTATTATAATTCCAAGATCACTTCAGTGACTGATATGGAAATGAATGATTATGTGCGTAGATACTCACAACGTGTTTGGCTGATTGAAGTTTCAGTTTCAGGTAGAAAAGTCTTGCGTATGGCAATGAGGGTAAGCCCATAATAAAGACCGGGATCTACCATGTGCAAAGCCAAATGAGGACATGCTGTATGTGGATGTTCAGTGTGCCAGGATGACACATTGCAGAAAGACCATGTGTGATGGCCTGCAAAAGCCAAACTAGATGGGAAGGATCCCATGCTTTGGAAATGGGTTTCGGGTGAAACGCCATTGTAAATATTGATAATGCCTCAGCCGAACTGCATGATGGTAAAGCTATGCCCGGAAGGCATGTGATACACATATGTAAAATGAATGAGTATTCTGTGACCCTAGACAAGAACATGCATGTCTAAATTATTAGGGATAATATGCAGAGCATGCTCTATCTTATTTATATCATTGCAGAATGCTTGAGTATGATTAGGACCTACATGGCACACATCGGAAAGGGCGTGCACACCTTTTCTGGTGCTGGGTCATGGTAGGGTTTTCAATATTGACTACACCCTAAGGGAAGGGACGCATTCCTGGTGTTTCAATACTTGATAGTGAATGATATGAAATATGATTACAATTTTTGGGCAGCAATACTGATGAGCCTGCTTATCCTTCTTGTGCTAACAGCTTACACAAATGCAACTTGGAGTTGCATGTAAGAGGCAAAGTGAAGAAAGGGTGCTCAAGAGGATTGTATGGGCAGTGGTAACCTTTCTACGCTCACACTAAAGGACACTAGAAGGGATGGATAGGCCCGAGGAGCTGTGTTGCAGAAAAGGGGTATCATCCTTGTGTAGTGTGAGTGGGTATTGTGGGGCCATGCTAGCTTGCAGTCAAGTGAGTCACCTATGGAGTTCCTGGAGGGAACCATTGGTTGCATAAGAAAAGGAGCCACGTAATCATATTATGTTGTCCATATTGCCTGATAAACCCATTCGACGTCCTGGATTGGCAATGGTTGTTGTATGCCTGATAAACCCAGTCGACATACTGGCTTGGCATTGGTTATTTGGGAGTTGTGGCGAAAGGTTGCTGGATGCCTGATAAGCCCAGTCGGTGTGCTGGCTTGGCATGTTGTTAAATTAATGCCTGACAAACCCAGTTGGTGTACTGGCTTGGCATTGGATACTTGCATGCTGTGGAGGTACTGGTTATTTGGGTGATATTTCCTGACAAACCCAGTCGGAGAACTGGCTTGGAAATGGTTATTGTATGCTTGATAAACCCAGTCGGCGTACTGGCTTAGCATACTGATTTTTGAAATGCTTGATAAACCCAGTCGGCGTACTGGCTTAGCATACTGATTTTTGAAATGCTTGATAAACCCAGTCGGCGTACTGGCTTAGCATACTGATTTTTGAAATGCTTGATAAACCCAGTCGACGTACTGGCTTAGCATACTGATTTTTGGGATGCCTGATAAACCCAGTCAGCGCACTGGCTTGGCATTGCCTATTCGGATGATGTTGTGGAGCAGCATGTGTGCTGGCCAAGCATCCACCCCACAGGTGATCCAATGCTTGGAAAGCAAAGAAGGAAACCTGTGGAGTAGTGAGGAAAATGCACAATACAGATAAGTATTCATTTTCATTTAATTCTTGTTTGGAATAATGAAGATTTCAGGTACAAGTATTATTGCAACCAAGCTAATAAACTGTTGTTTCTTTGTTGGAAACCTTGGCCATTACAGGAAACAAGGACCCTGAAAGAGCTATAAAGGCTTGGTAAAGCCAAAGAGTAACTGGTTGGAGCTATAAAGGCTTGGTAAAGCCAAAGAGTAACTAGTTGGAACTATAAAATTCTTGGTAAATTCAAAGAGTAGTTGGTGGGAACATTAACCACTTGATGTTGTGGAGCAGCCGGCGTGCTGACCAAACATTCCCTTAAACAATTGATAAAACTAGTCAGCGTACTGGCCTGACATTGCCTGATCGAATGGTTGTGGAGTAGCCTGCGTGCTGGCCCAACCTTCATTGTTGTATCCACGGGAAATCCAATGCTTGGAAAGCGAAGAAGGATCCTGTGGGATAAAGTGAAGACATCAAATAAAGATAAGTATTTGGTTATCTTGCAACTTTGCTTATGAATATACATGTGTATATGATTTAATTATGATTTTCTTAAATTCTCATTTGGAAATAAACCCTATGAAAATACACTAAACATGTGAATTGACTCAATGTTTGAGTGTAGGTATTGCTGGAAGCAAGGACTATGAAAGCATCTGGAGGATGCATGTGGACATATGACTGTGCTAAGGAGCTCAGTATGAGCAATAATAAAAGATGGTGCTAGTGGGACGGTGTGGGTCCTAGCAGCCAGAGGTTCTGTAAGCAACAATGGGGAAGGGATCCCTGGTTGAAAGCCATTAGACAGACCTTAGACACTAAAGTGTCATAGCCAAGAAAGGGCAAGTCAAGCATTCACATTGAAGTGAAAGAGGCCAAGGATCATAGAACCACCAGTGATGGTGTGGCTCCGGATTGGAACAAGACTAAGAGGGGGAAAAATCTTACTCTTCTCTTTCTTTTGACTGATGCGTCTTAGAAACAAAGGATTGTTGAGTGCATGTCATAAATGAAAACAAATTGTGCTCATTGCTTGAAATGAATTGTGAATGCTGAAATAGTTATTTTCTTGTGAAAGGATGAACATGAATCAGTTCATGTGTGTGTGGGTACATGACATACTAATCCTATTATTATGTTATGCTTGTCCTAACAGGAATTTCCATGATAAGTCTCACAGATAGTTGCTGGGACAACAAGAAAGATGGTATCCATGAAATTCCAGACTTGTAGATCAGCTGGAAGATAAACAAATGGAAGGGATTGCTCTGGAGCAATGCCCACTCGTGGAGCTAGAAGACCAAAGCTAGCAGAAGCAGCTTGTGGAAGCCAAAGGATTGATCGTGAAAGGTCAAAGTAAGGAGACGAATTGCAGGACAGACCTGCCATCATCTGTGAATTATGAATCATGTGTAAAGTGGGTATATAGTCCGAAGTGTTGAAACACCGAGGACGGTGTTATTCCAAGGGGAGGGGAATGTAATGTCCCCAGTTTGGCCCCATGGCATTAACATTATAAATGATGTAATCTTGTTATGAAATCATGGTGAGGAGCTCAAGGCCAAAGCCCCCGCCATCGATTTAGTGATGCATATGGTTTGCGTGCTAGCAATGCACATTGGAAATTCAAATATCATGTAATATGCATTTTAATAAAAATACCCACAACTAGCTATGCAATGCAACAAAGAGATGGGGGCATGATTTCACAAGGAATTGGGAGGGAAAACATTCAAACCCTTGAGTCACTAGAGTCAAGCCAAGTGTCAATGAGAGAACCCATCAAACCCTCAACTACCCATGTTGACTTTTGTACCCAACCATTGATTTCTCCCAAGAGTGGGTTGATGTAGTTAATGCCTTGGGAATGGAGAGGTATGGCTGTCCAAATTTGGGTATGGGTAAGCCACCCTTCATGGAAAAACATGTTTTGACTCCTTGGGCAAGAAAGAGCCATGAATTTCTTCCCCAATCCATTATGCATCCATCATTCTTTCTCCCTCACGAGTTTAGAGCCACCTGGGCATTTTCCAGGCATGTCTGCTGCGTTTTTCTTCATTCTCCCTGTAAAGAAGGGCGTTTTCATGTTGTATACCAGTGGGGGAAGGAGGGAAATCGAGTGGGGGTTCAATAGAGGCCGTTTTGGGCTGTTGAAGGCTGAGATATTGGGGAAGAAATCGTTTTCCTCCCTGTGGTTGTTTGCCCCATCCTACAATCCGTTTTTGGTTGGGTACGTTTTTGGGAAAACCCATGGCCATCTCATTTGTAAATCCTACTGTTTATCCCTGCCCCTATTTGTGCATGCTGTGTGAGAGAAGAGTATGTTGGGTATGGGCTATGGGTAATCCCTTATTCTGGTTTGAGCTTGGGAATAAGCATCCATTGTGCAAGTGTAGCCTGATAAACCCAGTTAGACTGGCTTGGCTAAAATAAAATGGTTAATAGACCGTGTGTGAGCGTGATTATCCCCTTTGTCCTTGTGAGAATCATGCCCAGCTCGGGGGTGGCCTTCGGATGGACTCAGTACAAGCTGTCGAAGAGCCTATGGTTGGGTGGAATGTTGCAGTGACATAGCTAGTTGCTTGGGACAATTGAAATGAAGATAAGTGTTTCTGTCTATGTATTTACTTCTGAAATGTTTTATTAATGACTGAAATTGATATGTTGAATGCATATGAAGAGTGTGTGGATGTTGTTTCCGCTGTGCATAATTGATTGTCTTACATCTGCACACCCATTTATTTGTTAAATGAATCTAACAATGGGCTGAGATCATGTGAAAGCCTTGAGTATTGGCATCATGTTTCCTGCCTTGCATTGGGTCAGCAGGTGGGTACATGACAAATATTGGGTCCGTTGCTTATAAATTGGAACTTCCTCCTTCTTGCATTCATATAGTATTTCATGTCTCTTGTCTGACGAAATTTTTTGGCACCAACATCAGAGGACAAACTATTTTACTAGAACTGGATAATGAAGGATCCATCCTTTTGGAGCCAGAGGCCATCCTCAATAAGCACACTCATCATCTTCGCTCTTGATCTATCATAGAGGTATTAATTCAGTGGCACAAAATGCAACCAGAGGATGCTACATGGGAACCACTCCTTCTTATTCAGCACCATTTTCCACATCTAAAGCTTTGAGGACAAAGTTTTTTCTAATGGGAAGGGGATGTTAGGAACCCGTGTCAACCCTTCTCTTTACTTTGTTAGTATATTGGTGTTGGATGCATATGCTTTGTAAGTCGTCCCATAGTATTATATGTTCCATGGTATTGATCCATAGTTTGTATTAGCCCATAGTATTATATGTTCATGGTATTGATCTATAGTATTGGTGCATAGACTTAGTATATAAGTACGTGTTGAGGCCAATGAAGGCATCCAGAAGTTGTTTGTATTGAGCTTGCTCAAAGAAGGTTCCCCCCTCGAAGTGGCCCGCGATCAATAAATCTATTATGAATTTTGTTATTTCTGATATATCGTGCATTTTCATTAATTAATTGTTGGAGGTTCCTTACAGGTATTAAATTAGACTTTTGGATCCCGCTAAATATTTTTTATACCATCATTTTGACCACCTTTATACAAGATTGCACTTTGATCCAAATACATGCCATTTGAAGTATGATTTTGGGACCTCTTAAGCCATCTTATGTGCATGTTTTCCATGTTTTAAATGTGTCCACATGTTTCCTTTAAGCAGCCCATAGGTTCCTATGCTCTACCCTTTAGAAACATGCAATTAGCTACAAAATGTACTAATGTGTGTGTGTGCACGCGAATTGGGTTTGACTTGGGAAATTGTGAGGAGTGTTAACCTCCCCACCCAAGTTTAATTCCCATAAGTGACATGTTGATCTATTAAATGAGTATATTGTCGGCAGCCTTGAGCTTCTGCAAAATCTAATTTACCCTAGGTACAATCCCTGGAATAAGGGGAAGTGCCCATTGGGTTTCCCTGGGAAATGTATTCCATGAAAAAATGTTGGAGCGTCCCCATCCATCATTCTAACTATAGGAATAGGTAATTATGAATTACATGTTTCTAAATTTTTCCCCATGGGCCATTAGCCGAATTTATAACTAATTTAATCCACACATGGGAAACATAAACTAAGAAATACGTGCATGAATATAATACACAACGGAATTAACAATTATACTTCACACACACGACATGCATTTAAATCATCATATTCATAATATAAAATAAATATAATCATTTCACATTCATAGACTAAGATAATACTTACCTTTTAATATAAGAAAATCCAAGCACCTGGCAATGTAAGAGTTATTTTCCACCTAGCCATAGGTATCAGTTGTAGATACCACCCCCAAACCAAGCTATGAGACCACCGGACCAAAGGAAACACCTACATGTTTTTGGCTCTCCTCCTAAAACCCATTTACTCTCCTACTTAGCCAATCTTCCCACCACTTAGCACTACAGGAATCTCACTCAACCATCCCAGTCATGGAAATTTATTCCACTGCCCCACACAACACAAGGAAGGAATTTCCATTCACTACTCTACATTTCCATTAGGAAATCCAACCCTTACAATTCTTGCTAGTGTGTGTAGAAAGAGTCCAACCTATTGTATGCTTTTAGAGAACCTCATGTAACATAAATTCATGGCTTCTCAAGCATCCAAGAGAAACAAATACATAGTGGGTAAAGGTTCCTATCTTGCCCAACCTTTATGCCCACCTACAACCATACTCTTCCCTCTAATATTGTTTGCAATTTCCTCTTCACGATGTTAATTTTTGGTTAGTTTGATAGTTTTGTAATTGGCTATGGAGAAAACAACATGAAGGCTACGCAGTGTAAAAATATAGATGGAAAATGAGCAATATAGCCCAATGGATATGGGAGGATTGGTGAAAATACAGTTGAAATTACTTATGGCCATATAAGGAATGACTCTTACAATTGACATAGAAGTATATTCATCTCATCCTTTCGTAACTACATGGGGAGAATTTTCCCACCAACCTCACATATGCATTCAATGATTGGATTTAATAAGTCAAAAGGAAGTAATTGGCTCATTTGAGGCACATGGCAGAAAATTCATGAGTTTTAAGGTTGGCACTTGGAAATAGAGGATTTAATCTGCCATAGGCCCCCTTTCCTCTTCCCCTCTAGTGGAATCATAACCCCTCTAGTGTTGTTTACACAACCATCTTGGGCCATTTTATTATTTTGCAACATAATATTTACATAGACTGTTAGTCATGATTCATGATAATCCAACCACATGGCTTTTATAGAAATAATTACATTATACATGCTTAGCCATTCACTAGTCGATCATTTCCCTTGAGCACCACACTAGAAATCCATACTAACATATTTACATAATCTGATTTAATGCATTCCAATGGTAAAAACCAGGGGTATTACAATCCCCTTCCCCTTGGAGTAACACCATTCTAATTTTTTTTTCCTCAAAATCAAAACAAAAATGGATATGCAACTTTCATGGTAGCCTCTAACTCCGATCGGCACCAAAGTTCTTCCACTGTACCTTTACTTGTTCAATGGCTTGGTTCTCAAACAATGTTACTTTCCTATCAAGGATGCATAATGGATCTATTTAGAACTCTCCCTTTGGTTCCACCTAGATCACATCCCAATCAATCACATGGTTAGGAATCATGATCATGTACATGTTTCGTAAGAAAAGAAACATGAAAAGCATTGTAAGCTCTAGTGTTAGCAGGTAATGCAATTCTATATGCAACTGCCCCTATTCTCTCAATCACTTCAAAGGGCCCACAATATATCGGTGACAACTTGGCACAAATACCAAGCTTCAAGGAACTATTCATTGGCCTCACTCAGAAGTAAAAATGACCCCCAAAATTGAATTACCTATGCACTTTATTCTTGTCTGCATAACTTTTATGTTTATCTTGGGTTGCCTTCAAATTCTACCTAATCTTTGCAACTTCATGTTCCATTTATTTAAGCATTTCTATCCCAAGAACAATTTTGTTCACTAGATTATCCCAACTCACTGGTGTTCTACACCTTCTACCATACAAAGCTTCAAATGGACTCATTCTCAATGATGCTTAATGCCCATTGTTATATGAAAACGCTATCAAATGTAGATATCCCACTTGGATGATTTGTCCATCACATACATGTGAAGCTTGTCTTTGTTGAGATATTGTAACTTCTAAAAATATTATATTTGTACTTTATTATCCCGGAGATGTTTCATTCCTCCGTGAAGATCTTATAGTATATCCAGAGATGTTTATTCCTCCGTCGGATTGTGGTAACTTGGGTTATTAGACTTCCCTAGTGGGGGTCGGCTCTGTACGTGTTATGTGGGTCAAAGGGTTATTAGACCACCCTAGAGGGGTCGGCCCAATCAGTTGTAATGGGGTGTTTAGCCCAGTAATTAAGTTGGGGCCGACCTAACTTGTGTAAAAGTCATCCGGGGAACAAGTATAAGTAGAGGAGGATGTTCCTCACTTATCTCACTCATTCATTCACTTGTGAGTGGCGCACTTGTGTGAGAGAGGTTTACTATGGAGGAGAAGGATCTCATGGTTTTGTTTTGCATCTTTGTATTTGCTGGTCATCTATATTGAGGAATATTTGCTGGGTTTTCTACCCCATGAGGGTTTCCCAGGATAAATCTGTGTCTCTTGTGTTTATGCTGTGCTTGTTGTTTCTTTAGTGATCCCGTATATGATATTGTTGTGAAATGGAATGTAATGATGATATTTTCTGTTTCATCATATTGAATCTTAACATGGTATCAGAGCTAACCTGAAGGAAGGCAATGTATGGCACTTACGACACTTGCTTCACTTGCGACAATTTGAAGGTTAGGGTTTTATATAGCAAAGCCCATTCATCGTGGAACGTTCACTATAAATCCATTTTGGTGAAGGATCAAGATCTGAAAAGTTTACAGGTTGAAGATAACATCTCCATGTACCTTGTGTCCAAAGGAAACCCTCATATTCATTGTACTTTGTGAGTTATGATCAGTACAAGTTAGGGTTTCTGCCTCTTCCAAATCTCAGTCATAATCAGGTGACCTAGGAAAAAATGTCATAACTTGGGCTAGGAAGCTCCAAATGAAATTTCGTAAAAAGTGACAGTTAGTACATAGAATTTACTATCTCAGGAAATGTTTTTAGAGGCCGAAGTTGAACCAGTGACACGTGGCACACCGTACAAGTTCGATCTCCTGTTTTATCCCATAAACAGGTCACGTTTTAACACTTGGCATAACTCTCCCTCAAAGAATCCAATTGAGGTCAGACCTGTCAGGATGGAAATATGACAGGTCAGGATACCACAGAAAAAGTTTTCAGACCCTGTAGATTGAAATTTTTTGGAGTTACACCAGAAACAATTAGGTACATATTTCTGTCAAAACATAATTATTTTTTAGCACATTCATTCATGGCTTCCAGAATTTAGGGTTTCGGAGAAAGTTGGAATTTCTGTAATCAGAGACCACGGCTGGATGCTACTCATCAAAATCAAAATTTAGAGACCAAGATCAAAATTTTTGATTGGTCAGAAGAGTGGGCTTGATCAAACCCCAGTTCGGGATTTTGATTGGAAAAGTGGAAAATTAGGGCTTCAGCAAAAGTTGGAATTTTTGAAGTCTGTGACCACGGCTGGAAGCTACTCAGAAAAATAATAGTTTAGAGCCTTGGATTGAACCTTTTGATTGGGCAGAATGGTGGGCTTCATCAAACCCTAGTTCGGGATCCTGTCTAGAAGATCCAGAAGTTTCGAAGGCAATTTTGAGGGGTCAAATTTTGGAGATTTCAAAATTGAAGTATGCTAGTTTGATTAGCTCAGCAAGACACATCCTTCCATACATTTAGAAGTGTGAAAGTCAAAGTTTGAATTTTTAGGGTTTCTCTGACAAACCCTAATCGAGCTCCAGATACAGTTTCAAAGGGAGTTGAGGCTAAGGCCTTACATAAGAAGACTACAAGAAATCTCGACAAGTATGACTTGAGGAAATACAGGTATGTGTTGAAATCTGTTCATGGTTAAGTTCATGATATGTTTGTCTTCATATTATTTAGGTTAGTACAATCTTGATTAATGTTAGACTTGTCTTGTTACCTTAGTAAAAGTAAGAATGCATTGGAATGATAGAATACATTTACTGATTAGGGTTATGACACTTATGATTGTACTAATGCACCTGTGGTGTTGTATGAGGAATGATGTTGTCTGCTAACAAAAGACAGGTACATCAAGAAAGACAAATCAAGTTCTATGACCATGATGACATAAAGACAAAGACTCATCCATAATCTTTGATCACATAGAAGTTCTACTTACGAGGTATGTACGACTTTGTTCTATTATGCTTAACCTATGAGATATGCAGGTTCTAGCACAGGATCTCTAAATCATTGAAGAGAACAAAAGAAGATATTGTTTAGGTATGTTAGACATAACTAAGCAGGTATACTAATCCAAGTATGTTTTCCTATGTCAAGTTAGAATCCTACTTTGTGCTAGGATCTTAGTATACCCATGTATTGAATGATCATGACCATACATATTCAAGATTGTTTAGAATATTGAGATTATACTAATGAATGTATGTTTGTGTATGAGATCATGAGGATGACACTAGTGCACACTTAAGCATGCACAGTGGTACAAATTGAATAGAAGTTCAAAAGACATATAGAAGATCAAGCGGGAGGCAACCACACAAAAATAAAAGATAAGTATTTGAGTTGTTATTTTAAATAGTAAATGATATTTCTTGTAATAGATTGCATGCATATTTAGAATATATCATGCTGAGTGTAAACATTCATATAGCATTGAACAGTATACTACTGATATGCATATGATCAGTAAGTTGGACAAACATTCCATTATTGCTTGTCTAGAATGAAACCTCTTTGCTGACATGCTGAGAGATGTGCACACTCTTGATAGTATGTTCTGGTAGAGATGGAAGGCATCTAGATAGCCACTGTATGCATACAGGATATGAAAAAGTGTTGTGCCAAAGTATTGGTCAAGATAGTTTTATAACTATGTAAATGATATCTGTATGCATAATAGGTTATCATGTCAACATGATTTGATGATTATGAAGCATTACTAATCATATACTTAATCTTGATTTGTAGGAAAGATCATGAAGAATGATGAGCACCGAACAAGTGATGGATGTTCAACAAAAAGATTTACAAATCAAACATAATATAGAAGGCTCATGGCTAGAAGATTCTCTTAGAAAGAGGAAGAGAATCATGATGAGATGTTTGCTCCAAATGGCTAGATAAGACCATTATCTTAATGATGTAATTGAAGAAGAAGTGCGAATCAAGGATTCAATTGAAGAAAGCTCTGTTCGGGTACCCAGGATTGATAGTCAATTGATGAGCTTAATGATCACCATGGGTGATGTGGATCTCAACCTTTGCTACAAGGTTGAATATGGTTTCTATACACGGATGACATGGATGCAAGAAGGAACTCACCACAGAGTTCGAATGATATTGAGGCTCATATCAGTAGACCCATCTGACGAGAGATGGCACAGATAGATATGCAAAATATCACTCAAATGCAGAGTGTGAATGATGTTCAATCACAAAGGGAGAATTGACAATTTCTTGATAAGCTTGGCCTTTACCAAAAGTAAAGCTGATCCGTTACAAATGATGAACCTGTCATACTATTACTGTATGTGGATGATCTATTTTTACAAATAGATCATGAAAAGAAAGAAGAAGATGGCTGCAGAAATGAAAATAAAAGATCTCAGATTGATGCATTACTTCCTAGGTCTGGAAGTATGGAAAGGCTCAGAAGGAATCTTTCTCATCCCGAGAAAGTATGCTGTGGAAATATTGAGAAGAATTGATATGTTGGAATGTGAAGCCATGGCCACTCTCATGGGTTCCGACTTGAAGTTATTAGCTGATAACTCCTCAGAGTTAGTTGATGTGACTCTGTATAGACATATTATTGGGTCGTTGATGTATCTGACGAATACCAGGTTAGATATATGCCTTGATGTGAACACCTTGAGTCAGTATCTAGTGAAAACTAGATGTGTTCACCTGATAGTTGCAAAGCATGTGATGAGGTACCTAAAGGATATGATAGACTTTGATATATGTTATCTTGGAGATCATGACTTCAGATGGATACACAGATGTTGATTGGGCAGAAAGTGTATCAGACAGGAAGAGCACATCGAGAGGATGTTATTGTCTAGGATCAGCCATGATCTCGTGGCTTAGCATGAAGCAGTCTAGTGTGGCTCTCAGCACAAGCGAAATATATGGTTGCTTTCTCTGTTAGTTGTGAAGCGGTATGGATTCATGATTGTTTGACTTAGAGATAGACCCAACTGTGATCCTATGTGACAAACAGAGTTTTATGAAGATGGCAGAGAATCCAGTGTTCCATGATAAGTCAAAGTACATAGAGATCTGACATTTCTATATACAAGATATGGTGCAGAAAGGAACTATAAAAGTTCGATTTTGTAACAAGTTACCGATGTACTAACCAAACCTCTACCTCAAGTAAACAAGTTACCAATGTACTAACCAAACCTCTACCTCAAGTAAAGTTTGAGTATTTCCGAGAAAAGCTTGGTAGGACCCTCCTCGAAAGGGGGAGTGATGTAGACATTGATGATGAGATTTCCCATATCGACAGTGAAGTCGATGATGAGGATACCTGTATCGATGATATGCTTACTTGTATTGATGATGATATGTAGGATACTTGTATTACTTGTATTGATGATATTTATACATGTATTGATGAGGGTACCTATATTGGTGATGCCAACAAAGAGGTTGGTGGATGGTCCTTAGACAGGGTCTAAGTTGACAAGGGGATTGCATCATCCTTGAACACATGTTATAAAAGGATCCGTAGACAGATGTCTCTGAGAAAGAAGAGAGATTGCATCATCCCTGAACACATGTTCTAAAAGGATCCGTAGACAGATGTCTCCGAGAAAGAAGAGGGATTGCATCATCCTTGAACACATGTTCTAAAAAGATCCATAGACAGTTGTCTTCGAGAATGAAGTCCTTAGTGGACAGGTGGGGATTGTATCATCCCCGAACTTCGGTCCCATAATTGATCCATAGACAGATGTCTCCGAGAATGAAGTCCTGACTGGACAGGTGGGGATTGTATCTTCCCTGGACTTCGGTCCCAGAATTGATCCGTAGACAGATGTCTCTGAGAATGAAGTCCTGATTGGACAGGTGGGGATTGTGTCTTCCCCGGACTTTGGTCCCAGAATTGATCCATAGACAGATGTCTCCGAGAATTGAAGATAGGACTACATCGTCCCTGGACCTCGGTTCAAAAGGTACGTGACGAGATTGCATCATCCCTAGACATGAGACTTGTCTTAAAGTGATCAGGAATGATCCTCTTGGAAGTTGATCGGGATTGCATCGTCCCTAGACATGAGACTTGTCTTAAAGTGATAAGGAATGATCCTCCTGGAAGTTGATTGGGATTGCATCATCCCTAGACATGAGACTTGTATTAGAGTGATAAGGAATGATCCTCCTGGAAGTTGATCGAGATTGCATTGTCCCTAGACATGAGACTTGTCTTAAAGTGATAAGGAATGATCCTCCTGGAAGTTGATCGGGATTGCATCGTACCTAGACATGAGACTTGTCTTAAAGAGATAAGGATTGATCATCCTGGAACTTGATCTGGATTGTATCATCCATGGACCTATGTCCTAAAGAGAGCGGGATTGATCATCCTGTAATTGGATCGCGTGTATTGCAGAGTATGCTATGACAATGATCCAGATGTTGTAGATCGAGATGATGATCCATATGCTATAGATCGAGATGATGATCCAGATGTTGTAGATCGAGATGATGATCCAGATACTATAGACGATGTTGCAACTATTCGGTACTGCAGAAGATGAAGACTCAATACTAATGATGCTGATGTCCCAGTATTGATTACATAACTGATGATGTTGTATTGAAGAAAGTTTTCGATGATTTATAGATGTATCATGTATGATGTTGATGACTCCTTGCTCCTACAGATGTTGTTATATTATCCTTCTCGTTAAGGGCGAGTGTTGAGATATTGTAACTTCTAAAAATATTATATTTGTACTTTATTATCCCGGAGATGTTTCATTCCTCTGTGAAGATCTTATTGTATATCTGGATATGTTTATTCCTCCATCACATTATTTGGGATTAACCAATTCATAATGGTCTGAATCGTTTTTGGATCCACCAATATTTCTTCCTCTTAAATAATGTAACCCAAATAATGTATTTTTTATTTATAGAAATCACTTTTACTTAACTTTGCAAACAACTTATGCTCTCTTACACTTTCAAAACCATTCTCAAATGTTCTTCATGCACTCCTCTTCATTCTTGGAATAAATAAGAAATTCATTTAGGAAAACGAGCACAAACTTGTCCAAATATTGGTTGAAAACATTATTCATGATGGGTGAAAACATGAAGTTGGGAAACAATTTTGGCTTTGTTTTTTACAAACAAAACTGCTAAATTTTATGTTTTTCAACTTCGACCTCTTCAAACCCATATCTCCCTTAGAAATTTCAACTTGAAGTAAACACAAAGGCTTTAGAGAATTGAATTATATTTCTTCTCGTATTTAAAAAAAAAAAAATGTATGGACATATCATGGAACAAATTTGTTGTCAACATACGGCATATACTTGAAAATTTTCGGTATGGATAATAAGTGACCTGTGTTGACGATGGTTTTTTGATAGATGGTTATTCATTTTAGGGGAAAAAATTGTAGGCTCATAATCTACACACACTACACTAGATCCTGGACTATATTTTGAGTTTTTTAAGACTTGGAAACTATTTTTTATTATTTATCGAAACAACGTATGTTTAGAAAATGGTACATTATCGACACATGTTTTTGTCTTCACATTTTCTTTCAAATGTGACTCTTATTGGAAAAACTAAAAGTACCCTTTTGAAGCGGATGAGCCAATTATGATCTCTGTGAAATTTCAAATTTTTTGGTGTTGTCTTTGTTATGATATTGAATTTTCATTTCCGGTGATTTTTAAAGTAATAAAATTCTTAAGGGATAAGGTTTAGAAAAAAATTATTAATAAATAGTAATTCAAATAGAAATGAAACAATTATTATATCATTGGAAACTAGATTCAGAGATGAATCCATTGCTACCAAGTCCGACAAATAATACTTAAAATTTGTAGGGGTTCAGGCTTGCTAAAGTTGCAGGTTCCAGAAAGATGCCTGATATTTTCGCAGGTTTTGTTGACCATAAACTCTTGGTCGAAAAAATATCTTCCAAACTCTCAATCGAGAGTTTAGTTCAAACTCTCATCCGAGATTTTTTTTTAAAATACAGCACGGCGATTGGTTCAAACTCTCGGCCTAGAGTTTTTTTAAACTCTCGGGTGAGAGTTTTAAATCTCAAAACTCTCGGCCTAGAGTTTGAGGTTGACTTATTTTTGTGTGATCATTTGCCTGTGTTCCATTTTTTTCACTCTGTTTGTCACGGAAGTGTTTCCTAGGATCGCGATTTCACCCTGATACAAATCAATGTTGTTGGAACATTAATGAGACCAAATGGCACCACCACAAACTCATAATTTCCATACCACATTCTAAATTTTGTTTTATGGATGTCTTCTTCCTTGATTCTGACTCCATGGTAACCAGACCTCAAATCAATCTTTGAAAACACCTTTTACCCTCTCATTTGATCAAAGAGGTCATCAATTTGAGGTAAAGGGTAATTGTTTTTCACCATGACCTTATTCATCTGCATGTACTCAATACACAACCTAATATTTCCATCCTTCTTTTTCACAAACAACACTAGTGATCCCCATAAAGGAAAACTTGGTCAAATGTATATTTTACAATAATTCTTGCAATAGCATTTTCATCTCTAGCAATTGTGGGGTACTCATTTGACAAGGTTTCTTGGAAACTAGTGAAAATCCTATCATAATACCAATTGTGAAATCAATATCCCTCTTTGGAGGAAGTCCTAGCAATTCATTAGGGAACACATCACCGAATTCTTGCAAGACTCGATTGTCCTCCAACTTGGGAACTTCATTTTCTACCATGTATAATATATGGGATGCATACAATTGAAAACATTCTCTAAGTGCTTCATTAGCTGCAAGGATGAAATATACCCAAAAGAAACCATATTTGGAATGCCCTATATTATCTTTGTGTTTCCTTCTTCATTAATGCATTCAAAATTCTTGTTGTAGCAATCAAGTTTAACTTGATGTGCTTCAAACCAATCCATTCCAATGTGACCATCATAGAAACCAATTGGAAAAAAATTCATATTTTCCCATGTGAAGAGTCCATCCATCTCTAATGGACATTTCTTAACCACTTCTCTAACTTTATCTTGGTTCCATTGGCTAGTTGGACCAACCATGATTTATTATGCTTTCTTTTCTCAAAAGCACAAATCTCAACAATTCTAGGAGTAACATAACTATGAGTAGATATGAGGTCAAATGGAAATCATTTCTAAGAACTTCATTAGATGCAAGGATGAAATATGCCTAATAGAAACCATCTTTGGAATTACTTTTACTATCCTTGAGTTTCCTTCTTCATCAATGCATTCAAAATCCTTGTTGTAGTAATCAAGTTTAACTTGATATGATTCCAACCAATCCATTCCAATGTGAACATCGTAGCAACTTAGAGGAAAAAAATTTGTATTTTTCCACATGAATAATCCATCTATCTCTAATGGACATTTCTCAACCACTTCACTAACTTTCTCTTGGTTCCAGTGGCTAGTTTGACCAACCATGATTTATTATTCTTTATTTTCTCAAAAGCATGAATCTCAACAATTCTAGGAGTAACATAATTGTGAGTAAATTTTGGGTCAATTAAAATAGAAATAGATTACGTAGCAATCTTACCTTCAACCTCAACCACAACTAATTGATGGTCTACTTGGGACTCCTCTAGTGTAGCATAATTATAGGGACAATCCTTGCTACAACACCCATAGTTTCACCCTTTTAGATGTTGTGAACATGTTTCACACTCCCATCCCAATGTAGATAATTTCTTAGAAAGTTTTCCTCTCCACATCCCCAACATTTAAGGGAATCCCTTAGCTTATCCCCCACATTTTTTGTTGGATTAGCCTCACCATATGATGGATTCCTTTTCTATTTTATGAATTGAGGAGGATTGAATCCTTTCCTCCTTTGGTCAAACTTCTCGTTCTTCTTCTCCTTCCATACCTTATGGAATTATGTCTTTCTTTTATTTTGATCATAAAAATACTTAGCCTTCCTTATAGTCTCATCTAGAGTTTGAGGTTCATCAAACTCCATTGAATCCTTGTATGACTTAGTCCACTTAGAAAACATTGAATTTTTACTTTATCATCTCTAATATACTTAACATACCTCAACAACTCCAAGAATTCATTTGCATATTCATCCATGGTCATTTGCCCCAATTTTAACTCATGGGAATCTTTGATTTTATCATCATAGTACCTATTGGAGAGGTACTTTTTCTTGAAGTACTTTTTGAATTGGTTCCACACAATATTTCTTGTATTGATCCTCTTGAATTACCTAAGGTGATCCCACCATATTGAGGCTCTTCCATTCAAATTAAACATGGTCACCCTTGCCTTCATGTTTCCAAAGCAATCATGGACTTGGAAATACTTCCTCATCCCAATAAGTTAAGCCTCAACTTCTTGTCCAAATTTCACTTCACCATCAAAGGTAGGGAGTTTGGCCTTACGAAATTCTACATGTGAGTTGAAAGGCCTCTTCTTATTTATCATGTGAAATGAAGAACTTGCATTGTCGGTGGAGTCCTTAGAGGCGAATGAATCACTAGCATAAAAATTATGGAGTAGATGTTCTATCTCTATGATTTTTCTTAAGCTATGGGACCTCTTATGAGAATGTATCCTTGAGCTATTCCCACTCTTATCATCATTTACTAAGCTCTTCCCATGGTGCATATTTTTTTGAATGTATGTCAAACTTTGAAGCATGGATGCATTCAACTGGTTTTGTTTTTCATGATCTCTAATCAACCTTTCATTATCCACTTTGCAACATTGTAACACCACCCTTAGACCTTTCATGGCCTCTGTAATATCTGAAAGAGTTACTTGGTTTTTTCAACCTTTAGATTCTATCTCTACATTCTCAACCTATATATTTTTTCCCATTGCATATGTTTCAACTGCATAGGTACCTTATGCATCATTCATGGTGATAGTTTTCTTGGCCCAAGCAAGACCAAAGTCTTTATAATTGCACTAGATTAAATGTTGACCCCTAACTGCCCTTCATATGGTATTGTATCTACAAAAGTGTTCATATAATTACACTTGTTAGCTGCATTACAATCTCAAAAAAATCAAACTAATTTCCATGCATTATGGAAACTACCCATATTGACATTATTTGTCAAATCAAGACTACATGCTCTTTTTTGTTCTTTTTTTTTAAATTATGAAGAACTTATTTAGAATATCACCAAGACTACATGCTTAGTTATAATCTCAGAGACAAAAGTTACATTCCTTCAAAATTACCATTTTTTCCCAATTCTGCACTTTTCTTGTAGGTGCATCTAGGCTCGGAGACCAACTTCAACCACATGTAGAAGAAAATATATGCATAAACAAAAAAAAAATGTATTGAACACTAATAACAATCATGATAGGGATTACTCAGAAATTCTCATATCTGTGATCTGATGCCTCAATCAATTTCTATAATTTTTTGAAATTTACTACTTTTACTTTTTTCACTTCTTCCAAACTTCCACAACTTCTATCTCCCAAACTAAGCATTTATGGAAAAAAATTCTCTAAGCAAAGTTGTTAAGATTGATGAGTAGGTAAAATGTTGAAATCACAAAAAAATTCAATTTTGAGTTCTTGGGTCGCTTTTCCCTCCTACAAGATTTTCAAATTCCCCCAAAAGTTCCCTAGAATAGTGGATTTTGGCATATTTTTTAATCCCCCTTCCAATTTCTTGACAATTTTGTCAAAATCACAAAAAGGTTTCTGCATGCTTGGTCAAAGACTATATTTTTCAATTTTCATCATGAACAAGGCCCTTATTTGAGTTTATGATTAGGGTCTTCAAAAAACACTAATGCTCAAATTTCAAAACTTTTGAGCTAAATGAGGAATCCATATTCACTGACACTTTTGTATCCCTCTGTACTGCGGATCTGAACCCAAAAAATTCATCGAAAACTGATAAAAAATATTCCTATTATGCCCACAATAATAATTTGGCTCCAAACTTTTCTTTTCTTTTTTATAAATATTTTTTGTAATGATGACATGTCATGGCACGTGGTAGGTGGTGATGTAGCACCATGCTCGCTTAGAACATGTGTGGCATCCTCTAGTTCCACCATGTCATATTTGATTTGGCCCACTTGTCACTATCACTAGGATTCTCCAAGATTCCTACGCTACAATTTTTAACCTTGTTGGAAGGAATCCTGCTAATAGTCATGATCTATGGATTTCATTTGTTTGATTTAATATTATCCATTCGTGGCATGACCCCTCTTTTCATGTCGTGTGCATGTACTTTTGCACAAATGGACAAGATTTAAAGATGAGACTTGCACGGTTTAATCTGGGCCATTCACGATGATACCCCCTGTGATAAGCATTGATCATCTTGAATTGTGAAAATGGTCAGGATATAATGATTCAACTTGTGAGATCTAATCCCATCTATTCTTAGAAACATCCCCCATGTTATGTTTTGGGAACATTATTTTGCACGAACG
This sequence comes from Larix kaempferi, assembly GCA_027924585.1. Taxonomy (NCBI): domain Eukaryota; kingdom Viridiplantae; phylum Streptophyta; class Pinopsida; order Pinales; family Pinaceae; genus Larix; species Larix kaempferi. The sequence goes on from BSBM01000344.1 coordinate 11,460,503, forward strand.
GTTTGAGATTTACTTATCTACTCTACCTAATTTAATCCAAGCGATCCACAAAATTGACGATCTCTACCTTGCATACTTAGATGTCATCCACATTTTTGAACCCCACTATGCACTACCACCTGTACACATGATCTACATGGATCATCCATGTCCTACGTCCTATCCTCATGGTATTTCTAGGGCCCACATCAAAATTTCATTAAAATTTTAAATTTTACATAAATATGTAAAAACAATTTCATAGCATATGGCTATTACAAAATTTACAATTGGCCCTTCTCCAATTGGGAATTTCTCTGTCACTTTATAGAACAAAGTTTTTCACTAATAGCTCTGTCAATTTCAAAAAATTTCCCAAATTTTCTTAAACTAATATATCATTCTTGTTGGTGGCCACAAGATCTAACTCATGGCATCATTAAAAATACTATTTGACAATCAAAACCATGGATTTTTCTTAGAGGCGTTTCATCAAGCATTGCCATAGTAAACACAAATTTCATGTCAGTAAACACTAATTCTGGCCCATACAACCCCAATTTTGCAACCAATATCTCTTTCACTACTATGTCACATCCCCATCCACCATTATGACTATAGGAGGGGGTAGTTACGAATTACATGTTTCTAAATTTCACCATGTGGTCCATTGTTCAAATTTATAACTAATTTAACCCACCCATGGGATTCCATAGTCTATTTGTAACCGAAGGCATGACTAAATAGGAAAAATGTGTACTTCTCATCTAGACCTTTCCAATGAGTTACCAAATGCCCTAAAAGGGGATCATATGCAAAAGTTATGCCCCTGAGAAGTTGACATCTCAATTAACCACCTCGGGACCGAACAAACCTTTTTACGGATCATCTCCTAAGGTTAGTTTTTTGGATTTTATGGTTTTCTCCCTCATGCTTATGATAAAAAGGCCTTTCAATCTCATTTTGTAATCAACTTGTCATGAATGAACATATCCACCACATATCTTCTCAAAGATATAGCTACCACCATTTTAGTTGCTTTTAATTTACAGTCTGTTTTGTTTCATTCATTTAATAGAATCCAAGTTTATTGTATCACTATGTTCCTTGCAACATATTTGTGTATATGGTTATATATATGGTCTTTTATTTCATTCTCACATAAATACATATCAGTGGTATCAGAGCAATCCGCTCTTTGTTGTCTCTCAGTGCATGTCCCTAATGAGATCTAGGTATCGAGAGTTGGGTCTTGAACTAGTCGAGCTTGGGGAAAACCACTCTCATTGGCCCAAGAAATCTCACATGGAGGGATAAGGAAAGAAAGATGATGGATCAGGATATCCTATCAAGCTATTGCTCGTGGAATCCCTCACGCGACAGGGGAATGAGATGATATAAAATTTCACCCAAATCCTTCAACAGATGCCAACAACAACAACGAAGGGATCATCAAGCAGTCACTTCGGAGGAAACACACCCTTAAAGGTACAATTTAACTTTGATATTCCTTTATTTGAAGGCCAGATTGATGTTGATGCCCTAAATAAATGGTTTAGTTTTCTATAAGGGTAATTCTCTATCCACAATTTCCCCGACAGGGAAAATATCACCTTTGCGCTCCTTAAGGTTGTCCCCCATAAAAAAAATTGGTGGGAAACTTATTGTGATCAAACCTTATCAAAGGAGTCTAAAATGTTTTAGGGAAATCCCACTTGGGCCTCTTATATAGATGTCGTTAAAGAACAAATTTGGGTATGAGAGACTCTGAGTGGCACATGGATATAAAATATCACAATGGTCTACATCGGTACATCCAAACAAAGATGGATTTCCTGGACTTCTCTTCACTGGGAGCAACTTATTGGTATGCTACCAAAATCGAGCAAAAAAATTAGCAAAAGAAAAAGTGAGAATTTGGACCTATGAATCATCCACAGAACCAAGGCAAGGGAAACCCTAGCTTGTAGAACAAAGGACATGGTAAGGAAAATCAACCCTAAGAAAACCAGTCTCGTCCACAAGTAAATAATGGAAATGGAAAGACAGAGAAAGATACCGAGAAATGGTGTGAGTTCCACAAAATCTCCTGAAACAACACCGATGAATGTCTCTCAAATCAATCATTGGTGGATGAGACCAAAACTTCAGAATCAGATCTCGATTCTATCTCTGATTCAAACCCAAACATCACCGTCTCTACCACATAGGCTTGGCCAGAGTAACTGGAAGGGTTAGAGGTAGAAGAGTGCCTCTTCCACTCACAGATGTGGGTGAAGGGAATCCCCCTACATTTTGTTGTTGATAGTCGCAACCAAAAGAACCTAATCTCAGCAAAATTCATCAAGATATTGGAGCTACCGACAACACCACACCTGTATCCATACACCATCGGTTGGCTAAGCCAAGGATGAGGTATCCATGTCAGCCATCAATTCCATCTACCATATGGTATCAATCCTTTCAAAGATGAGGTACTATGTGATGTGTGTTAAAATTACAGTATCACAAGTCATTGTCCAAGTCAATATTGTGTGTCAATAGTAAGCCTCGTGTGTCAAGGTAGTGCCTTATAGGATCCTGAGTTGGACTTAGGAAACTTGGAGAAGGATCTTGAGTTGGAATGAAGAATGAATAAGCCTCATGTGTTGAGGTAAGTGCTTTGTATGTCAAAGTGATGATGTTGTACATTCCTGATTGTCAAGGCTAAGGTATTATGTGTCAAGACAGATCCTCATGTATTGAGGTGGTGCCTCATGTGTTGAGGTTGCAGTGCCCCTCCTTGGAACTGGGTCTCATTCCATTCACACTTCTTATGTAAATGAGTCTAATAAAAAAAATATAAAAATTTATAGTTATTTTCTTCAACATCAACTGTCTATGTTCAGGTTTTATGTTCACATCATAAAACATTCTATGGATTGTAAGGTTTCAATATATATGTATAGATTCCTCGATGCAAATATATTTAAAAAAAACTTAGGACTTTTCATTTTAATATGTTCTTTTCACATGGTATTCTGCACATATTCACATAATCAGGATATAAATAATTCACATTCTATCTAATTTTAGTTCAATAGAATACCTAGATCCGTAGATTGTAGTAGGATTACTATGGTATATTATGCGTATTCACTTAGCAACCCAATGATAAATCCACCCTGGCGACTAGCTATTATCTTGTTGTCCCTAGGAAATCAACGGATTTCCTAGCCCCTGAGCCCACAAACCGATAATCCCGAGAGCAACTTCCTTGGTTGCAATTCCTCTGATCAATGATCATCCCCTTTGAAATTTCCCAAAAGAAAACGATAACCCCTTCTAACCCATCCACTCTTACCTATATACAATCTCCTCCTCTATAAGCCTTCCGACTTACTCCACTGCCCCTATCCAATCCCATGAAAACCCCCAAAACATTTACTCCTTTACTTGTTTATTCCTACAAGTCACAATAAAATATTATTTTATCAATTGTTTGTTTCCCTCAATAGTCCAATCTTCTTCAAGTTAATAAATTTTGTTAGTTGTGTTGACTGCACATTTATTATTAATTTCTTGGCAATTTGAATCGGTTTCTTATGAGGTGGTGGGTTAATTACCCATGCACTCACCGTCTACAATATTAAACAAGTTAAATAAAAATATTAATTTAGTATTTATGTTATTGACCTTTCAAAATTCGAAGTGGTGGTTTGTTTTAATTTATATAATCCAAATTCGGTTCCCCTATCTCTCATGGCATTACTTTCATACTATAGCATTTAATGAGTCTTTATCTTCACTCCCTTAGTATATTCAATATTTAATATCTTATTTTCTTAATTTAACAACTTACTATTTAAACAATTCAAATCATTCACTTATGATCTTTGGTAATGGCTAGACTATTATTATTATTAATATTAGTATAATGATATTAATAATAATAATAATAACAATAATAATAATAATTAATGATAACAATAATAATAATTATTAATGGTGAATAATAACATCAACATTTATTTGTTTAATTGATGAGTAACTCCTTATCGACATAGTACCTTTGTTTTAATAAACAAGGTGCCCTTAATGGGTTAATTAATCATGGCTAATAGCTAAACAATACAATTCTCCGATGTCAATGTTCATCTACGACACTTCACATTGATGACACGTATCTTAATTGGTTATTACCATGTTTTCATAGAATGACTAATTCACTTATTTTACACATTAACAACTTAACCATTCATTACCTAAGTTGATTAATATATCCTTAACTGAGTTATCCACGACATTTTATACCACTATTCAAGCATGATAAGTATGTTGTACATGTATACTATCGTACATGTCCAAGGTGTGCATGCATGGCCAACGTATGCATAGGTTAGATATGCACTATAAACAGACACCATCCCGCCTATGCATACCTAATAAATAACAATAATAATCCCCCCATGCAGGAAGAGAAAGCATATATATATATATATATATATAATTACTTTAACATTCTCGATTATTTAACAGTTAATCCCTTTTATGATTTCATATCCTTATCTTTATGTTCTTATTAACTTAACCAGTCCATACAAAGATGGGTACCTACTACCACTAACTCGGTATTAATGAACACCCAACCCTCAACAATACTAAGTAACACATCCTCCCATCCTAACCTACATCTACATCCTCCTTATCCTTCCTCTTCTAGCAAAGAAGTGGATGTCAGCTTTACCGACTTGATCACATATAACCCTGAGAGCGACAGTGTCAGTTGAACAATGAACCTAACCTCTCCTAGAAAGAATTCGACCATCATCATCAAAACAACATGGGGAATGTGTCTCAACACGACCCTCCCACGAACTTAGGTATCATAGAAACATAGGGTGGTAAATACATCCATCCCTCTTAACATATTGGGTCTATACCCTTATCATACCATACTCTGCTACTATCGAGATTACTGGATTGTGTCATCGTATCATCACTTTTGGTTGCTAAGGTTTACTACATAACAAGTTCCTATTCCACATATCATATAGAGCTCCCAACTATCACATAGTCCCCGTGTCCTGTGGGATAGTATTTCGCAAAATACACATTTATAACAAGCATTTACACTTGATCATCAATTGATCCACATAATCACTATCTTCATTTCACTCAACAATTTAATTCATCATGGGTACACATGACATATAATAATTCAATCAATCACATCATGAGATTTTATCCATGTACCACATCATATATTTCACATTTTATTAATGAAAACATTTAAACATATACTGTCATCATAAAAGAAAAAAATCTCATGATAATCACAACCTAGTAACCACATAAACATAGTAACATCGTAATCATAGTACCAACATAAACATAGTAACATCATAATCATAGTACCAACATAAACATAGTAACATCATAATCATAGTGCCAACATAAACATAGTAACAATGTATAGTCGGGTCCATCATATCGTAAATAAAGTTTACTCATTCAAGCTTAGTCCAACAGATAATAAGCAAATAAAGTGTAGTAGGTTTAACCGATAAATATGCCTAGTCAAAATATGGGGCGTTAAAGAGGTAATGATTTGCATGTCGAAGCATGAATGGTGTATGTCGATGTACTACTAACCATGGTCGAGCTATTAAGTCTCCTCTAGAGATTGGCCACCTCTAGAGTGAATTACTTTAGCATATAACCACTTGGAACAATAGTAGAACAAGATGATCACATCATTGGGAAAATCTCCTTAGTATATTTGATTTGATAATTAATAAAGATGGTGCATGTGGACCATGCATATAAGACAAGAGATAAAGATAAGATGTAATAAGATAAGAGATAATTTGATATGCAAACTTCAGTGATGATAAAGACTTAAATTAAATAAGGGAGAATTTGAATTGATAAAATTCAGTGATATTAACAAAGAAAACTTCTGATATTAACAAAGAAAACTTCAGTCAATTAAAGGAGAACTCGAATTGTTCACTTCAGTGATGTTAACAAGAAATAATTCAGTTAAAAGAGTTAACTAAGTGATAACAAAGAAGATCTTGTTAATTGTGTTTGCATGATAACACTTGAGTTGTGACACTTGCATGACGACACTTGAGTTAAACTAAAAGATGACACTTGAGTTATGACACTTAAGTTAGCCACCTAACTAAGTGGTATAGCATTGCGTTAAAGGGCAAGTTCATCCTAAAGTCAATAAATAGAGTTAAAGTTATTACATGAGAAGTATGGCACACTTTTCCATGCAAAATTGATGTATTCAATGTTGGAGTGAATTCTATTGAAGGAAATTTGTGCATGTGACCAATATTAGTGAATTGGTTGAGTGGAGAATTATTATTCTGAGTTTCTCTTCTTTGTCTATCTCTCTTGCTATGATATTTGCACCAAGGGTTCTTGATGTAATATGCTTATTGTGAAGCAAGACATTATTTGATATCTATCAATATACTAAGGAATATTTTGTGGGGTTTTCTCCCTCCCGTTATAGAGGATTTCCCCAGGGAAAATTTGTGTGTCATATGTGAATGATTATTCTTATGATTGTTAATTGATTTCAAGTACTATTGTAATTATGAATTAAAGATTAAAATTAACAATGTGGCCCCACTTGAAGTCTGTGAAGTTCTTCTAGGGAAATCATATATGTGGAATCATCATGCTATGTATGAGTCACGACCTTGTAGTGTCATTGTCACTCGGGGACGAAAAATATATCGGATACCAAAGACAGTTGCACCTATCGTAGTCTCTTTGACCTCAACCAAGCAATGCAGAAAGGTAATCTCCCACACTGGGAAATTTTTCCTCCTCACAATTTCCTCTCAAGGTGAACATCAAATCATAGGGACCTCTAAAACCTCTTCTTAGGGTCACTCTACTCAGCATAAACAAGAAGAATGTGAATTCATTGTTTCCTCACCTATCCGAGTACCTCTATGGTGCAAGGCCATGCCATTCAAGGTACTCCTCCAGAAAGGAATCATCCACACCAGTTCAAACCAAGGATAATAAGGAAACCAAAATTGTTGAACGAGTCCAACACTTCCATTAAGAACAATTACAACTCTATCAGGATGCCAAATCAAGGAAGCTTCTTCACCTCAGTAAATGTCTCACTAGGAGCTCAAATCAACACATAGTTCACCATATATGATGAGGGACTTGACGCAATGGATACCATTGCTTCTTAAGGGAGGAGGATTGATTCAGACAGATATCAGTGACCACCAACGTATTCCATTGGATCAAAATAGTTTTTCGAGTTTGGTATTTTTTTGGGTCAGAGGGTTGATCTACATGGATATTAGTGGCCACCCACCTATTCCATGAGCTCAATACAACTTTTCCACTTTGGTAGTTTTTACATATTTTCATTTCCAAAACTTCTAGGGGCTGTTTTAAGGCCCTAAACGATTATTTTTGGTGATGCCATAGTCCATTCATATCCAAATGTAGGGATAAATGGGCGAAATGTGTACTTCTTGGCTAGACATTTCCAATGATCTACTGAACACCCTAAACTGGGATCGTATGCAAAAGTTATGCCCCCGAGAAGTTGACACCTCAACTAACCACCTCGAGAACTACAAACCTTTTTATGGATTATCTCCTAGGGTTAGGTTTTTAGATGTTAGGTTTTTCTCTCTCATGCTTATGATAAAAAGGCCCTTTAACCTCCTTTTTGTAATCAACTTGCCATGAATGAGTGTAGCCGCCACATCTCTTCTTAGAGATATAACTACCACCATTCTAGCTACTTTTATTTTACAATCTGTTATGATTCATTAATTTAATAGAATATGATTTTACTGTATCGTTGTGTTCATTTCAATAAATTTATGTACATGGTTCTATATATTCTCTTTCATATGTTCTCACATAAATCCGGGTTAGTATTATCAGAGCAATATGCTCTATGTTGTCTCTCAGTGCATGTCTCCAATTAGATTTGGGTATCGAGAGTTGGGTACTCTTGAACTAGTCGAGCTTGGGGAAAACCACTCTCGTTGGCCCAAATAGCCTCACATGGAGGGATAAGGAAAGAGAGATGATGGAGCAGGAGATCCTATCAAGGTGTTGCTTGAAGAATCTCTTGCACGACAAAGGAACGATATGATATAAAAAATTTCCCAAATCCTTCAATAAATGCCACCAGCAATAGAGGAATCATCAAGTAGTCACTTCGAAGGAGACATGCCCTTAACGGTACAAGTTAACTTTTATATTCCTTTATTTGAAGTCCAAATTGATGTTGATGCCCTACATAAATGGTTGAGTCTGCTAGAAGGGTATTTCTCTATCCACAATTTCTCCAACAAGGAAATTATCACCTTTTCCCTCCTTAAGGTTGTCCCCTATGACAAAAATTGGTGGGAAACTTATCGTGAACAAACCTTAACAGAGGAATCAGAAAATTTTGAGGAAAATTGGACTTGGGATTCTTTTATAGATGTCTTTAAATAACAATATTACCCTATGGGAAACTATGACGACCAGGACACGAGATGGACCACATTGCATCAAGAGAGAGATCAAATGGTGTTGGAGTAAACAAACAACTTTCATACCTTGTGCACAAAGCTGGGTATTAGAGAATCTAAGTGGAACTTGGTTATGAATATCACAGTGGCCTACATCGGTACATATGAAGAGAGATGGATTTCCTGTACATCTATTCACTGGAGTTTCTTATCAATATGTTGTCAAATCCGAGTAGAAATTTCAGCAAAAGAACAAGCAATAATTTGGACTTGTGAATCTATCGTAGAAGTAAGGAAAGGGAAATACCGCAGAATAAAGAATAGGGTAAGGACAACCAACACCAACTAGGCCCAATCAAAAGAAAATAAGGGAAATCGAAAGACAAAGGACACCTAGAAGCGGCGTGAATTCCAAAAAATCCCTTGGCACAACACTGATGAATGCCACTCAAAGTAGTCATTGGTGGCCGAGATCAAAGATTCAGAACCCAACGTCACAATCGTAGACAAGGGGAAGAGAATCATTGATTCAGAACCCAGTGTCACCGTTTCTACCACATAGATTCAACCATATGAACTAGAAAGGTCAGAGAAATATGAACGCCTCTTCCACTCACATATGTGGGTGAAGGGAATCCCCCTACATTTTTTTTATAACGGAAACCAAAAGAACCCAATCTCAACAGAATTCATCAAGAGAATGGATCTAAGAACAACACTGCACCCACAACCATATATGATCAGTTGGCTAAGCCAAGAACGAGGTATCCATGTCAATCATCAATGTTATCTAACATATGGAATCAATCCTTCCAAAGACGAGGTACTGTGTGATGTGGACCCACTTGAATTATGTGATGTTCTTATAGGGAAGCCATATATGTGGAAGCATCAAGCTATGTATGAGTCACGACCTCGTAGCATCATTATCACTTTAGGAGGACAACTCTATTGGATACCAGAGACAATTTCACCTAATGCGGTACCTTTGACCTCAACCAAACAATGCAAAAATGTAATCTCCCACATTGGAAATATTTCCTTATTCACAATTTCCTCTAAAGGGGAACATCAGATCACAGATACCTCCAAAAAATATACTCAGGGTCCCTTTACTTAGAAGAAACAATAATAACACAAAGGCATTGTCACCTCGCTTATCTGAGTACCTCTATGGTTCAAGGCCATACATTCAAGATACTCCTCTAGAAAGGAATCATCCACACTGGTTCAGACCAAGGATAGTAAGGCAACCAAAATTGTTGAACGAGTCCAAGACTTCCATCAAGAACAGTTACAACTCTATCAGGATGTCAAAGCAAGGAAGCTTATTCACCCGAACAAATGTCTCACCAGGAGCTCAAATCAACACACATTTTTCCATATGATGAGGGACTTGATGCAATGGAGATCATTGCTTCTTAATGGGGGAGGAATTATCCAAATGGATATTGGTGGCCACCCACTTATTCCACTAGCTCAAAATAGTTTTTTCCATTTTGGCAATTTTTCCGGTCAAAGGGTTGCTCCAGATGGATATCGGTGGCCACCCACCTATTCCATGAGCTCAAGACAATTTTTATAGTTTGGTAGTTTTTACGTATTTTCGTGTCCAAAAATTTTGGGGTCGTTTTGAGGCTCTAAATGATGTTTTTTGGAGATTCCATAGTCCCTTCATAGTCAAAGGAAATACTAGATGGGTGAAATGTGTTCTTTTGGCTAGACCTTTCCAACGATCTATCGAACACCTTAAACATAGATCATGTGCAAAACTAACCACCTCAAAACCCACAAACCTTTTTATGGATCATATCCTAGAGTTAGGTTTGTTTTTCTCATGTTTGTGATAAAGGCTCTTCGGTCTCCTTTTCTAATCATCTTGTCATGAATGAGCGTAGCCGCCACATCTCTTCTCAGAGATATAGCTACCACCATTTTATCTACTTTTATTTTACAGTTTGTTCCATTTCATTCATTTAATAGAATTTGAGTTCATTGTATCACTATGTTCCTTGCAATATATTTGTGTATATGGTTCTATATATGCTCTTTAATTTTGTTCTCACATAAATCTAGATCAATGTCACAGTCTGATAATTGGCTATGTAGAAAAGAACATGAAGGCTACATAAGGTAAAAATATGCATGGGAAATTAGTGATTGATCCCAATGGATATTAGAGGATTGGTGAAAAAAACTAAACACATTTCACCATATAAGGAAGGAATCTTACAATTGTCATAGAAATATATTCATCACATGCTTCCATAACTACATGAGAATAATTTTCCCACCAACCTCACATATGCATTCAATGATTGGATTTAATAAGTAAAAATGAAGTAATTGTCTCATTTAAGTCACATGGAAGTAAATGGATGATTTCTAAGGTTAAAACTTGCAACAGATGATTTAGTCTCCCATAGCCCCCCTTCCTCTTCCCCTCTAGTGGATTCATATCCCCTCCATTGCTCTTTACAAATCCAACTTGACCATTTTATTATTTTCCAACATAATGTCTTGTTGGCACAAACTCAAACCCTAGGTTATAAATCAATTATCAACAATAACCCTATGAGAATTGACATTTGCATTACCTCAGAAAGGAAAATTCTCACTCGAGACTCTCACAGGGATTGCATAAACTGAAAGTAAGTTAAGTTTTGATAAGCATACACCATCATCATATTATTTATCATTCAACTGTTGCTCAACAAAATCATATGCATAGGATCATATTCATACACATATAAACTAGAATAGATATTTGAGTCATTCCATTAATACTGATAATATTACATTCATTATCACATATTGTCATGCATCAAAACTGTTTAGATCATAATACTATCAACAACCAAAACAATCCTATATTTCTATTCTTTATAGAAAATGACAAACAATTATCTCATCTATCAACCAGTTTGGAAGACATTGCGTCGGCGAAAATATCGCCGAGGGTCTGGAACACAACTTATCAGCAACATCAGGGGAAATAACAGAAAATATCGACAAATATCAACACACTTAAAAAAATACAAAAATATTCCTTTTTAAAAAAAAATTAAACATTTAAAGCAACAACAACATCAAACAAACACATTCCCACACAAATATGAAAAGAAAACAAATATATATGATGTATAATATGTCTAATGATATATCATGCATCAATACTAAATCATGTCCTGAGTCCTGAATCCTGAGTAGTATTGAGTGTATTGAATCCAGAGCCTCAAAATATCATCAAAAATATAATAAATGTATCTCATCATCATGAGTCAACTGTAGACTAAGATCTACATACTACAGAGTACAATGAAATCAAATAAAATAAATTAGTGATTCCCTTTGCCCCTTTTACGGGAAAAAGTGATGGCTCTGGTAATGGATCTTCCTCTAGATGAAGAAGGCCCTAAGGATAGCAACGGACTCTGATGTGCTCAAATAGAAGCAGAAGCTACACTCTGACTTCCTATAGAAGAGGAAGAAGCTAGATTTTGGCATCCTCTACTAGTATTAGTGCCACTGCTATGTCCAAGTCCAACTCGGTCTGTCGTCATTGTCTATGTCTGTGTCTATGAAGGTGGTGGTGCACTCCCACGGTCAATAGCCACCTCTTGTAAAGGTGTTTGCTATAGATCATCCTCCACCTCTATCACCTCCCCTGCCACCTAGCCCACCCCCATCTAAATCCTCATGTAACCAATCAAGGTCATGTTCCATGACAGGTGCCTCGCTCTCCACCCTCCATGCAGCAGTGGTGTCAATCCCATCCAATCAAATGGAATTCACATCTGGTGTTTTTTGAATTTGTTTAACCCATAATCGAAGGTTGTAGAAGACGTAGACCATGTCATTAAGGCGGGAAGTTTCCAACCTGTATGAGGGTCATAAATTATAAATTATAATTCAAAATTTATAATATATAATTTAAACTTTAAAGGTTGACATGGCAATGTGCATAAAAATTTAAATTTATAATTTAAAATAACTTCAAAATTTTATTTGAAATTTTTTTAACCTGTTGCGCTTCTTGGTGTGTATTTTCTCAAACACACTCCAATTGCACTCGCATCTTGACGAGCTACATGTTTGGCTTAGCACCCGAATGGAAATATTTTGTAAATGGGGTACTCTTCAGCCATAGCTTGTCCACCAAGAATCTAGAACAAATAAGAGAAAGTAGAAAGTTAGAAACATAAGAAATAACATTGAAATTTTAAAGTTCGAAACAAATGGAGAAGAGACTTAGAGAAATTGAAATTTGCAATAAAATGAACTTGAATCTTACTTGGAGTTTGGTCTTCCTATCATTAACAGCCATGCCAAATCCAAATGTCCCACCAGACATCCTATATATCTCCATTTATTTATAAATCAACTCACGTTCTTGCGGATTTGGCACCATCCTCTAAACACATGTGAGGAACCATCCATAACCTCAGCATCAAATCTAAAACCACAAGAGTAAGAGAATGCGGGGTTGAGGTAGATCCATGCATCATGAATGTGGCGATGGAGTGTATTGTTTCATCGCTCATCAATGACCTTCCATATCAGTAATCCTTTCTCATACCCTTCATCCCCCTTCTCCTCATAATATGCATGGATGGATTCTTTGGCCCTACCTTTGATATGTGCAAATGCATTACCAGATCTAATAAATATTAATTCCTTGGGGTAATCGACCAAGAAATTAAGAAGGATCCTACCCTTCTAATCAATCTAACCATCTAACATAACTGTGCATCCTGTGAGTCCCCATGACTCCTTAAGCTCATCCAATCTCTGAGTGCAGTCAACCTTTTCAACTTGAAGGATAGGCCCTCTCAAGTTATCAAAGGTGGGGGCCGTATACCCCAGTCCAACAATAGCAACAACATCAAACATCGGTTGGTAGAAGGGGTTGGTTTTGGCAATGTTGAAAGGAATGTCACTCCATAAAAAAAACATACCCACAAGCTTGTCTTCTTCTGCCATCTCCTTTATTTTCACCATTGACCTGATAGAAGGTTTTGCACCAGCAATGGTTCTTGGAACAAAGAAATTTGAGGCCCTTGATTGCATTTTGGAATTGGAAGGTGCAGCTGAGGTAAATTTCTCACTTCCACTTTCAGTTATACATATTCCCATATTAGTCCTCTCTAATGCCCTCACATCTCTCTTCATATTCATATCATGAAGTGATTTATTGGCAATTTGAACAATTTTTGGGGTTGCTTGTTCACAAATTCCCACTTCATGCCCGAGAATTTGTGCAAGGTGGTATTTCAATCGACTGATCCCCCTGTCATTTCCTTTCCACACAACTTGCAAGTCAATTTTTTCCTATTAAACCCCTCCAAGGGCTCACCATATACCCATATAGAGTCCAAAGCATTAGGCATTTTGATATTTCACACAACAATGATTCAACCTGGGGCAAAAAAAATGAAAAATGAAGTTCAGATTCAAGCTTGAACAATGAATATAGTAGATAGTAAAATTCATTGAAATCCCCCCCCCCAAAAAAAAATGCTGCAAATACCAAAACAGTCCTATATTTTGCATAAATGGCAGTAGATCTCCCTTTAAAATTTGGCAAGAAGAGGGAACATTGATAAAAAACCTAAACATATAACAAATTTACCAAAAAAAAACAAAAAAAGATGAGCAAATGGTTACACAATGATATACATACCTGCAAATTGAGAAAATACTAATGGGACTCAATCCCCAATCCACAATAACTTGGTGATTGTTGATGGAAACACAATGAATCTACACCTTGGCTCCAAGCAAAATGATAGCAAGTTCCTTTTCTCTCCAAACCCCTCAACAAGCAAGCAAAATGGCAAAAAAACAGTAAAAAATCGGGTTTTATGTCAGACTGTCCATGGCCTCGATGATATTTTCAATCGACTCACGATGTTTCCTCAAAAATCGGGCAAAAATCGCGATATTTTGTAAAAATCATGATTTTTTGTCAACGATATATCATTTGATGTTGGACATCACGATATATCAGCGATGTATTTCACACTTCTCTCAACTATATTTTAACTAACGACACCTAATCATGACTTAACTATCTTAATTATATATTATACTTTTAACGCAAGCCTTTATATACTATATTGCACAAACTATTTCATAATATAATATTCATTTACAAAACCAAGATAGCACAACCAACATAGTGCCAATATATCTACATATATTTTGAGTCATCATGAAACGCCAACCACATGATCCATATAGAAATGATTATATTATACATTCCTATACATTCACTAGTCGATCTTGGCCTTGAGCACCACAATAGGAATCCATGCTAGCATATTTACATTATTTACATAATCTGATTTAATACATTCCAAAGATAAAAACTGGGTGTATTGCAAATATGTGTGTGTCTGCAATATATAGAAAGTACATGACTTGAGTGGAACAAGAAAAAATGATACAATTGTGCATCTAAGTTCAAGAACCCAACCATGCTTAACCACCTTATCCCTGTATAAATTGAGGTATAAATTAATGGTTTAGGGTTGTAAAATACTAGTTTAGATAGCCAAGTGAAAAATTGGCACACCTTGGAGGAAGCTAGAAGAAATCTCTTGATCATGATTATTTTGTTCTTGAGAAGCCTTTCCTATCTCTGCAAGTAGTAGGTGTAGGATACATAGGATTGTTTAGATCCTTCCATCATGGTCTCCTTGGCCTATATCGAACCTTTTTGTGATAGATTATGGTTGTAGAAGATCAAGAAGGAAGGAACCTAGGCCCAATTGAAGAAGTTATCTTCAACATAAGATGGTATAACTATATGTTGCAACTTCTTTGTTTATTACTGAAATTTCTATCTCTCATCTCCCCTTCCCCCAACCCAAAAAATGGTGTTATATATTAATATGATTTCATGAATATCTATGGTTTACTTCTACATTTGAATTCATAGGGTCATGTTCCTATTTACACTAGATATTACTATGCAAGTTAAATTTGAGCTGTAGACTAAGTTTATCCAAAGAAAGAGTAAAGTTGGTGTTGTTTGCATGCATGTGGGTACTTTAAGCGTTATATTCTTGAAAGTTTATCCCCCTAATAGAAATCCAAAACAATGGATATGGAAGTTGCTTTATATGTTTTTTTTCTATCCTTTACTTGAATATTTTATATAGGTATGAATCTCTTATGAGGAAAGAACAATGATGTCTACCTTTGCTCTACAAACTATGTGCCAAATGTTACACCTAAAATATTCCCATCATGAGATTTAGTGTATACACCCCTGGATTTACCTTGACTGAGTGATTAACCTGGAAGGATTTGTACCCATTTGTACTAGGTTTTGAGAGGTCATCGCAGGTTGCACTCATGCAACATTCCAAGTAGCTGCGAACATTGCTGGGAAAATTTTCCATCATACCATTTTGGACGAAGGCGCCTCTACTTCTGTCATGTCAATCGCTTGTTGGAGAGCCATCGGCTCTCCCGAATTGAATCGTTCTCCTACCACGTTGAAAGCATTCGACGGGAAACGTCATGGGCTCCTACAAGCTCTCGCAGTTGAGTTGGGTGGAAAGACTGTAACCATTAATGTGGAAGTGGTCTCGGCCCTGATAGACTATAATCTCTTGATTAGTCGCAATTGGTTTTATGCCATGCAAGCGGTAGCCTCTTCAGTCTTCTGCGTAGTACACTTCCCCCATTAAGGACGAATTGTTACTATTGACCAATTAGATTTTTGCACACCAGACACTACTACTCATCTTGGTGACCATATTCCTTCCATTGGACAAACGTCAAAACAATATGAGAGTATAGGGGTTGGCCTTTTGAAAGATTCATCTCTCATGGGAATTTTTCCAACTTCGGACCCCCCCAATCATGTTGCCTCAGTGAACATGATCTCCATAGATATTTCATCTCACTCCACTGATACTTGGCTTGTACCTGACGAAGAGACAACACACCTGATTGGAGACGCAATGCCTTTTTCACCTGCTGAACGTATTTACGAGGCTATCCAGTCAGCGCTGAACAACCACTTAATTGTGAATTCCCCATCCTGTTCTCTACGATGGGAATCATCTCTACCTGATCTCTTACTTCCGAATTTTCATTCAGATCAGTCCATCATGGAAGTTATGAATGTTGATGATGGTCCGTGGGATGACCTTCACCATAGGTCGTCTTTTCTTCCTCCTTTGGAGTACATTAGCACCATCTTTTCACCGGATATCTACCCGTTCCCTCATTCCCCCATACTTACATGTATTTCAGACACTGAGGGCAACTTGGCCAACATTGAGCCTACCACCCCGGTAGACATTTCGGTGAAACCTAGTGTAGTGGAACACATTCGCATAGGCCAGAAGTGTTCCCCTGAAGAAATAACTATTGGTACGACCTTATTCAAGCGATTTCGAGACGTATTGGCTTGGTCCTGTGAGGAGATGCTTGGGATAGACCCCGCGATTGTTTCTCATGAAATGAAAACCTATCCCGACATCAAACCTGTACGTCAAAATTTGCGACTGGTACACCCCCGGAAGACTGCAGTGATCAAGGCAAAGATTGAAAAGCTCTTAAAGGTTGGCTTCATCTATCCTATCCCGTTGACGGATTGGGTCTCGAATGTCGTCCTTGTGAACAAAAAGCAGGGTACCATTTGCATCTGTGTCGATTATCGGGACCTTAAAAAGGCTTGTCCAAAGGACAACTACCCGATCCCGTTCATTGACTAGATTATCGACAATTGTGCGGGAAGCGTCATCTTTTCATTCATGGATTGCTTTTCTGGTTACAACCAGATTGAGATCAACCCAGCCGACCAACATAAGACGACTTTCATTTTTCCTTGGGGGATGTTTGCATACCGCAAACTCCCATTTGGACTTAAAAACGATGGCGCCACGTTCCAGCGGTCCATGTCGTATGCCTTCCATGGCATTAAGGACTTTGTGGAACCTTACTTGGACGATCTCCCTGCTCATTCAAAGCAGTTTGAGTTCCACATGGATCATTTGACGGCCATTTTTCTCAGATGCAGACAGTACAATATCTGTCTCAATCCTCAGAAGTGTATCTTTTGAGTTGAGTTCGGACGCCTCTTAGGATTCATAGTCTCGAAGGATGGGATCCGCATCGATCCCTTAAAGGTGGAAGCCATTGTCAACCTACCACCTCCAACTGATGTGACGGAACTTCAAAGTATCCAAGGGAAGGCAACTTATTTAAGGCGTTTTGTTTGTAACTTCGCAGAGAAGACTCGAGGGTATATGAAACTGCTTAAGAAGGACGTCCCGTTCATTTGGGACGATCAAGCTAAAAAATCCTTCAACAGCATCAAACATGCCATCACGCATGCCCTCGTGATCCAACCACCAAACTATTTCCGAGATTACATCTTATATCTCGCTGCTTCTGCTACCACTATCGCCATGGTCTTGGTACAGGAGGATCAAAACGCCCAGGAACATGTAATATACTATGCGAGTAAGGGTCTCACTGAAACTGAAACTAGATATTCACATGTCGAAAAACTTACTTTCGCGGCATTTATCGCCGTCCAAAAGCTCCGCCACTATATCTTGCTCCGCACCACCACCATCATTGCAAACTCAAACCCCATGTACCACGTACTGACATGTCAGGTGCTTGGGGGAAAGTATTCATGCTGGATCGTGATACTGCAATAATTTGACCTTCTTTTCGAGAAATCCAAGTCCAAAAATTCCTTGGTGTTTGTTGATCTTATCTGTGACTTTCCCTGTCTTGATGCAGAAGTTGAGCACAATGACTCTTTTCCAGATGAATCATTGTTTCTCATCAGTACGATTGATTCATGGTATGGAGATATTACGTTATATCTTCAAACCCAACGAATCAGCCCCCAACTATCTCGCGACGACCGTCATAGAATATGTCACCATGCAAAGTATTATCTGATCATTAGAGATACTTTGTATCGTCGTGGCGTCGATTCGATTCTTCGACGTTGTCTAACGCACGATGAGGCTAAACGCACTCTGAATGACTATCACACTAGGGCGTGTGGCAGTCACCTCTCTGGGATGGCTATAGCCCAGAATATTTTGTGCACAGGATATTATTGGCCTACTATCTTCAAAGATTGTATTGAGGCCGTGAAAATATTTCCTCCATGTCAACACTTCCATACGAAGAAGCGCACCTATCCCGCCCCGTTACACCCGGTTATTGTCGTGGTACCCTTCGCAAAATGGGGCATCGATTTTATGCATTGTAAGCCTACCTCGGCCGAGGGGCATAGTTACATCATTATAGTTGTGGATTACTTCACAAAGTGGGCTGAGGCAATGCCTACAAACCAAAACGACGGCAAAACCGCCGCACTCTTCATGTTCAATCATGTAATAGCGCGGTTTGGAGTTCCTCAGCCGATAGTTACCGATCATGGTTCTCACTTTCAGAACCATATGGTTGATGAACTAAGCGATAGATTGGGTTTTCTCCATGAAAAATAAACACCCTACTACCCACAGTCCAATGGACAGGTCAAGGCCATTAACAAGGTCTTGAAAACTATGGCCCAAAAGATGGTAGGTACGCATAAGTCCAACTGGCATAATATGCTCTTTTAAGCATTATGCGCCTACAGAACTTCCATTAAAATCGCCATAGGATTCACTCCTTTCCAATTGGTGTATGGATTGGAGGCTGTCCTTCCTATAAAGTGCGAAATTCTGTGTCTACAACTCACTGTCGAACTTCTTCCCAACACTACTGCCGAGGAAGAACGTTTCCTGTACTTAGGTAAAACTTGATCAGTCCCACCGAGATGCTACTCTTGCTAACAAAGCGCACAAGAAATGCATCAAATCTCAATACGACAAGACAGTCAAACCTCATATCTTCAACGAGGGTGACCTGGTCCTCACATACGACCAGAAACATGACAAACTAGGAGCAGGAAACTTTGAGTCCATGTGGCACGGACCTTACATTGTCAAACGTGTTTTGGAAAAGGGAGCTTACGAGCTTGAAGACTATGACGGAATATCTTTGGGTGAACCCCGTAATGGGCTTTACCTAAAGAGGTACTATGCCTGAACCTGTCATGCATAAACTTTCTTGTATATACTGTACATGGCGTGTTTGTGTGGTGTGATGCATTTATTTTTTGAGTGTCTTTAGATCTTGTTTCCGCTTCTTATACCATGTTCTGTCTGCGTGTGCAAATAGAAATGTGCCACGGATTCGCGGATGGCGCCAACCATCATACCCGCAACCTTGCCTCGGTAGCCTGGGTACTGTATTCCCCAACGGGCGAGCTCATCAGCTCAGGAGGAAGTTGCCTTTGATTTGCAACCAACAATACCGCAGAGTATCAGGAAGTAATTGGAACCCTAACTGATGCTATTTCCTTGGGTATGAACCACATTGTCATCCACATGGATTCTCAATTAGTGGTTTCCCATATTAACTTGGTCTACGCTATCCATGATCCTACCCTACTCCGTCTCTTTAGACGAGTCCATCTCTTGGAAAGGTCATTTGAATCCATTCAATACCTGCACATTCCATGAGATTTAAACATACTTGCTGACTCGATGGACAACTTCATTTTAGATTGGTACATCACACACACATAATACTCATAATATGTAAAAGCATTCACGACATGTAAATAATGCACTGTATAAAAAGAAAAGCATATGAACAAGATCACATCATTCATCATTTTTGAAACACATAATGTATAAATCATTGGGAATGTCTGTATATATATATCATCAAAAGTAGTGCTGGTACAAAAATCTGAAGCACGATGGATTTCAGTAAGTCTCTACAAAATATGAAGCCTCGTAGCTTTCAATAGTACAAAATCTTAGGCATCTAAGCTCTCAGTACAAGTATAATAACGTCATCAGGCCTGACGCCTGGCTCGTACACCCCTAGGACGGAAAGCTCTATGTCACTGAGAATGGAAGCACTCCACTGTCCTCTCTACCTTGCGGAGTAAGGCATTGAAGCGTACAGACACTCCAACTCTGAACCTCTGTATAGGTCTCGGTAAGTCATCTACTACTAGCGCAGGAACATCCACTGTCAGCTGGGACAAGTTCCTGTACACGTCCTCCATCTCCACGATGGTAGCATGAGCACCTATGGGCACAATTACTTCCCCACCTCTATCTCTCCTCGCCAGAAGAGAGACTCCTACGGGCTGTATGGGACCCACATTTGCACACACATGTTATATACTTGTCAGCACTACAACAAAAAAAAATCATAAATATACAAAACTAAAAAATACAAGGGTTTTGTTCTTACCGATGTCTCCCCATGTTGTACCCTCGGGCTGCACTAAGTCGGGATCCTCTTTGTAATCCGTACCGCCGTATGGGTAGTCCTCGACCATGAGCAACTAGCCTTCCATCCAGCTAAAGAACTCAACACCAAAGCTGATGATAGGGCCCCCACCATGACGGGCCATCGCCTTTTCCCATCTTAGCATGTGAGGATCCCTAGGATCCCTATCATCCAGTTGTGCCTGTGGGCGCAAGAGAGGGATCCACTCCAAGAGGAATGATATCACTATTGATCTGTATCCAAACTGCTTTAGATCTCCCCGCCGAAACTTGGTTAGCTGAGCTCGGATGTTTGTGAGGAGACCCTCTCACCAGTTGAAGATCTTGGGGGACATACAGTCCTCCGCATAGAGCATCTGAGTCCGAGTGGCCATGTGTGGGGCTTGGCTCCCCGCCACTCTAGTAATAGTGAACAATATGGCACGCAATGGGAAGTTTACAACATCCCTAATGGGAATATTCCCACTAGAGGATTGAGCATGAGCAGTACAATGATGCGCAACCATGTCATCGACATTGCGATCACTAGCTCGTGATCCAATGAGAACTACAGGGTCCCCTCTCCAGGACAAACCGGTAAGAAAATATATGTCCTCAACATATATAGTGAGGATGTGCTCACCAATCACAAAGTCTTTCTGGGCCACATCCCAACACTGGAGCATGTGTGACAGCAGCGGGATTTGGGCCCTCATGCCCTGAATCTCAAAGAACTTGTGCAAACCGTAGTTTCTCAAGGCATTCATGCATTGTGGATCATTTGCATCTTGAAAATCTTCCAGCTCATGTTATCTTTCCCACCACTCTAATACCATGTTTGCTTGCTATCAACCTGCCAAGGTGGGCATTTAAAGACTGTTAGGCCTCACTCCAACCACTGGAAGTTCACTCTTTGAGTTTAAATTGATGGTTGAGGTATGCATTTCCGCCGTCGCACTGTGCTATTGCACACAGTGAGATGACATCGCACTCCATGTTTTCGGGACTTGCATCGAGTCGGTCTCGTTGCAGTTCCCGAAAGGGCAGACTGCGACGAGCCGAGGGCACAATAGCCCTCCACAAATCCATCAAAAAACTGAAAAAATGGATCTAAAATCAAAATGTAATCCGATACAATTTTGCTAGATGAAGTTTAGGCTTACCTGCTCCAGACGGTGGGCGAAATGGTGGCTCGTAGCTCCCGGAATCGACAAGTGAAGTTTTGGCTCCAAGTTGGCACTTATTCTCCCAAATTAGCAAATGAAACAATGGTGACTATATTTGACCCATTTTTCTATTTATAAATGAAATAGAATATTCCTTTTTCAAATATTTGATGCTTTTAGGTCATTTGCTATAGTTTTAATCATCTTTGATCATATTTGGAATATCGGTTGACTATTTGACCTAGTTTCCAAGTGTGCAGGAGTTGTTAAGTGGTCTTTTGTGCTATTTCTCGCGTTACAATGGTTGTCTCAGGTATGGACAAATCCCTTGAATTTTTTGTCATTATTTTGCAATGGTTAGATTGTAATTATTTTATGATGATGAGATTACTCTTCATTTTTTCTCGTGCTCTTGGAACTATGAGAATAAGTACCGAGTTATGATTTATCTCTTTTATGGGCTTGTTAAACTCCCATGGAAAAGGATACCCCACGGAGTCTACCTTTAAGCTCTTTTTAGGCTCTCGAAAAATGAAAAGATTGCCAAGTGAACTTGTCGCATTCACGCTTGTTAAAGTATTTGAATGGCTGTCTTCCTGGTGATAGTTTACCCCTTTTTCGGACCAGGGGGCACTACTTACGAAAAAGGTATACTCCAACCAACCATGACTGGAAGAGTCCTCTCTCACGTTGTTTTACCCTTTTTCGAGCGATGAGGCTAACTTTACGAAAAAGGACCGTTGGAGTCTTCTTTAGTTCTTTTCAAACTCACTAAACATGAAATGAAGACCAAGTTTACCTTCTATGGACTCATTAAACTCTTACATTGAAGGGCCCATCATGGGATGAACCCCTCCTATCCCAGGTTCAGAAAATATTTTGGATTGGACTCATCTATGAGATGAGCTATACCGAGCATCTGGTTACCCTCATCAAGCTCGTAAAAAACACATGAGGCACTCATCATTCATGATGGGGAAAAAGGATGGCTTTTGTGTTACATATTTTGTCAGTGGCAGTACGCAGTCATTCTTGAACATGGCACTCATTTGCATTTGCATACTGTACTTGGGTGATCCGTTTGTCCTCGAGTTTTACCTACTTCCTGATTCTTGTTACTCCTTTGAGTCATTCAAAGAAAGCTTCCCTCATCAGTTGCATTAGGAGTTAGTGTTGTTCTCGTCATGTCAATACTGCCAAGTCATGCCATGCCAATGTTCAAGAATACATCCATCATTTATCATCTGCAGCCAGTACACCTGCCACTATGACGGTTTACTCTGAGTCAGTCTTGCATGTTATTATACCATCCGATCTACTCTACACATCTTTTGTCGTGTTTCGTGTCGATTGATGGGGGATTTGTCATGGCCCTCCTTCGACGGATTCGTCCTTGTCGACATCAACTCATCATCTGAGGATTGAATCTAGAAACCAACCAAGTACCTTGGCCCTGCATGCCTCAATGGCAGGTTACCTCGCTTTCAACATGAGTTTACATTATTGACTCTTGATTGAAAGATTTCATCTTACGTTCGACTTCAACTCACTTATTCACGCTTGGTGATATGTACTATGATACCTTGGGAATCATTGACATTAATGGTGATCTCCCTCGAGATTATTAATGGTTTACATCAATGACCGGTATTCAAGTGGTTTCTACCATGTTCGACGTCAAGACCTTTGTAATCACATGGATAGATTTGTATCATTGCGAGTTCAGCTTGAAGACCCCAGGGAGTCATGTTTTACCCAGGCTGCGATGGAGTTTGTATTGAGTCATATTACACGGATCCACTTTTGTATTGGTCCTGGCTATGTTATCATCTCATCATGGATCTACGCTTGTGTCTAGTAGCCATGATTGTGTTCAGTCGGTCATTAATACCATGGATCTGCATTGTATTGGTCGGTAGCCATGTTGTGAGTCATTTGAGACTGTGTACTCAGAGTCAGTTGTACTGTAGCAGCGTCCTTCGTCCGACAAGTCCATTGCCATTCCTTCTATCAACGTATTTCACCTGCCTATCTTTAACAGCTTCATGCTTTGGGGGGCATTCTGTTACACCTAAAATATTCCCATCATGACATTCAGTGTATACACCCCTGGAGTTACCTTGACTGAGTGATTAACCTTGAAGGATTTGTACCCATTTGTAGTAGGTTTTGAGAGGTCATCGCAAGTTGCACTCATGCAGCATGCGACGTCGTAGCTTGCTCTATTGCAGGGTGTGCCGATGTCAGTTAATAGACAAAAATAGCCCTTCGAGCCCCTTCTCGAAGCTTGTTGACTTGGGACCCTATCCCTGACCTCTTGGGAGAGCTGGCACTCGATTCCTAACACCTTGGAAGGATCCCTTAAGCCTCTCCTATCATATCCATATTCTATCCAATTAGTCCTATTTAAATGAAGCTCACTCCCATCCTAAGGGAGGAAGTCTATGGTACTCTTATGCTGGTGAAATCAAGCTCAATAGATCTAACACTCTAGCTTGGAGAACATCCACTTCCCTCTAGGAGCTTTGGCATGGCTTGTCGGAAGGAGCTTGCAGCGTTAAGGCAATGGTTGTAATCCTCTTTTCTATTGTACTTCTCCACTCTTCAATACAGTTAATATAATTGCTTTCCATAAATGTTGTCTCCTTGATTATGTTTAGAGTTTTCCTCCTTAACTGTTAACTTAGATATGTCATATGAGATATATGCTTTCACTTCTCGTGGTCTGTTACATGTTCAACAGGGTTTAGCTACCTGCAATCTGGAAGCGTTGGAGCATTGGATCAACAAAAGAGAAAGGGATCTACAAAATCTAAGGTAAACGATCTACTCTTTCATTTGTATTTCTATACGATCTAGGAAAGTATTTTATGTTCTGTCTTATTTTTTCTAGACTTACGTTAAGATAGGGAGATCAGGCCTTGAGTCCGCTCTCGGTAGATTGTCCGTGAAACACCAAATCTTTGTTGCGAGATATGAGTAGATCATACCTATATTCTCTTTAATAGAAATGTTAATTGGTTCTACTCACCTTGGACCTAGTTTTCACAATTGAGTAAGAGATTTATCCAATGGGGAACAAATCCTTTTATCACCCTTGTTGGTCCAAGTGAACTTTTAGATGTGAATTCTCTTTATGATGACATTTCCCCCCAAATAAAGTTCTCTTGGAGGCTATGGTCAATTTCAATATGGTCAATTTCAACACTCTTTGGAATGACTTGTCTTCCATCCATTCCAAAGACACTCTCTATGGATTGGACTTTTTGTAATTGAATCCAACTCCAATGATTTTAATGAGTTTAATCTCTTTGAAATATAATCCTCATACTTTGACATTTTAAAGTATTTTTTTATAGACAATATAATTGAGTCTTATGTCACCTTTCCTCATCAATATGGTTTCTTCATTTTTATATACTCTAACTTTTATATTGTTGAACCTATTTTTAGATATTCTGTTATTGAAATCAACATTAATTTTCCTTTAAGTCTAGTCTCTTTATTTGTAGATCCTCATATTACAACATTGATGACTCTTTGTTGATGATAATGTTGAAGATATCAAGGTTGATAATATCCCTATCATAGTATCCATAGATCTATCTTTCTAATTTTTTGAGATATGGTTTGGTTATAGTTATTTCTTGGCCGCAAGAACTTGTGTTGGATTCATACTTTATGCATTTTTTTACTTGTTCAGGTGTATTATGGATCTTGGATATAGGTATAGGTTCCATCTTTGTTGTGATGCACTTAAACCTTTTGTTACCCAAATATAGCATAGCATTGTTGCATTTGGGGTTAAAAACAACATTGATATGATGTTATTTCAACAATTACATGTTGGAATTAAACCTTTCAATAAAATTGCAGTACTTTAATTTTTTTTCATTTGACATCATTTTCTAGATATCACTATATCAACATTTAAAGTTAAGAACATCAACATATTCACATTTTAAATTGTTGATCTATCAACATCTACTTTCCAACTATCTCTCCTTGAAACATCATTAAAGCAATGTTACTATGCATCGTAAACTAATGAGAAAGATATATGCTCTACATTTCTTGCCACTTAAGTTTTTATTCTAGTGAAAGTGTAACAATGAGAACTTCGATAAAGCAACATGAGGACAATCAAATCAATGTCCCTAATTATTGATAGATTGATGTTACAAAGTAATTTTTCTAATGCATCCCTACCCCCAAGGAATTGATAAATCAACTTTAATGTGAATAAATCATGGAGAAATGTTGATATATTGACATTAATGGGATCATTTCACTATGCAATCCCATCCTATAGTGCTTCAATTCGACCCTCTAGAAAACACTGACAACAATGCAGAAGAGTGTTTATAGTGGTCTTGAGCTCAAAATGGGAAACAATGACCATATATGGAAGTATTGGCTTGAAAATGGTGATGATTCGTCAATGTTGTCAAGCTACCATGACCATATATGCTCCTCCATTACATATATTGAACTTGGGTCCATAAATAACACTATTCTATATTGCTGGTATAGGTCATTTTCAAAATGCAAAATGCAACACTATGAGATGGGGATTGTATAATGAAACACATTTTTGATCTACTTTTATTTCCTAGAAAAAATAAAAGATAATAGATTTTAGTAGACACTAGACATGTAAATAAAATATTGTATCAAAGGATGGTCCTACCAAAATGTCCTTGTATTTTTTCTTTGGTTGAGTCAAACTTTTAGTTTCAATGGGGAATTTATGTCTAGTGATTATGAAATGCAAATAAAATCTAGAAGTCCTACCACACCTTTATCTAAAAACATGTTTGTACTTGCATCGTTCTCTCACAGATTCAGAATTTTGCTTTCGATAGGGAACTTCTCAAGTGATTTTGGAACATAATCACTTCCATTCACAATAAATCTTGCACTTGGATTATTCCTTAGCTAAATTGGCCAAAGATGCAAGTACAAACCCATTTGTAAATACAGGTTTGGTATTTGGCATTCTAGATTATGTTTGTGTTTCATGATCACTCTAGAAGTGCCCTTTTCAAAGTAAATTTTTTACTCATCCAAACAATGATGTAGGTACAAACACCATTGTAAATAGAGGCGTGGTGGATTTTCTAGATTCTATTTGCATTTCAAAATCAACCCAAGATTTAGTTATGTTCTTGGATTCTCATAAAAAAACCAAAGTTGAAAACTTAAAATACTCCTAAAAATGTTAATTAGAATCCACCAATTCCTAAGAAATACATAATGAGACACAACATAAATTGATTGATGATGTGATAAGTATTAATGACTGATACCACTAGTACAAAATACTTAATTTGTGACTAAAAAATTACTAAAATTTGCATATAAATGACTATTTTTGAGTCGACAACTAACAGTAGCTAATTTCCAGTATCTTATAACACGATTAAATTTTAGTCATATTTAGCTTAGTCATTAATTGGTTGCCTTGATTTATCATCTAGTAGTTTATTTAGTTGTATATTTGGTCATTGATTTAGTCATTAATTGTTATAATTAATGACCAAATACACAACTAAATATACTACTAGATGATAAATCAAGGCAAACAATTAATGACTAAGCAAAATACGACTAAACGTTAGTCGTGCTATAAGACACTGAAAATTAGCTACTAATAGTCGTTTATATGCGAATTTTAGTAGTTTTTTAGTCACAAATTTATCGTTTGTAGTAGTCATTTATATTTATTTAGTAGTTTCATATTCATTATATAAATGGTTAATTTAGTAGTTTTATATTCATTTCATTTTCTTTCATTATTAATCAATATAAATTAATTAGTATGATATTGTAACTAAATTAAAAAAATATCATACAATATTCATTGTCATCTAATATGAATACACATGTGAAGCATTCAAATTTGCATTAGTTAATTATAACATTAAATTTTTCAAGTACAAACATATTTTTTTTCACGTGGTTCATAGCCTCGACAATTGTTGTCGAGGCTCGCTACATCCACAGTAATAATTCTAGGGGGGGACCTGAAGGGGCCTCGTTCTATCGGCTCCCGTTTTGGGAGACCAATCCCGAAGGATCTAGAGAGTTGGATTTGTGAGAATTGAACCTCCGACCTCAATATCAAATGGTCTTTGGATTCATAATCCAACCAAATTAGCTACTCCTCGGGGCTTATCCAGTACAAACATATATAATTTCAACCATGTAAATTATATTATATGAAATTCCAAGTATTACAATAAATATTAGTTTCCAACCGAATATTCAATAATGAACTAATATTGGTCCATGACAAAATTTGTCTCCATACTTTACATGAAAATCATCTACATTGATCACTTTTCAAAATATTACAATAGGAACTAAGTGAAACCTTATCGATTCTCATATAAATCCAACGATTCCCTTGTTGTCATTTAACCAACACCCACTATTCTCTCACACATCTTGTTTCCCAACATAAACACCTTCTATGCCTGGCTTACAAAAATTATGTCCACAAGGAGTAGAAAGTGGAAGAGTCAATAGTTTCTTGCATGGAATGCAACTGAACTCTGCATCACAACATATACAACTGCAATTGAGTAACCTTTGCATATAATTCAAAGTGCACAAACCAATTTCAGAGGAAGAAATTAAACTTTGAATCAAAAGTAGACATAACACGTGAAATTAATTTTACGTGCAACTCAAAATGTTGATGTGAAAATATAATCTGCAAGGACCAACTACTAAAAGGCCTTAATAGAAATGAAATTCTACCAAAAGCACATGACCAAAGGAAAAATCAAGGATAAACCTCTAAGTAGATTTTGTTTTATTGTTAAAAACTTATGACGTTGAGTTCCATCCATGCACCTCTTCCCGTCTTCAGAATAATATGCTTTTCTACATGGAGGAGGGTTTCTTATCCACCCCAATTTTTCATCCTAGACATAACATATACACAAACAAATTAATATTTTAAACACATTCTTGCTCAAACATTATGCACCATTCAAATTTCACAAAATATAAAAACAACCATGGAAAGTTCAAAAGAGTTCAAAAGATGGAAAGTAATTGTATTCATTAGTGGTTGTATTCCTAGAGTTCATTCCTATAAAGAATCCAAGGAATCAGAAGAACAATCAAAGAGTAACATGTGAAGAAGCACAGGTGATGGAAAGTCCTGAAAACCCAGTAGAACAGGTGTGTAAATTTGGAAAATATTCCTCTCTTTGCAATATTGAGGTATGTAAAAACATTTATCACAAGCAAGTTGATATTCAAAATGAAAAAAAGCTAGATGTATTGCACTATGAGAGTAATTCCCAGGTAGAGGGAATTGAAAAGAACTCAAACCATCTTCCTTTAGAAGGGATAAAAAAAAATTAATCAAATTATTTCGGACAGTATACAAAGTGATTTAAATTACTCTAATTCAGTGGGGATTGGAAAAAACTCAAGAATAAAGAGTGTTTCCAAAAGATGCAATCCTAGTGTTTTTGGAACTATGATTGAAATTTTAATCCCCCTTGTCATATTTAATGCAACTCAATAGACCCAAAAGTTTGTAAAGTATAATCCAATTGGATGCAATCATGTAGCTTACAATGACTCAATGAATTCCTATAGCTGAGTCGACATGGTTGAATAAGTAGTGAGGATGTTCGTCAAAATGAAGGAGAGGCATTGCAAGCCCAATTCCTTGTGTTATAATACACTTCTCAATGCCCTTGTAGTCACAAAGCGCCACATCTATGCCCTTCACTTATTCGAAGACATGACAAGTGAATTGATAGTTCTAAATGTTTCTAGTTACAATATTTTGATCAAGGCTCATTGCAACCAACAATACCTTGACAGAGACTATAAGATTCTACAGGATATGTGGAAAAGGAACTACACACCGAATGTGAAAAGTTATTCTATGCTCATCAATGGTTTCTGTAATATAGGAAGATTGTCTAAATCCTATGAGCTACTGAATGAAATATTGCATAATGGCCTTCTCCCCAATGTATATACTTATTGCTCCTTAATGCATGGTCTATGTAAGCAAGGGAGAATCCTCGAAGCCCATATGCTTCCTAAAGTGAGTATACCAGTTAGCATTTTTATTTATTGACAAATTAAGTTGCTCAGTGTTTTCTATATATCTCAGTTTCTTAAAAATAATATCTCTAGAATTTTCAAATACCCACACCCTGAACTTCTAAACCTCAGTGATGTAGAACTTTAATCTATAAAACAAATTTCCAAGGTAAAGCTAACACAGTGGTATTTTTGGATTGTCATTGTCAACTCATCCTTTTTACTCTATGATGACCTGTGACTAATCTAAACCTTAAAATAAGGCTTTGGATCCTAGAGGCTCTATCTAGACTACATACATTAAAGGTTAATCCAATAGGATAGATATTCTCCTAATGTTATTAAGGTGAGGTAATTACGCCCATCCTAGTATCCTACCATATATTGTGTTGGTTGTAATGTCTGGGGTAATCCTATTGGTTAGTTGTCAAGAAATTGACCCACGGTGCTTGCAATATTGATGCATGGTCACACTGGAATCTATAGTGCTATTTTTATTTTCCATGAATATCTACATAGTTAGAAACTACAGTAGGTTTTGTTGGTGAAATGTCACATACATACCAGGAACTTTTGGTGTTTGCATGGTTGTTAGTTAAATCTTATGATTTTAAAACACATTAGTATACTTACTCTAGTTCTTATTTGGGTTATCACATTTTCTCACAAATTTTACCTCTAGGATTTGACTAACTACAAGATCCATCTATGTTCCAAATGTCTCTTTTGTTAGTTGCACAAGGTCCAAATCATATTGGAAGAGTAATTTCAATTGCAAATTTGACAATTTGGCAATTTTTTCCTTGCAATTCCGGTGGAGGAAAAAAAGTTGTATTTGGTAGAGGGTTTTTCTAAGGAAAACAAAGACTCATGGGAGTTCTCAAAGACAATTTTGCTATAGAAGATAACATGTTATAGGAGATTATTGTTGGAGAAAACATTGATATGATCAACTTCCATTATTAAGAGAAATCAGCATGCTGTTGAAATGCTTTTGGTCATTCTTTCAGTGAAGAGTTTTAATCAAACATTTTTTCAATGAAGAGTTTCAAATTGTATTTGCTTGGAAGATGGAAAGTCATATTCCTATTATTGGCATTGTGAATAGAGATCAAAAGTCCGTGAACCATGGATAGTTCTCATCATACTTTTAAGAATGGATTCTTTTAAGGAGAAGTTATTCAACAAACAAAGGAACTACTGAGAAGTAAATATCGTGGAGCTTTTCTCTACCATTTTCTATAGATTTTGTAGCATTTACACCACATCTTCCATAAAAGAGTGTATCACTTGAGTTTCATTTGTGCCAACACTACAGTTTCATGTTACCCAACAATATTACTTGTTATTTTCCATCTCATAGATGAAGAATAAGTCCAATGCAATCCCAGATAGCATATATGATGTAATTCTACAAAACCTAACTACATCAATCTATCTTTGCAAGGAATATGTCACTTATGTAGTACCAAAATCATTCCCTACAAAAAGAAGCATCAATTTTAGATCTTCCAAACAAGCCCACAAAATCATAAAGGGTGCCCATAAGATTATGTTCTTGACAGTCTCACAAGTTGACAACAAATCAAATTTGATCAAGTTCCAGAATCCCAGATCTCTCCTGTTATCCCTAAATATGATGTTCAAAGATAGCAAGCATTTTAACAAGCCCCATGGGACACCTTGCTTTCTACCAAGCAAACCTGCAAGATCACCAAGGTTACACATAAGATTATGTTCTTGATTATCTACCAAGAGGTCAAATATGGCAAAGTTCCAGAATACCATATCTCTTCCCTCCATTCACCCTAATTATGAAATAGCTAAACACCATGCTTAACGTTTACAAAGAGTTTCACAAGACCCAAGGAATACCATCAACATGTCAAGTGTAGAGTGCCATCAATTTACTCCTCTACTGCATTTTTCCTAACTATCTATTCTACTAGGAATCACTTCTAGAGAATAATGGAATGAAACCCCTGTTAGGGTTAACCTTGACTCGGGATTGAGTCAAAGGTGGTTAGGTCCAGCACATGGTTTTGGGCACACGGTTTCTTATGGCCATGGTATTGGCCCAAGGTATTGCATGTAATGAAGCCTATAAAAGGCTTGGCATAGACGTGAGTGGTGGCTAGTTCACTTGGCCCTGTTGGCCAGTTCTGGCCAAGGTAATGAAAATCTTCATTGACTGGTTTTTCCTCTCATAGGGTTTTCTAGAGTAAATTATGTGTAGATCTTAAATGGTTGTTGATTTTGTTTTATTCTCACTGATTATTTATTATTTATGCTCGCTTAAAAACATACACCCCGCACACTATTAACTTAGGTACAAAAAAACATTTACAACTCTTAAGATTCTCAATTTTAACTTCAATTCATCATGATGTTCCATGACCATTCCAATCACCTTTGAGATATTTTTATGACCCTCCATAGACTTATCAATAAAAATAATCCCTTTTCAATTGGGACATGATGACCTTTTCTAAATGTATTAAAGAAGCCCCATTTTCTTAAAAAGAATTTTATTTAAAAATTATTCCCCTTTTAATATGGAGAAATTCCTTTAACGGTTAACCCCTATTAACATGACGTTTACAATTTTAAACCTTCTTTTCATGATGTGAACTGCCTTCTTTTAAAAGTAACGTGGAGATTGTTCATGCACACTTGTATGATATGGACCACTTAAAAAGCCAAAAAAAAAAATAATCATACATTTTCCCAACATCACATGACAATACGTGACACTATGGAGATTAGAGTTTTATTAACTCTTGTAAGGCGCGTAGGATAAAAGACAACCAAAACGCCCCGCTTTTCTGATGATATTGGGATAAAAAACAGTTAAATTTCTTGCTGGAAATTGTTATTTTCACAATTTTGTAATGTTTGCAATCGATATTGTTTGTCTTAGACTATTTTCCCAATTTTAAAACTACTCAGATCGTCGAAGTTGAGATTTGAGCACTCCAAATGGTGATTTTGGCCAGATATGCTCTGCTGGATTCCGGGGAGTCGGGGGTGTTTTGGTTAGCCCTTATACAGCTCCCTTGTAAGGTACTCCACTTTTTTTTTTACTTGTCGGCACTGAGCAGTTCCATTTTCTTGTGGTCGGCCATCCCGCTGTCCAAATTTCTGACTTGACCTTGTAACTTCCACGTTGCTTACTCATGCGGCTCCTTCACTCAACATTGGTTAAGATAGCTATAGTGACTTGAAAATGGTTTATCAGAACTTCTGCCTCTTCAAACAGTGACTCTTCAAACAATGATTCTTAATGTAACTGTACGCAACATCTTACAATGGAGGAATCCATTCCTATAAATAGGGTTCTTTACATGCAAATATAACTAGTAAGAAACCACGAGATACCAAACAATGTGCCCAAAACCACTTACATCCTTGCTCATTCCCGAGTCAAAATTAACCCTAACAACCCCAGATCCAAAATCTCCACTAAAAAGACCACAACCAACACAATCAACCCAGGTCTTCACCAAGAGTCTTTATATGTTTGTTTTGCAAACGGATGGTAATTGGTACATATGCATTGACTATCAAGCTCTTTAGAAAATTATAATAAAAAATCATTATACATTTCCTTGAATCACCAAGTACCACTCCTTATTTCAAGGTATCACCAACTGCCAATCCTACCTAAGCATGTGTTGAAGATGCCCTCCAAGACAAAACCAACCCTATTTAAATTGTCAAACATGATTTTTGGTATCACCATTGCTGCGACCGCATTGATGTTCACTCATAAATAATATAATGTATCCCATCATTGACAAGTTTGTGGTATTGTATCTTGATGACATTCTTATTTATATTTACACTTGGGAAGAACATTTAAAACATATTCATAAAGATTTTCAAGTATTGTTTGCCCACAAACTACCAAAAAATATTAACAAGTACAACATTGCCTTGAAGAAGACACTATACTCGGGATTTATTGTTGATGAGCATGACATCCATATTAATATCATCAAGACTAATGCCCTGAGGATTGGTCAATACCCCAAAAAAATTCAACCGTAGTCATCACTTTTATTGTGACTACGAGAAGTCTTCTCATTCTTTCTGATGGAGCTTGGGCATTCCATATTATTTATGTAGGCTTGTCTATGTCTATTGCTTCCCATTTATTGCATCTTTGGTTGAGATAAAGTAATTTATCCTCCATGGATGAGATCACCTCATTGTTTATTTCATTTATAAGTTTTAAGAAAAAAAAAATATTGGAAAACTTATAGTATGAATCAACACAATTGACATTATTTATCTCCAAGAAAATATCATTTTAATATATCAATCACAATTACTATGTTGATTGGATATATGACCAAAAACTCCAAGAATTGAAACATTGTTACAATTATATTGAAAAAACCCTACTTGTTTAGGGTGTCTATTAATAAGACACATGTATCCCTTCCATGCTTTTGGTTTTGAATGTATCCACATTAGAGGCGGGGTTAATAATACACATGCAACCCCTCCGTAGTAATGTTCATGCATTGAAAGTTGAATTTAATGGAAATCATAAATAGAGAAATGTGAGATATAGTCAAGTCAAAATTGAGAGGGCATTGGTGGTCTAAATTGGTGCTTTGGAATTATGAATATAGTTATAATTGGAGACTATTACAATATTTTTAATAATTCGAGGAAACCATTTATGCATGGATCAAGTCGATTGAGAAGTCCATTACATGTTTTAGATTGGTGAATGGTTGAAGAAAAGTGAAGAACGTGGAGGCATCATGGAAAAACATTAGGGAAATGTACATTTTTTATATTAAGACCATAGTTTGTGCACAAATTCAAGATAGAAAATGAAGGCATTAACATAACTACAATTGATCCTACAAGGCACATTAACACACAAGTTTGGTATAATTAATATGTCAAGATTTGTAAAGGATTACAATGTGAGACAAATCTATCAATGGCTATCAATAGCCATGTAATCGAAACCTTATAATGCAAGATCAATTAATTTTTTAATGAAAATTATTTGGGGATTAAAAAATAAATACACATACATGTTTGCGGTTATAAGATGAAAGCCTATATGTTGTCCTCGAGATGTTCTCCTTAACAAGAACAATGTCAGTGCATCCATTAAATATCCTCATATTTTCAATCATATGTGCCCTAACTCAAAACAATGT
Organism: Larix kaempferi; assembly: GCA_027924585.1. Taxonomy (NCBI): domain Eukaryota; kingdom Viridiplantae; phylum Streptophyta; class Pinopsida; order Pinales; family Pinaceae; genus Larix; species Larix kaempferi. The sequence continues at coordinate 11,495,740 of BSBM01000344.1, forward strand.
TTAGGAAATGGAAAAGGTGTTGCAATGTTACATGTCCCCCTTGGTATTGAATCAAGGGAGATTTAACCATTAGGGAAATTCTATTAGGATGAAATTTACAATGGATTTAGTGTTTTTTCCATAGTGTGTAGGTTCCTAGTTGCACTTATATTATGTATTGTATTTGGGGTTCGTAAATTATTGTGTATAACTTGATGTTTTACACCTTTGTATTTAAGCTATTATGTGCGCATGAGTTAGTGGAGATGAGTTGTAATGCTCCATATATTGGTACATATGTTGATGACGTGGCATGTGTGTCTCCTTTAGTGATAAATTATCTTTATTTGTGTTACATTATCTGATCATGTGAGATGATACTACTTTCTTGAAAAAGAGAGAGTGTATATGTTATATTGCACATGAGACTTAGGTTCGTTCTCAATTCATTAACTGAATTCTTAGAGAGATGGTGGGTGCTTAATATACAAGATTCTTTGCCTCATTCATCATCCATAGATAAGGGAGACTTTCTTATGTAAAAATATTATTATTAATCAATGTTATGCATTTGACTCAGATTAGAGGAAATTTGGGTAAAAAATGGGCCTCCTAAGGAAAATAATAAGATAATAGTAGAGAGAGAGTAAAAAAACTACTTTTTTGGATCTTATTTTCAACTTATCTCCTTGTAGGTTTACTCAAATTTCAAGCGGGAGGACTCGTTGGATGCATAATTAAATTATGCATCCAACTAGTACCCATGTTGCATACTTTTAACAACATCCACACCATGAAAAATTGAAAATACATTAAAAAACGTGTTTCTAGTGAGAGAAAACACGTTTTTTAATGTATTTTTTATTTTTCATGGTGTGGATGTTCTTAAAAGTATGCAACATGGGTACTCTCCAACGAGTCCTCCCCGTTTGAAATTTGAGTAAACCTACAAGGAGATAAGTTGAAAATACGATCCAAAAAAGTAGTTTTTATGACAAGAAATTGTACTCTAGGGTTAAAAGGCCCATTTTTCATCTAAATTTCCTCTAATAATTTCATGCACCACAAGTGTTTTTATCATACTTATTGTGTTAGTTATCATTATATCTATCCTTGTTTAATGAACTTTAACAATGATCCTTGGCTACACTCACATTGGCCTTTTGATGCCACTAACTTAGTCTCAAATATTAATTTTTGGCTTTGAACTCAAAATTGAGTGTGTGATAGCTCATGGGAAACATTGGAGGAGATAAAGATACATAGGGGTTTGAAAAGGGAGTGAAATATTTCAAATGATTTTGGGACCTAATACTTGCAAGAAAGGCATAAAAATCACTTCGAAAGTCTCCTCTCCTAGTGATAGGATTTGATCTCCCAAGAAATATAACAACTTCTTATTGGCACTAATAGATTTGGGGTTAGTACCTCAAAATAAATCAACTCATGAACTTATAAATTTTAATGAACAGACAAATACATAATTTCATAAAAACAAGAATTTCAACATTTTGATATAATTGGTACACACCAGTCATAAGTTTTTAACTCATAATTTATTGCATGTAAGCAAGTGCATATCACAACAAAAAAATCAACTAAATCATTTCTTTGAAGGTATTGCAAGTATAGGCAATGCCTACCCAAATATAATGCATATTCAATAAAATTATATTTATTATACCCCTAAACATCGTCATTGAAACATATACAATCAACTTCTTCACAAATGCATCCATGTGGATATGCTTCATGTTCCAAGGAAATCCTCATAATATTATAATCTTAAAAATCTAAATTAGTTATTCCAAGATTCTTGATTGAGATGGGTCCAACAATAATGGATGTGTCGTGACTTAGCCTTGTACTAATAGAACATGATGATTGAGATGTATTTGACAAAGCAATGTCTTTGTGTTGAATAATCAAGCTGAAATGATGCCATATGGTACTACTAATTTGCTTATCCATGAGCATTTATTTTTCAACCATGTTATTCCAATTTCTTCTTGGAAAATAGGTTTCAAGGAGAGAAGTTAGAATTTCATTGGTGGACTTAACCGATCTACTAATAATGAATGTACTTGTGCTTTCAACATTCAAAAGCATGTTTGCATGTATTTTGGTATTGTGCTACCATTGGTCATGGTTGATTACAATGTTGAAGAGTTCAAATGAATTGACATAAAGATCAAAAGGTGTTCCTTCTAAATAATAGGGATCTGGAAAAAATGCATTCTGAATGCTTCACAGATTGACATCCTTCCAGATAGTGAGTGTTTTCCAAATGTTTGCAAATATCACCAAATGCATTGCAACTAATCCTAATTAAGTGCATTCCCTATGGTTGTAATCATCATGGTGGAGGCCATTTCTCAAGTGTTAGAACATCAACACTAACATTCTTACATATTCAACTATTGAGATCGATAAGAGGAGGGGATAGAGAGGAACAAACCAACAAATGGCCTTATTGTTCCTCCAATGAACAAACCAACAAAACATTAATGCTCTTACAACCCTAAGCTAAATTAAATGAACATGCTTAAATGTTCAAATACTCATCTGAGAATTGATAAAACACGGATTATATTTTATGTCCCATTGGTTTCATTATAAAGGGGTACCTTATTTGGGTAGGCTAGGTTAGGTTAGGGAGGTTTACATGTTAGGTTTATAAGAGTAATATTTAGCATCATCCACATTTTATTTTCCATAATTTTGTACTAATTATGCTCTTTCATCTACAAAAAAGTGTTGTTTTCTCAACATCTAATTGAAAAGTAGAACATAGGCATGGCATATGATTCAACATTGATGTATTTGATTCAACATTTATATGTCAATATATCGTCTTAAGATTGATAAATATGTTTGATACATGGATATTAACTCAGCATATTATTAAAGGGTTCAGGTAATAATGATTGTAAAGATAACATCAATTCATCAAGTCCATCACAATTATACAACATTTATAAGCATCAATCTATCAACGTTGGTGCATTATTTTTGGAGTGACATCCAATTTCGAGGCCAAAAATGAGAAAAAAATGTTTGTTAGAATTAATGTATTGTAGTAGTGTATGGTTGATCCCATTAGATATTGGTGCATTATATATATATATATATATATATATATATATATATATATATATATATATATATATCATTTTGTATTAAGCTGATGAAAGATGCTTCTAATAATGGGCTTCCATAGTGTAGTACCCTTTTTACATCTAGATCCCATCCTATTTTTTTGTGATAAGATTCAAAGACCTTATAGTTTGACATTGCATTCTAACCCAAATTTTTCTTTCTCACCTACTTCACCCATCTGCATGGGGAAACATGTCTTTATAATTGATTGTTTTCTATTGTGCATTGTTTTATGTTGCTTGCTTACATATGTTGCTTACAACATTGTCATTCACTGTTTATTGATAATTTGTACTTCTCTTATTGTTGGTTTTTCTCCTTGCTTGAATTTTTTTTCATGCCAAATCATGTTTTCCTAGAGACATTCCATTGTGTGTATAGTTCTTGATTTCTTACGTTTGGTCATTTGTCTACATCCATGTTGTGCTAGGATAGATTCATTGATTCTTGTGACACCCATCTCCTCCATAGTGTTATAGCATTTTTCTTAGGCTTTCATAATATGAAAAAGATAGAAAACATAAAATATTATAAAAAGAGAGAGGGAAGAAAGAACCAATATGTTTATTTCAATCTTATTCCTGTACCTTGGGTTCCATTTTCATAATTGATTGAACAAATTGCTTGTAGCAATGGTTTTTATTATCAATTGTTGATTAGTGGGTATTTCTCCCATGTTATATTCATTTGTTGTAGACAAAATTCATACTTAGTGGTATGCTCCCTCAAATTTCATGTCCAACACCTTAAATCAATCATAATCACCCGATCCTTTGTTATCTCAATCATTGTGGGAATCATCATTTCCCTCCCAATTGATTGCCATTTATCAACTACGATACATTTTATCTCAAATTGGGATCTAGATTCCTTTTAGTACCTTGGAGCCACCAATCATCAATGGCAAATTTTCTCACATTTAACTATGGGTTTTTATCAATTGCTCCTACTCGAATGGTTCATTCAAGTGTTCAACTTCAACATTTCCATCCGTACTTTTTGAAATACAATATGTACCTTGTCAAGACATTTATATGCTTTAAATTCTATTACATTTAATTATAGCCCAGAGGGACATATCCTTGTGAAATGTAGGCACTATATATGCATGGTGAGCTTATTAACAACTTCTATTTCAATGAAAAGAAACTATACTATGAAGGACACTTAACTATTTAGGAAAAACTTATAGGAAAACCAATCAAATGAAAGAATAACTATGCTATAGGAATGTGAAAGAATAACTATGCTACAGGAATATTTATAATCACTTTGAATTGTAATCTACTAAATCACAAGTTTGAACACCATGTCACAATCTTTCATTTATGATCCCAAAGAGAAGAATGTTCCTGTAACAATAATTTAAGAAACTTGTTCAATGACCAATTGATGCATAGATATTCTTTTCAGTTTTGTAAGTGCATTCATAAACCAAATTCATTAAAGGGATTATATGAAATAAAATCATCACAGAACCAGAAATAAAAGACAAATAATAAATTAAACCAAACTAAAGAGCATACAAAATAAACTACTCTAATAATGATGCAATGCATACCAAGATAGGGGGGCCTTTCTGGATCAAGCTACATATCGGGAAATTGTCACAGCACTAAATGATAATCAACAGGCCATATTGAATATCAGTAGACTTGTATTAAAGCTCAAAATCAAGTTTAATAGTACAATATGTTCATGAATTCTCTCTATCTTTGAATATTCATCCTCTCTGGATTTCCATCCATCTACGTAGATGATCAAGCTATCTAAGACATGGTTTATATAATAATTACAATACAAAAACAGAAACACCAACTAAGGTAGCATCAAATCCCATAACTAATGGTCCTTTCAACCAATTATGACTAATTGTAGTTGATATATCAATGGAGATTGTCTTAATTGAAATAGAGGATAATACCTTTTACCAATTACAGAATAGGGGACCAGTCATACTAACTTATTTGACCATCGAACAAGGAAATTGCTAATCGCTCCTCTCATTCTGAGAATTTCATGACATAATGTATGAAATTCTCTCATGTGATCTGGTTGTTTTCATGGAGTTGATTTAGATGCTTGCGTGGACATATGTAGACTGATTTGAAATGTCGCTTTATAATGCAAGTCAACTCTAGGTTTGACCATTATCCAACACTTTCCCTGTTTGTTTTGAGATCCATTTGAGGAACACATAACCATCTCCATAGGATTATGAAAACTCTCCAAGTGGTGGATATTTATTTGGGATAGAATAACCATAAGAAACATCAAAGTGGTTATAGGATTTGAGAAGTTGTTACAGGATCTATGATTCCTATAACAATGGATTAGTAGAATGATATGCAAACCCATTTGCATACTAAAAGTAGGAAATATGTAAAATAGACAACTTTTACCTTGGAATCCTCCTTGAGATGTATACCCTGTAACAAATGTGAATAATGTGGAAAAAAAGGAATAATAATGAGGTATATAGGGGACGAATAAGGAGTCAAAAAATATGACTAGCAATGGAAAAAGTGTCAAAACAAGGACCCAAACTCTCCCCTTCACTGAAGGTGTTGCATGTACTCATGCAAACATATTGTATAATATTCCCATGGCCTGAGTACAACACTGATTCCCAAAATTTTTCCTAACTTTAATCAAAATTGTGCCTGGGTATGAACTGCTTCATGTGCATGCTGTTGCATTAATTAGAATGTATAGGTTAGATGTTGAGGCTAGATATTGATTTTTCATTTGTTACATCATAACCTTGATCTTTAGTCTCCTATTTTGTATCTTGACCTGCTGACTCTTCCTATACTATCTCTTAGCTTGTTTTCTCAAGAACCCATTTTCGGACCCAAGTTCCTCATTTTCCATTTGAATCCTACCAACGTGACTCTTTAGTGTTCATTCTGATTCTTCATATAATGGTCCAAGAGCTCAATCTCTCTAATTTATTCTTTCAACCTTTGAATTTTCTATTTCTCTTATGTATCTTTGAAGAAGCAGGTACATGGTTCAGATCCATTTCCACCTCCATTAGCTCTAGAGGAAATATATAATCATAAAATCATGGCTTGTTACTTTCAACTTTAGGACATGGAGGTGAACTCATAGTAGAAAATTTGTTCTTACCTTCTTAGATGGGATTTCAAAAATGAAAACATCATCTCCTAGATCTTCATGAATTGGTTATATAGATAAATTCTTAGGAATAGTGACTTCATCTTCTTGTCCTTCATGGCTTGGTTACTTGGGAAAATTTTCAAAAACAACAATTTCGTACTCTTGTTCATTATGACTAGACCTTTTCTCTATACGGGTTTTCTAAGCCATACTCCATGTACAACTACACTTGGCAAAAGGGGCTTACATCAGGGATATAAATTTTCTTTTTCTTTTTCTTCTTCAATGGTTTCTTTTTTGGTTTCTTAGGTTGTAGGTTCGAACCCTCAGCTCTATGAGATCCAGGGTTCTCATCACCAATGTCATGAACCTTTGTAACATGACCTATTGAAACTTGTTTTGAACCAAAAAGCATGCATAGGTTTCATATGTGCTCTTTAATTCCTCTTCAAAAAGTATCATGATTAGACCACAATGGTACATGCTCCTTTCTACATTTTACGGTTTCCTTGAATGCCCTTTGCCATATTTTTTAGACTCTTACATAAATAGAAAGGAATATTGATTGTTTTACCACCTTGAAAATGTAACAAGAACCTTATGTGGTATAAAAATACAATACCATACCTCCCCTCGCATGTAACATGCTTTAGGATGATGAAGATGGCATATCACCATTTCACTTTCAGCTATGTCTGAGGCATCCCTTTTTCCCAGTTAGGTTTTTTCCTTGATTCCTATAGAAACTGTAACATACCCACCCATCCATCAGAGGCAAGGGAGGGAACATGATGCCAATCTCTGGGGATTTCACATTATCTCAGCCAATTTTATTAGAATCATATGAATAGAACAAGAGTGTGCAGATGCAAATCAAGCAAGTATGCACAGCGAATTAAAACTTATCCACACACAATTCATGCTCATCCAACAGATCAAAATAATCATCAAATTAAACATTGCAAAAGTAAATACACATCAGATACTTATTTTTCTTTCGCAATTGTCCCAAGCAACTAGCTATGTCACTGCAACGTTCCACCCAACCGTAGGCTCTTCGACGACATATACTGAGTCTTTCCGAAGACCATCCCCAAGCTGGGCATGATTTTTACAAGGAAAAGGGGACATTCAGCTCATACACAACCAATTAAGCATTTCAACTGAGCCAAGCCAATCCACAACTGGGTTTATCAGGCTACATTTGAACCCTGGAGGCTTACACTCAAGCTCAAGCCAAAGCAATGGATTTACCAACAGGATGACCATGGGTTTGGGCTTTTCCCAAATCGTTTCCATCCAAAAACGAATTGTGGGATGGGGAAAAACATTCACAGGGAGGAAAAATGATTTCTCCCCAACCATCTCAGCATTTAACAGCCATAATGGTCGCTATGGAACCCCAATTCGATTTTCCATCTTCCCCCACTGGTATACAATACAAATATGCCCTTATCCTAGCTAAGGATCAAGGAGAACACCCAAAAACATGGCTGGAAAATGCCCAGGTAGATCCCAACTCGTGAGGGAGAGCAATTGGTTCATGGATAATGGCTTGGGGAGCAATTCATGGCTCTTTTCTTTCCCAAGAAGCAAAACGTGATTTCCCATGCAAGGTGGCTTTCCCATACCCGCATTAACTACCTCAACCAACTCTTGGGAGAAATCAATGATTGGGTACAAAAGTCAACATGGGTAATTGAGGGTTTGATTGGTTCTCTCATTGACACTTGACTTGAATTGATTGGCTCCAAGGGTTTGAATGTTTTCCCTCCCAATTCCTTGTAAGGTCATGCCCCCATCTCTTGTTGCATTGCATAGTTAGTTGTGGGTATTTTATTAAAATGCATATTTACATGATATTTACAATTCAATGTGCCTTGCTAGCACATAAACCATATGCATTGATAAATCGATGGTGGGGCCTTGGCCTTGAGCTCCTCACCATGATTTTATAACAATATTACATCGTTTACGATTTTAATGCTATGGGGTCAAGATGGGGACGTTACATACCCCTCCCCTTGGAATAACACCATCCTCGGTGTTCCAATACTTCAGTATGTATACCCACTTTACACATGCCTCAAAAATTCACAAAGGGTGGCAGGTCTGTCCTGCATTCCATCTCTTTACTCTGACCTTTCAGGATCAAGTCCTCTGGCTTCCTCAAGCTACTCCTACTGGCTTTGATCTTCCATCTCTACAGGTGGGCATTGCTCCACAACAATCCCTTCCTTTTATTCACCTTCCAGCTGATCTACAAGTCTGGAATTTTCATGGATGCCATCTCTCTTACCATCCTAGCAACTTGTTGAGGAATATTTCCATCCCAAAACAAATAGCCTCTGGTATGTTGCCATGATCATGGTGCACAAATGGCTCTCTCTTTTCTCACCAGCAACACTTGGCTATTAATAGCTGCAATCAATGGCTTTCAATTTCTCACTTGTGAGACTCATCATGCCAATTCCTGTTAGGAAAAGCATAACACAATGTTAAAATTAGTCAATTATTTTTCCAATTGACATGGAACATCCATGCTTTACTCATGAGACTTCCACACATTTCATGCTTTCCCAACATACACATGAACTCATTCATGTTCATCCTTTCACAGGAAAATAACTAATTCAGCATTCACAATTCATTTCAAGCAATAAACACAATCAACTTCATCTATGTCATGCACTCAACAATATTTTGTTTCTAAGATGCATTAGTCAAAAGGAAAGAGAAGAGTAAGAGTTTCTCCCTCTTAGTCTTATTCCAATCTGGAGCCACACCATCATTATGGTTTCATGCTCCTTAGCCTCTTTCACTTCAATGTGAATGCTCAGCGTGCCATTTTTTTTTTGCTATGAGACTTAGTGTCTAAGGTCTGTCTAATGCTTTTCAGCTGGGGAACCCTTCCCCATTGTTGCTTACAGAACCTTTGGTTGCTAGGAACCATAGATGTCCACTAGCACCATCTTTCATTACCACTCATACTGAGCTCTCTTTAGGACGGTAACATGTCCACATGCATCCTCTAGATGCTTTCATAGTCCTTGCTTCCAGCAATACCTACACTCAAACATTGAATCAATTCACATGTTTAGTGTATTTTCATAGGGTTTATATCTAGACAAGAGTTTGAGAAATCATATACACACGTATATTCATAAGCAAGAAGTTGCAATATAAACAAATACTTATCTATATCGGATGTCTTCACTTTATTCCACAGGATCCTTCTTTGCTTTCCAAGCATTCAATTTCCCGTGGATACAATAATGAATGTTGGGACAACACGCATGCTACTCCACAACCATTCGAATAAGCAATGCCAGGCCAGTACGCCGACTAGATTTTATCAATTAATTAAGGAATGTTTGTCCAGCACGCCGGCTGCTCCACAACATCAAGTGGTTAATGTTCCCACCAACTATTCTCTGAATTTACCAAGAATTGTATAGCGTCGAACCAATTACTCTTTGGTTTTACCAAGAATTTTATAGCACCCAACCAATTACTCTCTGGCTTTACCAAGCATTTATAGCTCCAACCAGTTACTCCCTGGGTTTACCAAGAATTTATAGTTCTTTCAGGGTCCTTGCTTCCTGCAATGGCCAAGGTTTCCAACAAGGAAACAATAGTGTATCATATTAGCTGTTAGAAGACTTATACCTAAAATATTCATTATTCCAAACAAGAAATAAATGGAAATGAATACTTATCTGTATTGTGCATTTCCTCGCTAGTCCACAGGTTTCCTTCTCTGCTTTACAAGACTTGGATCACTTGTGGGGTGGATGCTTGGCCAGCACACCTGCTGCTCCACAACATCATCCGAATAGGCAATGCCAAGCCATTATGCCGACTGGGTTTATCAGGCATCCCTAAAATCAGTATGCTAAGCCAGTACGCAGACTGGGTTTATCAAGCATTTCAAAAATCATTATGCTAAGCCAGTACGCCGACTTGGTTTATCAAGCATTTCAAAAATCAGTATGCTAAGCCAGTACGCCGACTTGGTTTATCAAGCATTTCAAAAATCAGTATGCTAAGCCAGTACGCCAACTGGGTTTGTCAAGAAATAACACCCTTCACCAATACCTTCACAACATGCAAATAACCAATGCCAAGCCAGTACACCGACTGGGTTTGTCAGGCATCAATTTAACAACATGCCAAGCCAGTACACTGACTAGGTTTATCAAGCATCCAACAACCCTTCGCCACAACACCCAAATAACCAATGCCAAGTCAGTACACCGACTGGGTTTATTAGGCATACAACAACCATTGCCAAGCCAATACATCGACTGGGTTTATCAGGCAATATGAACAACATAATATGATTGCGTGGCTCCTTCTCTTATGCAACCAGTGGTTCCCTCCAGGAACTCCATAGGTGACTCACTTGACTGCAGGCTAGCATGGCCCCACAATACCCACTCACACTACACAAGGATGATATCCCTTTTCTGCAACACAACTCCTTAGGCATATCCATCTCTTCTAGTGTCCTTTAGTGTGAGCGTAGAAAGGTTTCCACTGCCCATACAGTCCTCTTGAGCACCCTTTCTTCACTTTGCCTCTTACGTGCAACACCAAATTGCATCTATGTAAGCTGATAGCACAAGAAGGATAAGTAGACTCAGCAGTATTGCTGCTCTAAAATTGTAACCATATTTCATAACATTCACTATCAAGTATTGAAACACCAGGAATGCGTCCATTCCTTCAGGGTGTAGTCAATATTGAAAACCCTATCATAACCCAGCACCAGAAAGGTGTGCACTCCCTTTCGGATGTGAGACATGTAGGCCCTAATCATACTCAAGCAGTCTGAAATAATAAAACATGCTATGCATATTAAACCTAATAGCCATACATGTATATTCTGAGTTAGGGTTACATAATACTTATGCCTTTTCAGATGTATCTTTCCTTCATTTGCGAAGAATGGGGGCTCCCTTCTCTTAGTCAACAGTACTTTGGTTTTCCACCCCCAATATTTTTAGGTTCCATAACCCACACATGCCTTCTTGGCATAATTTCACTGTCTCACTCACATGGTTTACCAACATGCAGTTCAGTTGAGACATTATCATCATTTACAATGGTGTTTCACCCGAAACCCATTTCCAAATCATGGGATCCTTCCCATCTAGTTTGGCTTCTGCAGGCCATCACACATGGTCTTCCTGCAATGTGTCATCCTGGCACACTTGTCAAATAGCCAAACAGTCAGCAAAATTTAACAATAATTTCAAATCTGATTGCTTCATAACCAATCAATGGCATTAATAATTAAATTCAACATGAATTTACAACTCTGTCTCCTACAGAAATTGATTTGCTTAGCAATGAGGCTATCTTCATATTGGCTCTCGGAAGTGGTATCACTTTGTCCATTATGGTTTCACCCTTGGTACCATACATGAACGTCCACCTACAACATGTCCTCCTAACACAATTCTATATAAGCCAAACAGTCATTAGCAATTATAAGCAAATTCTCAAATCTGAAATCTACAAATCTGTTTTCCTATAGTAATTAGATTTGCAACCATGAGATTGTTCTCATAAACTTAAATCAGACAATTTTCAGATTTGTTTCATGCATAATTTACAACCATGAGAACCTTCTCATAACCTTTGGCTTCTGCACATGGTAGATCTTGGTCTTTACTATGGACTTATCCTTATTGCCATACGCAAGAATTTTCTTCCTGAAAACTGAAAATTCAATCATCCAATCATGTTGTGAGTATTTATGCATATAATCCTTTCATTGCCACAACAGTCACTGAAGTGATCTCAGAATTATAACACTCAATAATTAAAACACCTTCGGCTATTAAGATTTTAAATGCAATGAAATATATACATTTCTATATATGCATTATTAATAAAATTGCAAGACACAATCACACTATCCATGCAATTTAAATAAACTGTAAATACTCATTACTTCACACTCCATGCAACTCTGTCTTTCCAATAGAGTGCTCTGGTATCCCATCACATGTCTACCTTCTTCATGCAGTCTTTCTTCTGCATGGTTGTTGTTAACATCACTTGATATTACCTGATCAGTTGGCCTCTTACCAAGGCTACACAATCATTTTTTCCAACCTCATGATCACATATTTGTTGCACCATCCTTTCTTCATAAGGTTGTATGCAACAATCTTCATCCACATCCTTAGCCATGCTTCGGTTGTCTTTGGTCCTACAACCAATGTGAACACAACTAATTATTAGCAACCACAATCATTATCTTAAGTGGCTCATTGCATATGTAAAACCTCACTATTTTACCAATATGCAATATCATATACACGCAAAAACATTTTCACATGCACTGTGCAATATGCCATCTAGTACATATTCACTTCATCTATCTATCCTCTTGCATTTCTAGCATCCCTATGCATAATTTTCAGTATAGACAACTTAGGAAATATAGATATAATAGCAATGGAGGAGTGAAGGAATTCTCCCTTTCCAATTCCTCATCATGACATGGAGTTCCTCCTCCACCTCATAGCTGATCCTTTTCTTGGCTTCCCTACCAAGCATACAAGCAATCATTCGCTATGATCTTCTCATGAATTAGCATTTCGACATATACATACATGTATAATATTCATTCTTGCTATATGCAATTATTATGCTATAAACATAAATAGTTTAAGGTGAGGAATTTCCCTTTCATCCTCCACAATCGGTATTCCAACCCATTACTCTTATTGAGATTTCACAACCCCTTCTATGCAATTCCTGCTTCTCATTCCAAGCATAGATAATGCATTTCACACTTTCAACGACTGTCTCTAGAGAACGACGGGGGTTAAGGGGGCTTTCCCCCTTGTGGCTCGCCACTGCAGGGCGGGTTGAGGGCAGCACCCTCATTTTTTTTTTTTTGTAAATCCTTCAATTTTGCGCAATCTGGCGCATAAGTTCCATGGCATTTTTCTCTTTCGGGCACCTGAAAATTTCACTGAAAAACTGTTGTATTTTCTCTGTTTCGACGAACTTCGTCATTCTCTTCCGCCCCTTTGCGGACGAACTTGATGAGTTCTTCCAGTCGAAAACTCATCTTTTCCTTCCGCCATTGCGGAGCAACTCGCCCATCTCTTCCGCCGTTGCAGATGAATTTGCCAATCTCTTCCACCGTTGCGGAGCAATTCACCTGTTAGGAACCCATGTCTTTACTTTGTTAGTATGTTGTTGTTGGACGCATATGCTTTGTAAGTCGTCCCGTAGTATTTGTTGATCAATAGTTTATGTTATTGTTGTTGGCGCATATGCTTTGTAAGTCGCCCGTAGTATTGTTGATCCATAGTTTGTAACGGCCCATGGTTTCGACCCATAGTATTGGCGCCTAGAATTAGTATATAAGTGTGTGTTGAGACCTATGAAGGCACGGTGAAGTTAATTGTATTGAGCTTGCTCAAAGGAGGTTTCCACCTCGAAGTGGCCTATGATCAATACAAAAGTGATTCTGCGTTCTGTCATTTCTGCTATTTCACGTATTCTTGTTAATTAATTGTTGCAGGTGCCTCTCATCTGGTATCAGAGCACTTTCTTGGGCTCGCTGGGTGAAATTTCTGCCAAATTTTTTTTTCGCATCTGTTGCAGGTTCGGATTTAGGAATAATCCCTATCCGCTTAACTGTGGGAAGTACTTGGGCATAAGCCCTAAAACTCATTGTGAGGAGTACCACAGGAACCCCGAAGTAGCTAGCCCATTGAGAGGACCTGCCAGCGAAAAGGGCAACGACCCCTACCTGATTGACTAGTTTCCACCCGTGAGGTAAACCAAGAGCTGTCGTTTGTGGCAAAGCGGTTATCAGTTTTACCTGAGCCATGGAGTGAGGGGTATTGCCCTAATACGCAAGCCATCAGACAGCATTGGTGGCCGAGTGAAACCCCTGAACTATTAGGAAGCCGCACATACCTGGGGTCCATATCTACTTTCAGCTGAACTATTGTCGATCACTGCTGCGCCATTTTAGATCCATTTTGCAAGTCGTTCCAGATTCAGCCATTTTCAATCCATTCGGTGCTGTTCCAGATCTCTTTCGAGCCGTAGCCGCTCCAGTCTGGAAAAGAAAAAAAAAATCAGTTTTTTCTCCATATCTCCTTTATTTTCACTCTGTTTCCCTTGAAATTTTCAGGGAACCCCTGTCATCCCATTCTGCATATTTCAGTCCTGAGGACCCTATCCCCAATTCCCCTTCCCAAAGCCTGAAATCCCACATTTGTCTATTTTTAGGGTTTGTCATAACTTACTCAGATTTCACCCAATCACCTTCAAATTTTACCACAGAGTTCCTTTCTGAATTCTGCTTCTTTGTTCCTCTCTGCCAAATTTTCCCATTCCTTCACCCCGCTTCTGAAATCCTCATTTTTGCTTCTCTGTCTATCCAACAGTGTCCAAAACCTAGTCAAACCCCAATTACCCTTCTGATTTTTTCCCAAATCCAAATTTTCCCTTACTGAAGTAGTTCCTGTTTTTGTTTTCCTACCCAGTCAGGAAAAAAAAAAAAAAAACCATGGAGGAAGCACCCATGCAGGAGCAAAAACCATGGAGGAAGCACTTGCAGCCATCCAAGCCAAACTCCAGGATCTGGATGAAAAATTTCTCAGTCTCCATCTTGAACATTTAGCTATGAACAACAAACGGCAGTCCGAGTCTTCAGTAGACAATGGGTTCTCTTCTTCCAGCAATTTCCGTGGTCCGAAGCTTGATTTTCCTCGCTTCAATGGTACCGATCCAACTGGATGGATCTATCGTGCAGAACAGTATTTCAGTCTGCATAATACTTTTGATGTCAACAAAGTTCCGTTGGCATCCTTTCATTTGGAACAAGAAGCTCTTCAATGGTACCGTTGGTACATCAAGGCTCATCCCGAGCCCACATGGCCAGACTTTTGCCAGCTCCTTTTGCAACGATTTGGTCCTAGTGCTTTTGATGACTTCACAGGAGCCCTCACTAAACTTCGCCAAACTGGCACTGTGAGAGAGTATCAAACCGAATTTGAAAATCTAGGCAACCACACCGAAGGATTGTCTGATGACTTTTACCGGAGTTGTTTTATTAGTGGTCTAAAGGATGCCATCCGCTCTGAGGTCAAAATGTTTTGTCCCAACACAATGATGGAAGCACTAGGGTTGGCTAAATTGGCAGAAGACAAGATTGCAGCCCAACAACGCTCCAAACCCACTTTTGTTCCCTTCCAAAATATGGGTTCTCAGCGACCACCTATACCGCAGGCTCCTCGACCGACTCCTATCAAGCGTTTGTCTGAAACAGAGATGCAAGCACGCAGAGAAAAGGGGCTTTGCTATAATTGTGATGAGAAATTCACTCGGGGACATAGATGTGTTCAACAAAAGCTCTATCTCTTGGATGTGGAGTCTCTGCCTGCCTCGAAAATTGGTGACGAAGATCCAAAAACACTGGATGCTCCGGTCGACATTCAGGAACCGCCTATTGACCCTCCGTCTCAGGATGACCAGCCAGATATATCTCTCCATGCTTTAGCGGGAATCACCACCCCCCAAACAATGCGGGTCAGGGGTTACTTCAAGAATCTTCCTCTTACAATACACATTGATTCTGGTAGCACTCATAATTTCATTGACCCTCGGATCGCCAAACAAGCTGATTGTTTTATACATCCTTGCTCCAACTTTGAAGTCATGATTGCCAATGGGGCACCTTACCTTGCAAAGGGAAGTGTCGAAATGTGCGTATCTCTATGGGATATTATACCTTGTGCTCTGACATGTTTTCCTTTCCCTTAGGCGGATGTGATGTGGTTTTGGGCACTCAATGGCTACGCACACTTGGCCCTATCTTATGGGATTTTGCTGAACTTTGGATGCAGTTTTCCCTCAATGGACACAAACACACATTGACAGGATTACAACCAGGTTCTCTCAGCATCATCAGTTCACATCGCATGGAAAAACTTTTCAATAAGAATTCACATGGTGTCATCGCTCAGATCCATTCCATCCAGATGCAACCATCAGTGGTCTCCACTACTCCTTTGGATCTACAACAAATTCTGGATCGATATACAGGTGTCTTTGCTGAACCAGTGGGATTTCCACCTTCCAGGCCAGAAGACCATCGTATTCAGCTCCTTCCTGGCAGCGTTCCTCCCAACATCAGGCCCTATCGCTACCCATTTCACCAAAAAACGGAGATTGAAATGCTCGTTCGGGACTTATTGAAGCAAGGTATTATTCTCCCAAGCACTAGTTCCTTTTCTTCTCCAGTTATTCTTGTCCGCAAAAAAGATGGGTCATGGCGCCTCTGCATTGACTTTCGAACACTTAATCACCTCACCATCAAGGATAAGTTTCCAATTCCTGTTGTTGATGAGCTTCATGAGGCTCACTTTTTCTCCAAGTTGGATCTTCGTTCTGGGTATCATCAAATTCAGGTTCATGCGGATGACATCCCTAAAACAGCTTTCCGCACACATGATAGCCATTATGAGTTTTTGGTCATGCCCTTTGGCCTCACTAATGCTCCTTCCACATTCCAGGCCTTAATGAATAAAATATTTCAACCCTACTTGCGGAAATTCATTCTGGTATTCTTTGATCATATCCTCATCTACAGTAAAACATGGGATGAACATCTCCAGCATTTGGATCTTGTCATGCAACTTTTCTCTGACCATCATCTCCATGCCAAGTAGTCTAAATGTGTTTTTGGACAGAAGGAAGTTGAGTATCTCGGGCACATTATCTCAGCACAAGGGGTTCGCGTGGATCCTGCCAAAATCGATGCCATGAACAATTGGCCGCAGCCTCAGACACTCAAGAGCCTTCGTGGTTTTTTGGGGTTGACTGGCTACTACTGCAAGTTTGTCAAGGATTATGGGAAGATTGCATCTCCATTAACTGCTCTATTGAAAAAGGATGCCTTCACATGGACACCTGCTACTCAGTGCGCATTTGACAAACTAAAACAAGCTATGTGTACTACACCTGTGCTAGCTATGCCCGATTTTTCCAAGCCCTTCACTATTGAGAGTGATGCTTGTGGCAATGGACTTGGTGCTATTCTCCTTCAAGATGAACACCCCATTGCGTTCACCAGCAAAGCCCTTTCAGGTAAGAATCTAGCTGCCGCTACCTACGAGAAGGAAATGATGGCTATTTTGCATGCAGTACAGAAGTGGCGGCCATACCTATTAGAGAATCATTTCTGCATCAAGACTGATCACCAGAGTCTGAAATATTTCTTGGACCAGCGCGTCTCCTCCCCGGCACAACAGAAATGGGTTAGAAAACTCATGGGCTATGACTATGAGATCACTTACAAGAAGGGTAAAGACAATATTGTGGCAGATGCTCTCTCTCGCACATTTGAGGCCCAAGGTTCTCTTTCAGCTATTTCTATGCCTGTTCCAAATTGGTTGCAATCTGTTCAACAGGGTTATGTCAATGACTCCTCCTTATCTCAAATCATCCAACGCTTGACCAACAACCCTTCTGTTGTACCACATTACTCTTGGGATGGTGCTTCGCTGCGATACAAGGGTCGTCTGGTGCTTCCCCAGAGCACAGATCTTCAACAGGATGTCTTCTATGAACTCCATTCTTCTCCATCGGCAGGGCACTCTGGGTTCCTCAAAACGTATGAACGAGCACGGCATAACTTCTTTTGGCAGGGCATGAAAAGGACAATTCAACAGATGGTGGCCGAATGTGATACCTGCCAGCGCAATAAGGGTGAAACAACACTTCTTCCAGGATTGCTTGAACCCTTGCCCATACCTACACGGATTTGGACAGATATTTCTATGGATTTCATTGAAGGGCTCCCTAAATCTGGAGGGAAGACAGTGATTCTCGTTGTGGTTGATCGCCTCTCCAAATATAGTCATTTTTGTGCTCTCAGCCATCCCTATACAGCCTCCTCCGTCACTCAAATTTTTCTGGACCAGATCTTTCGTCTTCATGGCATCCCTTCTTCCATTGTCTCGGATCGTCATGCGACTTTCACCAGTCATTTTTGGACAGAACTATTCCGCCACACTGGCACCAAACTGAAGATGAGTTTAGGGTATCACCCACAAACAGATGGTCAGACTGAAATTGTCAATAAATGCTTGGAAACGTATCTTCGTTGCTTCACCTCGGAACAACAACATTAGTGGGCCAAATGGCTCCCTCTCGCGGAATGGTGGTACAATACCTCTTACCACACTGCCTCTAAAATGACCCCATATGAAGCAGTCTATGGTCAGGCACCTCCAGCTCTTCTTCCATACACCCCCACCAGTTCAGGAAGTTGACACGGTCCTTCAAAATCGTGATCAGATTCTTCGCATTTTGCGGGACAATCTTCACATGGCAAGAAATCGCATGAAGCAACAAGCTAATTAGCACCATTCTGAGTGCACTTTTCAAGTCGGCGATATGGTTTTTCTTCATCTCCAGCCATACAAACAATCATCCTTGAAACTCAAAGGGCGTCATAAGCTCGCTCCAAAGTTCTATGGGCCATATCAGATTCTTCAGAAGATTGGGTCCGTTGCTTATAAATTGGAACTTCCTCCTTCTTCTCGCATTCATCCAGTCTTTCATGTCTCTTGTCTGAAGAAAGTTCTTAGCACCAACATCAATGGACAAACGATTTTACCCGAACTGGATAATGAAGGATCCATCCTTTTGGAGCCAGAGGCCATCCTCAATCGGCGCACACGTTAGCTTCACTCTCGCTCTATCACAAAGGTCTTAATTCAGTGGCACGGCATGCAACCAGAGGATGCTACATGGGAACCACTCCTTCAGATTCAACAACAATTTCCACATCTAAAGCTTTGAGGACAAAGCTTTTTTTTTAAGGGGGAGGGGATGTTAGGAACCCATGTCTTTACTTTGTTAGTATGTTGTTGTTGGACGCATATGCTTTGTAAGTCGTCCCGTAGTATTTGTTGATCAATAGTTTATGTTATTGTTGTTGGCGCATATGCTTTGTAAGTCGCCCGTAGTATTGTTGATCCATAGTTTGTAACGGCCCATGGTTTCGACCCATAGTATTGGTGCCTAGAATTAGTATATAAGTGTGTGTTGAGACCTATGAAGGCACGGTGAAGTTAATTGTATTGAGCTTGCTCAAAGGAGGTTTCCCCCTCGAAGTGGCCTATGATCAATACAAAAGTGATTCTGCGTTCTGTCATTTCTGCTATTTCGTGTATTCTTGTTAATTAATTGTTGCAGGTGCCTCTCATCACCCATCTCTTCCGCCGTAACACTTAGAAAAATTTTGAAATTTTTCAGACCAACTCATCGAGTCCTTCCATTGCTATGGACCAACTCACTGAGTTCTTCTGCCATTGCGGAAAAACTTGCCGAGTTCTTCCGGTCGAAAACTCAGCTTTTCCTTCTGTCACTGCGGTGGAAACTCACCAACTTTTTTCGCCATTGCAGCGCAAACTCACCAACTTTTTCCACCGTTGTGGACGAACTTGCTGAGTTTCGTCGCTGTTGCGGATGAACTCACCGAGTTCTTTCGGTCGAACATTTCGAAAAAAACTCGTCAGTTCCTTCCGCCGTTGCGGCGAAAACTCATAAGTTCTTTCCCGGTACAGGCTTAGAAAATTTTTCAAAAACGCTTAGAAAAATTTTCAAAAATTTTGAAAGTTTGAAATTTTTCTTAATGGTCTATAATGAGCAGGAAGCATACTTACCCCTGCAAGTTGTGATAGGTAGCCCATGAAGGCCCAAATGTTGCAACCAACAGCTCTGATACCATTTTGTAACATACCCACCCATCCATCAGAGGCAAGGGAGGGAACATGATGCCAATCTCTGGGGCTTTCACATTATCTCATTCAATTTCATTAGAATCATATGAATAGAACAAGAGTGTGCAGATGCAAATCAAGCAAGTATGCACAGTGGAATGAAAACTCATCCACACACAATTCATGCTCATCCAACATATCAAAATAATCATCAAATTAAACATTGCAGAAGTAAATACAGATCAGGTACTTATCTTTCTTTCACAATTGTCCCAAGCAACTAGCTATGTCACTGCAACGTTCCACCCAACTGTAGGCTCTTCGACGGCATATACTGAGTCTGTCCGAAGACCACCCCCGAGCTGGGCATGATTCTTACAAAGAAAAGGGGACATTCAGCTCATACACAACCAATTAAGCATTTCAACTGAGCCAAGCCAGTCCACAACTGGGTTTATCAGGCTACATTTGAACCCTGGAGGATTACACTCAAGCTCAATCCAAAGCAATGGATTTACCAACAGGATGGCCATGGGTTTGGGCTTTTCCCAAATTGTTTCCATCCAAAAACCAATTGTGGGATGGGGAAAAACATTCACAGGGAGGAAAAACAATTTATCCCCAACCATCTCGGCATTTAAAAGCCAAAATGGTCGCTATGGAACCCCAATTCGATTTTCCATCTTCCCCCACTGGTGTACAATACAAAGATGCCCTTATCCTAGCTGAGGATCAAGGAGATCACCTAAAACATGGTTGGAAAACGCGCAGGTAGATCCCAACTCGTGAGGAAGAGCAGTTGGTTCATGAATAATGGCTTGGGGAGCAATTCATGGCTCTTTTCTTGCCCAAGAAGCAAAACATGATTTCCCATGCGAGGTGGCTTGCCCATACCCGAATTTGGACAGCCATACCTCCCATTCCCCAAGGCATTAACTACCTCAACCAACTCTTGGGAAAAATCAATGATTGGGTACAAAAGTCGTCATGGGTATTTGAGGGTTTGAATGTTTTCCCTCCTAATTCCTTGTAAGGTCATCCCCCCATCTCTTGTTGCATTACATAGCTAGTTGTGGGTATTTTATTAAAATGCATATTTACATGATATTCACAATTCAATGTGCCTTGCTAGCATGTAAACCATATGCATTGATAAATCGATGGCGGGGCCTTGGCCTTGAGCTCCTCACCATGATTTTATAACAATATTACATCGTTTATGATTTTAATGCCATGGGGTCAAGATGGGGATGTTACAGAAACTCTATCCAAACTCCATATTCTATCCTCATATTCCTGAACCACTTCTCGTTGTTTTGTGTCAACCTAGTGGCATTGGAAATCAGTTCTTCTAATACATGTAATGCCAAGTCTTCTACTTGAACGTTGGTCCCAATGAAACTCTCACTGAATTCTTGTGTGACCTTATAATTATGACCCTAAACCTTTTCAAAGAATTGAAACCAATCTGCATCCTTGAACATACACTTCCATCATGAGTAGGCTTCTAAAAATTCAATTCCCTTTGGTTCATGACAAATTACGCCTGGTCGACCCATAATTCAACACCTAGTATCATGGAGGATATGCATGACCCTGAATCTTGACTCTCAGCACAACTATTCAACGGGTATATGGGAATGTGGGATGGTGGTATTGCTCTAATTGGACTCAGTCAAGGACAATGAATTCAGAATTTTCTTTAATTCATGTAGCTTCATGATCTCATCACTTGAATTGATATAATGGACAAGTCGTGATATTTATTTTGAATCACCCAAGGAATCAAAATAAACATAAGGATGATCTTGAAGAGGAGGACAATTTCAAAGTCACAATCGAGTACGATTACCCATGCAACCAATAAACCATTTAGTGTGGATATCTTTACAACGGAATTATAGTTGGTTATGTAATGGATAAGTTAGGGATATGATGATTGAGAGTCATGGATGAGATAACTATGGAAAGGGATGATATAATTAAGGTATGGTGATAATAAGGTAAGGTATGAGGAATGATATTATGTTTCCATCAAAGGATATTTCCCAAGTCATCTTACACACTTCCATACTTTTCATAAAACAATATAGGTTGAAGAATCATTTTTCTTGGATTACTTGCATTGAGATAGAGTTTTCCTTGAGTTTTGATGAGGAATATTTAAAGTTGCATCACTGGAGTCATGAGAGAATGTTGACTTGAATAACGATTCTTGCGAATTTGAATGCATGAGCAAGGGATCTCCCATTGCTACTGGAACAAGCCTTCTGCTGTCAGTTGGACTTGGAATATGGAACAAATGACTTATGATAATGATGGAAACTTATCTGTTAGATTTTGACAATTTAATTCAATATGATCTAGGATCTTATCTGAGAGAATAACATGCACAACAAATCAAACACAAGAGACAAGAGACACAAAGAGTTTCATCGGGGAAACCATAAAGTAGAAAACCATGCAGCTTCCTCAGAGATAGAATGAGCAACAATACAAAACCCCAAAATATAGAAATGGTCTCCAGCAGCTTCTCTCTTCTTCAATTGTACGAACTCCTCCTCTCTCTCACTAATGCGCAAATGAGTGAGTAAGTGAATCTGTAAATAGAGAGGATCACCCTCTCTATTTATACTTTACTTCCACTTGAATTTTACCCTAACTGGGTTGACTTCTCCTAGGAGAGTCTAATAACCCCCTACAACTTAACTTAGGGCTGACTTCTCTAGGAGAGTCTAATAACCCTTTAAGTACAATGATAACATTCTCGGTCGGAGGAATAAACCTCTCAGTCGGAAGTAAAATAGCAATATATGAATAGAATATAAAATATACAAGTGAATACATTCCGAAGTTACAAATAAATTAACACTCCCTCTTAACTAGGAAGGTATTCTGTTGACACAGTTCATCAACACAAGTCTTCGTCACTGTTGTTACTATCTTGACCATCAATCTCCAATCTACTCGTCATAGGAAGTTCTACAAAGCCAGCCCTTCTTCATGTTGGATCTAGGCCTAGCCTCCATGTAGGTCTTCATCATCTATGCGAGCAATCCATCAAGTAGGTACATATCAGGACGTATTATATGCTTCTGCAAAACCTGCAGGATCTCCCAGGACTAATTATATGCCTCTGCAAAACCTTAAGGAGCATCCTATGACTGATTATATGCCTCTGCAAAACCTGTGTACCCTACTGTCACCTTATCAGATCCATATCATCTCATCATCACACATAGCACATCACAATGTCTCCAGTATGGGAGGACTTTCCTACCAGCGTGTGAGACACAACACTTACATCAACAGATATGGGAGGACTTTCCTTCCACCATTCGAGAAAGGTTCTGGCACTTATGTCAACGGCCATGGGAGGACTTTCCTACCACCATGCTGGACTGGCCCCATTCCTTACATCTGCACCATGGGAGGACTTTCCTACCACCATGTGAGAATGGATTAGCCCTTACATCTACACCATAGGAGGAATTTCCTACCACTATGTGAGAATGGATCGACCCTTACATCTACCAGCATAGGAGGACTTTCCTACCTCTATGCGAGAATGGCCCATGTGCATCTGCGTCTTCCAGACTCATCACTTCCCCTTGGAAGGAACCTCGATCTGAAGTACACCAAGCTTCTCTCTGAAGTACTCAAACTTCACTCTGGCTAGTGGCTTGGTCAACACATCGGCTATATGCTCGTCTGTCACAACATACTGGAGCTTCACTGCTCCTCTCTGCACCATGTCCCTTATATAGTGATACTTGATCTCGATGTGCTTAGACTTGTCATGGAACACTGGGTTCTCATACAACTTCACACAACTTTGGTTGTCGCAATATATACAAGTAGCATCCAACTGGAGATCAAATAAATCAAACAGTAGCTTCCTTAGCCATACTGCCTCACAACTAGCCAAACAAGCTGCAACATACTCTGCTTTGGATGTAATCAGTGCCACGCAGGACTGCTTCCTGCTAAACCAAGAGATCACACATGATCCCAAACTGAAGCAACACCTTGAAGCTCTCTTCCTATCAATGGAACTGCCTGCCCAATCCAAATCAACATAACCCTCCAGGTTAATCTTCTGATTCACATCATACTTGAGCCCATAATCCACCGTACCCTTCAGGTACCTCAGAATATGCTTTGCAGCAATCAAGTGAACATGTCTCGGATCCGTCAGTAACTGGCTCAATGTGTTCACACCAAAGCAAATATTTGGTCTTGTATTTTTCAGGTACATCAAGGACCCAATCATCTAATGATACATCATGGCATCAACCGACTCAATAGCTTCAGGTTCGATGCCATAGGTGTGGTCATGGCCTTGCATTCCATCATCCCAAACCTCTTCAGGATCTCTACTGCATACTTCCCTTGTACAAGGAATATTCCATCTACATTCTGCCACACCTCCATGCCTAGAAAGTAGTGCATCATACCCAAGTCCTTCATCTCGAACTCAGCAGCAAGCTTCCTCTTCGTGTCAGCAATCAACCCATCCTCCCCTTTTACGAACAGGTCATTTACATAAAGTAGAAGTATCACTAAGTTCCCTTCTGCATCCTTGTAGTAATGGTTGGAATCCGCTTTACTCTTTGTAAATCCCAAACTAGTCGGGAAGCTATCAATCCTGTCATACCACGTCCTGGGTGCCTGTTTCAATCCATACAATGATTTCTTCAATTTGCACACATGAGTCTCCCTATCATGTGTCTCAAATCCAAGTGGCTGCTCCACATACACTTCCTCCTCTACTACACCATTCAAGAACGTTGGCTTGACATCCATCTGGTGTACTTTCCACTTCATCACTGCAGCCAGAGCAAGTACTGATTTGATGGAAGTGTATCTGGCTATAGGTGCAAATTTCTCCTCATTGTCTATCCCTTCCTTCTGGGAGAAGCCACGTGCCACAAATATCGCCTTGTGTTTCTCTATGCTTCCATCTGCAGCATGCTTGATCTTGTAGATCCATTTGGAAGTCACAACAGACTTCCCTACTGGTCTCGGGACCACATTCCAGACATCATTATTCATGATCGACCGATACTCCTCGATCATGGAGTCCTTCCATTCTTTCTTCTCAGCTGCTTCCTCATAGTTGGAAGGTTCTTTGTCAATGATGTCACACAACAGGGCTACATAACTGGAGAATGGTCTCGGTCTCTTACTTTCTCTATGCATTCCTTCTAGAGCACCATATCTCTCTTCATATTGAATTGCTTCTCATACCCATGTTGGTTTCCTCTTGTGATAATTCTTCTCACATGGTGGATATACAGGTTCATGTGGGTCTTCCACCTTGCGTTCTCCATAATCTTTTGGATTTACTTCATTCATTGTTGTATCTTGAATCCTGGGTGCTTCTGGTTCTTCAATTTCTTCAATAGGTATCTTTCTGGATTTGTGATATGCTGAGTCTTCGTCGAATGTTGCATCCATGCTGATATCGATCTTCTTGAACCCTGGGAAATATATTTCGTAAGCCTTCGAGCTTTCACTATATCCCACGAATATATCATTCTTTCCTTAAGGATATAACTTCGTCCTCTTCTCTTTCGGAATGTGTATGTAGATCGAGAAACCAAATATTGTGAGATGGTTGACTTTTGGTTTCTCACCGGAGAAAGCTTCTTCTGGTGTTTTGTTGTCAAGTACTCTATGTGGAGTACGATTCTGTACATACACGATTGTTCTAGCAGCTTTTGCCCATAGATGCATAGGAAGATCTTGGTCATGAAGCATCGCCCTTGTTGCTTCCATAATTGTTCTATTCTTCCTTTCTGCAACTCCATTCTGTTGCGGATTATATGGAGTGGTCAACTCACTCTTAATCCTTGAATCTCTGCATAATTTCTTGAAGTATTCTGATGTTAACTCTCCGTCATTGTCTGACCAAAAATTCTTGATTTTCTTCTCTGTGTGGTTTTCGATCAAGGCTTTGAATTCCTTGAACTTGCTGAATACTTCATATTTGTTCTTCAAGAAATATATCCATGTCTTCCTAGAAAAATCATCAATGAAAGAGACATAATATACATACCCACTCAATGAACTGGATGGCATCGGACCACATACATCGGAATGGATGATTTCCAAGATTCCTTTTGCTTTGCTCTCGCTACTCGGAAATGTCTTCTTTATGTTCTTTCCCTTCGCACAACCTTTGAAAATGCCTTCATGATTTTCTTGGATTTCTGGAAGACCTTCAACAGCTTTGCTTGCAAGAGGTAGTGCTCTATAGTGCATATGTGCAAGTCTTATATGCCATAGTTCACTTGGCTCCATGGAGTCATGGACCAAGGCTTGTTACGATTGGCCCTTCAGTTTGTATAAGCCTCCCTCTTGCTCTACATCATCTATGGTCTTTCCCTTTGGCCACATAAGAACTTGGCCATCTACAAATGCAACCCTCATACCTTTTGCATCCAATGCAGATATGGAGAGAAGATTCTTCTTTAGTCTTGGTACAAACGGGACAACTTTGAACTTCATATACTTTCTAGAGTCTATCTTATAAGAGGCTTCACCACTTCCTTTTATGGGATACTAGTAGTCATCCCCAAGTTTCACTATGTGGGGTGACTCATGTTTAGATAGGTTCATAAAGGATTCCTTGAATCCTTTCATATTCTTGGAAGCCCCACTATCTATAAGCCAATCATTGCTTCGATGTGTAATAGTTCCTATGAGGGCAGAGATCAAAATATACTCGCCATCACTTGAAGAATTTTCACTTTCTTCTCTGGCTCTCTTCCTGGGAGGTTCATCATCCTCTGCAGTGTGAGCATGATGTCTTCTCTTGTTGTTCTTCTTGTTGTGAGAGCCACTTTTATTTCTAGGAAAATCCCTGGATTAGTGTCCCTTTTCATCACATGTATAACATCGAATGGTAGATACATCTCTTCAAGATCTAAAGTTATCCCTCTGATTATGGTGACGGTGTTTTTCTTTCTTACTATGGTGGTGCACCCTCTTGTTATAATTCCTCATGGAGTGTTTTGTGAGAGCTTGGTATTCATTACCCATATTCTCTTCTCGAGATACGAGTCGAGCTTCTTCTTGTGAGCATTCCTCCCATAGCCTACTGAATGTGATGAGCTTCTTCCTAGCACAAATTCCTTGAATGAAGGAATCCCATGATCTAGGGAGACCATTCAAGGTGGTCATCACTATTTCTCCATTCTCTATGTTTTCTTCCACTGCTTCAAGTTGTTCGTTTATTTGAGAAACCCTTGTGAAGTAAGACTGGATGGTTTATGTATTTTGTACCTTCACATTCTTCAACTGGTTCCGCAAAGTCATCTTCTGATTTATATTCTTTCCCTCAAATAGCTTGGTCAAGGAATCAAACATCTCCTTGGGTGTCTTTAGAGATGACACGTGAGGTATGAGATGGTCCTTGATAGAATCTACAATAATTCTCTTGGCCTTGACCAATTTCTTCGTATGTAAGGCCTTAGCCTCATCTCCCTCTGGAACTGGAACCTCTTCATTTATGTAGGTGTCCAATTCATTCTCTTCTAGGACTAACCCAATCCTATACTTCCATGCTCGGAAGTTATCATCCCCTTCAAGATTATCCTCAAGCGTGATGTGGTGAGACATCTTTAATGAGAAACTCAAATGGAAATAGAAAATACTTAGGTCTTACCACTTGATTGCTGACACTGGATCTGGAGCTGGCTAGGGTTTGACAGAGAAACCCTAAAAATTCAAACTTGGAATTTCAAACTTCTGTCTGGATAGAAAGATGTGCCTTGCTGAGGCAAGCAAGCTGGTACACTTGGATTTTGAAAATTCCAAAAATTTACCCTTCAAAGTGACTTGCGAATTTCGGACCTGCAATTTCTAGTCCTTTCTGGTTTTCTAGTTTTTCTGGTCCAAATTCAAATTAGGGTTTGACTTATCCTGGGTTTCTACCCAACCAAAAAGTTTTATCTTGGTCTCTAAATTTCGATTTTGATGAGGAGAACAATCCTGTGCTAAGAGCACTCCAAAATTCCACTTATGTCAAAAGCCCTAATTTCATGCAGCAGTGATAGGCCAAAAATGAAAATGCTCAGAATCCAATTCTGCTTCGACAGAAAGGTGCACTTTCCTTAGGAAATTTATCCTAGCCTCCTTTTGTTGATGATCTGTGGAGAGAAACCCAAAAATTAAGAATCCCTAGCTTCTGCAGTTGCACAATGTCTTCTTCTTAGGTTAGCTTTGATACCATGTTAGATTTTGACAATTTAATTCAATATGATCTAGGATCTTATCTGAGAGAATAACATGCACAACAAATCAAACACAAGAGACAAGAGACACAAAGAGTTTCAATCGAGAAACCATAAAGGAGAAAACCCCACAACGTCCTCAGAGATAGAATGAGCAACAATACAAAACCCCAAAAGATAGAAATGGTCTCCAACAACTTCTCTCTTCTTCACTTGTACGAACTCCTCCTCTCTCTCACTAGTGCGCAAATGAGTGAGTAAGTGAATTTGTAAATAGAGAGGAGCACCCTCTCTATTTATACTTCACTTCCACTTGAATTTTACCCTAATTGGGTCGAATTCTCCTAGGAGAGTCTAATAACCCCCTACAACTTAACTCAGGGCTGACTTCTTTAGGAGAGTCTAATAACCCTTTAAGTACAATAATAACATTCCCGATCGGAGGAATAAACGTCTCTGTCAGAAGTACAATAGAAATATATGAATACAATATAAAATATACAAGTGAATACATTCTAAAGTTACAAATACATTAACATTATCTAGGTAGTGCTAGAGCATGAGCCTTTGAATTGGCCATGGGCCTTGAACATGCCATTGTAAAACAAACATTTGAACTTGAAACAAATGATGAGAATCGTGGTTATGGGAATTCTAGTAACACTATAATCTTGTAACCACTATGTTTTAGCAAATCTAGTGACTTTTGAAAATGTCAAGAAAGGATCATTGCATGGGATGGTGTTAAATAAGGTTGAGTCCCTTCCTTGTGCAAATGTTTGGAGTTTGTAACATGTTGCAAGAGGAAGCTTGATTATTGAATTTTTCACTTCAGGAACATATTCGTATCCGTCTCCATGTTGGAAGCTTCCCTAGATAGAACTTAGAGTAAATGAACCTTTTATTGTCAATCTTAAAAACAAAAATATGGCTACTAGAAAATGAAATTAGAACCTAAAAATATTTATGATGAAGTTTGCATACTAAACTTGATGACTGGAAATTAGATTGCTTAAGCCTTTCATAATTGGGACCCTTGAAACTGATGTCTTCAAAACTGAAATCCTTTATTCCGCAACTATGACAGAACATAAGCTGAATTTTTAGTTTTGAATCATGCACGAACAAGAAAATTTTGAAAGAAACCAAGCTCTGGATTTTATCCCTACAACATAATAAAAAAGAATCTTGATTGCTAAAACAAAAAACAAAAAATAATTATAGTATGGAGTTGGTTACAGGATATTGTAAATCTTGTAATTATTGAAAAATAGTAGAAATATTGCTTATCCGTGAACTTTTTCCGGCCCTGACCTTGGTTTTCAAGAAAACTTCATGTTCAAATGATCCAGAAGCCTAATTTTCACAACTGAACACTATTTTTTCTCGTTACTATTTTATATTTATTATTTTTCTTTTTTTCTTTTATTTTCTCTTTTCTATTTTTTATAGAAAGGAAAGAAAAATCAGGTCCAAGTGGAAGTAGGAGGAAGATCCCCCTTACTCACAACCTCCATTCTGGACTCCTGCAATAAATTGTGAACAAATTCTTCCTTGGTCATCGGTTTCTTATACAATCTCAATCTGTGGCCATTAACCAGAAAAGAAATTTATTCCTTATCGATAGTATTTATCTTCATAGATCCATTATAAAAGACATTCTCTATCTCATATGACCCTAACTAGTGAGTAGTGAACTTCCCTTTAAAATTCTTGAACTTATCATAAAAAAGAAGAGCCCAATCACCTGGCTTAAATTGCTTCTTTTTATATACTTGTCATGTGATTTCATTCTTTGTTGTTGGATGAGGATGGCATGGTGAATGGAATCCCAGAACATCCCATCTAACTCACTGAGTTGTGTTATTCTCCACTTCCGATCATCTAAAATATTCTTCCCTAACTGTAATGCAGTCCTGCAAGTTTTGACTTGAAATTCAATAGGGAGAATAACCCGCTTAACATATACTAGTTCATAAGGTATGAACATAGTTGCATTTCTCTAGGTGGTCCTATATGCCCATAATTCCTTTGGAAGTTGATCTGTGTAATCTCGGTGATGGAGTTGCACCATCTTAGTCAATATAACTTCCAAAGCTTTGTTAATAGATTTTGCATGTCCATTGGCTTATGGATGGTATGAAGAAGTCTTCCATTGCTTGCTTTGGTACTATTGTGTGATGGACTAGACAAGATTTGATGTGAATTATGAACTTTGATCTGTAACAATTTCCTTAGGAACACCAAAGAAAGTAAAAATATCTTCAAATAAAAATTCCACTACCAATTGTTCGATTTCCCAGAGGAAATTTTTAGCTTCTACCCATTTAATAATGTAATTTGTACATACCAGGATATATCTCTTATTTATTAACATTAGAGTGATTGACCCCATGAAATCTAGGTCCCATTTTTCAAAATGCTCTATGAGTACTAGAGATTGCAAATGCATTTCATCTATTGGTACTAATCGACCCATTTGCTGACAGTCATCACAACTTATGATATGTTGATGTATATGTAACTTCGGAATGTATTTCACATATATGTATATTGTATTCCTATAGAGATGTTATTGTTCCTCTATACGGAAGTGTCGTCATTTATATTGTAAGTGTTGTAACTTATACTTGATGGGTTATTAGACCACCTTGTTTGGGGTCGGCCCTGTATAAGTCATGTGGGTCAAAGGGTTATTAGACCACCCTATTGGGGGTCGGACATGTGGGTCAAAGGGTTATTAGACCACCCTATTGGGGGTCGGCCCACTCAGCATTATGTTATGTGGTTAAGTTCGAGCCTACATGAGTTAGGTAAAAAGGCAAGTCAAGTCAAGTATAAATAGAGTGCGGGAGGCACTCTATTTGTTCACTCACTTCTCACACTTGCACTCAAGGAGGAGTGGCGCACTTATGGAGGAGGAGGATCTGCTGCTAGGTTATGGCTATCTCTCTTGGTTGGTTGTATCATTGCTCTATCTATCTCTGAGGAAGTTATTGGGGTTTTTCACCTTTATGGTTTTCCCCAAGTAAATCTTTGTGTCTCTTGTGTGCTTGCATTATTGTCTCCATGATTGATATGCTATAGATATGCTGTACATGTTGTTCTCTCAGTTAAGATCCTATATCATATTGAAGTAAATTCTGAAAATTTAACATGGTATCAGAGCTAGCCTGAAAGAAGGCATGATATGGCATGTATGACACTTGTTGCACTTACGATGCTAGGTCTTGATATAGCAAAAACCAATCATCGTAGCACTTTCACTATAAATCCGTTTTGGAGAATTTTTTGGATCTGAAATTGTTACAGGACGAAGATTAAATCTCCAGGTACCTTTTTTCCAAAGGACAACCTCTAATTCGTTGTACTTTGTGATTTATGATCTGTACAATATAGGGTTTCTGCCTCTTCCAGATCTGAGTCAAAATTAGGTGACCTTGGGAAAAAGGTCATAACTTGGGCTAGGAAGCTCCCAATGACATTTCGTGAAAAGTGACAGGTAGTACACAGACTGTACTATCTCAGAAAACTTTTTTCAGAGGCTGAAGTTGAACCAGTGACACGTGGAACTCCGTACAAGTGTGCTCTCCTGTATTATCCCATAAACAGGTCACGTTGCGACATTTGGCATAACTCTCTCTCAGAGAGTCCAATTGAGATCAGAAATGTCAGGATGGAAAGGTAACAGGCCGAGCTATCTCAAGAAACTTTTTCAGAGGCCAAAGTTGAAATAGTGACACGTGGCACGCCGTACAAGTTCGCTCTCCTGTATTATCCCAAAACAGGTCACGTTGCGACATTTGGCATAAATCTCTCTCAGAGAATCCAATTGAGGTCATACCTATCAGGATGGAAAGATAACAGGTCAGTCTATCTCAAAAAACGTTTTCAGACCCTGTGGATAAAAAAGTTTGGAGTTACACCAGAAAAAATCAGGTACATATTTCTATCAAAACAAAATTATTTTTGAGTACCTTCATTCATGGCTTTCGGAATTTAGGGCTTTAGAGAAAGTTGGAATTTTTGTAATCGGAGACCACGGCTGAATGCTACTCATCAAAATAAAAATTTAGAGACCAAGATCAGATTTTTTTGTTGGGCAGAAGGCCGGGCTTGATCAGACCGTAGTTCGGGACTTTGATCAGAAAAGTGAAAAATTAGGGCTTCTGTAAAAATGGGAATTTTTGAAATCTGTGACCACGGCTGGAAGCTCCTCAGAAAAATAGAAGCTTAGAGATTTGGATCAAACCTTTTGATTGGGCAGAAGAGTGGGCTTCATCAAACCCCAGTTCAGGGTCACGTCTAGTGAATCCGGAAGTTTCAAAGGCAAAATTGAGGAGTGAAACTTTGTAGTTTTCAAATTCTGAATATACCAGTTTGATCAGCTCATCAAGGCGCATATTTCTATCCTTTCGGAAGTTTGAAATTCAAAGTTTGAATTTTTGGGGTTTCTCTGACAAACCCATATCCAGCTCTAGGTCCAGTTCTTGCAAATCAAGTGGATTGGGTTAATCCTAGAAGAAGATGGATTGATCATCTGTATGAGTGAAGAAGTTCCTATTTCAGAGGGAGATGAGGCTAAGGCCTTACATAAGAAGATTACAAGCGATCTCGACAAGTATGACTCATCGAGGTATGTTTCGATATTTGTCCATGATTAAGTTTATGGTATGTTTGTCTTCATGTTATTACAGTTAGTACAATTTTGATTTTAGATTTGTCATATCACCTTAACAAAATTATGAATGCATGATAGAAGATATTCATTGGTTAGGGTGTTGACACTTATGATTGTACTAATGCATTATGGTGTTGTATGAGGTTTATGTTGTCTACTAACATGAAAGGTACTCCAAGAAAGACAAATCATGTTCTGGTCCAAGAACATATGATCATGATAACATGAGGACAAAGATTCATCCATTGTCATGGATCTCATAGAAGGTCCATTTACGAGGTATGTATAACTTGGTTTTGTAATAGTTAACCTATGAGATATACAGGTTACTAGCACAAGTCATTGAAGAAGAACAAGAAGACATCATGTGAGTATGTTAGACATAAATAGCTAGCATGCTAATCCAGGTATGTTTTTCCTATATCAAGATAGAATCCTACCTTGTGTTAGGATCTTATACTGTTGTTGATAATGATTATTCATGAAGTCATAGGTTTGAATAATCATGATTGTATGCATATTATGTTTCTTACCATAATTGATGATATGACTAACCAGAAGAATCATGATGGTATAGGTTTGAATAATCACAGGTTTTTTTTGCATTTTATATCTCCTCTTGATTGATGATATGACTAACCCAAAGAGTCATAGGTTTGAGTAATTATAGGTTTAGACATGTTATGTTTCTTATAATTTGACTAACCATAAGAATCCTACATAAACCTTGAATGCTAATGCTTATTATTTCTGTTTGAAATGATCATGACTATACATGCTTGAGATTATTGTGTTTTTAATAGTATACTAATGAATGTATGATTTTATATGAGATCACAAGGATAACACATTCATGATACTAATAAGCATGCATAGGGACCAAGGATGAATATGAGATTCAAGAACAGGTAATCCAGGAAGCAAAGATCAAGAGGGAGTACACTTCAGTAGTTTCTGCAAGGATACAGATATTCAGAGGGAGTTGAACATCTTTCTACATTCCATAACATAAAGGTGTAGAAGAAGCTACTTCATCAGCTCCTACAAGGAAGCAAAGACTCAGAGGGAGTCCACCCAGTAACCAAACAAAGATAAGTATTTTAATTATCATTTCTTGCATATTTGTTTGTTTAAGTAAAATTGTTCAATGATGTATATGCTCATGTTCCTAGACTTAGGATATGTATTGTGCATATTAGAATAGTTGCATTGATGAACAATATACTACTAATATACATGGGTAAGTGGCCTATGGCATTGTACAACATTCCATTGCTACTTATCTAGAATGAAACCTCTTTGCTGACATGTTGGGAGTTGTGCACACTCTTAACAATGTTCTGGTAGAGATTGGAAGGCATCTAGAAAGTTACGGAATATGGATAAATGTTGTATTGAAGCATTGGCTAAGATAATTGCATGACTGTATGACATATTTCTTTATGTGTAAGAATTTGTTCTGAAAATTATGAGATGTTTCTAATCATGCAATTTAACCTGTTTTGTAGGAAAGACCGTATATCTTCACCTACAAAAAGGACTACAACATTTGTTCCAGCAACAAAGATATCTATTGAAGATATTTAAGTTCCCAGGATCTGGGATAAAGAAATGGAATGCCATGATCCGTCGATCATGAAGAATGATGTTTGGGATGTAAATCCCAAGACATGAAGGGAAGTTTGCTATGACTTCCAAATGGAACTATCAGATCAAGCATGTTGCAGATGGCAGCATTGAGAAATATAAAAGTGATGAAATAGAAGATACACCAGATGGATTCAAGACATCTTCCTTGAATGGTGTAGTTGAAGAAGAAGTATATGTGGAGCAGCCACTTGGTTCTGAGACACATGATAGGAAATCATATATGTGCAGAACTTGGTATGGTGAAGATAGATTGATTGCCGACACGCAACGGAAGCTTACTACCGAGTTCGAGATGAAGAACTTGGGGATGATGCACTATTTGTTTTTGGCATGGAGGTGTGGCAGAGTGATGGAATCTTCCTTGGACAAGGGAAGTATGAAGTAGAGATCCTGAAGAGGTTCAGGATGATGGATTGCAAGGCCATGGCCACACCTATGGCATCGAATCTGAAGCTTCTATGTGATGCTTCATCTGAGCTGGTTGATGTCTCTATGTATCGTCAGATGATTGGGTCATTGATGTACCTGACGAACACGAGACCATACATTTGCTTTGTTGTGAACACATTGAGCCAGTTCCTGATGAATCCGAGGAGTGTTCACTTGGTTGCTGTAAAGCATGTTCTGAGGTACCTGAAGGGTACAGTGGATTATGGGCTCAGGTATGAGGCGAATCAAAAGTTTAACCTGCAGGGTTATGTTGATTCAGATTGGGCTGGCAGTGCTGCAGATAGGAAGAGCACATCTGGGTGTTGCTTCAGTATGGGATCAGGTGTGATCTCTTGGTTTAGCAGGAAGCAGTCCTGCGTAGCACTGAGTACAGCTGAGGCAGAGTATGTTGCAGCCTGCTCAGCTAGTTGTGAGGCAGTATGGCTACGGAAGCTACTGTCTGAGTTATTTGAGGCTACTGGTATCTTCTGTGATAACCAGAGTTGTGTGAAGCTGTCCGAGAACCCAATGTTTCATGACAGGTCGAAACACATAGAGATCAAATATCACTATATCAGGGATATGGTGCAGAGAGGAGCTGAGAAGCTCCTATATGTTGCGACGGATGAGCAGATTACAGATGTGCTGACGAAGCCACTAGCCAGGGTGAAGTTCGAGTACTTCAGAGAGAGGCTTGGCATGCTTCAGATCGAGGATACTTCGAGGAAGAAGTGATGGACACATTTGTTGAAGCCATTCCAAGCATGTTGGAAGGGGGATCCTTCACATGGCTGTGGATGTAAGCGCTGGATGATGAGCATTAGGATGATGTTTTGGTTTCTGCTCGGATATGATCAGTTGGATCATTATATGTATGTATGTACGCATCATGTTGGATGCTGGATATGATCAGTTGGATCATGTGTATGTATTTTGTATATGCATCATGTTGGATGCTTGGACCATGTATCTGTATATGTATCAGGTGGATACATTGTATGATCAGGTGGATCATGTGAGGTGATATGTATCATGTATTTGTATCAGGTGGATACATTGTATGATCAGGTGGATCATGGATGATGATATGTATCAGGTAGATACGTGGTGTGCATCAGATGGATGCATTGATGATCAGGATGATCATAGATGACGAGCTTCAGGATGTTGCTCCAGATGACATGCAACAGGATGTTGCAGTGATGATCAGGATGATCATAGATGACGAGCTTCAGGATGTTGCTCCAGATGACATGCAGCAGGATGTTGCAGTGATGATCAGGATGATCATGGATACATCAGGATGATGTATGGTGAGTATCAGGTTGATACTCTGTGGCCGTGGATCAGGTTGTGCAGATGAGCATGTAATCCGGTGCCCTGGGAGATTTGCAGATGGTCTTTCGAGGTTTTGCCTATGGCATGTAATTCGGTGCCCTGGGACATCTGGCAAATGCTCTTTCGAGGTTTTTCTCTGGGAGGACATGTAATTCGGTGCCCTGGGAGATCTGCAGATAGTCTTTCGAGGTTTTGCCTATGGCATGTAATTCGATTCCCTGGGATATCTGGCAGATGCTCTTTCGAGTTTTTGTCCTATGGCATGTAATTCGGTTCCCTGGGAGATCTGATAGGTTGGGCTGTGTGCCCGTAATCAGTCCTGGGATTCTCTTGCGAGGTTTTGCCATGACCACATGTAATTCGTTGCCCTGGGAGATCCTATAGGTAGAGCTGTGTGCTTGTAACAGCCTGGGATGCTCTTGCGAGGTTTTGTGGTGAGGTCACATGTAATTCGGTGCCCTGGGAGATCCTATAGGTAGAGCTGTGTGCTCGTAACAGCCTGGGATGCTCTTTCGAGGTTTTGTGACACACGTAATCAGTCTTGAGGATTCCACAGTATGGCCAGTGATGATGAAGACTTGCAGGTGGTGGGCCTACATCCAGTATGAAAAAGGATTGGCTCTGTAGAACTTCCTATGATGAGTAGATTCAGAGATTGATTGAGATAGCAGCAGCAGTAATGATGATGATGACTCGAGGACGATTATCCAGTGATGATGATCCAGAGAAGATGACTTGTGCTAGAAGAACTGTGCTGAGAAATACCTTCCTAGTTAAGAGGGAGTGTTGATGTATATGTAACTTCGGAATGTATTTCACATATATGTATATTGTATTCCTATAGAGATGTTATTATTCCTCTATACGGAAGTGTCGTCATTTATATTGTAAGTGTTGTAACTTATACTTGATGGATTATTAGACCACCTTGTTTGGGGTCGGCCCTGTATAAGTCATGTGGGTCAAAGGGTTATTAGACCACCCTATTGGGGGTCGGCCATGTGGGTCAAAGGGTTATTAGACCACCCTATTGGGGGTCGGCCCACTCAGCATTATGTTATGTGGTTAAGTTCGAGCCTACATGAGTTAGGTAAAAAGGCAAGTCAAGTCAAGTATAAATAGAGTGCGGGAGGCACTCTATTTGTTCACTCACTTCTCACACTTGCACTCAAGGAGGAGTGGCGCACTTATGGAGGAGGAGGATCTGCTGCTAGGTTATGGCTATCTCTCTTGGTTGGTTGTGTCATTGCTCTATCTATCTTTGAGGAAGTTATTGGGGTTTTTCACCTTTATGGTTTTCCCCAAGTAAATCTGTGTGTCTCTTGTGTGCTTGCATTATTGTCTCCATGATTGATATGCTGTACATGTTGTTCTCTCAGTTAAGATCCTAGATCAGATTGAAGTAAATTCTGAAAATTTAACATGATATACTTCTTGGCATATTTGAAAAGAGTGGGCCAATAATACCCCAAATGTAGGATTTTATAAGAATTTATCTTATCAACAAAGTGACCTCCTCATGTCTCGTCATGACACACTTTTAATATGTCAAATACCTCATTGTATCCTACACACTGTCAAATAATCAAATCTGATCCTATAAGGAAGAGATCTTCTATGATCCATGAATATGTGGAACTTAGTTTGACAACCTTATGCTTCTCCCTAGGTGAGATATGTTGTGGTAAATTTCCTATATCCAAGTAGTTAGCAATACTGGCATGTGATAATATGCAGTAGGATCTGACAGTTGTAACAAGCCTCACACAAAACTCTCAAGAAGTGCAGAGAAGAAGAGAAGAATGCACTCAATAATCACTCATGAACATAGAAAATGGAGAATAGCAGTATCATACATCAAATGTGAGCTGGCACTATGAATAATGAATACAATACAATAATTGTCAATAGAATTCAAATTAACCAAGGAGGTCATTCGAATCATCCTCAAATTCTAGCTTGCACAACATTGGAGACATCATCCAATCAGTAGTATCAATCATAAATGGTCAGGGTTAGTCAAATGAGTCTAATTGAGTCTAACAGAACCATCTAGGCATGAATCAGGGGATGGAGACTCCAAGGAGGGCGCATGAGGCTATCAGAAGATCAAGTGGCACTCCAAAACTAGCTAACTAGGAGCTACAGGAAGTTAGCATGAGCAATCAGTGGAAGAACTGCTCAATCAATGCTCTAACTGACTATCAGACACTTGGTATGTGAGATAAGGTGCTCTGCAGGTGATATAAGGCGCTATGTAGGTGAGAAAAGGTGCACATTTCATGCAAGAGAGTGAAATAGGGCGCATGAAGTAGGTAGGAGGGCTACTGGAGGATGAAGACAGGATCTGGGGAGATGAAATCAGGCTCTAGGTGCTTGCGAGACCACCAAAATGATGACTAGATGCATGCAGTTGCATGCAAATGCATGCATGATGACTAGATGCATGCAAAATGCATGCAGGCATGCAAATCTGAAAAATGATGGAGAGAATATTCCAACACCCTCCCTCAAGCTATACTATGAGGTAGGACTGAAGAACTAAATAGTAGGGCCCTGGTAACTGATACCAAAGGTCACCCCATACAACAATCTAATAAAATGAATGAGGAAAGAGGGAAAACCCAATGGGAAGAAATACCTCCCTCAAAATAGACTGAAGGATGCTAATGTATCATGTCATCACTCACCCCAGAAGGAGGCAAGTGTCATTCTTTTCCGAAGAAGGATCAATCGATCTGAAATGGATCAGTAATGTGAGAAGGATGAAACCTTCCATTCTAAAAATCTGATCTGGTTCTTCTCTGATCATGTGGATCACCAACCAAATCAGCAGAAGATCGGAGAGTAATGACTGCCCATCAAGTGAGAGATCATAAGGTTCTTGTGGATCTGGATCTCCCATTCGCTCATCTTCATCATCAGTTGCTATACCTTCCGGTTCTTGTGGATCTAGGTCTAGCATTCACTCTTCATCATCTCCATCTTCAGATTCTGAAACTGAAATCTCATGTGATGGAGGTTTTCTCTCTTGCTCATCATCACTTCCAAAGTCTGAATCTGAAATATCATGTGAAGAAGCAAGTGAAACTGGATCATCATCACTTCCAAACTCTTAATCTAAAATATCATGTGAAGAAGCAAGTACAATTGGCTCATCATCACTTCCAAACTCTGAATCTGAAATCTCATGTGATGAAGCATTGCTCTCTTGCTCAAACATGGTGGGATCAAATCCAAAAATGTGAATATCATGAAACTATTTCAGAATGTGCATGTAGTTCTTTGATATCTCCTTTGAACTAACATAGGTGATATCATTATCAAAAGAACTAGGACATGATGATGATGGATCTTCAACAAGATCACTAGTGGATGTAGTAGTGGTGGCCCACTTTGCCATAGGAGTTGAACCAATAGGTGCTAGATCTTCAGGTTCTTGTGGATCTGGATCTAGCATTCACACTTCTTCAAGGGCCCTCTTTTTCCCAATCTTCTTTAGTGAATCTTTTCCTTTCAAGCAATCCTTGAGGATGCCATGAGAAAAATTTCCATTTAGAAGAACTTCAACCACATTTTGAGATTGCAAGTTTTGAAAATGCTTGTAGTTGAGATGAGATAGCCTACTCTCTTCATTTCCATGAGAGTGAATACCATACTGCTTTGAGAGAGGTAAGAAGTGTGAAAACTCATAGAGTTTTGTCTTATGATTTGCAACACCTTTTGCAATGATTTTGCCTGAAACCATGTGTTGTACTTCGACTTCATTTGGAGAGAAGATCACTCTCTTGGGATCTCCAATATGATTCATTTGGTACACTGAAAGTAATTTTTCTATGAGAGAAGGAACATAAAGCACATCAGAAAAGTAGCCATGGTCAAGGTTGATTCATCCAATCCCCTCAGAGGAGACTTCTTAATCATTTCCTAACTTGATGGAAGGGCCAACTAAGAATTCGAAATTGGAGAAGAGATCTTTGGAGGAAGACATATGTCTTGAAGATCCTGAATATATGATGAATGAGGATTATGTTGATGCACTTTCGATGACGGCATGGCATCTCTCTTTTTCCTCATATCTAGAACGTTCAGTATCAGTATCTTTCTTCCTTGCACATGCAGGTATAGGGAGATTGTTCTTCTCAAGTAACTGAGCCATAAATTCTATAGTCTTCTTCATACAAGAACTCTCAGGATGAAATCCTCAATGACAATATGTGCACTTGGATTCTCTTTCTGAGATTGCTTGTTCTTCTTTGAATTCAAAGCCCCATCTGACTGATATGGAACATCTTTTGGCTTTGTATCATTCGCTCTCTTTTCAGAAAATTTTTCCTTTCCTTTTGCATTCTCTCTTTTGGACTCAGCAGCTATAAGGGCCGAATCCAACTTTGGTTTGATCATTCCCATGGAGATTAAATTATCCTCCTCTTGTGTGAGAGATTGGATGAAGTCATCAAGTGAGGGAAACTTCCATTTTGGAATGGACATCTAAGCTGACTGAAATGTGGAGACAAAAACTGAGAAGTTTTGCCCCAATTTGGAGAGAATGGAAAGAATGAGTTGTTTGTCTTCTTTCACTATCTCATATCTCTTCAACTGATAAATCAAGCTTTTGAACTTGGTTAAGAAAGAATTGATGGATTCGAAGCTTTCAGGACTCAATGAGATGAGTTAATTATCCAATTTATGACCTTTCAGATCATCTTTCTATCCAAAGAGGGATTCGAGCTTGTCCCAAACCTCTTTTGGATATGTTAGATCGATGACATGGAAGTGAAGATCTTCAGAAATTGAGAGAATAAGTAGGCCTACTACTTCATCAAGCCTATCCAAGTACTTGGATTTCTCTACTGCACTGAGTGGTTCGACCATAGTTCCATTTAGTATCTTGGTTAAGCTCTTGGACCTCATGAAGAGAGATATCTTGGCTTTCCATTCAACATAGTTGGAAGAATTGATTTTTAGATCCATCTGAGCAGTGAAGTTCGAATTGAAGAGGAATTCGAATGGGTGAATAAACCTGCAAAACAAGAAGAGTTTTGTTGATGGATATTTTCTACACTTCTAATGAACACTTCCTTAGGACATTGATCACATATGACTAAGTCCTTCACACCTGGCTAGACCTCACTGGATTGATATAGTGAATTCAAGGTACTGGCACCAGGATTTGCTGTGGAAACTCAAAGGCTTCTGGTGCTCAAGTGAAAGACATCTGCTCAAATAAATGTTGCAACTGTTGTTGCTGCAATGGTTGCAATTCGAATAGCTGCTAAAAGCTTTGATGCCATGTGATAATCTTCAGTAGGATCTGATAGTTGTAACAAGCCTCA
The DNA here is from genome assembly GCA_027924585.1 of Larix kaempferi. Lineage (NCBI taxonomy): Eukaryota > Viridiplantae > Streptophyta > Pinopsida > Pinales > Pinaceae > Larix > Larix kaempferi. The sequence continues at coordinate 11,537,450 of BSBM01000344.1, forward strand.
CACAAAACTCTCAAGAAGTGCAGAGAAGAAGAGAAGAATGCACTCAATAATCACTCATGAACACAAAAAATGGAGAACAACAGTATCATACATCAACTGTGAGCTGGCACTATGAATAATGAATACAATACAATAATTGTCAATAGAATTCGAATTAACCAAGGAGGTCATTTGAATCATCCTCAAAGTCTAGCTTGGACAACATTGGAGACATCATCCAATCAGTAGTATCAATCATAAATGGTCAAGGTCAGTCAAATGAGTCTAACTGAGTCTAACAGAACCATCTAGGCATGAATCAGGGGATGGAGACTCCAAGGAGGGCGCATGAGGCTGTTAGAAGATCAAATGGCACTCCAAAACTAGCTAACTAGGAGCTACAGAAAGTTAGCATGAGCAATCAGTGGAAGAACTACTCAATCAATGCTCTTAGTGACTATCAGACACCTGGTAGGTGAGATAAGGTGCTCTGCAGGTGATATAAGGCGCTATGTAGGTGAGAAAAGGTGCAAATTTCATGCAAGAGAGTGAAATAGGGCGGATGAAGTAGGTAGGAGGGCTACTGGGAGATGAAGACATGATCTAGGGAGATGCAATCAGGCTCTAGGTGCTGGGGAGACCACCAAAATGATGACTGGATGCATGCAGATGCATGCATGATGACTAGATGCATGCAAAATGCATGCAGGCATGCAAATCTGAAAAATGATGGAGAGAATATTCCAACACCATCCCTCAAGCTATACTATGAGGTAGGATTGAAGAACTAAATAGTAGGGCCCTGTTAACTGATACCAAAGGTCACCCCGTACAACAATCTAATAAAATGAATGAGGAAAGAGGGAAAACCCAATGGGAAGAAATACCTCCCTCAAAATAGACTGAAGGATGCTAATGTATCATGTCATTACTCACCCCAAAAGGAGGCAAGTGTCATTCTTTTCCGAAGAAGGATCGATCGATCTGAAATGGATTAGTAATGTGAGAAGGATGAAACCTTCCATTCTAGAAATCTGATCTGGTTCTTCTCTGATCATGTGGATCACCAACCAAATCACCAGAAGATCGGAGAGTAATGACTGCCCATCGAGAAAGAGGAGAATCATCAAGTGAGAGATCATAAGGTTCTTGTGGATCTGGATCTCCCATTCGCTCATCTTCATCATCAGTTGCTATACCTTCCAGTTCTTGTGGATCTAGGTCTAGCATTCGCTCTTCATCATCTCCATCTTCAGATTCTGAAACTGAAATCTCATGTGATGGAGGTTTTCTCTCTTGCTCATCATCACTTCCAAAGTCTGAATCTGAAATCTCATGTGAAGAAGCAAGTGAAACTGGATCATCATCACTTCCAAACTCTTAATCTAAAATATCATGTGAAGAAGCAAGTACAATTGGCTCATCATCACTTCCAAACTCTAAATCTGAAATCTCATGTGATGAAGCATTGCTCTCTTGCTCAAACATGGTGGGATCAAATCCAAAAATGTGAATATCATGAAACTATTTCAGAATGTGCATGTAGTTCTTTGATATCTCCTTTGAACTAACATAGGTGATATCATTATCAAAAGAACTAAGACATGATGATGATGGATCTTCAATAAGATCACTAGTGGATGCAGTAGTGGTGGCCCACTTTGCCATAGGAGTCGAACCAATAGGTGCTATATCTTCAGGTTCTTGTGGATCTAGATCTAGCATTCGCACTTCTTCAAGGGCTCTATTTTTCCCAATCTTCTATAGTGAATCTTTGCCTTTCAAACAATCCTTGAGGATGCCATGAGAAAAATTTCCATTTAGAAGAACTTCAACCACATTTTGAGCTTGCAAGTTTTGAAAATGCTTGTAGTTGAGATGAGATAGCCTACTCTCTTCATTTCGATGAGAGTGAATACCATACTGCTTTGAGAGAGGTAAGAAGTGTGAAAACTCATAGAGTTTTGTCTTATGATTTGCAACACCTTTTCAATGATTTCACCTGAAACCATGTGTTGTACTTCGACTTCATTTGGAGAGAAGATCACTCTCTTGGGATCTCCAATATGATTCATTTGGTACACTGAAAGTAATTTTGCTATGAGAGAAGGAACATAAAGCACATCTGAAAAGTAGCAATGTTCAAGGTTGATTCGTCCAATCCCCTGATAGGAGACTTCTGAATCATTGGCCAACTTGATGGAAGGGCCAACTGAGCATTCAAAATTGGAGAAGAGATCTTTGGAGGAAGACATATGTCTTGAAGATCCTAAATATATGATGAATTAGGATTATGTTGATGCACTTTCCATGAGGGCATGGCATCTCTCTTTTTCCTCAGATCTAGAAGGTTCAGTATCAGTATCTTTCTTCCTTGCACATGCAGGTATAGGGAGATTGTTCTTCTCAAGTAACTGAGCCATAAATTCTATAGTCTTCTTCATACAAGAACTCTCAGGATGAAATCCTAAATGACAATATTTGCACTTGGATCTCTCTTTATGAGATTGCTTGTTCTTCTTTGAATTGAAAGCCCCATCTGACTGATATGGAACATATTTTGGCTTTGTATCATTTGCTCTCTTTTCAGAAAATTTTTGCTTTCCTTTTGCATTCTCTCTTTTGGACTCAGCAGCTGTAAGGGCTGAATCCAACTTTGGTTTGATCATTCCCATGGAGATTAAATTATCCTCCTCTTGTGTGAGAGATTGGATGAAGTCATCAAGTGAGGGAAACTTCCATTTTGGAATGGACATCTTAGCTGACTGAAATGTGGAGACAAAAACTGAGAAGTTTTGCCCCAATTTGGAGAGAATGGAAAGAATGAGTTGTTTGTCTTCTTTCACTATCTCATATCTCTTTAACTGATAAATCAAGCTTTTGAACTTGGTTAAGAAGGAATTGATGGATTCAAAGCTTTCAGGACTCAATGAGATGAGTTAATTATCCAATTTATGACCTTTCAGATCATCTTTCTATCCAAAGAGGGATTTGAGCTTGTCCCAAACCTCTTTTGGAGATGTTAGATCGATGACATGGAAGTGAAGATCTTCAGAAATTGAGAGAATAAGTAAGCCTACTGCTTCATCAAGCTTATCCAAGTACTTGGATTTCTTTATTGCACTGAGTGGTTTGACCATAGTTCCATTTAGTATCCTGGTGAAGCTCTTGGACCTCATGAAGAGAGATATCTTGGCTTTCCATTCAACATAGTTGGAAGAATTGAGTTTTAGATCCATCTGAGCAGTGAAGGTCGAATTGAAGAGGAATTCGAATGGGTGAATAAAGATGCAAAACAAGAAGATTTTTGTTGATGGATATTTTCTACACTTCTAATGAACACTACCGTAGGACATTGAGCACATATGACTAAGTCCTTCACACCTGTCTAGACCTCACTAAATTGATATAGTGAATTCAAGGTACTGGCACCAGGATTTGCTGTGGAAACTCAGAGGCTTCTAGTTCTCAAGTGAAAGACATCTACTCAAATAAATGTTGCAACTGTTGCTGCTGCAATGGTTGCAATTCGAATAGCTGCTGAAAGATTTGATACCATGTGATCATCTGCAATAGGATCTGACAGTTGTAACAAGCCTCACACAAAACTCTCAAAAAGTACAAAGAAGAAGAGAATAATGCACTCAATAATCACTCATGAACACAGAAAATGGAGAATAGCAGTATCATACATCAGCTGTGAGCTGGCACTGTGAATAATGAATACAATACAATAACTGTCAATAGAATTCGAATTAACCAAGGAGGTCATTCAAATCATCCTCAAAGTCTAGCTTGGACAACATTGGAGACATCATCCAATCAGTAGTATCAGTCATAAATGGTCAAGGTCAGTCAAATGAGTCTAACTGAGTCTAACAGAACCATTTAGGCATGAATCAGGGGATGGAGACTCCAAGGAGAGTGCATGAGGCTATCAGAAGATCAAGTGGCACTCCAGAACTAGCTAACTAGGAGCTACACCCACTAATTGTCTAAATTTAGGTAGATGAAATTTGCAATGAGTAACTTTTGTAACTCTTCCTTCACAATTTATTTAAGATTTGGATTCATGCATCGTTGGGGTTGTCTAATAGGTCGAACATTATCATGAATATAAATGTGATGAATGAGAGTGTAAAGAAGACTATATTTCATGTCATTCTAATTCCATCTGAATGCACTGGAATGTTCCTGTAGCACCTTAACTAATCGTTCCTGCTAAGATCTATTAAGTTTAGAATTAATATTGAGAAATTGCCCTTGACTAATCTCAAAAGGGGCACTCAAGGAGTCTGCATTTTCATTTATGGTTGATGCAAGATTATATAGAGCTGATAAATTGTTTAAGTTGCATCTTTCTGGAAAATATGCACCCGAGATATGGTAAAAAAAAGAGAATATGAATCTAAATATTGAAAAACTATGAATTAATAAGAAAACTATGAATTTGGTTCTCTTCGATATTTTATTTAAAATTCATAACCTGGTCTTGTGAAAACTGGTTGTATAATTTCTTCATCATTGTTTGTACTATCAAGCCATAAGGGGTTTTCCAGCTCAGTTAAAGATCTTGTAAGTGGATACAAAGTCACTTTCTTGATGGAATCACCATGTGATATAATCATGTTCCCAAACCTGCAACCAATAAATGCACTATAATGGATAACCATGGTCTTCCTAAGATTAAAAAATTCCCTCCTAAATGATATTTGGATTGTAAGACAATGAAATCGATAGGATACTCATAGGAATCTAAGGAAACAAAAATTTCATCTAATACACCCTCAAGTTTTATCTTAGATGTATCTACTGATTCCAAAACTATAGGTGTAGGACAAAGGTCATACAATTGCAATTGTTCCATGGTATCTCTACTCATTATATTGACTACAACTCCTAGGTAATTAAACTGTTTGGAATGAGGACATTATTGATGTGAACTGAAACAATAGGGCCACTAGCATTGATATATTTATCCATGAAAAATTGACATGAAATCAAATTTGTTGGTTTTCCAATAACTGAACAGTCAGTGGATCTGTTTTCTTTCTTCCTTTTCTATTTAAGACATGATTCCCTGGCGATTTGGGCATAGACTGGAATGTCTTTTAGGGATTGGAGCAAGGGAATTTTGATACAAATTTTCTTCAATTCAGGGACTAAATCAAATATAGAGAATATTATTGGTTTATCCAAATTACACCTCTCTAGATATGGATGAGTTTTGGATGATTGAGATTGCTCTGTGTTTGGAGAAGAAGTTTTCTTTATTTGGGTAAGGGTTTCATCATTGTTTGATTGATTAGGAGTTTCATCCTCTCGTTATTCCTCAATGATGATGGGGGAAATCTTCTTAAACACCTTTCCAAATCTCAAATGAATATCTTGTAATTCTACTGGAGTAATCAAATATGTAGAAAGGGTTGTAACTCAATGTTGAAAATAGGTTGAGATATATTATTATTTAGGTTAGGTGTTGGTTGGGAAGGTAGAGCGGGTCTTGGTCGGTTTTTACTAGATGGTAGCTATAACTATTGCAGTTGGGAAACTTGTTGCTTTTGGGTCTGGGAAGGATATGCTTGTTGTAATTGAGTATATTGTGGTTGTAGTGAAGGATGCTATGGTTAATATGGATAATAGTAGGTAGGCATATTCCCATAAGGAGGTCCTCTCCATCCTTGTTACCAAGGTTGGTTTTGCATCTGTTGTGGAGGCCATGCTTGACAAGGTACTGCAGAATTCCAAATGGGAGTGTATTGCTAGCTATATCAATATGGAGAAAAATTATTGTAGGGTTTGAATTCATACCTATTGTTCGAGTTTCCCAAGGTATTCTTGCTGTAATCATACAAAGTTGTTATGTTGCTTCACTATCTCCTTCATAGATTTCCTTGAGTTTAGGTAGAGAAGACAATTTTATGTTGGGTGCTTCTCTACACAAATGGCACAGATTTCAATGTTATTAAGAGGACAGTCTCTTAGTGGATGTTTATTTCTACATATAGAGAAAAATATAGACAAAAATGCAATCTATTCTTCTTGTTTCTTTTTAAGTTGTAAAGTATCTAGTTGCAAACTAAGCTCGTACCAATAATGTCAGTTTTGTAATTCTCCAACAAATTTCCCAACTCACCCCTACTGACCCCAATTTTTGTTGATTTAGAAACTTTAGAAAGAGTGTCTCTAGATCCCTTACTAGATATAGCTTGTCCATGAGAATACTTCCTACATAACTCATAGATTGCTTGAAAATTTAGTTGAGATACATCACGTAATCCCATCAAATTAAGCAAATTTATAGACTCATGTGTGATCCCTCTCAGGAAGATGGTTTTAATAGTGTCTTGGTCCAATTTACTTTGCTAGATATTTGGAGGTTATACAAAAATATTTCAAGATATTTCTCTAGGATTTCATCTTCTCTTTGTTGTTAAATTTCTAGTATTAAATCACAATACTATAGGATCTTTGCTGAGAGAATAACATCTACAGTATATCAATGCATGACAATCATAATATGACAAGCATCACAAGCATCACAAGAATCAAAATCATAGAGACAAGAGACACAGAGTTTCCGTGGGGAAAACCCTAAGGTGAAAAACCCCACAACTTCCTCAGAGATAGAGAGAGCAATGGCTCAACCAAAATACAACCAAATAACACTGAGATAGTCTCCTAGCAGATGATCCTCCTCCTCCTCACTAGTGCGCCACTTTTCAGAGAGAGAGATAGTTACTTTTCCGAGTGAGTAAAATAGAGATCTCCTATCTCTATTTATACTCACCTTTTTGCCCAGTGAACTACTGGGGCCGACTTGTCTACTTAGATACACCCACATTATATTATATATTAATCAGGGCCGACCCCATAAGGTGGTCTAATAACCCATCGGCAAGTACACACACTTGCGACACTTGTCAATCCACATGACGACACTTCCTTATAGAGGAATAACACATCTCTTATAAGGGTACAATAAATATATATATAATATACAGATGAAATACATTCCGAAGTTACATATACATCAACACTTCCTCTTAACTAGGAAGGTATTTCTCGAAACAGATCTGCTAGACAAGTCTTCTTCTCTGGATCATCGTCATCGATGCATCGTCATCATCATCGTCACTGCTGCTACTATCTCAACCAATCTCTGTCTCTACTCATCATAGGAAGTTCTACAGAGCCAGTCCTTTTTCATACTGGATGTAGGCCCACCAACTGCAGGTCTTTGTCATCACTGGCCATACTGTGGAATCCTCAGGACTTATTACGTGCGTCACAAAACCTCGAAAGAGCATCCCAAGATGTTACGGGTACACAACTCCGACCTGTAGGATCTCCCAGGGCGCTATTACATGTGACCCCACCACAAAACCTCGAAAGAGCATCTCAGGATGTTACGGGTACACAACTCCGACCTGAAATCTCCCAGGGCACAAATTACATGTGGTCCACCACAAAACCTAGCAAGAGCATCTCAGGATGTTACGGGTACACAACTCCGACCTGAAATCTCCCAGGGCACAAATTACATGTGGTCATGGAAAAACCTCGAAAGAGCATCTCAGGATGTTACGGGTACACAACTCCGACCTGAAATATCCTAGGGCCCAAATTACATGCCATAGGACAAAACCTCGCAAGAGCATCTCAGGATGTTACAGGTACACAACTCCGACCTGAAATCTCCCAGGGCACAAATTACATGTCCTCCCAGAGAAATGTCTCGAAAGAGCATCCCAGGCTGTTACGGGTACACAACTCCGACCTATAGGATCTCCCAGACATGCTCCTCTGCACAACCTGATCCACGGCCACAAAGTATCATCCTGATACTCACCATACATCAACCTGATGTACACATGATCATCCTGATCATCATCACTGCAACGTCCTGCTGCATGTCATCTGGAGCAACATCCTGAAGCTCATCATCCATGATCATCATGATCATCACTGCAACATCCTGCTGCATGATCCACCTGATCATCAATGCATCTACCTGATGCATACCAAGTATCTACCTGATACATATCATCATACATGATCCTCCTGATCATACAATGTATCCACCTGATACAAATACAAATACATGATACATATCACCATACATGATCCACCTGATCATACAATGTATCCACCTGATACATATACAGATACATGGTCCAAGCATCCAACATGATGCATATACAAAATACATACACATGATCCAACTGATCATATCCAGCATCCAACATCATGCGTACATACATAAATGATCCAACTGATCATATCCAACATCCAACATGATGTGTACATATATGAATGATCCAATTGATCATATCCAGCATCCAACATGATGCGTACATACATAAATGATCCAACTGATCATATCCAGCATCCAACATGATGCGTACATACATACATAAAAATGATCCAACTGATCATATCCAAGCAGAAACCAGAACATCATCCTGATGCCCATTATCCAGCGCTTACATCCACAGCCATGTGAAGGATCCTCCTTCCAACATGCTTGGAATGGCTTCAGCAAATGTGTCCATCACTTCTTCCTCGAAGTGTCCTCGATCTGAAGAACGCCAAGCCTCTCTCTGAAGTACTCAAACTTCACTCTGGCTAGTGGCTTCGTCAGCACATATGCAATCTGCTCGTCCGTCGCAACATAAAGAAGCTTCACAGCTCCTCTCTGCACCATATCCCTGATATAGTGATATTTGATCTCTATGTGTTTCGACCTGTCATGAAACACTAGGTTCTCGGACAGCTTCACACAACTCTGGTTATCACAGAAGATACCAGTAGCCTCCAACGGGAGATCAAAAAACTCAGACAGTAGCTTCCGTAGCCATACTGCCTCACAACTAGGTGAATAGGCTGCAACATACTCTGCCTCAGCTGTACTCAGTGCTACGCAGGACTGCTTCCTGCTAAACCAAGAGATCACACCTGATCCCATATTGAAACAGCACCCAGATGTGCTCTTCCTATCTGCAGCACTGCCAGCCCAATCTGAATCAACATAACCCTGTAGGTTAAACTTTTGATTCGCTTCATACTTGAGCCCATAATCCACTGTACCCTTCAGGTACCTCAGAACATGCTTTACAGCAACCAGGTGAACACTCCTCAGATCCGTCAGGAACTGGCTCAATGTGTTCACAGCAAAGCAAATGTCTAGTCTCATGTTTGTCAGGTACATCAAGGATCCAATCATCTAACGATACATAGAGACATCAACTGGCTCAGATGAAGCATCACATAGAAGCTTCAGATTCGATTCCATAGGTGTGGCCATGGCCTTGCAATCCATCATCCCGAATCTCTTCAGGATATCTACCGTGTACTTCCCTTGACCAAGGAATATCCCACTTGTATTCTGCCACACCTCCATACCTAGGAAATAGTGCATCATTCCCAAATCTTTCATATCGAATTCAGCTGCAATCTTCCTCTTAGTATCTGCAATCAGTCTGTCATCTCCTGTCACAAATAGGTCATCCACATACAGGAGTAGAATCACTGGATTCCCTTCCTCAACCTTGTAGTAAAGATTGGAATCTTCTTTACTCTTGGTAAATCCCAAGCTAGATAGGAAACTGTCCATCCTACCATACCAGGTTCTGGGAGCTTGCTTCAAGCCATACAAGGCTTTCTTCAATCTGCATACATATGATTCCTTGTCATGTATTTCAAAACCGAGTGGTTGTTCCACATATACTTCCTCTTCTACTACACCATTCAGGAAAGCAGTCTTGACATCCATCTGGTGTATTTTCCATTTCATTGCTGCAGCCAAGGCAAGTACTGTTTTGATGAAAGTATACCTGGCTACAGGTGCAAAGGTTTCTTCATAATCTATTCCTTCTTTTTGAGAGAAACCACGAGCTACGAATCTTGCTTTGTATTTTTCCACACTGCCATCTGCAGCATGCTTGATTTTGTAGATCCACTTGGAAGTCACAACAGACTTCTCTTTAGGTCTTGGGACAACATCCCAAACATCATTCTTCATTATTGATTGGTATTCCTCAACCATAGCATCCTTCCATTCTTTCTTTTCTGTTGCCTCTTCATAACTGGAAGGCTCTTTGTTCATAATGTCACAGAGTAAAGCAACATAACTGGTGTGTGATCCGGTTCTCTTCTTTGCTCTGTGTTCTTCTTCTGGAATGCCAAATCTTTCTGCATCATGAATGAGCTCTCTAGCCCATACAGGTTTCCTTTTGTGAGAGTTATTCTCATGGGGTGGATCTACAGGTTCTTGTGGATCTTCAAACTCACGAACAGTTTCTGGAACTGCTTCAGTCATGGTAGTATCTTGAAATCTTGTTTCCTTAGGTTCTTCATAAACTTCGGTAGGTGCCTTCCTTGATTTGATGAATGCTGAGTTTTCATCAAATGTTACATCCTTGCTGACATCAATCTTCTTGAACCCTGGAAAGTATATTCTGTAAGCCTTCGAGCTTTCACTGTAACCCACAAAGATACCCTTCTTTCCTGAAGGATCTAGTTTAGTCCTCTTTTCCTTTGGGACATGAGTGTATACTGGACAACCAAATATTCTGAGATGACTGACTTCAGGTTTCTTACCAAAAAAGACTTCTTCTGGTGTCTTGTTGTCCAATATCTTGTGGGGTGTTCTGTTCTGCACATATACAGCTGTTATAGCTGCTTCTTCCCATAGATGCGTAGGAAGATCTTGGTCATGCAACATCGCCCTTGCCGCTTCCATGATAGTTATGTTCTTCCTTTCTGCAACTCCATTTTGTTGAGGATTATAAGGAGCAGTTAACTCCCTCTTAATCCCTGAATCACTGCAAAGCTTCTTGAAGTCATTTGAGGTGAATTCTCCACCATTGTCGGATCTGAATGTTTTGATCTTCTTGTCAGTTTGATTTTCCATCAAGGTTTTGAATTCCTTGAATTTATCAAGCACCTCATCTTTGCCCTTCAAGAAGTATACCCAAGTCTTCCTGGAGAAGTCATCAATAAATTATACATAGTAAACATACCCACTCAGGGAACTGGATGACATAGGGCCACATACATCTGAGTGGATGATTTCCAAGATGTCTTTTGCTTTGCTTTCACTGCTTGGGAAAGCCTTCTTAATGTTCTTACCTTTTGCACATCCTTTGCAAACACCTTCATGTTTGGTCTTGATTTCAGGAAGACCCTCTACTTCCTTGCTTGCAATTGGAAGTGCTCTATAGTGCATGTGAGCAAGTCTTCTATGCCAAAGTTCACTTGGCTCCATGGATTCATGCACCATGGCATGTTCAGGTTGTCCCTTCAATTTATACAAGCCTCCCTCTTGCTCTCCAATTACTACTGCATCATCTATGGTCTTTCCCTTTGGCCACATTAGGACTTGGCCATCCACAAATGCAACCCTCATACCTTTTGCATCCAATGCAGAGATGGAGAGTAAGTTCTTCTTGAGCCCAGGTACATAAAGTACTTCTTTCATCTTCAATGATTTTCCAGAATCTAGGTTGTAAGAGGCTTCACCACTTCCTTTGATTGGGTATTGATAATCATCCCCAAGTTTCACCTTATGGGGTGATTCATGTTCAGATAGGTTCACAAAGGATTCTTTAAACCCAGTCATGTGTTTGGAAGCCCCACTATCAATCAACCAATCATTACATCCATGGGAGATGGTACCTGTAAGAGCAGAAATTAGAACATATCTTCTTCACTTGATGAGTCATCATCACTACTACTTTCTGCCCTAGCCTTCTTCTTTGGAGGTTCATCATCTTCGGCAACATGAGCATGAAACCTTCTTTTGCTTCCCTTCTTCTTTTTACTAGAGTTGTTGTTATTATCCCTTTTGTTCTTGGGACAATCTGAAGCAAAGTGACCCTTCTCATTGCATGTGAAGCATCTTAGGTCCTTCTTACTCTTTTGATGGAATCTTTTGTGGTGAGAGTGATCCTTCTTGGTTTTTCTTCTTTTGGTGTGAGCTGCAAGAGCTTGATCTTCTCCTCCCATCCTTTCCTCATGAGCTATAAGTCTAGCTTCTTCTTGAGAGCATTCTTCCCTCAATCTGTTGAAGGAGATCAATTTCTTCCTTGCACAAATTCCTTGAATAAAGGAATCCCATGACCTGGGTAAGCCATTTAGAGTGGTCATCACCACTTCACCATTCTCCACCATTTCATCTACTGCTTCTAATTGTTCCTTGATCTGGGAGACCCTTGAAAAGTAAGATTGAATGGTTTCTCCATTCTGAAACTTCACTGCTTTCAATTGGTTCCGCAGGGTCATCTTCCGATTTATGTTCTTTCCTTCAAATAGCTTGGTCAAAGATTCAAACATCTCTTTGGGTGTCTTAAGAGAAGACACATGAGGTATGAGATGGTCTTTGATAGAATCAAAAATGATTCTCTTTGCCTTGACCAAGTTCTTCTTGTGCAATGCCTTGGCTTCTTCATCCTCTGGGATAGGGATGTCTTCTTTCACATATGAGTCCAACTCATTTTCTTCCAGGATTAATCCAATCCTATACTTCCAGGCTCGGAAGTTATCAGCCCCTTCAAGCTTATCCTCAAGCTTGGTGTGGAGAGACATCTTTTAAGAGTACTTCAAATGGAAATAGAAAGGATTTAGGACTTACCACTTGAAGTGCTGAAAACTGGATCTGGTCCCGGATTAGGGTTTGTCAGAGAAACCCTAAAAATTAAAAATGTGAATTTCAAAATTCTGAAAGGATAGAAAGATGCACCTTGGAGAGCTGATCAGCCTAGTACATTCAGAAATTGAGATCAGCAAAGTCTTGCCCTTCAAAATTGCCTTTTTGTCCTCCCGGGTTCACTAGGGAGAGCCCTGAATTAGGGTTTGAGTTTCCCGGAGATCTACCCAGCCAAAAATCTCGATCCAAAGCTCTAACCTTCAATTTTTGCAAGGAGCTTCCAGCTGTGCCTTCAGTTTCCAGAAATTCCTATTTTTGTGGAAACCCTAATTTTTAGGGCCAAATCTGAAAATGCTCGGAACTGAATTCTGATTGGACAGATAGATGCGCCTTGATGAGTAGATCCAATCTACTATACTGAATTTAAAAAATCTGTGGAGAGAAACCCAATAAACAAGGAATACAAGCTTCTGTCACTGCAAAATGTCTTCTTCTCAGTTAAGCTCTGATACCATGTTAAATTTCTAGTATTAAATCACAATACTATAGGATCTTTGCTGAGAGAATAACATCTACAGTATATCAATGCATGACAATCATAATATGACAAGCATCACAAGCATCACAAGAATCAAAAGCATAGAGACAAGAGACACAGAGTTTCTGTGGGGAAAACCCTAAGGTGAAAAACCCCACAACTTCCTCAGAGATAGAGAGAGCAATGGCTCAACCAAAATACAACCAAATAACACTGAGATAGTCTCCTAGCAGATGATCCTCCTCCTCCTCACTAGTGCGCCACTTTTCAGAGAGAGAGATAGTTACTTTTCCGAGTGAGTAAAATAGAGATCTCCTATCTCTATTTATACTCACCTTTTTGCCCAGTGAACTACTGGGGCCGACTTGTCTACTTAGATACACCCACATTATATTATATATTAATCAGGGCCGACCCCATAAGGTGGTCTAATAACCCATCGGCAAGTACACACACTTGCGACACTTGTCAATCCACATGACGACACTTCCTTATAGAGGAATAACACATCTCTTATAAGGGTACAATAAATATATATATAATATACAGATGAAATACATTCCGAAGTTACATATACATCAACATTTGTGTCATTCTCCATATTTCTTCTTTTAAATCCCTACCTTTACAATACTCTTGATATTTCTTCAAAAATGTCTTATGCATGTCATCATATGTTCGAATTTTGTTTCCTCCCAACCCCATGAACCAAAAAAATGTTTCATCTTTAAGAGTGGCATGAAACAATTTAAGATTTTGTGCATCACTGGAATAATCATAACTATGACAAAGAGTATCAAACTCAAAAAGGAAAGAATCGGGATCTTCTGGTACCATTCCATGGAAATGTGTTCAAACTGAGGGAGGACTGTTTTTCATTTGTACCATTGTAGTCAGATCGATGATTGGAAATCCAAAGGTTTCCTCTCCTTCTGTTTATTCCATTTTTCTTCCTTCAAATAAGATGCACCCAGAACTTGGAGATTTTGGTTCTTGGATTGGATTGCTCTCAGCCTCTAGTTCTGGTTGTCTACTTGAATTTCATACCAGTATTGCTTCTATTGTAGGTCCAATTATAGTCTCTGCAATTACCTTTTGACTTGGTTGGGGGACTTTCATCCTAATTTCTTGTCCTCTTCAAATTGTGCTACTTTCCAGTTGGTTAGTGGATGAGGGGGTTATTACAACACCCCAATATGGAGTGGCTAAAAATTTGGAACTTTTCTACCTTTTAAAACTATACCTTTATCATCTCTAAGCCTACTTATGTAGCACTAACATAATTTGGATTTGGTGAAAAAGAGTACTCACCATAGCGAATGCACATGTTCTTACCTCTCGTCTTACCATCCCTAATCCACCAAATCTAAAATTTTAGTACTGTAAGAAACCAAATGCAAGAAAAATAATTTTTAATGTTAGCTCTAAAATAGAGAAACAAAATTGTTGGCAATATCACCAATACTGAGAGGGGGGGTGAATCAATATTGAGCACTTTTAACCATTTTTAAAACTTCAAGCACATCATGTAACATTAATCATTAACAATACCATTCATCAACACATAAAAATGTACATAGTGCACAAGATATTTTACATGGAATGATTTTATTATAATATATTAGGATTACAAGAGTACATTCATAGGAAGCACTAACTCAAATGAGGCTACAACCCCCTAGCTTTACCAGCTCCAACTGGAATGAAGAACCCACTTCCTAGATTCTCTAGCATCCACTAGAAGGAGGCTACAACCCCTTGAGATCACAGGCTCCAACCTGCCCTAACACCACCCTGCCACCTTGATATGAGTAAGAGTATCAATCTGTCACTGTCACTGTCATTGTCTTCAACAAACCCTATAAATAGTCATCCATATACTTCATCTCTTCGTTGGATCCTTCAATCCCTTTACATAATCATCATCATCAAACCCTATGTCATTCCAAGATAGGAACCCTAGATCATGCCATAAGAACCCTAATCCATGAACCAAGATCACAAGATAAACCCTAGTCCATGCCTATGCAAAGATAAGAAAGCAAGAGATAAACCCTATTCATATGCCATGTCCTTCACCAAAAGAAACCATATATTATATCATCACATATCATTTACAACAATCTTTCCAATGAGCTAAGAACTTTGTGATTCCGATACCATATGAGAAAGTTATGCAAGTTTCCGTCAATCTTCTTCGCTTGATCCTTCTCTTGAATTTCGCTTAACTCTTCTTGTCCTCCTTGAACTTGCACTTAAGATGCCTTGAACTTGGATTATTCAAATGAAATGGTTCAACCTTTATTTATACATGTCTAAGTCACTTTTAAATTTACTTTAGGTTAGGTCGGCCCTAACTGAATTCTCACTTAATACAAAGAAAACTTCATTTCTCCTTAACCACGGGGAGTTATTAATAGTTCCACCTATCACTGAAAAGTTCTATGAATATGCTATATGATTATGGAACTTTTTTTTCATTTTGGCTACCTTTATGAGGAAAAATTCTTCTTTTTTCTTTAGCATCATTCTCATGAGACTTCCCCTGGCTTTGTTTTCATGACCTCTTACTTTACTTCTTCAATGGTTTTTGACTTGTCTTATTGACCACTTCATGTCTTCATCAAGAGGATTCTTCAAGTTTCACTTCATCATGGTCATGTGGACACATCACCATCACTTCAAGGGCATCTTCAATAACTTTAGGGGATTGCTCCATTTGTGTACCGCTCAAAGTGGGCATGTGGAAATAACTACATGTTATATCTGTTAGAATATGTAATGATGACTTATGTGATATATTGGTAAAATACATTTTAAAGGCTTAAAATAACTCTAATGTTATAAAATAGAGTTATCCCGCATGCATCATTGTAATTATATCCTTTGTAACCATTCTCTATATAAAGAGGAGAAAATTCATTTATCCCACATGTGTTATGGGATGTAATGTAATCCTAACCTCTTGGTATATAAGAGAGGTGAAGGAGACCCTTTTGGGTATGTGTTGATTGTAATTCATCACACATCACATGTTGTGTATGCCATTTGTACACACATTTTATGATGGAGCTTGATGTGATGCATATGTGAGGATTCCATGTAATCTTTGAGATCGTTTTTATCAATGGAATATGCAACCCTTCCTATGGACGTAGCCCATATTGGGTGAACCACATATATTGGTGTTCTCTTTTCTTGGTCTCTTTATGTTCATGTTTATATGTTATTGTTGCTTAGATAGGTAAGCTAGTTTAGCTAGATCTTAATCTCTGGCAATATCATCCCGTGAGGGTCATGTTTAATAGCTACGCCATAAGGTGACCACTTTGGAGTTATATACACTTATGCTTGTATTTTGACATCAATGACAACCTTATTGAGAACACTCTAATCCCTTTTAGAATTTACCCGGTTATGGTGCCAAAACTGTTAAGCAATTTATAATTTTTAATATTAGCTCTAAATCAGGAAAACAAAATCTATAAATTCTCTAATCCCTTTTAGCATTTCCCCGACAAAAGTGAAAAAAATGTCAAGCAATTTAAATGCTTTAAATTTTGTTACATTTAATTATCGACCAAGGGATATATCCTTGTGAAATGTGAGCACTATATATGTAGAGTTATCTTATCAACAACCTCTATTTCAGTGAAAAGGAATTATACTATGAAGGACACTTAACTATTTAGGAACAAACTTAAAGGAGAACCAATCAAATGAAATAAAATATATGCTACAAGAATATTTCTAATCACTTTGCATTGTCATCTACTAATAACAATTTAGAACACCAAGTCATGGTATTTCATTTATCTCAAAGAGAAAGATGTTCCTATAATAATAATTTAAGCAACTTGTTCAGTGACAATTAGTGCATAGATATTCTCTACAGTTTTGTAGATGCATTCATCAACCAAATTCACTAAAGGGATTATATGAAATCAAATCATCATACAAATGAAAATAAAAGACAAATAATCAATTGAACCAAACTACTAAGCATATAAAAGAAACTACTCTAAAAATGATGCAATGCATATCAAACTTCAAGTGGGCCCTTCCTGACTTGGGCTACATAGCAGGAAATGGTCACAACACTAAATGATAATCAACATGCCGTATTGAATATCATCATACTTGTATTAAAGCTGAGAATCAAGTTTAACAGTACATAACATCAACATCCATGAATTCTCTCTATGTATGAATATGTGTCCTCTCTAGGTCTTCATCCACATATATAGATGATTGAGTTATCTAAGCCATAGTTTATATAACAACTACAATACAAAATGAGAAATGCAGCTAAGATAGCATTGAATCCCATAGCTTACATTCCTTCCAACCAGTTGTGACTAATTGGAATTGAGATATGAATAAAGATTGTCTTAATTGAAATAGGGGATAATGTTGTTTACCAATTCGAGAATAGGGGATCCACCATACTAAATTCTTTGGCCATCGAGAAAGGAAATCACTAATCGCTCCTCTCATGCTGAGCATTTCATGATGGAATGCTTGAAATTATCTCATGTGATCTAGTTGTTTGCATGGAATCAATATGGATCCTTGCATGGACATACATAGACTGATTTGAAATGCCCCTTTATAGTGCAGGTTGACTCTAGGTTTGATCATGATCCAATGCTTTCCCTACTTGATTTAAGATTCATTTGAGGAACACAGGACCATCGACGGAGGATTTTAAATACTCTCCAAGTGATGGATCTTTATTTAGGATAGTGCAACTATAAGAAACCTCAAAATGACTACAAGATTTGAGCAATTGTTACAGGATGTGCGATTCCTGTAAAAATGGATTAGTGGAATGATATTCAAACCCATTTGCACACCAAAAGTAGGAAATAAGTAAAATATACAACTTTTATCTTGGAATCCTCCTTGAGATATATATACCCTAACAAATGTGAATAATGTGGCAAAAAAGGATAATGATGACGTATATAAAGGAGGAATAAGTAGTCAAAAGGTTTGACTAGCAATGGAAAAAGTGTCAAAATGATGACCCAACATACCTTGGTACCAATTATATTATTATCGATGGGTTACCTCAATGACTATTGACCAGATGGTTTATCCCACATTTGAATTCAACACATATATTTACATGGCATACATTGATACATTGTGGTGGATATTGGTTGAAGATCTTGGACTTGAGTAGTGTTCCTCATCAATGTTACTACATAAATTTTTATATATTATCACACATTATATTGCATTGGTACTATTGATGACCACATTACTTATACTCCATATTGTCTTAGTTGTCTTCTACATGTACACTTAGATATAGATAGATCCATGGTGTATTTGTCCATGGATTTGACCTCATATTCTACAAGGATACATCTCGTATTTCCATAGTGTACTTGGTTCAAGGCCATGCTTGTACTTTCCACCTAAGCATGAGTATGGCCCTTTTGGAGAATAGAGGTTTTGGATAACTTGTCTTGTCTTTGTAGTTGATTCTCTGAACTTGAGACTGACGAAATTACCTTTAGTTCTTTGAGAACTCATCTCTTGATTGATAATGTATTTCATTCATCATTCTCCCTTCTAACCTCACATATTAGGGGGCATTTATTATACCATCAATTTGGTCATACTTGTATGAAATTACATTTTGAGTCAGATACATGCCATTTCATACCTTCCTTGTAGTTATAGATATGGTTTTGGGACCTCTTAAGCCATTTTATTTTCATGTTGTCCATGTTTTGAAATATTCTTGCATTCTACCTTTAAGAAAATCGTGGGAAACACATGATCACCTACAAAATGTGTGTGTGTGTGTGTGTGTCTAAAGTATATAACATGAGTGGAATAAATGGGATTCATAAACTTGTACATCTAATATCGATACACCAACCAACCTTCAATGCATTTTTCCAATAAAAAACAGTGGTTTAATGTGGAAAATATTAGCTTGGGTAGCTGAGAAAGGGCTTGGAACTCCTTGAAAGAATGAAAGAGAATCTTTCAAATATATATTTAATAATTGATCATATATTTACATTGAAATTTTACAATATATATATATATATATATCCCAAGCCTACGAAGGGTTGCATCTCTTCATATGAAAGAATATAACCCATTTACCTAATATTTAATAAATTAATATCTAATTTAACTTATATTAATAATTGTAATATAAATTTAGGTATATTACAAGTCATCCCACCATGAAATACTTTGTCCATGAAGTATTGGTAAAGATAAGTGTCTCAATCGAAAATCTTCATTCTCCCAAGTAGCTTCATCTTCTAGCAATTTTTTCCACTTGACAAGGTACTCATTGATTGATTTTGGATGGACCGTTCTGGTTTAAACTTCTAAAATGCACCCAGGCTCTAGCACCCATTTCCCTTCATCATATAACAAGGGTAACTCTATTTGTATGTGGGTTGTTGGACCCATTTTTTTCTTTAAGCATGAAACATGGAAAACATCATGTAATTTTCCTTTGTTTGGTATATCAAGAGGAGGCCTTTGATCATTGCGATTGAACACAGACCCAAGACCACGATCCTTTTTCTCTAGTGTCATAAATTGAGGATCATTATGTAGAGTTACTCCTATATGCATACTATAATAAATATACTAATCAGTATAATTTAATTATTCTAGATCCCATTGTCCAGCAAGTTGCTCAAGTGGTAGTGGAGTGTATTCCTACCATTCTTGGTAATATTTTGCTAGTGGTTGCCCTTGAATAGTATCATAATCACTTTGTTTCTACCAATCCTAACATGTTGCACCATAAAGTGGTGTTGGACCATAGTACACAGGATCATTGAAGAATTTTTTCCTTTCCATGTCCCTGGGGAATTAACCACTTATGCTATGAAACGAGAACTCGACACAGTTCTCATTTTTCTCACTCCTAATTTTAGTAGTTATTTTTACCCCCATTTCAAAAATGGTTGATACCAGTATCACACATTTTCATTTTGAGACATTTTTTGGAGCCTTTGAATTATCTTTGTTGTAAAATATTTTTAATTTCTATTTTCAAGTGTGTTTTTAGAAATTTACCAAAATAACATACATTTTTAAGCAATTTATAATGAAAAACATATACATTTTACGATTTTTTCTATAAAATAAGACATTTTTATGGACAGAATAAGGCATTTTTATTGACAAAATTGTAAACAATTCCAGAAAATAAAGACATTTAAAACCATTTTCAATGAATTTTCAGAGAATTTTTGTATAAAAATGATCATATTCCATATTATTTTTCAAAAAGTGACGATTCACATAAATTCTAGAAAAAATATACAAATTATTTGTAAAAAACATATTAAAAACATTATATGTAGAAATTTTATTTCTAAAATAAAGTCTGAAAGTCAAAACATTACTAATATATCTTTTCAAAAAACTGTCAAAATTAACATTTTCTTCAAAACATGAAACTATTCAACAATATCATGCATGCCAAATTCTGCATCGACATTGGAATTTTCTGGAGCTTGAATTTCCTCAAGGACATCAATGTCCTCTTCCATTGGGTCTTCTATGTCTGCAATATCCCCAAAGTGCTCCTTTCCAAACACCCCTCCTAATGGGGGTTGGGGCTCTTTTGACATCTTTTCCACAAGTGTTTCACTAAACTCTCCTTTCTTCAAACCAACTTCTTGCAGTTCATCTGGAAGAACTTGAATAGCCTTAATTCTTTGCTTTATGTAATTGCATTGGATTGGATCATTATCAATCGATATGAAATTTCTTCCTTTCTGTAAGGAGCATGCTATTTTTGTACCTAATCACCAAAAGCAAAAATAAAGTTAAGTCAAATAACATAAAGAAACATACTTTAAAACAATAAAATAATGAAGGATAAAACATACAATAAAACTTGATATATTATTTCATATGTAATATGAGAAAGTTTACCTGAACCCGAGAATGAATCTAAGACCCAATCTCCTTCTCTTGAAAATGTATCTATGAGATAATTAATCAACGCTTGTGGCTTTTGATAGATGTTTACAGTCACTCCTTTCAAATCCCTTTCTTCATATGTTAATTTTTTACCACAGCATTATAACTCAATATCTGACTATGTTTTCCTCCACTATTTTCATTGATTAAAAGAGATTCATAAGCCTCCTCCTGTGTCCAAGTTGCAACATGTATGCTTTCATCATCACTCAGGAATTGATCGCTGCATGAGATACGAACATTAGGCTTTTTCCTGTAACAAAAATATAAAACAATTAATTAACTTATCAATAAATATAATTGATTTATAAATTCAAAATTTTAATAATATAGTGCAAATATATTACCAATGAAGTTGCTTCCTTTTTTTTCCTTTACCCCTAAAGGCTGTCAACAAGCCCCCTAATTGTGTGTCTGAATAGAAAACAACAAATCTCCATAGTGGTGATGTTGTGACATCTACAAATCCTGAAACCACTTTACTAAATGATTGGTAAGTATAAGGCTCACAATCATAAGTAGTGTTTCGGATATTGTATCCATGAGGGATATCTGCAATCACTAGTGCGTACTCCTTTTTAGGAACAAGATTTGCAATGTCTGCATAGTCATGTAAAATGACTTTATATTGCACAGTGTCAATCCCATTCCAAATATAATGATCAAGTGTATCATCAAGTTCAAAGTTTGCAAGACATTGTCTCCTTTGTCGTTCTATTTTGGCTCTTTGGATATGAATTTTGAAGGAATCCAGTACTCCATCTCTACCCCTCTTTGGCATATTCAAATGAAAATGATATCTATAAGTAATAAAATAGAAATGAATTGAATTAGAAAATAAATAAAATAGGATGTATCATAGATCAACATACCTTCTTGAATGCAACAAAAAATTGTTGTAAAGTTTCTATCGAGCTTGAGTCTGGATAGTTGCATTTGACATCATCCCAACTCTTCTCACTCAACATTATAACCATCTCCTCTTGTATTTTCATGTAGACCTTGTGACTAGACAATGAAACAATAAATGATGTTTACAATCATATCTAATAATATAACAGAATACCTAGAACATAACAAAAATGTTAAACTCAAAAAAATGCTCAACTTACTTATCAAGTTCGCTGCACATTTTCTCCATGGATAATTCACCTGACTTTACCCATGATAGTATTGTAGCTATTAATGTTTCATCTTTCAAACCTTGCATTGTTCTCCAAGGTGTAATAGTCATGTCTTCTGGCAGATTCTTGACGTCATGACCTGCCTTACCACTACTCCATGGAACAACTCTACCTTTTTTCACTTTTTGGTTTTTTATGCCAATATTCTCCCACGAGCTAAATATGTCATCAATCGAATCCCATGTTTTCCCAACTCTGAATGCCAACTGGAAATAGGAATCTACAAGTCTGAATGCATCACTTCCTTTGGAACTTTTTTGTAGCATAATATCATCTTTAATAGGGAGACCTATTTCCATACAACATTGTCTCCGAAAACTTGCATCAACTCTAGATTTTTCCCCGCCACATATTTGCACAAATTCACTATGTACAAATCTCACCCTTTGAACAAATGTCATTGTCAACCTATATTCACTATCTGTGTTATGATCCCATGCCAACAACTTTGCTTCAACATCTGTTAAACCAGCATAAATGATGCATTTAACTGTTTCAAAAATAGGGTTATTGGGATATTCTTGCATCAACTCTCTTCTTGCCTCTGCAGAATGATTCCCTCCAAGAACATAATATTTGTAATGAAAACATCTTGTTTCATCAAATTCATCTCTAGTAGGAACAACTTCCGGGTCAACAAGGACTAGGTAGTCAACCACATGTGCATACGGATTGTGCCTCATCAATTCTTTCAAGTTGTGAATATGCAAGTGATGTGGTTTTCTAATTCTAAATTGATCTTTCCCTTCTGTGGGCTTATAAAGTTGATTCACATTCAACTCAAATGTATGTCCACTGTTAACCAAATTATCCCTCCGTAATCGATCTCGAATGACATTTTGTGTTGTCTTGACAATGCCATCCTCTAAATCATGACCTGGAGTAATGATTTCCCTACTGCCACCAGAATTTTCACTCTCATATTCAGTAATAACTTTGGTTTCAGCAACAACAGATCTCCTCTTTTTTTTATTTGAAGGGGTTCCTTCTAAATCAACAATGTCTTCAACAGGAATCGAGGCACTCTCAACCATATTTCTTTTACGAGATTGTTTGTTACTCTTACTAGTAGGAGTGATAAGCTCATTTGCAACAATTTCATCATGTTCAGTTCGGCGAGATGAAGATTTAAATATAACCCTTCTAGGTGCCTGATTTGATTGTCGGATGCTCTTTCGTCTTTGTGCTTGTAATTCTTAAGTTTGAACATTTAACACTTGTTTTTTCTTCCTTGCTTCTTGTCCCTTTTGAATAGCGACACTAATGACATCCATAGGATCGGCCTCTGTATAATAAATTCCATTCAACTTTTTTGAAATCGAAATGCAAAAATCCTGCAAAATAAAAACATTATCATATTAAATCTATTACATTGTGATATCCAAGTTATAACAAAACTAGTTTAAGAATAATATCAATATTCAAACTTATTGTCCCGCTTTCAATTTCATCCATGACCCCTCGACAAAAATCTGTGAAATTTTCTTGAACATTATATTTTGCAATCTTCAAAGCATATCGGATTTTCGCAAAGGTCTTGGCTTGTTTCACCTATGCATAAACAATATCTGTACCCGACACTACACATATATCTCTCAGCAATCCCAATAGATTGTAATCTGCTTGAATATATGGATCTGCAGAACAATATAAGAGAATGGTTTATGGTTTTCCTTGATTTTTTTCCTTCAGATGCCAATGATACTCTATTCTATCTTCTTCTGCTGCATGTTTCCATTCTCTAACATTCTTCATTCTTAATTCTTCAAAGCTAAGAACTCTGTCTTGAGTCTCAACATTCTCAGATGCCTCAACTGTTTTTTTCGATGCAATGATCACCACTCTTGATCCAGAAATGTTTACAAATATCCGCCTTGATGCCATTGTACCTATATCCAAAATGTAGAATTTTAAAATAAATCAACAAACATTTATAATCTAAACACAATCAATATCAATATTCACTATAAACTATATTTGAAAAACGTTTTAAAAAATCTAAAAATATTTTTACATTCATAATCGTTGTTTTTACGTTTTGATTTTTTTTTTTTTAAATGTAAACCTACACCCTACCCCCCCTAAAATATATAATAATTAATTTTAAAATAAAAATTACACCTACCCCTACCACATAAATATATAATAAAAATTTTAAAAAACAAATTTAAGACTAACCCCCTACCCCCTAACCCCCTTAACAATATAATAAAATATTTAAAAATAAAATAAAACTAACCCTCCCACATAGCAATATAATACAAAAGTTTAAAAAAAAATTAAAACTAACCCCACTAATAAAAATTAAAATAACAATATAATAAAAATTAAAAAAAATACAATAAAAATTAAAAAACCAAATATTTAAACTACCCCACAAGATATTCATAATTTAAAAAAAAAAATTAAGCAAACCTACCCCTAAAAAATATTTAAAATTAATTAAAAATAAATAAAAATAAAAACTCTCCCCTTCCCCCTCCTCCTGGGCCGCCCGCTTGGGCGCCAAAAGGCGGCCCTCACGGCCCCCGTCGATGCCCGTCCACTCGCTTGGGCGCCAAAGGGCGGCCCTCATGGCCCCCTCGATGCCCGACATCGAGGGGGCCATGAGGGCCGCCCTTTGGCACCAAAGCGAGCAGCTCGAGAGGAGGGGGAAGGGGGAAGGGGAGGGTGTTTTTTAATTAATTTTTAATATTTTTTAGGGGCTGGGGCGTCGGGGTTGATGGTAAAAAAAATTTAGAACGGGGGCGGAGGGTAAAAAAAATTAAGGAAGGGGGCATGGGTAGGTTTGGTAAAAAAAAAATAGTTTCTATTTTAAACCCAAAGAGAATATTCATGGAATAACGGGCAAGCCTTGTGGAATAAGGGGCAAGCCTTGCCTCAATTAATAATACACGAATTTAAAAAAAAAATACGTTTAAAAAAATTATAAAACTAACTCGGAAAGTGGTAGAGCCTCCTCTGTTGAAAGTGCTAGAAGTTCCTTTTTGCAATTTTCCTGTTCTTCTTGAAAACCTTTGTGAATTGCTCCAAAGACTAAAAAATCATATATTAATAAGATAGATTAGGTTTAATTTTACCATTCTTAAGAATGTTAAAAAAACAAAAATGTAAAAGAATAAAGCAATAAAGCAATAAAAAAACATTACTAAATTAATAAAGCCATAAAACAAGCATTACTAAATTAATAAAGCCATAAAATAATTATTGTAAAATTAACAAAAAAAACTAACTAATTTATTAAAAACAGAAAAAACATTAACCTTGCAAATGTTACTAAATTGCTCCAAAATAAATAATTAATAGTAGGAAATCTAAAATGTTTATATAGCCTAGATTAGGTCTAACATTACTTTTTTACTAATGTGGGATAAAAAATAAAAATAGATACTGCATTCTTATTAAATTTATATAAATAGGTTAAAATTAAATAATTACTAATGTTATGAATGTTAGGTAAAAAAAATGTAAATAGTCATTGTTTTGTTACAAATTGTTATTAAAAAATGTTACGAGAAATTTTATTAGTTTTAAATGTATGGGATAGAAATATGTAATTAGTTAATATATTATTTCAATTATTTTAATATCATATGAATGTGCGCTTTAATTTTGTAGAGAAATTTTGGAGGAAAAATTTTGAACGAAAAATTTTGGAAGGAAGTTTTGGAGGGAATATTTTGGAGGGATATTTTCGTTCTCATAGCTATAAGATTGTCGGTCGACAGTTGCACCATTCTACTTTTTGGTGAGAATTGTGGTAAAATTTCTTTGTAGTTGAGCGATAAAGATTTTTCTATAATTCTATCTTTTAGTGAGACGTCATGGACTCATCTGAAGTAAATTCCAATGTCAATGAAGAAATGTATTGTTCATCTAGCCAAGATACTGGCAGTGCAAGCAATGTAATCAAGCATGTTATTCGAGAACTTCCTAGTTATGAAGATTTTGAAGACACTAGTAATGAAGAGAAAGAATGTGATGATGATGAAGAGGTTCCTCCAAGTGGGGATCTTAAAGACAACAAACAATATGATGACAATTTTCCTCCCAGCGAGGATTTTCAAGGAACCAATGATGATTTTTCTGAAAGCGAGGATTCTCAAGGCACCAACGATGATTTTCCTTCAAGCAAATATTCTCCTTCCAGCAAGGATTTTTGTGGGATTGATGATGATTTTCGTCCCAGCGAGGATTTTAATGGGACAGATGATGATCTTGGTGAGGAATAAGACATCAATAATGGTGAAAATAATTTTCCTCAAAGTGAGGATTTCAATGGAACAGATGATGACTTTCCTCCAAGCGAGGATTTCAATGGCACATATGATGAGTTTCCTCCAAGTGAGGATTTCAATGGCACAGATGATGAGTTTCCTCCAAGCGAGGATTTCAATGGAACTGCTGATGAGTTTCCTCCAAGCGAGGATTTCAATGGCACCGATGATGAGTTACCTCTAAGCGAGGATTTCAATGGCAACGATGGTGACTATCATCCAAGTGAGGATTTCAATGGCACCGATGGTGATTTTCCTCTAAGCGAGGATTTCAATGACACAAATGATGATTTTCCTCCTAGTGAATATTTCAATGGCACTGATGATGATTTTCCTCCGAGTGAAGATTTCAATGGCACTGATGATGATTTTCCTCCGAGTGAAGATTTCAATGGCACCGATGATGATTTCTCTCCGAGCGAGGATTTCAATGGCACCGATGATCATTCTGTTGATGATGAAGCCACCAATGATGAAGACAATGATTCTTCTCCGAGTAAGGATGTTACAGGAACCAATGATGAAGACAGTGATTCTTCTCCAAGTAAGGATTTTACAGGAAACAATGATGAGAATGTTGAATCTCTAGAGTTCCCTTTCAGTGAAGAATTTAGTGGCACAAATAATGTTGATGGTCACATTGATCTAGAAGCAAGTGATCAACTTATTAGTGATCATGACAATAATTTTCATAATGAATTTGGTGAGGAAATTTTCAATGAGGGGGTTCATATGCATCATAATGAAAACATTCATCCTGGTGAGGATGTTGTTGCAGACATAATGGTCTAGGAGATACAGCAACAGAATCCAATGCAGAGCAGAATTAAGTGTAGGAATAGACCTTTTTATGTCAATCCAAAGCATTCCAGTTATACAAGGTCTAGGAAATAATTGCTCACAAGTCCAAGTTCCATTACTCATTTGATTTCGAGTGAGTGTTGCCACAAAATTTGTTTGAAAAGTTTAGGCTACAATTATGTCTTGGAGAGAAGAAAGATGTATCTATCAATGAACAAAAGCATGCAAAATTCATATTTAGTGGGGTGCATGATTTGTACCAGAACAGGCTATGATTATCGCGTTGGAAGAATTATGCTTTGTAGAAAGGCATTCAAATGGATTCACTCAATTGGTAATCTTCGATTATCAAGAATCCAAACAAGACTAGAAAATGATCCTACATTTTACACTGACGATTATCAGGGACGAATCACTGGGCCATCAACACACATTGCAATATCATGGATGCATGATTTCTTTTCCAAGCATGGAGAGAGTATGCCAAATAGTGAAACAATACACATTCCAAATAATTTCACAAGGCAGGAAATCTACAACTTATACAAGGATTATGTTCAAGGTGGTCAAGGAAATGACAACTTCATCAGATATGCATATTTCACAAGAGTATAGAAAAAGAAGTTCAACAATGTCCGCATTCCAAAGAGGTCAAGGATGGGGATCTGCAGTACATGTGCTTCTCTTAAAGAAAGAAGGGATAGAAAGAGGTATGTTTACAAAACAAAAAAAAACAAATAGATAAATGTCAATTATTGAAGCTAGTTAACAATATTTTTTTGTTATGTTGTTTGTAGATTCCATAATCAATGCACTGCAAGAACATCGCGATCAATAATCAAATGAACGGAAAAAATTGTACAAACAATGCAAAGAAGTGTTATAATGCTCCACATAAGTATATGGGTTTGATAATTGATGGCATGGATCAGAAAAAAACATTC
Organism: Larix kaempferi; assembly: GCA_027924585.1. Taxonomy (NCBI): domain Eukaryota; kingdom Viridiplantae; phylum Streptophyta; class Pinopsida; order Pinales; family Pinaceae; genus Larix; species Larix kaempferi. Next base: position 11,565,802 of record BSBM01000344.1, read on the forward strand.
TTGCCACATTTTGTCCGTGTGCCAAAGAATTTAAAGGAGGAGAATTTTATTCAGTTTCACTTGGTTGGGTGTATGGTTTTTAATAGTGAAATTATTCCAAGGGTTTACTTTACAGCTCCAAATATTCACAATGATGCAAATTTTACCATCAGCATAATTCACCATGTCATTACTCATTGGCCTGGTGATCTTCCAGAAGTTCTATATCTACAATTGGACAACACAAGCCAAGAAAACAAAAATTAGGTCATGTTTGGTTATCTAAGCATGCTTGTGGAATTGGGAATTTTTAAGAAGGTAAAAGTTGGGTTCCTTCTTGTTGGGCATACACATGATCATATTGATCAAATGTTCAGCCATTTTGCAAGGACATTGAGGAGGAAGAAAGTCAAGAGCCTACCATCGTTGATTGAAATTATAGGGAAAGCATACCATCCAGAGCCTACTATACAGAAATTGGAAGAAACTGTTGACATGCGAAGATTTCTATTAGGATCGCATGGTGAAGAAAGGTGCATTGAAAAACTTAATGACATTATCTTTCAGCATCAATTTCGTATAAAAAAGATTGATGGAAAAACACTATTGTGGGGCAAGAAGTACTCAACTAGCACAGAATGGTGGCCTTCATCAGGTTTGGCATTTTTGAAATTCATCCCAAGTCGTCAAATGTATGCTTCAAATTTATTGTTATTGCAATCATCTACATAGATTCATAATGCAAAGCGACATAGTAGAGATGTTGATTCTTCGCAATGCTTGGAAGAAATCAAAGAGTCTATCGAAGATACATATGAGTACTTTGATGTTGTTGATTCTGTTTGGTCGGAGTCTTTTTTCATGGAGTAGAGTGACATAATTTCAAACTCTACAAATGGAGATATATTTTTGAAGACTCCATTTGCTTGGCCACAAAGTTTATCAAATAAAAACGAGGTAACAAATGTTGAACCTCGATATGTTGAGTTTTCTTAAGTAGAGGAAAGAGAAATGTATATTGGCTCTAGAAGATCATCTGCAAAGTGTCGAGAGATGGAAGACCTCTACAGGGGCTCGGTACAAGATATCAAGGAGGGTTGCATGATTGCAGTTTTGGCTACAGATGATCCACGTCATTATCCATTCTGGATTTCAAAAGCTATGAAGATCAATAAATAAAATGAAGAAGTAGTATCAGTAGAAGTACATTGGTATGCAACAGATACGCACCCATTTGATGTTGTGTACAAGGCAGAGATGGTGGTTGAGAAAAAGGTTTGCAGAAAGAGAAAAAGAAAGGGTCAAAAAATAAATCACCGCCGCATTGACATCTTGAAATTAGAGGAAGTTGATATACTTGTTTATGATTTCAAGTTAACAAAGAAAGACACTCTCCGCTCCAAGACTATAGAAATTATCAAGAGGTTGCTACCACAGCCAGAAGTTGCAAGATGGGAGTCTGTTAAACCAAGCTGTAGATCTCGAAGGAATATGACATCTGAAATGATGGGCATAGATGTAGACTCATATGGTGCACCCATTGATAATAGAGAAGAATATGGGTCATCTACATCTTCATCAAGTCCTTCATCTGCAGAAAATGTAGATTTTGATGGGGTGTCAGAATCCATGGATGAATTTGAAGAAGCAGTATAGATGCTTTTTATTAGTATGATTTTTGTAATTGAAACTCTAGAGGAGTTTTTGATGATGGAGTGTCAGAATCCATGGATGAATTTGAAGAAGCAATTTAGATGCTTTTTACTAGTATGATTTTTGTAATTAAAACTCTAGAGTTTTTTAATATTTATATGAACCATTTGTTCTTGTGTGGTCTAATATATTATCTCATTATGAATCGCATCATAATTTCTTTGTTTTTATATGGTTAGAATGGTGAAATTATTAGAGAAATTTGTTTTTTGTTTAATATGCAATTTTCCAGAAAGTTGTAATTTATCTCTTGAAGAATTTTTTTTTCCAATTTAGGGTTGATTTTAAAGTTTTGGTAAACAACAATATGGGATGTTTAGGCCATGGCTCTATTTTTTACCCTGAAAAAAAAATACGTGTATACTAGTATCAACACTTTTCTATTTGGGGGGTGTTTTTGGTGTTTTTTTTGCAAAAATCATCGTTTTTATGGGTAGAGTTCTTGTTCATAGTATATAGTTCTTGTTTCATAGTATAACTGGTTAATTCTTCTAAATCTTCTAAGAGAGGAATCTGGATTTCATTTCTATCATGAAAAACATAATTAGTGTCAACACCTTAAATATGAAATATTCCTTCTGTATTCTTAACTTCCCATCAACAATATCTTCATTCTTTGGTTTTTTGTTAATCTCACTCCTCACTTTGTGCAACGACGCACAATCTAAACCCTTCACCAGATGTCTATGTTTGACATCAACTCCAAGATATTTTTCGTTCTCAATATATATCCTATTTGCATTAGCTATCCTTAAGTCAACAGTCCTAGGTGGTGCAAAAACATGAGGAGAACCCATATATGTGGCCTCATAATCTGGATTTTGATCTTCTCACCTTTCCTTGGCATGATCTTGGTACCTTGGCAGATCTAGCTCTTCTTGTTTTTCTTCCTCTTTAGGTTTTTTGTTTGTTTTTCTGATTGGCCACTCTTTCACCTTCTCCATCCTCAAAGATGCTCTTCTCCTTCCTTGTTTGATGGTGTGATCCCTTGGTGAGGGGAATATAAGGAGGTGGTCGATGTGATTTTTGTTTTTCTTTTGTCCTGGGTGTAGTAGCAATTTTGAACTTCCTTATCCCATAATGAGGGTTCACTTTTTTATCAATGGATTTTTCCTTAAAGCTAGGATCATTTCCACCCCTTCACTTCAAATGGTCTGCCATGGTTTGATCCTCATCATTTTATTCTCTTGCTCTCTTTTTGTTTAGATGATATTCCATGTATTATTTTTTATCCTCACGATCACTTACTTTTATCATGATATCGTTACCATCTTCCTTGATTTCATCAACCATTTCTTCTTGGTTTGGTTCTTAGCCCATTTCTTGGTTTTTTTATTTTTCTCTTTCTTTTTCACCCTCTTGATCGATATCATCATTAGTATCTATTGTATATACATTTGTGTTTGGGTTCTCATTATTCTCATCAATTACTTCAAAAATTTCTTCTTCGAGATGCATAAATTCTTCTTCTTTTAGTTTTTCTTCATGGTTTTTTTCCATTTCTTTTATTTCTTTAAAAAGCTTATCGTCGAGATGCATAAATTCTTCTTCTTTTATTTTTAGTTTTTCTTCATGTTTTATTAACATTTATTTTATTTTTACTTTTCCTTCAAAAAACTTATCAACCATTGTAGACATTATAAACATCTTCAAAGATGACTCAAATTTTATCAAACAGTTAATTATTAAAAAATAAGAATGACAATAATAAATATTATTAAAAATTAATAATAATCTTATAATTGTACATATATTTTTAATAGTATCAAGGGTATAAAATAATAATAATTGTTAAAAAGTTTAATAATAATAATATTTTTAGGGAAAAATCGTATGAAATGTGGAGTAATAGAGCAATGTAAGGCATCGAATGTTAGGGGAGTGTGGAGAAGGATTTGAATGGATGGGAGTGTAGATATGTAGTGGCCAAATGGGGATGTATGAGCACAAGCATAGAAATGTAGTGGGGAGGAGAGCATAGAATAGAGTGTAGGCATGGGGTGTGAATGTGGGAAGAGGGAATAGGGAGAAGTGTTGGGAGGAGTGGTGCTTGTATTGGAGGGTGTCGACTGGTGAAGAGTGTATGAAGGTGGGAGTGGGGACTAGTGAAGAGTGTATGCAGGTGGGCATGGGGACTGGTGAAGAGTATATGTAGGTGGGCGTGGAGGTGTAGAAAGGATGCAACCGAGGCAGTGAGGATAGGTGGGCATAGTGAATGGAATGGAAAATGAGAGTGGAGTGTGAAAGTATATGGTTGGTGTGAATGGAGTGAAGGTTTCATGAAGTAGGTGGAGTGATGTGCTGAAAAGGTGTGTGGATTAGGTGTGAATGTTGGAGGATTGGATGGAGCAGCATGAGGATGGAGTGGGAAAAGGGTGGATTTAGGACAGAGTGGAAGAGTGTGTAGGGAAGATGAGAGTATGAGAAATAGGATGGTAGGTGTGAGTGAATGTGGAACGGATGTGAATGGAGGAGTGATGACATAGGGAATAGGGCATAGGGATCAGGGAGGGGTCGATGGAGGGTGATTTCAATTATTGGGGGATGGAATAGGATAGCAACAAAGTGGGTATGGCATGGACGATTGGGGACGTGAAGAGGAGTACGCAGGAGGTGGTGGTAGATGTGAAGGGAACGGATGGGATGAGAGTGTAATGTGTAAGGTGGATGGAGGAAGAGGATGGGATGAGAGAGCGGGTGTTGAGGTGTAATTACTATCTTAAAGAATCACCAAAATATTAATTATTGACCAGGGTTGGTAATCTTAGAGTTGTGGCATAGTATATGTGTTAGGATATTCCTATACTCCATCCTAGTCCCACCAGTATTTTTGATCATTTACATTTTCAATCATACATGCACCTTTAGGGTTTGCATGCATTTTGCATGCATCCCAGTCATCAGTCCAGCACCTATCCCTCAGTTAGCCAGCCCCCAGGAGCTTCTCACTATTCAGTTTTATCCCTCCAGTTGCTTAATGCACCCTTCTTCCTTGATTTTAGGGAGCAACTCGCCCTTCTTCACCTACCAGTCCAGTTGTCACTCAGTTACACTCAATTACACTTAGTTACATTGAGTTACACTCAGTTACACCTACTAGAGTTAGTTTGACTGATGGTTTCCAGTTACTTGAGCATTGATGACTCCACTGATGATGATGAAGACTTCCAGTTGCGCTCCGATGATCATGAGTACACCTAGTTGTGCTCCGATGACACTCTATTGATCTTATGATCACTCTGAGAGGCTAATTCGAATTACCACCTTAGGCATTCGAATCCTCTCTACCATTGTACTATTTATTTGTCCATACTGTGATTAATTAATTAGTGTGTGTGAAGTATTATTGCTTCTATTCGAGTTCTACTGTACCATATTATTCTGTTGCTCATTATACTGTATTGATCACTCTTCTTCTATTTTCCTGCTTAATCATAATTACTCTTGTGAGGTATACATCATCTATTAGATCTGCTGTGAGGATTTTCACATGGTATCAGAGCATGTTGAGAGTATTGTTTATCTCCATTCTTGAGAGTTTTTTGCAGGTTATTACCAAGATTTCGAGTGCAGCAGTTGCAACAATAGTAGTTGCAGTTATTCTATATTGTTTTTGCAGGTCCTCTACATCTTCTATGTATTCATCAGGAATTACTCCTCTTGATCCACTCAACTATGATGAATGGAAACCAAGAATGATAGCAGACTTGAAGATCCATGATCTTTTTTATTTTTACTTTGAAAGAGAGTTTGAATCCCCTGAAGAAAAGATTGACTGGTTAAATAAAAGTGACATGCACTTTCAAGCAATAAAGTTTTCTTTGTTTGCACGCCAGAGATTCCAATTCAAATACCGTAATGGTGTTGAAACTCCAAAGGAGTTATGGACTCCAAAAGAGATATGGGCTCACCTAGATGAAAAATTTGGCAGAAAGAATGAAGGACTTGGTCCTAACCCATTCGAAAGCAAGCAAAGTGATGCATTCGCTCCTCTTGATGGTCTCTCAGATCATGCGCCGATATCATCTCATATTGAAGTTGTTGACAAAGAACTTGCAGATTCTACACTCATGCTCAAACCTTCTTCTCTTTCTATGCCAGCTCACACTCTAGATATTGCAGAAGGTCATAAATCCTCTCTTGCACCAAAGTCTGTTGGTTTGCATCATGATCACATGATTATTTCGAAGGTCAAAATAGATTTTGAAGGTAATGCATTCGCTCCTCTCCAGCTAACTCCTCTTTTATACTACTATATGATCATAATTCCATGCTTTCAGAAGTTCATTGAAGAATATGGCCATTGCCATTCGCTTGGGATAATTTCTCATGCATCTACTGGTTTTGATCTCACCTCTCATGGTTCAAAGGAGATCTCAAGAAACCATGATTCAAGTCTTGGATATAATTTGTATTCTAAGCAATTACTACTTGGGATAATTTCTCATGCATATGATAGTTTTGATCTCATCCCTGCTGGTTCAAAGGAGATCTCAAGAAACTGTTTTTTAAGTCTTAAATCTGATTTTGATTTCAAGCAAACATGTATTAGTTATTTTTGGCATAATCTCACCCATGGTGGTTCGAAGGAGAAGACAAAAGACTATATGCACTTTCATAGATTTGATCCTACCTCAGCTGATTCGAATCACAGGTTCAAGGATCATTCTCATACTGTTGGATTTGTTCTCATCACATTCGATCTAAAGAGAAAGTACAAGCACATGCTTTTTGAGCATGATCCACTTCTTCCCAAGAAGAAGATACCTCCAGACATATGACCAAGCATCACACATGCTTGAGTTTGGAGCATTTATTTTTATGTGTGCCTTACAGTCTATTTTTTTAGGAGGGGGTATGTTTCCCATGAAATTTTCCCACTTCCTTGGTTTATTGATTGTTATTATTCATTGTATTGGGTGACCTTTGGTCTTAGTTACCAGGGCCCAAGATGGATTAAGGGGGGGTGTTAGGATATTCCTATACTCCATCCTAGTCCCACCAGTATTTTTGATCATTTACATTTTCAGTCATGCATGCACCTTTAGGGTTTGCATGCATTCTAGGGTTTGCATGCATCCCAGTCATCAGTCCAGCACCTAGCCCTCAGTTAGCTAGCCCCCAGGAGTTTCTCACTATTTATTTTTATCCCTCCATTTGCTTAATGCGCCCTTCTTCCTTGATTTTAGGGAGCAACTCGCCCTTATTCACCTACCAGTCCAGTTGTCACTCAGTTACACTCAGTTACACTTAGTTACACTCAGTTACACTCAATTACACTTAGTTACATTGAGTTACACTCAGTTACACCTACCAGAGTTAGTTTGACTAATGGTTGACAGTTACTTGAGCATTGATGACTCCACTGATGATGATGAAGACTTCCAGTTGCGCTCCGATGATCATGAGGACACCTAGTTGTGCTCCAATGACACTCTATTGATCTTATGATCACTCTGAGAGGCTAATTCGAATTACCACCTTAGGCATTCAAATCCTCTCTACCATTGTACTATTTATTTGTCCATATTGTGATTAATTAATTAGCATGTATGAAGTATTATTGCTTCTATCCGAGTTCTACTATACCATATTATTTTGTTGCTCATTATACTGTATTGATCACTCTTCTTCTATTTTCCTGCTTAATCATAATTACTCTTGTGAGGTATACATCATCTCATAGATCTGCTGTGAGGATTTTCACAATATGCTGAGGTAGAATGGCACCTACGATTTCGGCTTGGTGGACCTTAGAAATTTTTAATAAAGAAAATATCGAAAGATCTTTCAAAATGAAAAACCGAGTCAAACTTCTAGAAAATACAATAACTGAACTAGTTAAACCTAACTAAACCAACAGATCAAAATAGTATCAAACTATACTACTCTAAATAACTAAAAAGATAAAAACAACAAATATTATTCTAGGAATCAGAACTAAATCAAAACAAAACTACTGTAATGAAACTGAAAACTACTGATTAAAAAATCTAAACTGGGAATTAGAAACAATTGTAAATGAGTTTAGAAACCTATCTATGAGATAATTCAATTGACAACTAACTATGAAACAAAGAATTATATCAACTTAAAGAAAAACTACAAATTACTTAAGAAAATCAACAACTATTCATGCATTCAACTAATACTTCAAGATTACACTAAACTACCTAATTCCATTCTCCTTGAGGATTCTGACGAAGTGTATCAAATGTAATAGGAATAGGAGAGAAGGTATCAAAGTGACTTTGAAATGTGACAAGGACACAAAATGGAAGCAAATCTAGTTTAACTTCTACAAATAAATGCAAACAAAGATTGTCCAACTACTATTAACTTTAAACATTATGACCTGTCTTCTATCCATAAGCAAATGAGTTGGAACTAATGAAATCTAGAAGCAAGTAGAAAACTTAATAAAGATATTTACTTGAACTGAATTTGATTTGGAAGCAAGTAGAAAACTTAATAAAGATATTTACTTGAACTGAATTTGATTTGGAAGCAAGTAGAAAACTTAATAAAGATATTTTATGTAGAAGCAAATAGAAAACTTGATAAAGATATTTATTTCTGAACCAAATCCTATTCTATGAACATCTTCATTAACTATATGAATGGGAAAAACTAATCCTATGCTTAACAAAGAAACTATTCAAAATTAAGATACTTTGGAGAATGAAATTACTAAGTCTAATCTGATATTGATCTTAACGACATATGATAAACTACACTAAGAATAAAACTTGATAAATTGTGTAACAGTAAACATTAATGAGTCAGATATGAAAGACATAATTTGAAAAACAACTAAAGCAAAATTAAGGAAAACGGAATGAAAACAAAGAATGATGATAAAACTTAATTAAAACTCTATGTAGTGTAAACCAATATCTTAATTACATCTAAGAATGCTAATTAAAGACAAAAAATTGTTAATTTTTTAGCATTAATTCAACATACTCTAGGATCTTTACTGAGAGAATAACATGTACAACATATCAAGCATATCAATGCATATCAATCACAACAAGCAATCGCATGAGACAATATACACACAGAGTTTCACTGGGGAAAACCTTAAAGGTGAAAAACCCCACAACTTTCTCAGAGATAGAAAAAGCAATGATACAACCCAAGTACAAAAGATAGTCCTCCTAGAAGCTACTCCTCCTTCCTCACTTGTGTGCCACTTTCTGGTGAGTGTAGAAGCAAATAATGAAGTGATCAAATAGAGTGCCTCCCGCACTCTATTTATACATGACCTGGATTGCCTAATAAACTAGCAGGGTCGACTTGTCTAACTCAATCTAATAACCCATGGTAATACTAATCAGGGTCGACCCCACACTTGGTGGTCTAATAACCCATCACATGCAAGTTGCGACACTTGTGACACTTTTCAATACAAATGACGACACTTCCATATAGAGGAATAATAACATCTCAATAGGAGTACAATATACATAGGTGAAATACATTCCGAAGTTACATATACATCAACACTCCCTCTTAACTAGGAAGGTATTTCTCGACACAGATCTGCTAGCACAAGTCTTCTTCTCTGGATCATTGTCGCTAGATCATCGTCATCGTCACTGCTGTTGCTATCTCAATCAATCTCTGAACTACTTGTCATAGGAATTTCTACAAAGCCATACCTTTTTCATGCTGGATGTAGGCCCACCATCTGCAGGTCTTCATCATCACTAGCCATACTGTGGAATCCTCAGGACTTATTACATGTGTCACAAGGCCTTGAAAGAGTATCCTAGGACCATTTATGTGTCGAAGCACGACCGGAAAGATCTCCCAGGTCTACATATATGTGACCCCTACCACAATGCCTCGAAAGAGCATCCTGGGACCTATTACGGGCACACAGCCCAACCTATCGGATCTCCCAGGTCTACTTACATGTGGTTGCCACAATGCCTCAAAAGAGCATCCTAGGACTTATTACGGGCACACAACCCAACCTATCGGATCTCCCAGGTCTACTTACATGTGGTCATGACAATTCCTCGAAAGAGAATCTCAAGACTTATTACGGGCACACAACCCAACCTATCGAATCTCCCAGGTCTACTTATATGCCATAGGACAATGCCTCGAAAGAGCATCCCAGGACTTATTACAAGCACATTGTCCAACCTATCGGATCTCCCAGGTCTACTTATATGTCCTCCCAGAGCAATACCTTGAAAGAGAATCCCAGGACTGATTACAGGTGTTAACACCTAAAAAGTGCTCACTAGCTCATTTCCTTATTCACATGACCCATTTGTCCACTTTTTCCACCATCTGAGCCTCTAAAGCCAACAAAAGGTCACCAAAAGACCTTAATACACCCCTTTTCCCACTCAAAAAGATTATTTTTCCTAAAAAAGCATAAAAAACCCTAAAAAAGGGTCCAAAATTCCCAAAAATATTAAAAAGGGAATAAAAATATTAATTTTATTCAAAAAAGGAAAAAGGAAGGAAAAGTAACTAAACCATGTTGTTCAATACCATTGGTTTCCACAAAACCACAATGGTATTCCCCACCACCAAAACCTATAAAAAGGTGGTAGGGGCTCCTCATTTCACATCCATCCATATTCCTATCCTCATGCTGCCAAAATCTCCCTTGAGCTTTTCGCCATTGTAGCAACCTTGGAGAAAGGCTTGGTTTTGCAACCAGGCTTAGTGCAATGGGCACCTGCTAACTAGTAGCAGCAGTTTCAATATTAAGCAAAAACAATAAACTAAATCTAAATCTAAACTAAACTAGCATGTGCATTTTTTAATTAAAAAACAAGAACAAGAAATATAAGAAATAATTTTGTATTGAAAATGGGGGCAAGCAAGTGCTTGCAATAACAATACCTCCAAGTGATGAAGATAGTTGAGAAGCCCCAAGGGTGAACAGCTCCAAACTCCAAAGGTTCCTTTCTCCAAGGTTGCTACAATGGCCAAAAGCTCAAGGGAGATTTTGGCAGCATGAGGATAGGAATATGGATGGATGTGAAATGAGGAGCCCCTACCACCTTTTTATAGGTTTTGGTGGTGGGGAATACCATTGTGGTTTTGTGGAAACCAATGGTATTGACCAACATGGTTTAGGTACTTTTCCCTCCTTTTTCCTTTTTTGAATAAAATTAATATTTTTATTCCCTTTTTTATATTTTTGAGAATTTTGGACCCTTTTTGAGGGTTTTTTATGCTTTTTTAGGAAAAATAATCTTTTTGAGTGGGAAAAGGGGTATATTAAGGTCTTTTGGTGACCTTTTGTTGGCTTTAGAGGCTCAGATGGTGGAAAAAGTGGACAAATGGGTCATGTGAATAAGGAAATGAGCTAGTGAGCACTTTTTAGGTGTTAACAACAGGCACACAGCCCAACCTATCGAATCTCCCAGGTCTACTTATATGCTCATATGCACAACATGTCCACGGCCACAGAGTATCAACCTGATACTCACCATACATCATCCCGATGTACATCATCACATGATCATCCTGATCATCATAGCATCATCCTGATACATCTCATCTGGAGCAACATCCTGAAGCTCATCATCCATGATCATACAGTGCATCCACCTGATGCATACCAAGTATCTACCTGATGCATATCATCATACATGATCTACCTGATCATACAATGTATCTACCTTATACATATCATCATACATGATCTACCTGATCATATAATGTATCCACCTGATACATATACAAATACATGATCCACCTGATCATACAATGTATCCACCTGATACATATACAAACCCATGATCCAACTGATCATATCAAGCATTCAACATGATGCATACACAAATACATGATCCAACTGATCATAACAAGCATCCAACATGATGCATACACATATACATGATCCAACTGATCATAACAAGCATCCAACATGATGCATACACATATACATGATCCAACTGATCATAACAAGCTTCCAACATTATGCATATACATATACATGATCCAACTAATCATATCAAGCATCCAACATGATGCATACAGAGCAGTAACTGGAGCATCGTCCTGATACTCATCACACAGTGCTTATATCCACAGCCATGCGAAGGATCCTCCTCTCACCACGCTTGGAATGGATCATGCAAATGTGTCCATCACTTCTTCCTCGAAGTGTCGTCAATCTGAAGAACACCAAGCCTCTCTCTGAAGTACTCAAACTTCACTCTGGCTAGTGGTTTAGTCAACACATCCGCAACCTGCTCATCTGTCGCAACATATAGGAGCTTCACTGCTCCTCTCTGCACCATATCCTTGATATAGTGATATTTGATCTCAATGTGCTTCGAACCCTCGTGGAACACTGGGTTCTTGGACAGCTTCACACAACTCTGGTTGTCACAAAAGATACTAGTAGCCTCCAATGGGAGATCAAATAGCTCAGACAGTAGCTTCCGGAGCCATACTGCCTCACAACTAACTGAACAAGCTGCAACATACTCTGCTTTGGCTGTACTCAATGCTATGCAGGACTGCTTCCTGCTAAACCAAGAGATCACACCCGATCCCATACTAAAGCAGCACCCAGATGTGCTCTTCCTATATGTAGCACTGCCTGCCCAGTCTGAATCAACATAACCCTGCAGGTTAAACTTTTGATTCACATCATACTTGAGCCCATAATCAATTGTACCCTTCAGGTACCTCAAAATATGCTTTACAGCAACCAGGTGAACACCTCTGGGATCCATCAGGAACTGGCTCAATGTGTTCACCGCAAAGCAAATATCTGGTCTCATGTTCGTCAGGTACATCAAGGACCCAATCATCTAACGATACACCATGACATCAACCGGATCAGATGAAGCATCACACAGAAGCTTCAAGTTCTATGCCATAGGTGTGGCCATGGCCTTGTAGTCCCTCATACCGAACCTCGTCAGGATCTCTACTGCATACTTCCCTTGTCCAAGGAAGATTCCATCTGTACTCTGCCACACCTCCATCCCGAGTAAATAGTGCATCATCCCCAAGTCCTTCATTTGAAACTCGGCAGCAAGCTTCCTCTTCGTGTCGGCAATCAATCTATCCTCACCTGTAACAAACAGGTCATCCACATACAATAGTAGTATCACTGGATTTCCTTCCTCAACCTTGTAGTAAAGGTTGGAATCTACTTTACTCTTGGTAAATCCCAAACTGGATAGAAAGCTGTCTATCCTACCATACCAAGTCCTAGGAACTTGCTTCAAGCCATACAAGGCTTTCTTCAACCTACACACATATGACACCCTATCATGTGTCTCAAAACCAAGTGGCTGCTCCACATACACTTCCTCTTTGACTACACCATTCAAGAAAGCTGTCTTGACATCCATCTGGTGTATCTTCCATTTCATCACTGTAGCCAGGGAAAGTATTGATCTGATGGAAGTGTACCTGGCTACAGGAGCAAAATTCTCTTCATAGTCTATCCCCTCTTTCTGGGAGAAGCCACGAGCTACAAATATCGCTTTGTATTTCTCTATGTTTCCGTCTGCAGCATGCTTGATCTTGTAGATCCACTTGGAAGTTACCACAGACTTCCCTTTAGGTCTTGGGCAAACATCCCAAACAGCATTCTTCATGATCGATAGGTATTCCTCGACCATGGCATCTTTCTATTCTTTCTTTTCTGCTGCTTCTTCATAACAGGAAGGTTCTTTATTCATAATATCACAGAGTAAGGCAACATAGCTGGTATGAGATATAGTCCTCTTCATTTATCTGTGTTCTTCTTCTGGAATGCCATATCTTTCTGCATCTTGAATGAGCTCTCTAGCCCATGCAGGTTTCCTCTTGTGAGAGTTCTTCTCACGAGGTGGATCTGCAGGTTCTTGCAGATCTTCCATTTCACGATCTGCATCTTGAATTGGTTCAGTCATGGTGGTGTCTTGAAATCTGGTTTCCTTTGGTTCTTCATGATCTTCAACAGGTGTTTTCTTTGACTTGATGAAGGATGAGTTTTCATCAAATGTCACATCCTTGCTGACATCAATCTTCTTGAACCCTGGAAAGTATATTCTGTAAGCTTTCGAGCTTTCACTATACCTCACAAAGATTCCCTTCTTTCCTGAAGGATCTAGCTTTGTTATCTTTTCCTTTGGAACATGTGTATATACTGGACAACCAAATATTCTGAGATAGATGACTTCAGGTTTCTTACCAGAGAAGACCTCTTCTGGTGTCTTGCTGTCCAATATCTTGTGAGGTGTTTTGTTCTGCACATATACAGCTATCCTAGCTGCTTCTGCCCAAAGATGCATAGGTAGATCCTGGTCATGCAGCATTTCCCGTGCTACTTCCATGATTGTTCTATTTTTCCTTTCTGCAACTCCATTCTGTTGTGGATTGTAGGGAGCAGTCAACTCCCTCTTAATCCCTGAATCACTGCATAGCTTCTTGAAGTCACCTGAAGTGAATTCTTCGCCATTGTCGGATCTGAAGGTCTTGATCTTCTTATCAGTTTGATTTTCCATCAAGGCTTTGAATTCCTTGAACTTATCAAACACTTCATCTTTGTTCTTTAAGAAGTAAACCCTAGTCTTCCTAGAGAAATCATCAATGAAAGAGACATAGTATACATACCCACTCAGAGAACTTGATGACATCGGACCGCATACATCGGAGTGGATAATTTCCAAGATTCCTTTTGCTTTGCTTTCACTGCTTGGAAATTCCTTCGTAATGTTCTTTCCTTTTGCACATCCTTTGCAAACACCTTCATGCTTTGTCTTGATTTCAGGAAGATCTTCTACAGCTTTACTTGCAATTGGTAGTGCCCTATAGTGCACATGTGCAAGCCTTCTATGCCAAAGTTCACTTGGCTCCATGGATTCATGTACCATGGCATGTTCAGTTTGTCCCTTCAATTTGTACAATCCTCCCTCTTGCTCTCCAATCACTACTGCATCATCTATAGTTTTACCCTTTGGCCACATTAGGACTTGGCCATCTACAAATGCAACCCTCATGCCTTTTGCATCCAATGCAGATATGGAGAGTAGATTCTTCTTGAGCCTAGGTACATATAGAACATCTTTCATCTTCAAAGACTTCCCAGAGTCTAGGTTGTAGGAGGCTTCACCACTTCCCTTAATAGGATATTGATTGTCATCCCCAAGTTTCACTTTATGGGGTGACTCATGTTCAGATAGATTTACAAAGGATTCTTTAAACCCAGTCATATGTTTGCAAGCCCCACTATCAATAAGCCAATCATTACATCCATGAGAGATAGTACATGTGAGAGCAGAGATTTGAACATATTCATCCTCACTTGATGAGTCATCACTTTCTGCTCTAGCCTTCTTCTTGGGAGTTTCATCATCCTCAGCAACATGAGCATCATATCTCTTCTTATTGTTCTTCTTCTTCTTGTTGAAGTTGTTGTTGTCTTTCTTCTTCTTGGGACAATCTGCAGCAAAGTGTCCCTTCTCATTGCAAGTGAAGCATCTGAGATCTTTCTTATGATGGTGGTGTGAAGGCCTTCTGTTATGAGATGACTCCTTCTTGAACTTACCTTTCCTGGTATGTACTGTGAGAGCTTGATCTTCATTCCCCATCTTTTCTTCTCGGGCCACAAGCATAGCTTCTTCTTGAGAGCATTCCTCCCACAACCTACTAAAAGAGATCAGTTTTCTTCTTGCACAGATTCCTTGGATGAAGGAGTGCCATGACATAGGTAGGCCATTCAATGTGGTCATAACAACTTCACCATTATCCACTACTTCATCCATAGCTTCAAGTTGTTTCTTGATCTAAGAGACCTTGGAAAAAAAGGATTGAATGGTCTCTCCATTCTGAAGCTTTACCCCTTTCAATTGGTTCCGTAGAGTCATCTTCTAATTTATGTTCTTCCCTTCAAATAGCTTGGTCAGGGAATCAAACATCTCCTTGGCTGTCTTCAAATATGACACATGTGGTATGAGATGGTATTTGATAGAATCAGCAATGATTCTCTTTGCCTTGACCAAGTTCTTCTTATGTAAGGCCTTAGCCTCTTCTCCCTCTGGGACAGGGACCTCTTCACTTATGTAAGTGTCCAATTCATTTTCTTCCAGGATTAACCCAATCCTATACTTCCAAGCTCGGAAGTTATCAGCCCCTTCAAGCTTATCCTCAAGCTTGGTGTGGTGAGACATCTTAAAGAGTACTTCAAATGGAAATAGAAAAGATTTAGGTCTTACCACTTGATTTGTAGAAATTTGGATCTGGTGCTGGCTTAGGGTTTGTCAGAGAAACCCTAAAAATTCAAAATGTGAATTTCAAACTTCTGAAAGGATAGAAAGATGCGCATTGATGAGCTGATCAGCCTGGTATACTTAGAAATTGAAAACTGCAAAGTTTCACCCTTCAAAAATGCTTTTCAATCTCCCAGATTCACTCAGGAGGACCTTGAATTAGGGTTTGAGTTTCCTGGAGCTTCACCCAACCAAAAAGTTCAATCCAAAGCTCTAAACTTCGATTTTTCCAAGGAGCTTCCAGATATGGTCTCAGAATTCAGAAATTCCTATTTTTGTGGAAACCCTAATTTTTAGGGCCAAAAATGAAAGTGCCCAGAATTGAATTCTGATTGGACAGAAAGATGCGCCTTGCTGAGGAGAGTCAAAATACCCTACTTCCTTTCAAGATATGTGGAGAGAAACCCAATAAACAAGAAGCCCTAGCTTCCGCAACTACACAGTGTCTTCTTCTCAGGTTAGCTCTGATACCATGTTAATTTTTTTGCATTAATTCAACATACTCTAGGATATTTACTGAGAGAATAACATGTACAGCATATCAAGCATCTCAATGCATATCAATCACAACAAGCAATCACATGAGACAATAGACACACAGAGTTTCACTGGGGAAAACCATAAAGGTGAAAAACCCCACAACTTCCTCAGAGATAGAAAGAGCAATGATACAACCCAAGTACAAGAGATAGTCCTCCTAGCAGCTACTCCTCCTTCCTCACTTGTGTGTCGCTTTCTGGTGAGTGTAGAATCAAATAATGAAGTGATCAAATAGAGTGCCTCCCGCACTCTATTTATACATGACTTGACTTGCCTAATAAACTAGCAGGGTCGGCTTGTCTAACTCAGTCTAATAACCCATGGTAATACTAATCAAGGACGACCCCACACTTGGTGGTCTAATAACCCATCACATGCAAGTTGCGACACTTGTCAATACAAATGACGACACTTCCGTATAGAGGAATAATAACATCTCTATAGGAGTACAATATACATAGGTAAAATACATTCCGAATTTACATATACATCAACAGAAATATTACAGTTCAAAGACCTAAGAAAACTGGATTCTAAATAAGCATAAAAACAATGCAGGAAGTATTAAAGTCCGTATGACAATCCGAATGACTGTCTGAATGACAGTTCGAATGACAGTCTGGATGGAGGAAAATGATTTAAACTGAGGAAAGAAGCATATTGGAATGATCTTAACGTTAGCTGGCTAATGCATATGAACCTACAATGCAAGGAAGCAATGAATAGAGTCTTTAGGAGCTAAGATAACAATAAGTGACCTATTTTAATCATTGTCTAAGGAATGAACTATTTCTATGGCATAATAAGACAAAAACTGAAATGTAAATAAAACTAACCTACAGCTACAGGAAAGAAACTAACAGAACTCATTCTAATTATAAACTAAACCTGAAACAACAACTAGTTAAGCTCTATCGAATTGCAAAAGACTGAAAGCAAACTACAAGAAAAACTATGCTCGACCGGTCATTATCAATTTTGTAAATGTAAATTAAATTACCAACATGAAATAAATTACAATAAATGAAACATCAACTACAGGAAAACACAGTTAAATACAATTACTGGAAATGAAAAACTATTTATTTGCAGAAAGGAAAATACAAAATATACATAATAGAACCTTTGGTTGTTGAGGGGCCCTTCCCAGCAATCAGAGATTGGAGCTTAACTCACACTAATCACCAACAACAGAACATTAACAACAGAATTCAGGAATTTCCATTAACTGAGAAAGTTACACAGTGTTTCTACAAATTACTGATAGCATGTATGTATCTTATCTATTGTCTCGTTTTCTCCAAAGGAGGCATCTATATATAAGTTTACAATCAGAGAGAAGGTCGACATAGTCGACCTCTCTAAAAATAGAATTCTTAATGATTTACAAACGACTGCATGGTGGTTGACAACAGCGCAGAGGCGTCTCCCTAAGTCCACGGCGTTGATTCCCTTTGACACGAACAACTGTGAATCGTTTTCCTTCCATCGTGGGAAGATAATGCGTTGGTAGACTGAGTGTGGGAAGATGAGGGCTTCTAGAATGTTGACGTGAGCAGAGGTACGTGCTATCAGTCTTGGCGAACAGGAAAGACAGAACTTCTGGAGTGTTCATGTGAGCTGTAGGTGTGTTTTCAAGCGAGGCGAGTAGGAGGGAAAATCTTCTATAACAGAGGCTCACCAACCATGACAACCACATTGCTAACAGAACCCATCTTTCCGTTTTTTCCTTTAATGACCAGAAATATTACAACCGACGATCTCGCGGGTTGAATGAAGCTCTGAATAGTGGGTTGGATGCGGTTGAACGTTTGCAACATAAACATGCATCTGAATGGAGGTCTGTTTGAAACCCATTGCCTGCAGAACAAAATCTAGTTTCCAAGCAAGTCGAGAAATGTCAAATAAACATCAATAAATCACAATATGGTGATTTTTACCTAAAATTCATGTGACGTGTGAATATATGCATACCTGATCTGATTGACGGTATGAATGGCGTAAAGAATGACTTATCATATCAAAAATGGTAAAAATGACGCCAATTAGAATGTGTTTGATGATAAAAAAATGGTGACAAAATGGACACCAACATTCCCCCAAACTGGAGATATGCCAGGTCCCACTAAGCAAAAGAAGAGAGAATTTTAGGAAGAAGGCTGAGCTACGGTAGTAGCTTCCTTCGACTTGGAAGAGGAAGTGGTTTTGGCTCTAAGCTTCTGAAACTGGTCCTTCAAAGTATCATGCTTCAACCAGAGAGAAAGGTTGGAGGCTGTTTTGGCTTCATTTAAATCTTCCACACACTTCACTTGAAAATTTAAGTCCTTGTTCTCTTGACGAAGCCCAGAGATGATATCGATATACTTCTTGTCCTGGCTTCTTAACTCTGCTATGTCCTGGGCTAGTCTGTCCACAGTCTAATGGAGTGGAGTAGATGCTTCTGCAAAAGAATCAAGGTCTTTTCGAGGGCTCGATCCCCTTAGAAATGGTTCGGGATCAGCAGGTGCAATGTGTTCCTCAGGAACCTTATCTTTAGTGTGTGTAGGGGAAGGTTCCAAGACGGGATCTTCAAGCAAACTAGAAGAGCTATTGGCCAACACGAGGAGAGGTGATTCAAAGACAGGATCATTTGCTTGGTCGTCAGGGTTGTCCGAATGCATTGGTTGAATGACGGATTGATCGACGGACTGGATGACAGTCTGATCGACAGACTAGTCACGATTGGCCTTTCTTGACTTTGTGGGTATTGGTGAGAAAAATGGGGGTTCCATGGTTGTATCCTCGTGGACATGCTCAAGAGAGGATGAATGATCAGGGTGTATTTCTCCTGAGGCACCCTCACTAAATCTTACGAACTTGGTAACCTTTACTTCTTGGGAAAAGGTTTGGGCCGGCTCGTTTACACGGGTTTGGAAACGATGGCGTTTACGAGAGGCAGGGGATTTGACCATAGGCTTCTTAACTAGATGAGGGTTCAGGATTTCAAAGACAAAGCGTTCCCAGGTTTGCCCCTTTTCTTCCAACTGGTGAGTGATCAGGATTTTAATCAAACAATGGTGTTATAAACTTCTAGAGGGGTTAGTGGTATTCTTCCTAACCTGACTCGACATTTTCTCTAAACTTTTTAGGAAATAGAAGGGGAAATTAAGAGTCTGACCATTAACAAAATGAGCCAGTAACCTAAAGTGGAAAGCTTTGAAAACAGTGAACTTACCCTCACAAGTGATCAAATCGATAATGACAGTTAGTGGCTCGATGTATTCAGGCTTAACCCATTCCCTGTGGAACCCTTTCGTGCCCACAACATGCTG
This sequence comes from Larix kaempferi, assembly GCA_027924585.1. Taxonomy (NCBI): domain Eukaryota; kingdom Viridiplantae; phylum Streptophyta; class Pinopsida; order Pinales; family Pinaceae; genus Larix; species Larix kaempferi. Next base: position 11,585,597 of record BSBM01000344.1, read on the forward strand.
ATATTCAGCCTTAAGAGCAAATTCGTGCTCCGTCCGTGGAAGGAAAAGATGTTTGTGCCAACGGGCTCCTTCCCTAGGAAGCTTCGTGGCCAATGCAACGGATTCTTCCGTCACTGGAAAAGTGAGATGGTTGAACCTGGTTGTCTTACCATCGAAGCCCTTAGCAAACAGCAGTGAAACCTCGGCATCATGGCCGTCAAGAAGGTGAAGAAATGGACCCCATCTAGAACACAAAAATACTTCATGACATGCCTTAAATTCGGGAATGCGGAGGAGGTCCTATCAACTGCCAGGCTCGTAACAGATTGGCATATTGAATAGAGGTCGAAGGATGCGGATGGATAGAGAGGATGCATGAAATTGCAAGGGGTGGAGCTTGATAAGTTCAGGGTGGATGGAAAATGAGCAAGATGAAGCAGAATTTACGCAAGGGTAAGTTTAAATTGAGATCCGTTTGAGCGGTTGAATGATCGTGGGGGAATATTTGGCACATTCGAATGATACGCTATCATTCAGTTACCTTGAGTCATGCGCCGTCATGGAACTACGTGAGTTAGTGAATTCGCATAGCTATGATATGTTCAACCAAGTACAAAGTGAAACTTTGGACAGGTTGAACGTAATCCTCATTATGAAATTATAGACATAAATTACACATAAAAAATCATGATGACTTAATAAATGAAACAATAGATCGCACGATAAAACTTGATGGAGGATTGAAATCATATGATAGCCATATGATGGTTGATCAATTCATTTGATGAGACAAAATGAGTATGCAAAGATGGCATTTAATTTGATCCTTGACATGACTAGTTGGTTAGATATATCAGTAAAAATCAAAATTTTAAAATATCTTAGCACACTTATTAATATCATTACAATCTAAGGTTTCATTCGGAACTTCATTCAGATCGTTATTCATTTTCCTTGTTCGTCACCTCATTCGGACCGTCATTCAACCCTTCATTCAACCCTTCATACAGACCTTTGTACAAAAATGTTCTTTGATGGATCTGACTACTGCTGATTATGCAGAGAATTTTTCTAGGACTTGTCAGCACACAAGAGATGTTGTAAACGTGCTTTTCTGGAACTTTAGTCATGTTCTTCTTTATTTGTCATTGATCAGAACGATCTTCCTTCTTCTTTTTGCATTATCCTGGAAACACCTATCATTTTATCAGAGATAAATAAACTTTTTCATAAATATTCAGAAAGTAAAAATAGTTATGAACCTCCCCCAAACCAAAAATATGGCGTGTCCTCAAGCCATCAAAGAAAAATTGATTAATATTCAAATATTTTCAGTTAATGGTTTAGGCAGTAACTTCTAAAATGCTGTGATAATTTTTGTAAGAAAATGAAATATTAACTATTAAATGTAGATGATTCAGGTATGTACATTCATCAAAAAGAATACAACGGTGCTTAAGAAGGCCATATGAAGAATAATAGTGCAAATGGATGCGAAACAAAATGCCATAGGAAAACTAGCCATCCATGACTCATTTGAAATATCTCTTGTCATTCAAAGAATATAGATAAAGTTCACCCTAGAGTTTGTGAGATTTGTATAGTTATGGGTCCCATTTCTAGGATAGTCATACCATAGGTATTGTTTGAATTAGGTGACAGGGTCCAAGTGCAAATTACATCCGTTCTCTAATGTCATTAAAAATAATTGGCCTCAACATGTATTCGTATACTCAGGTTTTTTTATGAGCCATGTGCATAGCAATGCGTTAACCGAATCTCTTTTACCCGATATTGCCCCGGTGCCAGCAGGCCTGTTCAGTACCCCGATGGGTTTATCTTGGTACCATGCAAGCATAGCCCCGCTGCCAGCAAGCCTGTTCAATACCCCGACGGGTTTATCTTGGTACCATGCAAGCGTAGCCCCGCTGCCAGCGAGCCTGTTCAGTACCCCGATAGATTTACTTGCATTTACCGAGCTTCCTTGTTTAAGATTTTACTTAGCATGGACCCGCTTCCAGCGAGCCTATTCAGTACCCCGATGGTTTTGCTTCGTATAAATATTTTTAGTAAGGAAGCCGGTTGGTACTAGAGTGTGTTAAGCCTGTTAAACACATAATGCAAAATTTTAGAGCGAACCTTATGAGTAACTTAATTTACACTAGCCTGAATTATAGATCATGTCAAAAGATAATAACCTACAGTTGTTCTTTGACCTTCCAGTCCATCTTATTCATAAAAGATTAGTAATGTTCCCCACAAAATAGAAGTATCACTCACTTTTGGGCTACCTTTTTAAAGAATGCTTAAGAGACAAGTTTTGATAATGAGTCTAGGATGAGCTAGTAGTCCATAGGTGTAAGATATAACTGTTTGAGGATCATGAGGATTGAAGTAGATCTTAAGCAACTGTTCTAATGATAAATCAGAAATATACATGTCTGAATCAAATACCATATACAGAATCATAAAAGAAAGTGGTTTGAAATGATATAAAGAACACTTTAACTTTTCACTATAAATTTCAATTTTCAACAATAATCGAAAGAGAAGGAGTTAAGATGCATTGTAAGTGTTTCTTTTAGAGCACTTCCCTTTTCGGATAATATTGCATGAGCTGATTATAATGATAAGGTACTCGCAATCAAACTGCAAAACCACTTGTTAGATGATTCAATTTTATTGCAAACAAAAACATATGTACAAAGAAAAAGTCATACGAAATTTAGGAGAAAGGGAAAAGAGTCTTCCTGTCTTAATTGACAATACTTCATAAGCTAATCATAAAAGTAAATTTCCTGTATAAATGCAATCAGTTGTTAGATATGGCTCTTATTATTGAAAAACAAAAATATATTTACATATATACAAATGAAGATAACCCAAAATATTTCAAGAACCAGGAGAAGGAGGAATGACTTCCTCTTCTACCAGCTCCATTTCCTCCTGTTGTAAGGCATTCTGCACAAAATCTTGTTTAGATATGGGTTGATGATAAAGTCTAAGTCTATGTCCATTTACAACAAAGAAAATTTGAGAACCATCAATTGTCTTAATTTTAACAGATCCATTATCAAAAGCTGTAACAATTTCATATGGACCCATCCATCGAGTATTTAATTTACCTTTAAAGTTTATGTACCTTGAATCAACAAGTAATGCCTAGTCTCTAGTTTTGAATTGTTTTTGTTTAATGTATCTATCATGCCACTTTTTGCGTTGGTTTTGAATTAAAATTGTGTGTTGAATAACATCTTTCCTAATCTTGTCTAATTCATTTATCTGCAGGATTCGTTGTCTCTGTGCTTCTTCTAGATTCATCCCTAATTGTGTAGCCATACGAAAGGTTTTGACTTGAAATTCAATAGGTAGAAGAACTTGTTTACCATAAATAAGTTCATAAGGTGTGTGGCCGGTGGTATTCCTCCAAGTTATTATATACGCCCACAAGCTTTCTGGAAGCCTATCTTCCCAGTCTTTGTGGTGTAACTGGATAGTCTTAGTTAGGATGGCTTCTAATACTTTGTTGGTGGACTCTACTTGACCATTGGCTTGCGGGTGATATGGTGAATATTTACAATGTCTAATACCATATTTGTCAGTAAGCTCTTTCATAAACTTGGAGGTAAACTGAGATCCTTGATCGGTTACAATTTCCCTAGGTACACTGAATCGGGTGAATATTTCTTCATATAAAAACTCTACCACAGATTTCTCTGTGGCTCAGAATAAGGCTTTAGCTTCTACCCACTTTGTGAAATAATCTATGCAGACTAGGATGTACTTCTTCTTACGAGACATAGGGGAAATTGGCCCAACAAAATCTAGAGCCTATTTCTCAAAAGGCTCAATCATAACTTGGGGTTGTAAAGGCATCTCATCAGATGGCATAGGTCTACCCATTCTTTGGAAACTATCACACCCCTTGACATAATTGGTAGCATCTTTGAAAATGCTTGGCTAATAATATCCAGAGTGCAACACTTTGTATGTTGTTCTCTTGTCAAAAAAATGCCTTCCACAAGGTCCACCCTGACATGCATGAAGGATCTCTTCCATCTCATCCTCTCGTACACATCGTCTAATAATAATATCAGGACCAATATGAAAAATATCATTGTCCACCCAAGAATAATTAGAACTTTGAACTATGATCCTATGTTTCTCAGGTGGGGAGAGATGGTTTGGTAGCTTTCTAGTTGTTAAATAATTGGCTATGTCTGCAAACCAAGGAGTTTGAACAGACACAGCGAACATATGTTCATCTTGAAAGTTATCATCGACACGACTAGCATTATCGTCAGTTTGAATTCGAGAGAGAAAATATGCTACCACATTCTCTCGACCGGGATGATCAACAATGGTGATGTTAAATTCTTGTAACAAAAGAAGCCACCAAGTCACTATACCACTGGTGATAGGTTTGTTCATTAAAAATATGATGGCGGAGTGGTCAGTGTGTATAAAAATTTCATATCCTGTGATATAATGACGAAACTTGTTGATGGCATAAACTTGCTAGAAACTCTTTTTTAGTAACAATGTATCTTGATTCTGCAGAAGTCAAATTTTTACTCGAAAATTAGATGGCATGTGATGTTTGTTCCTCTTTTTGACCTAAAACTGCTCCTATAGCTATGTCGGAAGCATCAGTGGATATATGGAAGCGAAGGGAATAATTGGGGCCCCTGAGTATCGGTGCCACTGATAGCTTTGCCTTCAAAGTTTCAAAGGCATGTTGACAAGGTTCAATCCATTGGAATTCTGTGTCTTTCATCAGTATCTTGAACATAGGTGCGTCTATCTTAGTGAAGTTTTCAATAAAATGTCTATAACAGCCCGCGTGGCCAAGAAAACTTCTTACTTCATTCAGAGTTTTTGGAGGAGGAAGAGTAACAATTATTTCTATCTTGGTAGGATCTACCTTGATACCTTGAAGAGAGACATGATGTCCCGGAACTATGCCCTCGGTTAGTAGCATCTTACATTTTTCATGACTAAGAGCTAAGTTTGTTTCTTGGCACCGAATAAGAACTATTTCAAGGTTGTCACGGGCTTCTTGGAAGGTATTTCCATAAACTATAAAATCATCCATATGAAATTCTACACAATCATGTATAAGGTCAGCAAAGATTCCTAAAACTGCACGCTGGAAAGTAGCAGGTGCATTACATAGGCCAAATGGCAACACTCGATAGGAATATGTCCCCCAAGAACAAATAAAAGTTGTCTTTTCTTGATCCTCGGGTGCTATTAATATTTGATTGTATCCACTATACCCATAAAGAAAAGAAAAATATTGTTTCCTTGACAAAGTATCTAACACCTGATCGATAAAAGGCAAAGGGAAGTAGTCTTTAAGAGTGGCCTTGTTCAATTCTCGAAAGTCAACACATATACGCCATTTCCCTATAACTTTCTTTGGAACTACCACTAGAGGAGACACCCATTTACTATTGGAAATTGGGTAAATGAAACCAGCGTGAGTTTTTGTAATTCATATTTTACTATATCCTTTAGGGTTGGATTCATTCTTCTCTGGGAATTCCTGATAGGAGGTATGTTTGAATCTGTGTAAATGTGGTGAATACAGGTATCTGAGTGTATACCCTTCATATTGGTGTATTCCCATGTGAATGCTCCAGTTTGACTCTTGATAACTTTTAGTAATTGTTTTTGTTAACTCTCATCTAGACCTGCATTTATATGTAGAAATTTGTCGGAACTAACCTCACAAGGTATGGTATAGGATCCTAGATGTTCTTCGATTGCGGAGACACAGGGTGTACTTATAAGTGTTGAGAGGCTCATGTTTTCTTGGAATTCATCTCCAAATATTTGGTCAAGTTGGGAAAAAGACTGAGAAAAGTCTATACATGTTGTGAAAGAGATAAATTGGTTCAACACATTCTCAGTATTTTGTTCTTGAAGTGCCTAGGAGAAATCACTAACAAGGGAAAGTTATTCCAAGTTCTCATCCCCAAAGGACAATCTAACCAAAACAGGTTTTCAATTACTGGTTGTGCTGGTGGGTATAAAGCTAGTTTTCTTGTAGATAACCCATCAGAGATAATCATTTCTCCATCCCTTCATTCTATGAATGCATTAGTAGTAGCCAACCAGGGTCTTCCCAAAATAATGGGATGACCTTTGGAAGGGTCTTTTGATTCTATGACCATGAAGTCCACGGGATATTCCCATGAAGCTACTGATACAGTGATGTCATCTAAGATCCCAATAGGTTGAACCATAGTGCGATCTACTAATTCTAGCATTGTTGGGGTAGGGCGGAGGAACTGTCCTAAATGGAGAGTTTCTAAAATTATGGTAGTCATCAGGTTAATAGCAGCTCCTAGATCAATAAGTGTATTTCCTATGGCAGTTTTATTGATGATAATAGTCACCACAGGGTTTCCTGGGTTTGAATAATTTGGGATTCTAGGTTGGTTTGCTATGCAATCTGACATTTCACCTATTACATGAATCATCGGAGGGTCTTTTTGTTTTCTCCCTGGTCTTTTAATACAGATTTCCTTTATTACTTTGTTATAGATTGGGATATCTTTAATGGCTTGTAACAAATGGATCTTAATACAAATATTTTTCAATTCGTTAATGATATCATACTCTGGACAAGTTACAGGTTTTTCTATTACTAGACGCTCTGGATATGGGGGTGACTTTTCTCCTGTAATTACTTCTTCATAAGGATGGTTGTGTGTTTAAGATTTAGGAATAACCACATCTTCAAGAATGGCATCATTCAAAACTTCACTAGGTATGTTTTCTTCTTCATTCTCTTCTTGGATAACAACTGATGACTTGGGCTGGTCTTGCAAAACTCTTCCAGACCGCAGTTGAATCTCATGTATTGGTGCTGTCAAAATGGCATATGATGGAAGAGGTAGCAACCCAATGCTGTTAAGAGCTTGGGTTGGTTTGTTGTTAGGATTTGGTATCAGTTTTGCAGGTAATATTGTGGGCCCTGGAGGATTCATATTCTGGAAATGGTGAGGTTGATTTGGGATAGCAGGTAGTGAAGGAGGTACAAATCCAGGCAAGATTTGCTGAATATTAGGTGGGTAAGGATAGTTAGGCATATGAGGAGGTGTTTGAGCATAAGCTTGTCCTATCCATCCATGTGGCCATTGGTGTTGTTGAGCATTCTGAGGAGGGTACTGAGGTGGCCAATTTTTTCAGCCTGAAGTGTTCCATTGTTGAGGAGGTTGATAAGGATAGTAATAGGGTGGAATTTGTGATGATGGATCCTGATATGATGATTGATCTCTAGGTTGCCAAGGCCTCCTAGATGTTTCACCAAAGTTCTCACTCTTATACACAGCTTGCAACCCAGGAAACGATGGAAAATTATCAATTGGATGTTATTCTGTACAAAGGTGACAAACTGAAACATTATTCAGTGGACATTCCCGTTGGGGATATTTAGTTCTACACCTAGGACAGAAAACACTCATTGTTGCACGCTCTTCATCCTGTCTCTTTTTGGCTTGTAGTGCATCTAATTGGGAACCCATAGCTCCTAAGATATCTGTTTTGAAATTTTCTAATAGATTTCCCCAACTCTACCCTTGTAACTCCACCAGGACCGGATGTGCTTCCTTTTAGGTTCCTAGCATAAGATTCTCGAAAGTGTCTTCCACTTTTCCCTCTGCTCCTAGAGTAATTCCTACATAGCTCACAAATATGTGAAAAAGGCTTATGAGAGATGTCTCCTGCTGCCATGAGATTAAGGTTTTCTAAGAATTCTTCTGAGATTCCCTTGAGGAAGAGTGTTCTTACTACATCCTCCCGAAGATCACTATATTTAGATTTATGTAGCACATAGTTAAATCTTTCGAGATAGTCTTCTAGGCTCTCATCTTCAAGCTGTTGTATTTTAAAAATATCATTGCGAGAGTCCTTAGGTTTACAGTAATCCTGATATTTCTGTAGAATGAATTCTTCATGTCTTCCCAAGTTCTAATACTAGATTCTCCTAACCCCGTGAACCATCGAAGAGAAGAATCTTTTAATGTGGCAGGAAATATTTTTAGCTTTTGGCCATCTTGTAGGTAGTTATAACTCCTACACAAAATGTTAAATTCGAATAAGAATGTATCCAGATCCTCGCTACTCTTCCCATAAAAGGTTGGTAGTGAGGAAGGAGGGATGTTTTCATAGTGACATCTTGTACAGTGTCTAGGATAGGGAATCCAAAAGTAACTTCAGTTCTAACCTCTCTCTCTTCTTCATTTTGTTGGACATGATCTTCATTTTCATCCTCCATGAAGATTTGATTGCCAAAGAGAGAATACTTAGGTGGATCCTTTCTTGGATAATATTGGGTATCCCAACGTTCTGTTTCAAGAAGAGTATTTTTCTTTTTAGGAGGAGAATTACCAACTACGTGGGAGTCCATCTTTGAAGGTCCTACCATTGTTGTTTCAATCTATGAAATAACTATGTTCACAGAATTTTCAAAAAGAGTATCTAATTGTGTAAAATCAATAAAGTCTACTAGGTTTGGACCACCTACTATTGAGAAGGTAGTGTCTTTGGGTTTTTGAACTAATGGAGGGTTGAGAGGTTCCGAAGTGTTATCCTTTTGAATTTCTTCTTGTCTAGCTTCGGTCTCAATATGAGCTTGAGGTTCTTCTAGTGGAATTTCTTTATGAACGGACTTTTCTGATGTCCCTATGGTTTCCCCTAATTGATTTCCAGAAAGGGTTTCCTTTGCTTTCCAAGTAGGACTATCCCATTTAGGTGTCTTCTGATACATTTATGCTGAGTTAGTAGTCGGGGTGGCACGCCCCCCGTATAGGTTAGTACGAATTTTACAGGGATTCTACTAGGAGGGCTAGTTTTAATAAATCTACCTTTTGAGTCTCTAGACCTATTCATGAAAACAAACTATAATTGAAATAGATTCTAACTGCATCACTACTATTGCTAGGTTTTGGGGATGCCTGTTATAACAGATGCGCAAGTTCTTACCTCTCGTCTTACCGCTCACCCGCCACCAGCCTATTTCTAAATTTCAAAGTGAAAAATTCAAATCTATAACTTAGTTTTAAAAGAAATTTCTACCTATCTACAAATGAATTCTACCTATTTAAAACTGAGTTCTACCTATTTACAACTCCCCGGCAACAGCGCCAAAATGTTGAGGTGTAATTACTATCTTAAAGAATCACCAAAATATTTAATTATCGACCACGGTTGGTAATCTTAGATTTGTGGCACAGTATATGCTGAGGTAGAATGGCACCTACGGTTTTGGCTCGACAGACCTTAGAAATGTTTAATAAAGAAAAGATCGAAAGATCTTTCAAAATGAAAAACCGAGTCAAACTTCTACAAAATACAATAAATGAACTAGTTAAACCTAACTAAACTAACGGATCAGAATAGTATCAAACTATACTACTCTAAATAACTAAAATGATAAAAACAATAAATATTATTCTAGGAATCAAAACAAAACTACTGTAATGAAACTGAAAACTATTGATTAAAAACTCTAAACTGGGAATTAGAAAGAATTGTAAATGAGTTCAGAAACCTATCTATGAGATAATTCAATTGACAACTAACTACGAAACAAAGAATTATATCAACTTAAAGCAAAACTACAAATTACTTAAGAAATTCAACAACTATTCATGCATTCAACTAATACTTCAAGATTACACTAAACTGCCTAATTCCATTCTTGTTGAGGATTCTGAGGAAGTGTATCAAATGTAATAGGAATAAGAGAGAATGTATCAAAGTGACTTTCAAATGTGACAAGGAAACAAAATGGAAGCAAATCTAGTTTAACTTCTACAAATAAATGCAAACTAAAGATTGTCCAACTACTATTAACTTTAAACATTATGACCTATCTTCTATCCATAAGCAAATGAATTGGAACTAATGAAATCTAGAAGTAAGTAGAAAACTTAATAAAGATATTTACTTGAACTGAATTTGATTTGGAAGCAAGTAGAAAACTTGATAAAGATATTTTATGTAGAAGCAAGTAGAAAACTTGATAAAGATATTTATTTCTGAACCAAATCCTATTCTAGGAACATCTTCATTAACTGTATGAATGGGAAAAACTAATCCTATGCTTAACAAAGAAACTATTCAAAATTAAGATACTTTGGAGAAGGGAATTACTAAGTCTAATCTGATATTGATCTTAACGACATATGATAAACTACACTAAGAATGAAACTTGATAAATTCTGTAATAGTAAAGCATTAATGAATAAGATATGAAAGACATAATTTGAAAAGCAACTAAAGCAAAATTAAGGAAAACGGAATGAAAACTAAGAATGATGATAAAACTTAATTAAAACTCTATGTAGTGTAAACCAAGATCTTAATTACATCTAAGAATGCTAATTAAAGGAAAGAAATATTACAGTTCAAAGACCTAAGAAAAATGGATTCTAAATAAGCATAAAAACAATGTAGAAAGTATTAAAGTCCGTATGACGATCCGGATGACTGTCCAAATGACAGTCCAGATGGAGGAAAACGATTTAAACTAAGGAAAGAAGCAGATTGGAATGATCTTAACGTCAGCTGGCTAATGCATATGAACCTACAGTGAAAGGAAGCAATAAATAGAGTGTTTAGGAGCTAAGATAACAAGAAGTGACCTATTCTAATCATTGTCTAAAGAATGAATATTTCTATAGCATAATTAGACAAAAATTGAAATTCAAATAAAACTAACCTATAGCTACAGGAAAGAAACTAACAGAACTAATTCTAATTATAAACTAAACCTGAAACAACAACTAGTTAAGCTCTATCTAATTGCAAAAGACTGAAAGCAAACTACAAGAAAAATTATGCTTGACCGGTCATTATCAATTTTGTAAATGTAAGTTAAATTACCAACAGGAAATAAATTACAAGAAATGAAACAACAGCTATAGGAAAACACAATTAAATACAATTACTGGAAATGAAAAAATATTTATTTGCAGAAAGGAAAATTCAAAATATACACAATAGAACCTTTGGTTGTTGAGGGGCCCTTCCCAGCAATCAGAGATTGGAGCTTAACTCACACTAATCACCAACACTAGAACATTAATAGCAGAATTCAGGAATTTCCATTAACTGAGAAAGTTACACAGCGTTTCTACAAATTACTGATAGCGTGTATGTATCTTATCTATTGTCTCGTTTTCTCCAAAGGAGGCGTCTATATATAAGTTTACAATCAGAGAGAAGGTCGACATAGTCGACCTCTCTAAAAATAGAAGTCTTAATGATTTACAAACGACTGCATGGTGGTTGACGACAGCGCAGAGGCGTCTCCCTAAGTCCACGGCGTTGATTCCCTTTGACACGAACAACTGTGAGTGGGTTTCCTTCCATCATGGGCAGATAATGTGTTGGCAGACTGAGCATGGGAGGACAAGGGCTTCTAGAATGTTGACGTGAGCAGAGGTGTGTGCTGTCAGGCTTGGCGAACAGGAAAGACAGAACTTCTGGAGTGTTGACATGAGCTGCAGGTGTGTTGTTAAGCGAGGCGAGTAGGAGGGCAAATCTTCTAGAACAGGGGCTCACCAACCACGATAGCCACGTTGCTAATAGAACCCATTTTTTTGTTTTTGCCTTTAATGACCAGAAATATTCCAACCGACGATCTCGCAAGTTGAATGAAGGTCTGAACAGTGGGCTGGATGCGGCTGAACATTTGCAACCTGAACATGCATTTGAATGGAGGTCCATTTGAAACCCATTGCCTGCAGAACAAAATCTAGTTGCCAAGCAAGTCGAGAAATGTCAAATAAACATCAGTAAATCACAATATGACGATTTTTACCCAAAATTCATGTGATGTGTGAATATATGCATACCTAATCTGATTGATGGTATGAATGGTAGAAAGAATGACTTATCATATCAAAAATGGTAAAAATGACGCCAATCAGAATGTTTTTGATGATAAAAAATGGTGACAAATGGACACCAACAGTGGGGAGGAAGGTGGAAGAGATGACTCGGAATCAACCAAAATATTCAATACAACTTGAAATAAAATCTTTCAAATATATATTTAATAATATTTTTAATAATTGATGATATGTTTGCATTGAAAGTTTACAATACACACACACACACACACACATATATATATGCCAAGCCTACGTAAGGGTTGCATCTCTTCATACGAAACGAAATGACCCATTTACCTAATAAGTAATAATTAATAATTAATAATTAATATCTAATTTAACTTATATTAATAATTGTAATATATGTTTAGGTATATTACAAAGAACCTAGGAGAATGCTCTTGATTGTGAATATTTTTGTTCTTGAGATGCCCTACACATATCTACAAGTAGTAGGCCTAGGTTACCTAGTGTTGTTTAGAGATTTCCATCAAGGATCCCCTTCGCCTTCTTATTTTAACCATTTGTGAGGGATTGCAGTAGAATAACATCCTCAAAATGAGAGGAACCTAAACTTAGAGTGAAGAAATTATCTTCAACATAAGACGGTATAACTATATGTTGTAACTTATTTGCTTATTAATGAAATGTAGATCTCTATTCTTTCCCTTCCCCTCTAACCCACCCCACCCATGAAATGTAGTTCATGTATGCTTGTGGTTTACTTGTGTAGTTGAATCCATAGGGTTGTGTTTTCAATTATAGACTAGGTTTTTCCAAAAAGAGAGAGTAGAAGTGGTGTTGTTTGCATGTGTGCAACGCTTAAGGAGTTATAGTGTTGAAATATCCTCCTAGTCCTATTCAAAATACAAACTAAAGGACCTAGAAGCTATATTATTGGTACAAAAAGGTTGGTACCCTTTTTATGGCACTTGTTTTTTTTTTGAAACTCGATCATGCCCCCACCTTCTCCCCCAAAACCCCATAGACACTTGTGAACTTTTTTAGCACATTGTACACTTTCTCAACCACTTGTGAATCAATCAACATTAAGCCTCCATCCCAAGATGACCCCTTCATTCCCCTATAAACTTCCCCTTCCCATAAACACTCATTTTCACTAATCATCCTTCCTTTTCTCACTATAGAATGTTATTCCCAACTATCATCCACATAATTAATATTCAAGAGTCTTCCTTTCTTCCCCCCTCCCCAAATTTCATCCATGAGCATTGACCCTCTAGTCAAGTAGGCCACCATTCATACATCTCCGATGGCCCACTCGTTGATAACAAAGTGACCACCTTACATAATTGACCTCTACTAATGCCAACACCCTTTCACTTTATCTCCCTCCACCTAGTGAGTGTCATTGTCGTTATCATCTGCCTATGTTGTTGGAAGGACATACAAACCTCAATCGACATATCAACAACCTTTGAGCATCATGTCACCATCAAAAGCTAGTCAACACAACCCCTTGGCCCAAATCACCAATAAATGCATTATAGTGATCCACTATGACAATGACACATCAAATCCACAGGACTCCCACACCAATTCCTTTCCACGTTAGTACCATCGCCATGTTATTGTCCTAGTTAGAAATGCAACATCAATAGATACAAATATTAGCAATGCACGACAAAAAGCCTATTAGGGAAATTTTGAGGTAAAAAATAGGCCTCAAAACAAAAAATGTACTATCAAAATCGACTTTTAAAGAACTAATCACATTCTAGAGTATGACATCATCTATAATAGTTGAGGTGGCATTGGTTGAGTTAAAGATCTTTTTTTGTCAAATTATAAATAGTGAATGAAAACTCATAGTTAACCATATCAATGTTGTAAGTAAAGTACTCATAATGAAAAGATTACTATTAGATTATTTTTGAATATAATATAAATGTACTAAAGTACCTTAAAGTGCCTAGAAAAAATATACTCTTTATGTTTCAATATAAAATAAATAAATTACAAATACCAAAAAAGTGAATGCTCTGTTTAAAATCAAAACTATAAAATTGTTTTTCAATATATAACATATAATAAATTATTAATATTAAAAAAAATAAAAACTTCTATTCAAAATCATATAAATAATTTACATTATATAATATATAATTTTAAATTTTTATTTAAATAAGTTATAATATATAGATAAATTTACAATACAATGATAATGTATAATTTATTATAATTTACAATATACTGATGAAGTTTTAAAACTTTATGTAAAAATACGTGCCAAGGATACGGTGGCCCGTTGGTGGGGTTCCACGATATGTGAAGAAGTTTGTTGAGATTTCTCGTGCATTGTTAGCTTTCATTGATTCCTTCCTAAAATCAAGAAGGTGATTTTTCCGTTGAAAAAAAAAATACGCATTATTCAACTAAAATCAAAATATGTATATAATATATAATTTAAAATTCTTTTAAACTTTTAAAAATCTTATTCAATACATAACATTCTACCTTAATGTTTTACATAATTGATAGGATATTTAAACTTTTAAAACCTTTAGGATTTAAACTTTTTAAACCTTATGTTATGGAAACGAAATTCTTATGAAGACGTAATCCATGAATATATTATTTTATTTTAGTATATGATATATAATTTTAAATCCATAAATATGTAATACATGTAGAATAATTATTATTTATATAATATATAATTTTAAATTTAAAAATATTAATATAAATGGGATAAGTTTTATGAGATACAAGATAATAATAAAAAAAGAAAAATAAATTTGTAAAAGATATAAATTAAAACAAATGAATAATAACTATGTTGATTATTAAATGAATATATAAAATAAATACTTAGTTATCTAAATTATAGATATATACGTTAATTAAGTATTTTGTAAATAAAAATAGATTTAAATAATGTTAATATTAATATTAATAAATTATTAAGTTTTAGTTTTAATAAATTTAAGTTATATTTATATAATAGTTAGTCAACATATTTTATAAATATTGAAATATAAGTTGGATTTATATGACTATATGACTGATTTTTATTTTTAATGAATATAAGTTAAATTTATATAATTAATATATATTTTAAAATAAATAACAATTTATTCATATCAATTTAATTTATGTTTAAAATTCAAAATTCAAAATTATAAATGTTATTTTAATCATATTTTGAATATTGAATAAATTATATTTCAAAATTCAAAATAATAAACTTTATTTTATGAGTACATTACTTTTTATTTTTATTTTTTTCAGCAAAAAAATCACCTTCCTGCTATTCCAATGGAATCAAGGAAAACTAGTCAATACATAGGGGCACAACAAGAACATCATGTCACTTATAAGAAATGAACCTAGGGGGGGAGGATAACAATCATTCCTCCCAACCACCAAGCTACATCCAATGGACTAACATTACTTTTTACTTTATGAGTACATTACTTTTTACTTTTTACATTTGACTTTATGAGTACATTACTTTTTACTTTATAAGTACATTTATCATATTAAATTATATTCAAAAGCAATTTATGTATTCAAGAGTAATACTTTTAGTCACATCAAAGAATGATTTTTTATTGATTTTATTTTATATATCTTTTCAATTTAACTTAATCATAGTTACATTGATTGTAGTGTAAAAGGTGAGTTGTGAATATACCTCCCCCACAAAATGCCTAACTTGTAATATTTTATTATATATCTTAGGAAGCCCATTTTAGACCTCAAAATTCCCCTAATGCATCAAATATATACTAGAAGGCTCATCATTGTGATCAAATTCATTAACATATTTCATTTGTGTATAAATATTCTTAACATAATAGTTATTCTTACATATATTGGGAGAATAAACACAAGGAGAAATCTTAAATCGATACTTTTCACACGATTATTGTGGTTGGACTGACAATTCACCATGGCAACATTTGAGCATTCATTTGAGGGGATATTATTGATTTGTTTCATTGATTATACTCCAATATAGTTGTCTATACTCTCTTTGATTACATTCCTAATCATTGAAAACACCGTGGCTTTCTCATTACCCCTTTTGACCACTTGTGTCTTTGCTCACTATAAACTTATGTTTGACATTTATAATAAATTTGACTTTCAATTAGGGCTATATCAGGTAGTTAGGGAGTAAAATTGTTACTTCTCCTCACCCAAGTTCAAATCCTACTTGTGACATGTTCCATTCTTCATGATTCAATTGTAACTGAAGTTGTGAGCCCTTGGGAATATCTTACTTTTGCTTATAATATAGAAAGTGGGGTGATTGGTTACATGTACCAAAAAAACCTAGCTTATACTAGTTTATTATAATGGAATGATATTAGATTTGTAGTCCCAATGAAAACATTTGATATTCTCTAAAACCAAAATTATAGCAGTGCCATAAGTGGTTTAAATAAGCTATAGTTAATATATTCCCTAGTTGTTTGAAACTTGTATCATTGAGTGTATGATTATGTTTTTGGAAGCAATAAATTAAATAGGCATGGATTCAAAGAGTGGATTACAAACCTAACCCTACAAGTAGAAATTTGAAAAGTGGCTTACAAACCAAACCATAGAAACAACAAAGATATTGTTGAGTGTCTTAATTATATTTTGACTTCAATTTTCATTTGTATAGGGTTTAAGCTTTGGAAGTGTTGATTTGAGGGCCTTTGGTGCTTCAATAACCAACAACATTGATTGATTATCATTCTCTTGGGTAGGTATTCTTTGGTTTCCCATCCAAACCCTTGTTAGGTGTAAGATTTTTTCCTTTTCCATGTCCTTGGGATTTCAAGATGCGTGTTTTATTTAATGGCCAAATTCATCATAAAATTGACACTTCGAGGAAATTTTTCCATAATCTAACTCCTCCCAAACTAGGACCCCTTGTGTTAACATCACCTTCTTCGAGAGTGGTCTATTTAGGTCTCAATTCACACATTTTCTTGCATAATTAGCTAATTTCAATTTCTTGGTTGATGTGGCCATTCTAGTAGTAAGAAACTAGAGTAATTGTTATGGTTTTGAAATTGTCACTATTAACTCCAAAATTCTAAAAAGCAAAGAGGTAAACAAACACATATCTATGATTTTGAAGGCACTTCCACTCAAGGGCCAAAGCAAGGCGACTGGAAATTCTAGTGTAACTGGCTTTGCTAAAAAACCATGCCCCTATTCAAAATTGTCTTTGTCTACTATTGATGAGAAGATTAGTAAAAACTAACTTTCCCCGCAAAGAGAGTTCATAAGCTCCTTTAAACTTCCCTTTTTTCTTGAACCAATTTGTTATGGTTGTCTTAAAAATCCATAGACCCATGTATATGGGTATAAGATGTAAATATCTTAAATTTAGAATGCTCTTTTACACTATCGTCAATTCAATCATGATGTTGAGCTTGTTTTTCCTTTTATCCACACATCCCATATACAAATATTTTACTTGGCTCTCCTTTTCTTTTACATCAACAAATCTAATGATCTCCTCTATTGAGAGACAATTGTTGTTAACATAATACCCCTTTAGTAGGATGAAGGAGGCATTTCGACCACCCAACGTGGTGATCATTAGGTTAGAAGGTAATTTATAAAAAAAAAATCTTAATCAAGTTGATCCGAAATGGATCAATATATAATTTGACATCTATTTTGGTGCTTCCGGGATCAAAAGATTGGATGAACGGGCTTGTAGGGCCCATTCTAGGGGCAGGTCGCACTTTGCATATTTGGGTTCCAAAACCTTTCGAGGCATGTTTGAGGGTATAAGTGATATTTTTGGGGTTAAAAAAGTCCACTGATTCGCCACGGCCCTTCACACGATTCTACACTCCGAGACCTTTCCAGTGGTCCAAGAAATGCCTCAAATGAAATACATATGAAGTTATGCCTCCCACAAGTTGGACCTATCCAGCTGACCACCATGGTACCGAGTGGATTCCACATCAGATCTTGTTTCTCACACGCCCAAAGCTAGTCATGTGTGGAATTTCAAGAACATTCTAGAAGGTCCAAAATCCTAACCCTAATCAGGAGTCAAGGCATGCAAAAACCCTAAAATTAACCCTAGACATCTATCGAGCTATGTTAAATATTGGGTCGTTATGAGGAAAAAGGGTTCCATTCTTTTGATTCTATTGCATTGTTCCATAGTTGAGCAACAACATGGAAGTGGATATTAGAGAAAAATGGAGGAGGTAGGAGATCTTGAAGTAGCCATTTTGGCTACAAAGTCATAAGTAACTCCATAAAGAGTATCCATTCATTTGTATTTGCATTTTATATAAAAGAGCAAGGCATAGTAATGATTTATGGCTGGGTTTTTCCCTATGGTGGGTTTTCTCAAGGTATATCTTGTGTTATTGTGAGGATTGTGTATTTCTTTGCTCTAGTTATTTTATTTTCAGTTCCAATTATTTAGCATTTAGTGGAAATAAGCTAACAAAAAGAATTAAGTTGTAAGACCCATTGTGATGAATTGTTCTAGTGGAATATCTACATTAGTTTGCATATCACAAGTTTTATTTCCAACTTTCCATCTTAAATTATTCCAAGCTCATTAGTCCATTTTAAAACTCCCCAAACAAACAATGCATTTTGGCTTTATTTTTAGGCAATTTCATATATTGGGATTATAGTATGTATAGTGGGTATTCATCATATGATTTTCTTTTAGGTATAGATATGGATTTATTTTTATAATTTTGTTGTTTCTTGTTTATATGTTTTTTATGATATATATGGGCATTTGTTTAGTATTTATTGATTTTAATTTTTCATTAGAGTTTTTCAAAGTGTTAGTATCATTTGTTTTCAAAGAAAAGTTTGTAAGATTCTTTCTTCTTCAAAATATTGTTGTTTCACATTTATGAATTTGTTAGATCTCTGATTTTGTATTTAACTAGTTGCATTCTTGATCCCTTCACACTAAGAAGGCATGAAATATAACAAAGTTGTTAGAAAGTAACTAATGTGTTATTGTGACCTTTAGATCCACCCAATAACATTGCATTGAAGTCGAGCTCCGAACAGGACTGGACGGCGCCGCTCTGCTATGCCCTAGCTTGCACGCAGCCGCTGCTCGGCTCTCTCGGTCGCAATGACGGCGATTGGGGGAGGGCTTCCCCCTCCCACCGCTTCTGACGCCTTCAACCTGCTCCTTCGCCCCTCTCGCTCAAAACCTAAAGTTCCTGCCGTTCCAAAATTCATCAAGAAGCTCGAAGCAATCCCTGAAATCGATTTGCCAGGTGAAATCCCTATCAAAGTTGCTTTGGCTCTTGCTGATAGGGGCCTGGTCGGACAGTTTATGGGGCTCTGGCCTTCAACCAAGACCACCGACGACTGGATTCAAAGGAACTGGCGGCCCCAACTAAAGCACAGTGTCACCTGTTACCCCGTAGGTCGTGGCTTCTTCATCTTTGAGTTTATAGCTCAAGAAGACAGAGATCTGATATTCAGAAATGGTCCATACTTCATGGGTCCTCAAGGATTGTACCTCAATAGATGGACGCCTGACTTCAATGCAGAAACGGATGTGCCGACAGAAGTACCAGTCTGGGTAAGGCTCCCCAATCTCCCTATCCACTGCTAGAACACTCCTACTCTGGAAAAAATTGGAAACACCTTAGGGAAATACATCGACAAAGCTGATAACAAGGGCCAATACTCATGTGCCAGAATATGTGTCGAGGTCGATCTTGAAGCAGGCCTTCCCGAAGCTATTAAACTCAAAATAGGAGATTGGACATACTACCAAAAGCTCGACTACGAACAGATCCCATTCAAATGTCGCCAATGTCATGAACATGGTCACTTTCAAAGAAACTGCCCAAAAAATCAGGTCTCAGAAGATGAGGCAGGATGGCAAAAAGTCAAGAAAGGCAAAGCAGTTCCAAAGAATCCTGAAAAGACCGTTATGGACATGCAAACTCAGCCTTCAAGCTCAAACAAACACTCCAGCGAATCCACAAAAGAAGATCCAATCATAGTCTCAAGCCCTAAAGAACGTCAAGAAGCCAACCTCTCCGAGAAGATGCAATCTACAGCTATCGGTGAGCCTCTGCCGGCCAAGCAAACTAACAGGGAAGATACTGACGCCCTGAACGCAGATCTGCTAGAACCTGGTGAACTACCCAACCCTCGAGCAGAAGCTGATAAACCAAGCTCGCCCAAGGAAGTCAATGAAGATCCCCTGCTGCAAGATTCAGATCCTGAAGAAGATACCGAAGGAGAGACATCCAGCGGTCTCTACTCCTTCCCTATCAAAACCCCAAGAGGAAGGAAAACCAAGAAGAAACAAAGAGAATAAGCTACCTATCTGGAAGTCCTCGAAGGCTCTCAAAAAACTCTAAAAGGCATCATGAACACCCGCTCAAAAAAAGGTACAATTCAGGCCTCTAAAGAGGCCAAAACCCTCCCCCATAATCGTCAATGAAATATATTTCCTGGAATTGCAGAGGGCTTGGATCCACCCTGAAAGAAGATGCAATGAGAGATCTAATCCGAATACATAGGCCTGAGATTCTGCTTATCCAGGAAACTAAAATGGAGGAGATTAAGGCCCTCCAAATCGGGAAAAGATTTTGGAAAAAAAGCGTTGGGATTGGCAACAATTCAAGAGGTGCCTCAGGAGGAATTGCCACCTTCTGGGATCCTTTCCTATATGATATTGAAGCTGAAGAACGTACTGTTCACTGGGTTTTCACAAAACTGGTCCACAAGCAATCTGGACACAAGGTAAGTCTCTTTAATCTCTATGTCCCTGTTCTGCATGCGGAAAAAAAAGAGTGCTGGAACACTCTTGAAACTTTTCTTCAATTACAGAATAGAGATAACATTATTATAGCTGGAGATCTGAATGTTACTCTGGCAGCTAATGAAAAGAAAGGAGGAAATCCGGTTAGAGACCCCTCAAGAGAATGGGTAGAAGACATCATCTCTGGTTGGGACCTGCTTGACATCAAACCCACCAATGGCAACTTTACTTGGACAAACAAAAGAATTGGGCCTGGCCATGTTGCAGTAAGGCTAGACCGCTTCCTTGTCCATTCATCCTTTCTCGATCTGAGTCTTCTTGCTTCCTCCAAAATCCTCCCTCACTACACCTCTGACCATAGGCCGATTCTGCTTGAGCTAGCCACCGATCAAAATCTTGGACCTATCCCCTTTCGGTTCAGTCCACTTTGGATTCATCATGATGACTTTCTTCAAACTGTAGCTGATTCGTGGAACACCCACCTCTCTGGCTCGCCCTCCTTTGTCTGGGAATCCAAACTTAAAAGACTCAAAATTGCCCTTAAAGCATGGGCCAAAAATCTTCCCTCTCCTGCCTCCAACAGAGAATTCGCCCAGGCTGAGCTAGAAACGCATCAAGCCTTAACTGGTTCCTCCCCTGCGTCTGACTGGACTCTCTCTAAGGAAGAAACCTTGCAAAAAAACTTCTTCACTGCTTGTAGGGTTGAAGAAGAATACCATCGTCAAAAATCCCGTAACCTCTGGCTTCTTAGCGGAGACAAAAATACCAAATTCTTTCACAAACAAGCTGAAGCTAGGAAGAACTACAAAGCAGTCACTGAAATTCGGTTTGAGGGAGAAGTGATCCAAGATGCAGATAGAATCAAGAAAGCAGCTGTTGAAACTTTTGTTGATCTCTTCACTGCTCCCATTGAAGAGCCTCTCGATACCACTTCCCATCCCTTTGATCTCATCCCCCAAATCATCAGTGAGGGAGATAACAACTCCCTTTCAGCGCCTATCACCATGGATGAAGTTAAAAAATCTCTCGCTGCTATGAAACTCGATAGTGCGCCGAGTCCGGATGGCTTTACAACTAGATTTTTCATCTGCTGTTGGACAATCATCAAGTATGATCTCCTCAAAATGGTTAGGCACTCCCAGAAAACCAACAAGCTAGGAGGCAGCACGAACTCTTCCTTCCTGGCCCTGATCCCTAAAGAAAAAGGAGCCAACTCCTTCAACAGATTCAGGCCCATCTCCCTCTGTAACACGGGCTACAAACTAATTACAAAGATCATTGCCACCAGACTGAAAAGAATGCTCCCTCGGATCATCCCGGAGAACCAAGGAGGATTCATCAAAGGCAGGAAAATATTGGATAACATCATTCTCGTTCAAGAAGCTATCCACTCAAGCAACCAGCGTAAGGAGAAAGGCATGGTCATCAAACTCGACTTAGCTAACGCCTTTGACCGAGTTAGACATGACTTCCTGTTTGCTGTTATGGCTAAATTTGGATTCTCCACCAACTTCATTAACTGGATCAAAGGATGTGTGGGGGACCCTTGGATTGCCCCTCTAGTAAATGGAAGGCCAACTCGTTTCTTCAAAGCCTCAAGAGGTTTAAGGCAGGGATGGCCGCTTTCTCCCCTTCTTTATGCTATCCAGGCATCTATCCTCAGCTATCAACTTAACTTCAGTCAAGACATTCATGTGCTTCCTGGGCTCAGAATTGTGAACAATGTCAGGGACATCAATCATGCCCAATTTGCTGATGACACCCTACTTCTGGGAGGAGCGTCTGTCCATTCCTCGGAGCAATTCAAAAGAGAACTGGAGGTTTACAAAAAAGTCTCGGGGAGCAAAATAAATCTCCACAAGAGCAAAATCTTCAGCTGGAACTGTGCTGCCAGGGAACTAAGGGACATCAGCAGAACGTTGGGAATGGAATCCACCAAAGACTGGAATAACTTCATTTATCTCGGAATTCCCATTTGTAAAAACAAAATCACTTCAGCAGATTGGGATCCTATAGTGGACAAGATCAAACGCAAAATCCAAAAATGGGGGGCCAGCTGGCTCAATCTTGCAGGTAAAACTACTCTCATCAAATCAGTCCTCAATAGCATGCCCATTTACCAATCTTCTATTCTGCTCGCTCCCTGCTCTGTAGTTAACAAGATTGAAGGGTTGCTAAGGAAATTCATTTGGGAAGGAGGAAAAGGGAATGGGAACAAAATTCATCTAGTCAGTTGGGAAAAGATTAAAAAGCCTCGGAATGAAGGTGGCCTTCAGGTAAGAAGTTTAACAACTCAAAATCTTGCTCTGGGAGCTAAATTACTCTGGCAAATGATCTCAGGTAAAACTAGCTGGAGCAAAGAAGCTCTCCGCAGAAAATACTTCCCTGGCCCGAGGAAGAGATGCCTGGACCAGCAGCCTCCTCCTAGTAAAGGCTCGCCAATCTACAAGTTATGCATAAAAGCTCTGCCCCCTTTCCATAATAAGCTGTACTGGATCCCTGGAAATGGTAGCTCAATCAATATCTGGAAAGACTCCATTCTGGGGAGCCCCCCAATTGGTACTAATTCGGATATCAGCAACATAAAAACATGGCTTCTTGAAAAAGGATCCATCACACTAATGGACCTCTCTGTCTGGGAGAACGATAATTGGAATGGTTGGGACTTAGGCCATGTTCCCCCTGATCTCAACAATGAAGCAGATGCTCTTTTGGCCCTCCTCCAAGGTAAGTCCCCATCCAAAATGGATTCCAGAGATAGAAGGGGTTGGGGAACCTCTGGAGTGTACACTACTGCGGAAGGCTACAATGAACTCCAGTCCATCCCATATGCTGCCCCAAATCCTGCTGTCTGGAAATTTATATGGTCCAAACCTTTCATCCCGAAAATTGATATCTTCTGCTGGTCCTTAGCCCATAAGAGTATTCTCACTGGCGATAACCTCAGAAGAAAAGGAATGGAAGGCCCAACCCGATGTCCCCTCTGCAAAAGCAATGATGAAACTATGGACCATATAATGCTGGAGTGTCCCTATGCTAAAGAGGCTTGGAACCACGCCATGAGCCTCAGCAATGTCCTTAACCTGCCCCATACTGTTCAGCACCTTTTCTCCACTTGGAAGTCACTGTCTCCCTTCAAGTTGAACAACAAGAACCTGCTTCAAACTGCTTGGGGATGGCTCCCAAAAGCCATATGCTGGAAACTGTGGCTAGAGAGAAACAATAGAATCTTCCGCAGTAAAGAAGCCCCTCCCTGGAAAACTGCAGTGAAGGCTAGAGCCATCCTGGGAGAAGCCCTGGATTGCCACTCCTTAAATAGCGTATCCCATCTTCTACAAGAGGAGGTCAATTGGTTAAGTCTGCTAACGACCAATCTTCCTCTCCGTCCCTCCCGCGGAGTCCCTCAATCAGAGAATTGGGAAATCAGGATGGAGGAAGCAGACTTCAGAAGTTGGGAAGCCTCCCTAAATGAACCTTGCCTGTTCTTCGATGGGGCCTCAAAAGGAAATCCAGGACCAGCCGGTGCCGGAGGTATAATCAGATCAGCAAGAGGGATAACAGGCATCAATTATTCCTGGGGACTAGGAATTGAAACTAATAACACTGCTGAATTCTGCAGTCTTTGGCATGGTTTAAATATTGCGCGTGATCAAGGAATTCGCCATTTAACAGTCTTGGGAGACTCCAGGATCCTAATCAAGGCCCTCATAACCAAGAAAGCCCCTCCGAATGTCCAACTCCGCCATATTTTTCAAAGAATTCTCTAGGTTAGCAAACACTTCCAAAATATAAGATTTTTCCATGTGCTTCGTGAGCTCAATAAACATGCAGACATGGAAGCCAATAAAGGGGTCGAGCTGGCTCAAGGAAATCTAAAAATCAATGGTTTGTGTCAGCGATGTGACATCCCCTAGCTGCAGGAGATCCTGTATCTTCACGCAGCACGCTCCTAGGCTTCCCCAAATCACGGTTTTCATGAGATTGCAGAGATTCCCTGCACTACAGCCCAGAGACAGGTCCTTGCGCCCTCGGGAGTCTCCCTGCTTGCTCTTAAAGGAGCTCCTCCCCTGTCTCGTTCTCATTCCATTCTGCAACGCGAGCTCTGTGTTAAAGCCTTTGGTTTCAAGCTTGCTGAGGTACCTATCTACAGATCCTGCTCAGATCGTGGTTCAACGAGCGCCTCTGCACGAGATGGCGACGAATAGCTCCTCCAGTTCCGGACTCACAGCAGATGAGCGTATTGGAGCCCTGGAAGAGGCCCTTGGGCGCCTGAGGGCAAAACATGACGACCAGAAGGCTAAATTAGAGGCGCTCTCCAAGGCGGGAGAGCAAACCTGGGACATACTGAACAAAGATATCATGCAACTCAGGGCTGAACTCTCTGAACATATGGAAGACTTAAAAGATGAGACGCGAACTGGCTTCAAGGACGTCGCGAACACTCGTGGTAATTTTGGGCACATAATCGCAGCACTGGAAGCTCAAGTCTCCAATCTGAAAGACAAACTGGAAAAATGATTACAGACCCTGCTGCACAATACGCCTCTCCTCTGTTATAGCTAAATAATGTCTGGCATATGGGAGTAGTGGAGCCCTGCCATGTTTTGGGCGAACTCTGTAAGCTCGCTGAACTACTACAGAGGTGTATTGTATCTAAATTTTCTATGTAATAGCTTTCGGTTGCTAAAATACCGGCACTAATACAATTCCCACATGTTCTTGTCAAAAAAAAAAAAAAAAAAAACTAATGTGTTATTGTAATAGGAAACACAAATAAGGAAGCATATTTTCTTAAACATATAAGTAGTGTTTCTTTGAAATATGAGCAATGATTTTACTGGGAAAATGTAACACTTACTTTTTCCCATTCCATAAAGAATGAATATGTGCAATTCCCCTACATACTGCAGGAATTGAACCCGTGAGTTCGCCAATTATGAGTTGGGCGCTTTAACCATTCAGCCATAGATGTTGGATAAAGATCATCAACATATTCATTCTATAATATGAGTATAGACTCAGATCTGAAATTGGGTAGTTCGGGACCCAATCACATTCTTTCTCTCATACGTGATTAATGTAAAGTATTATCAATAGACATTCTAGTAACATTTCATTGAATTAACTTTGTAATAAGCCATGGAAGAAACGAACAAGAATATGTGAATCAATTAGAATTGATTGTATTGATAGTTCGGTCCTTTGGTCTTCCATTCATGGTGGGTGGGAGAATGATGAAGAACTTGACGAAAAAGGGTAAGAAATGAATCTATTTCAAAGGAGTATATTCATGTTCCTGTTTCCCAAATAGAATACTTTCTGACTGGATATTTTCATTAATATCTAGCCTGATTCTTACCTATTCTTGTATCCTTGATTTCTGGAGCTTTGGCCCCTACTGATCAAGAACCAGTTCAAAACAATCTTTGAAGTTGTGAAACATAGGTATGGAATGTAAATATTCCACATAAAAGTGAATTCTATATTTTATATATTAAGATATAATATTTTTTCAACCCTATCACCTTTGATTACAATATTATTTTCTTATAATTTTTTATTCTTTATAATTAGATTCTTACTCTTTATAAATGGATTGTTTAGTTTTTTATATTTTTTGTTAATTGAATCAGTCTTTCTTTTATAACCAAGGCAATTACAGCCAAAATTTAGGAAAAATTGCATAACTACTTGTAAAATAAAGAAAAGTGGGAAGGTATTTATGCTTTGTATCCATGTCTCGTAAATGTAAAATATTTACTTCATTTGGTTATTCTTTTGTGTTAATTTTGAATAATGAGTTACTTAATTTTGCTAACCAAGGAGTCAAATACAATTTACTTTAATTGTAATTATTTAATTAATGAGATGTAAGTACTTGTAATAAATATCAAATTTTGAATTTTTTTTATAATAGATAGTATAAACTTATTAAATTTTTCATTGCCAAAATTAAATGTAAGAGGATGATGTCCAAAGTTTCAATGTTTTTAACAATGGAAATGTAGGTTTTGCATAACTTTAGGATTTGAATATTTTCCATTTTTCAATGTTTTTGTTTGTTAATGGTTTGTTATATTCAACTTTTAGTTTTTTTTAAGTTTAAGGATTATTTGACAACCTTTAATAATTACATTGTCATTCCAATTCAAATTCAAATAGTAATTTCACTTATAGTGAATCATTGCTTTCGCTTTTGAATCTTGGCAATGTAGTCCATTAACATATTTAACTATGTCTAGACACTAACTTTAAACCACATAAATTGGCATGTTGACTTTAGAGCTCATAGCTTTTTCCCAAGTCCAAGTACCATTTGTGTTTTCACTCGAGGCTTGGGTCTTCAAACTATTTTCATATTAAAGACAATATGCTTTAGAATGTAAGCCACGTTCACATTCAGACATCCAAAGTCTTGTTTTTATTTGATCAATACAAACTCCTCCAGAGTTACATCATGCCATTTCAAGTTTTGAACATTGAAACATTAGACTATACTAATTAGTTAGGAATTTTTTTGATGTATCTGGTTCAGTTTGAAGATGAACCTAGATGTTTGAAATCTCAATATAACAAACTCTAACTAAGCGATCCCTGAAACATTACAAAGGAAATCTTATTTTCTCTAGATATTAAGACAAGCATAGGGAGAACAATCTTTATTTATAAATTACAATCCAAAGGAATCATTTTTAGTGTGATGCACAATGAAAAGCAATCAAGCCTATACATAAATTGCATTTGGTGGTAACTTTTACAAACTTGTTTAAAAATGATATTATTCTTATTGGTTGGATTGTATGGTGAGTGGTTTTAATATACCCTATATAATGAAAATTTATAATGTGGGTCCACCAAGTTTTGACACCAAACTCATCATGCCCAAGGAGCATAGTTGTGATTAAGACTACCTATGAGCTCTGTCCTAGTCAATAAAAGATTTATTTAAAGCTATGGATAATATCTCTATGGTTATAAGTCCCAATTGGACGCTAACCAAATAGGGTGATGATATTGGTGGAAGTGGGCTAGGAGTTTGTCACCTATTATATAATGGTATCATAGTGCTAGGACTTCATAAATAAATAAAGGGTGGCCATGTAGGCTTGTCTTAATGTTGTTCTACATAGACTTTTACAAGCCTAGACAAAGATGTATCAATTAATAACCTTGGATGACCTATCAACTTCTATAATGGAGATGGTCAAAGGGTATGTTGCCCATATTAAACAACTTTTTGTAAAAATAAATTACAAGATGAATTGGGATTTTGTTAGCCAAACCCCACAACCAATGTATAAAGAAGATATTTAAAAGCAACCATTGGGGGTCAACATAAACAAAGTGATTATTGAACTTAACACCAATCCTAGAGACCTTGACCTCATCACTAGCTAGAGAGTTGGAGACTAATCATCCTCAATGTTTCATACAAAATATAGTATTCAATGCCATAGTCATGCATGTTAGGCATAACCTACCTAAGATTGTGTGCATGGTCCAAACATGGTTTATTATAGGATGTTTCATTTTAGATAAGGTTATTGTTGTATTGCAAGGCATGGAGGGAGCTAGATGCTTAAGACTCATTTTTTTGTTTGTCATAATTGTTTGAAAAGGCTTACAAGAAGATTAAGCATCCTTCCATTCTAACCATGCTCAAGGCCCTAGGTTTCTATCCTTTCTTCCACAAAACCATGGAAACCCTTTTCTAATAGGCTTTAAATTGCTTATTTATCGATATATGCACCTCTAAAATGTAGGGTTTTTTGGATCTATATATACAATAAGGTTGCCCATTATCTCAAGCAAATCATGCGATGGAAACAACCGGGTAGGTCGAGCTCTAATAAAAAATATTCCCTACCATGAGTGAGTTGAACAATTAATCAATGGGAATTTATGAATGATTCTTTCCTCGACATTATGGAAGAATAAGCAATGATTGAGAACCTGAGGGGTTGCCTTCAAATCTTCTACTTAGTCTCAACATCTAGAATCTAGTTGTCCAAAATCCAATGTTTCAATCAATATCCTTGAGACTTTATTAGCTAGTTGGCACATTACCACTAATCTTGGATTAATCAAGTTAGATTTTAAAATTCCTTGCATCCTTTCCTTTAAGTGCCACCCCTCTTTTGGAGATGGCCATTCAACGAGTGGAAAAGAAAACTGAGAAATGCACAACTAAGCTTACATATTTGGTTATTAGATTTCAAATATGCACTAAGATCCTCACTCCCACCCATTTATATTATTCTCCTTATTTGGTTTCTCCCCCAACCATAGTGAAGGCAAGATGGACTTTTGTTGCTTAAAGCATATGGAAGACTCAGATTCATTGACTATGGTGGTCCCTCATCCTTCTCCACAAAGATAAAACCTTGGGTGATATATGGTTCTCATGGTTTTCAACCCTTGAGGGTAGGTATGGATGTGAGTATAGATATATCTGATACTTAGAGTCAAGATTGAATCCACTAGTCTAAGCTAAAAGACAAGTTCATGGGTGCCCATCTTAATAGAGTTCATGCTATATCTAGTTAAACTAAAAGACAAGTTCATGCTTGCCAATCTTGATAGAGTTCATGATATATCTAGTTAAACTAAAAGACAAGTTCTTGCTGACCCATCTGGATAGAGTTCATGCTATATCTAGTTAAACTAAAAGACAAGTTCATGATGCTTGCCAATCTTGAGAGAGTTCATGCTATATCTAGTTAACGATGGTTAGTTGAAGTGTTGCCATTGTAAGGTTGAGCCAACTAATGACGGTTGATGATGACAAACTAAGCAATCCTCTTTTTAATCTCAATGATAGTGTAATTGAATCGAATAATTATAAATAGCTTGGGACAGGTTAAGAATTTTGATAGAACAATAAACAAATCTAAATAGCTGAAATGTCCACCACAAATAAAGCGTACTTTATCATGTCAAACCAGATCTTTATCAAAAACATGTGAATCAGATTGAACGAAGCAGAAACCCACAGAATGCTTTGCAATGAAACAGATAAGATGGGTATATATTCATATTCAAAGAATTTATAGCCTGGATCTGCCAACAAATTATCCTTCTAATTTCAATTGAACCGATGAAACTCAAACATAACTTCGTACAGATCATTATATAACAAAAACCAGCGTCCTTCGAAATGTAGGAAGATTTCTGATTTCTTATTTTATACACGAAATACCTAATTATATCTCCAGCATTGCTACAGATCTGAAGAATTACATACAGAAATACATACAGAAGAATCAAAATAATGATAATAAGAGAAGAATAGACACAGACCTTCCTCAATCTATCTAAAAAGCTTTGGATTTATATCTCTGAATCTTCATCAACTCCAGATGACTGGTACCAGATCATAAGCAGAACAATCAAAAGCACAACAGCCACACCAACAGGAGATCCCCCAGCCCTGTGAATGGAGGAGGGATCCCCAGCACCACTGAAGAATGCAGAAATTCTGTTACTGTTGGAGGAAGAGAGCCACCTTATGACTAATATCAACACCACAGGCGCAGCCATTACCATGACTGGATTTATCTCGGCGCTCATCTCTACAAGGCTGCTCTGTTCTGAAAACAAAGCTGGCACCACAAGGATCACGGCCACAACAGCTATCAGGAGAATGGCATAAGGTGGAGAAGAAGTATATGAAGTACGGGGGCCTGCAGTGGCCATGGTTCGAACCTCTAACCTCTGGCT
Source organism: Larix kaempferi (assembly GCA_027924585.1). Classification (NCBI taxonomy): domain Eukaryota; kingdom Viridiplantae; phylum Streptophyta; class Pinopsida; order Pinales; family Pinaceae; genus Larix; species Larix kaempferi. The sequence goes on from BSBM01000344.1 coordinate 11,615,960, forward strand.
ACAATGCTCGCAGATCAAATTTTACCACAGATTGCACAGGATATGGAAGAGACGGGGCATCTTTGGGCAATGTTTGATTAAGACCCCACCTGCAACGCGTATGGTGGAAGGTATCATGGAATTAATATCACGCCGACGCGTACATTTAAACGTCCGGACATGACAGATATTACACGCCGCGATAGATTCATGGAAGCTCTCGTTTCACATTGCGGAGATGGTAAAACTGTCTCTTTTGACCGTTTTTTATTTAAATTTCAAACACGATTACTGTTGTTTTTTTATTATTTGTCATTTTTAAAAAGATTTTTTATAGATTTGTTGGGCTCAATCATAACTTCCACTTGTTAGGTGCTTATGTGTCCAAGGGATGACCATAAGAAAAGTTGGATAAGAATGCAATAAATGACTTTATGCGTTTTTGAAAATGTGTTTTTTTTGGGAGGGTCATGGCCTTGCATTGATTAAGTGCTCTAGTAGAAAACATGATTCCATGATTTATAGATATTGCAAACTTTCATCATGGCAATCTTTATATTTTAGATGGACTGTTTGGCTTTATTTGTGGCAAGTAAGGGAGTGTCATGATACAATTTTTATATTTTAGATGGATTTATTGTATTCCTCGAGGCGAGTGAGGGAGTGTTATTAGATGAGAGATCTAATAACGTTTTTTCACTTTTATTGGGAGCAAAAGAATGATGCTTCCTCACTTGTCTTAGAGAGCGTAAGAAGTCAATCAAATGCATAAGGCTCACCTTATCATTATTGGAAGAGATTGTGTTTTTCGAAGAGCGGGATGGTATATATTCAAATTTAGTTCAAAATAATGGCATCTAGTACATTTTTATAGATCGTCAAATCCAACAATATATAAAGTTTAAAATTTGCATTTTAATAAAGATGATTTGGATGAGCCCTTGAGGTGTAGACTAGTTGGCGATAGGGTGCACTGTTAAGACACTCCTTGTGATGTTGCGAGTTCAAACCTCAAATAGCTTGTGCACCTGTGTAGGAGCAAAGTGGGTGCACCTAGGGGTATAGTGGTAGCAGACGAGAATTGACCATGTGTCACACGAGTACGAGCCCCATGTTAATGGTCGATTCCCTTAGCAAAAAAAAAACAATTTAGATGAATTTAAAATTGAACAAAATCTTTTAAAACATCATTACGCCATACAAGAATTTGGATTATTCTAATTGTGTGAGAAATTGCTATCAAAATCTTATCAAATTTATGAAAAAGAAGAGATCATTCACTAAAAGATTAGCTTACTTTATCACTCCATCAAAATTTCCTTTGATTAACTTTTAACTAATATGTTTATAATACCTTCTTAATAAGAATTTAATTTTCAATCCACACTTTGAAAATAATCCTTAAAAGAACATTGAATTAATTTTTAAATATAAAAATAAGAACAATATGAACAAACAATTATAAATGAAAGAAATCCCAAACAAAAATTACCCAAAAATGCATTCTATTATAAAATTATCCTTATTCATCCATAACAACTTAAACTTATCCCAAAGCACATATCTAAGCCAGCTCTTACAAAACCTATTACACACTAAAAGTAAAAGCAATTACACATAAAAATGAAAGCTAGCTTTTACAAAACCTATTACACACTAAAAGTAAAAGCAATTACACGTAAAAATGGATGGCATGTTAACACTAACACTATTTTTTAGATTTGAAAATTTTAAATCCTGATTTATATTTATCCTTTTTTATGGATCTATAACCTAGGTAAGAGCTAACCCTAATATTAAATAAACCTAAAAGAGGTTATCATCAAATTTATAAAAAATAAGGACCAAACTAAACACTCCTTATTCATGGTCATATAACTAGATATAAAAAAACCTTCAATTATAAATTCCTAAATTGTACAAACAAAACTATTTCATCTTTAAAAATATAAACGTACTCTTTAAGTTAAATTTACATATTTCTATGACCATTGTATATGACCATTTTAAAGTATTTTAAAAATATAAACGTACTCTTTAAGTTAAATTTACATATTTCTATGACCATTATAAAGTATTTGAAAATGTGAAATAAATAATATATATTTTAAATATGAAAATGATTGATATGAACATTTTTAGTTATTTAAATAAAATTCTTTGTTAAATAACATTAACATGGAGGAATAAAGATCATAAATATTTATAAATAAATATTAACAATAATAATTGTTAATAAATAAATATTAATTTTCAATATATCTTATATATTATATATTTATTGAAAAATAATAAAAAAGCTTATTTTAAATTACCATCTATGACATGAAAGATGCTCAATCCTTCTTCATCAAGGTAGCCAATATCTCTTTATAAACAAAGAAACAAAACTGGTCCCACATTTTGGCCAATACTTCATACATATTCCACTATATCACTCTTATCACTATGTTTTATGTGATTTATGGGGTTGTAATCAAAATAGTGCCATATGGTTTATGGTGTTGTAATAGAACCAATGCTAGAGTAGAATAATACAAATGGTATAATTTGAAGGTTTTGTGTGGCAGATGAATTTAAGTTTTTGGTATATTAATTAAATATTTATATTGTAATTTTTAATTAATATAGAATAGTAAGTTTTTAGATAAAAAGGTTTATATATATATATGTGAGTTTTTATATAAAATTAAAAATATTACTATATTTTATTTTATGATTTTTTTTTAGAAAAATCGAAAACAAAATATCAAAGACGTATAACATGCATATCTTATTTCGAGTAATTCAATGAATTTGAATTAATAACTTTTTTTACCAATATAATTTTACTATGACAAGTTAAATCATTTAAGCAAACTCTCATGTCACAAAAACGCAATTATAAAAGTTGTTTAAAAATTAGATGATTTTGATTTTTCTGGTCATTATTGATGGAACCAAGGATCTAAACTTTGTCCAGATCATAATTTTCATTGTTTAGAATCCATTTTTTTTATTGCAGAAATGGATTCAACACCTTCAAAAACCCTTGTCACACCTCGATTGTGCAATCTCGACACTTTATATCTGCGTTTCTCACAATTCAGATCGTATTTTGGGGGGAAATGGTCGAAAAATGAGCCGTAAAGGAGGTCCAAATCACCTAATATTTAGACTACTCAAGTTTTTTTTCGTGTGCTTCACGCCTCTATCTTTCAAGAGGCCGCTCCATCCACGATACTCCCCCGTTATACCATGAGGCGTGTGGGGAGTTTGAACATAGTCGAAATATTAAGGGCTCAACAACAAGAGCATCATATATGACTTACAAGGAATTGAACCCGGGTGGGGAGGTTATCAATCAATACTCCCAACTACCTGAGCTACATCCAATGGACTAGACTACTTAAAAATTATATATTACAATATCTTCTATATTTTTTGAAAAAAACAATATAAGTATTTTCAAGTTGACACATAATTGTCAAAGTGATGAATCATTTCATGTGGCTCTAGTGGCTTTAGATTGATTTGAGTATAAAAAGTTTAGGTTTCACTTGAATCTAATATTGTGATTATTAACTAATTTAAGAAGTTTGTATTTATAATTTTTCAATATTTAAATTTTATTTAAGAATTTGTTTCTTAATATTATTTTTAAAAATGTTTTAGTATAAATAATTGATTAAACCTTGTAATTTAATATATACATTGTCTTCTCCATTTTTAAATAAATAAATAAAACATATAAAAAATATTAAATACATACCCCCATCAATTTTTTAATAGAAATAACAAAGTCCCTCCCAGTCACCCTCTGTACACATCGGATGAGTAATGAAAACCCATTTGTAATATAGAAGAAGAAAAAGGAGAGTACCTACCTTCAAAAAGGTTGGGTAATAGAACTCAAGGAGAATACCTACCTGCAAAGAGGTTGGGTAATAAAACTCTTGAAGAAAAAGTCTATGCATGCCTTGAAGAAAAAAAAGGACTCATATTTGTAGTGGTCTAGCGTTTGATTGTGGAGATAAAAGTGGTAACGTGTTAGCCTGCCAAGAATTTGGCCTTCCCATCCTCAGTGGTTGCATGTGCATGTCCTAACTTTTGGAAAATATAGGGTTCACGTCGTTATCTATGTCCAAGGAAAAATGATAATTTGAAGACCTCGATATAAAGATGGAAATAAACAGATATGGAAGCGTACCTTCATGGCCATGAAATTGATTGAATGAAACTTGAAGAAGACGTTCACTAAAACTATTTGTTCACGTGTCCCACTTAATGAAAAGTGGTTTCACTTTATTTTCACATCATTGATGTTGGTATGGAAATCCAAAAATTTGTAAGAAGAGATTCCCATCATACATTATAGGAAAGCAAGGTAACTTTATAGTATGTTTCCTATGAAGATGTTTATATATGTATCAGTACAATGTTGTTTTTAAGTATTTGGGGTGTTGAGAAATGTGGTGTTGGGAAAATTTTAGGAGCGAAATTTAATCCATGAGTTAATTTTTTATCCTTAAAATTTTTTTTTATCAATTTTTATTTTTTCTAAATTGATTCACTCAAATTCCATGCGATAAAAGTTTTTACTTTAAAAATCACTAAAAATGTCCATAACCTGTATAAAATCCTTAGAAATTTGAATATTTTTAGAAAATATCACCCACCATTTTATGGTTTGAAACTTAAGAATTAGTAAGATTCACCAAGGTTTCTACACTTTATGAAAGTATGAATCCTTAAAATTTTCCCGAAATTGTGGTGTGTGGTCTTCAAGCATCTTGGATGTCGATAATTGTGGTGTGTTATAATTAATTTGTGTGGGTTATTTTTATTCATGTATGGCATTTAGGGTAAATCAAAGTTTTTTGGGTTCAAGGTCAAGTCAATAGTGAACAATTGGTTTACAAAGAGAGCAAACATGTCACAAAGTGGGATTTAAACCCATTCGGAGGAGGATAGCAGCTTTCCTCTCAACCACTTGAGTTACACCCAACTGATAAATTGAATTTAGGTCATTATCATAATAAGTATTCTACAAATATTGAGGATTTTAACATGGGAGCTAGGTTTCTAATAGAATGGAGATGGATCTTGGGGATTATTCTAGAGATATACTCGAAGGGTATTCCATATGGTTCTTCTCATAAGTGTAAATCTTATCCTAGCAACATCACAACAGTCTCCAACAAGCACTTGGTCGTGGGGCCAAAGCCTTTGGAAGAGGAAACTATAGAGTTACTAGAGGATGCGGCTAAAAACTCCTCTAATGAATTTGCAGTGGGCTCTTACATCTCTTTGAATGGCACGTCAAGGGGGCAGACTTAAGATCTATCCTACCCTAGATGCCTGATGTCATACCTCCTGTGGAATGTCAAGGTGAAAAGGTGGAGGCTTTTGCAAGAGCATGGTCCAAACAATCACGTTGCATATGTCAATAAATCAAACCTATGTCATATTTGTCTCTAGTTTTTTCTCCTCATCCTGATCTCTTGTTAAGACTAGAAATTCCTTTTACTTTGACATCATTTGATAATTTGCACGAATTTAGATCCAATCACTTCCAAGGTTCTAAGGAAGGTTTCATCGCGTCTCCTTGGATTTGGAAGCACTATGTGGTAGGATTCTTAAGGTTGTTGGTGTAAACTTTAGGCAATCTAAAGGAGACAAACCATAGTAGCCTGAGGACAAGTCAAATATTGCAGTTTTTTCAAGGGGGATTGAACCAATGGGGAATCATAGGCTTAGAAGTGTTTAAAATAATAAGTGATCCTATAAACATTGTGATTGGTCAAGAATTTAGGATGAACAAAGTGGTTTCCATGTCGGACATGGTGCTTGTTGGGTTGGGTGGTTTATTAGTCAAAGGTTCAAGGCCAAAACTATTAGAGAATGGGTTGATGCAAAAGTTAAACTATTTATTGGTTACTATACAACTTTATTGTAATGCTTCTACATGCATTATTAATTTTAATCTAATTAACCTCTATTTTCTTTTCATTCTAGAATTTCATAAGATTTTTAATACAAGTCCAACTGGTGGAAGCAACATATAAGCATCATGTAACCATAGCAACATATAAGGAGTTTACAACAACATACAAACAACTTAAAATAACAAGAAAAAAACCTCGATATAACAATGGTGACGAAGTCCAAACTGAAGCAAGCTTCCATCTTCTCCTCGACTTGCTTCCATCTTCATTTCCCAAAGCAGAACCACAGTTTTACCTCCCATCCAACTAGGGGCCTAGCCGACTCCCTAGCCCTAGGAATCCATCGAATGGTCCCATCCAAATGGCCTCCTGGCCCTCCGTGCCCAAGGCCCCAGAGAACATAACAGTGATGCACAAGTAGGCTATTTATCAAATCTTCCAAGAGTTGTCAAACTCTTCCAAACTTCTTATACCCCAAAATATCCAAAATTCCCATTCCTAGAAAAACCTCCCCAAAATATCCTTCAAGAGAAAAAGAACTTCCTCTTCCAAATATCAAGTCTCCTATTTATATCAAAAGTCCTCATTCTCCTCCTCATCCATCAATAAATTCCAATAAAATAATAGTCAACAATCAATAAATTCATTTTCTAAAAAAAATAGCAATTTGATTTAAATAAATAAAATATTAATAAACATGGTTGCAAAGTCTCACTTGTCATGCTTCTATCTTAAATGCAACTATGACAACTATTTTCTAAAAATTTGTGCAATCCTATCTATATCCATTTATTTATCTTATCCTTTTATACATAAGTCAAATAAGATATTTTCATATAATATATTATACTATGACATATGTTATACTAGCATACCCCCAAAGCGGGGGAAAGGAAACGTTGAAATGTGTTGAAAGCAAGTTTAGTGAATCTATGGTAGGGATAGTAGTCCACAAAATCTAAATGAAATCTCTAGTGTGAGTACCGGATAAGCAATAAACAAAAACCCATACAAGATAGTGCAGTTAAAAAGAAGCATAAAAAGCAACATAGAAATAAAAGTATACACAAATAACTCATCAAACTAGGATTATGCAATCTCTAAATCAATTTAAATGACTCATCTCTCAGTTTTATTACATTCACAAGACCATGATGGTTTCTAGATTCTACACAGACCCAACCCAAGAAGGGTAATCTATGAGAACCCAAAGGCCCTTTTTTATAAACAAACCTCATATTTATGCTTGAGGTCATTGTCTTTTAGCTTTTCAACTACCCTCCTATTCAAATTGAACTCTTAAAATTATAAGGGCTTTTACAAAACCCATTTCTCAGAATTTTGAACCCATATCTCAGAATTTTGAAATTCGTCTCCATTTGCTCAATCTACAAAGTCAACAACTTGTGCATTTTTGTCTAAAATAGACCAAAACTGCCCTACTTCACTAAAATGCACGGTTAGGGTTCATTTCAACTCCAAATTGAGTAATTCAAGTTGGAGAACATGTATTTTTTCATTTCCCTCCTTTTTAAACTTCCAAATTCACAATTTGAGTCTTCAAATTTGTTATTGTGCAAAAATACTAAAATTTGCCTTTTTTTACACACTATTCAAACAACTCTGGGAGGCCTTACAAAAAGTGTATGCCAAGTCTTTGTCATGCATGGTATTAGTGAATGGTCATCAATAGTTGATAAATTTCCATGTTGTGCACAAAACCCATGTTTTGGACTTGATTCACCTCCAAATACACATAGTTTTCATGCAAAATTGCATTTGCCATTGTTTTTGACATTTGTAGAACATGCATAACATTATCACAAAAATGCTTGTTGAGGCCATGTTAGGGATCCAAAACAAGTTTTGTAAATTAAGTAAAGTCATATATTCAATTCTCCATGAAGTATTTCCTTCTTAAGCCATGAATCCATTTGAAAACAAATTTGCCTTTATTTTAACAATTCAAAAAATGCATGCCTTCTAAGGCAAATTAGACATGCGCATACCTTGAAATTAGAATTGGAGATTCTTCTGATGCTTATGCATCCACCTATGAATTAAAGTGCATGCAAAACAATTGATGCTCTTGCATTGAGATCTTAAAACAACAATGGGAAATTATGAAGAAGTTTATGTTGAGCAACTTCAAGGTTTTGTAAAGAAAGGGTAAAAACATCTACCATGCAAGTTTAAGAAAACATATATAATTTTAAACAAACTCCTAGAGTTTTATATAGGAAATTATATGACTTCTTCTTTCAAAGAGGACTCATAAGAAGTAAAGATGATCCTAACTTGTACATAAAGAAGATGATCTTGGAAACATTGTGTTAATCTCCTGTATGTTGATGATCTACTCTTGACAAGAAGTGTTGCAAATTTGATAAATGATGTCAATATGAGTTATCATAACTGTTTGAAATGAAAGATCTTGTAAAAATGCACTATTGATTAGGCATCACAATATGGAGGGATGAAGGAAAAACCATGATTACTCATAGCAAATATGCAAGTGAAAGGTTTGACATGCATGAATGAAATCAATCTCTACTGCATTAGAACAAAATTAGAAGTTTAGCATTGATAATGATACAAAGGAGGTGACTGCTACTTTGTATAGATAGATGGTGGTTAGTTGGAATTGATAGAACAACACAATAAGACATATCATATTCAGTTAGTGTACTTATCTAATTCATGGCTAAGCCATATGAAAGTCAATGTAATGGTTTCTTGGATACATAAAAGGAATTATAGATTTTTGTATTGAGTTTACTAATCATTCTATTATTGAGATGACAAGTTACTTAAATTTTGATTGGTCTAGTTTTTCATTGATAGAAAATTCACTACAAGATATGATGATTTCACATTTGGATAAGAGTTGAAGAGTTGTTGCTTGGAGCATTAAGAAGAAATTTAGTATGATTTGTTTTTCATTGAAGTTGAAAACAAAGCATTATGTAGTGCTAATTGTGAGGCTATTTAGTTGAATCTCATCTCAAAAAACACAAGACAAAATTAAGGACCTACATTTATTAATTGTGTCAACCAACACACTATAAAACTAACAAGAAACTCAGTATACCATGCTATTGATCAAAATATTATCATTTTGTACAATTGGAGGTCCATTGAAAGGAAATCGATTTGATGTTTTGTGACAAACTAAAATCTAGTTGATGTCTTCAGTCTTCACTGAGCCTTTGAGCAAGGCTAGGTTTGAGATGCGAGAAAGGATAGGTTTGAGATGCACAAAACACTATTAAGGCTAATTTTGAGATGCACAAAACACTATTAAGGCTAATTTTGAGATGCACAAAGCTATGTTAGAATCAATAGTTGGACTGTTATTAAGGATTCTCCTACACAGGATTTCCCAAACCATAATCATTCAATATAACTTGGAAGAATGAATCCAACAATAACATGCAAAATTATTTGCTTTGAAATGGATATTCTGCAAGAAAAATTGAGTGCAGCGATTGTCGACATGCTTTAGTATAAATGGAGAGTTTGTCATAAGCATATGTTGATCAAGTAATCAATCTCCTTTTGTATTACATATTATTGGCACAGTAACCACACATGTATACGTTTGAAACTTTAAGAGACAAAGGTCCTACTCCTACCTATGAGTCGTTTACTCATTTCATGGCCTTTCAACCAAACATGTGTTGTAGATGATCATATTTACACCTAATATATTTATGTCATTGGTATGTTGTACAATTGTACAACCATCTATTGGTTTATTGGATTCTCTATACCCTTTTAATGTGTCATAAAATATTACTTTACGTATATAGTCGTACATGCTTTCATGTGATATTCATGAGATGAAATTTCAGATTAAATTTATTAACTTTACTTACACATTCATTCTCCCCTTCATGTACTTAATCTCACTTTTACATCCATTCTCTCTTCTTTTACTTGACTTATAACAACCACAACCAAATAAAAACCTGAAAAATAGGTTGCATTGAAAATAAATTTCAATTGTTTTAGAAAACAATTGTACATAATAAACAATTTAGGAGACATTACAACAATTTTCCCTTCAAGGATGGGCACGTTGAAACATCAAGCAACTTGGAATATTAGAGTTTTCTATGGATGCAAAATTTTGATTTGATTCTATATGAAGTGTAACATTGGTTTGTTTATAAAAATGAGGACAACCACTAAATTGTTGGATTTTCCTAAGGCTAATCATATGCCCGCACATCAAGAAAACATGTCAGGAGCCTTGACAACATTTACAACTTAGAAGAAGTAAGCCTCCATCAATTAAGTACATGTTGTTTTGTGGATACATGAACTAACACATGGATTTCCTGACAAAGAATGTTCCAAGGGTTTATTTAATAGAAATTAACAAAGGCGTTTCCTAATATGCCCGTGACAGGGGATTGCAATAGTGCTTTAGAAAATCTCTCTAGTAGAACACCCAACGACTGAAATTGGTGTTGTATCTCACTGACTCCATCATGTCTTCATAAATAAATTTGTTCCTTTCTTCCACGGGCAGCTCGAAAAACTCACTTGCCACTCTCATCACTTCTCTTATGAATGATTCCTCCACACCATGGTTAATCACATGCAAATTAATTTTTCATAACAATGCTTTGTGGGCCCTTAAAGCTTGTTTTTTCATGTAATGCAATGAACTCATGCTATTGAATACTCTCAACATGAGTATTGAACATCATGAGTATTCAACAACATGAGTTCCTTGCATTACATGAGTATTCAACAACATTACATAAATATCATCTTAACCATAAAATACATTGAAAAAGGGAAAATAGTCATTGTTGCACAACTTCTAATATAACATTTATATATAAAAAATAAAAATTATATATGTGAGATTATCCACCCCTTAAGACACTTTCAAAACAAGGCTACGTGGTAGCAAATACCTTCCGCGTAGCCTTTAATAGAAAAGACTTTGTTAATGTTAAGTTGTGAATATGGATTTACTTGTAGAGGTATCATCAGCCACACATAAATCTTGCAGAAGATTTGGATCATATGCACCATGCACAGCTGAGGACAAGTGCATAAGTGAGGACAAGGGCAAGAGATAGCCATAGTTTCCACATGCTTTGGATTCACCATAAAATATTTTATCTTTTTAAATACTATGAGTATAGTATTAGTTGGGTGTTGCATGCTTATAATGGGAAACGATGGAATTAATATTGAACTTGGAAACTTTAGACGATGATAATTATGAAACCCGGTTGTCTTGCCTAGTTTTATAGAGAAAGAGAATGAAAAAAGCATAATAGTTGACGAGAATGGAAGTATATAAGCTTCCCACAATGCCATGTCTGGGAACTAACATTGTAACATCTTGTATACCACGCAGGAGCTGGAAGGGAATAAAACCTAAACAAGAACAAAGGTGGCATGGGCATAGAGGAAGGTTGCAACTTCAACCATATAGTTGAGACACAGCCTCTAAATCCTCCACTCCACCTGCAGTTGCTCTACTGAATCCGATCCTCCTTGAACTGAAGCTCGGTCGATGCGTTCTCATGCAGACGTTGGATTGTGGCTAGGGTTGAAACCCCATCCTTACCGCATGCCTATGTGGCTCCGGCTCCATCCAATCCTCTATGCATATATATCCTTAATCATTGTAGCATTGTGAAATTGAGAATAATATCATATTAGTCATTTTATCAAATTGTATGGTTTTGTTTTGTATATACATAGTAAAGGCATTAAATATTTGATAGTTTTATACGTATATCAATTTACATTGTTTAATCATTTTATATTTATACACATATCTCAAATCCGTGAATATAATATTTTTGAATAAAAGTTAACATCCTATTGAATAGAAGTTTCCTTTCGAGGGTTCCTTCACAACTCTCAATGTCCCCACATATCAACCTTGATATGTGTTTGTACAATAAATACAAAATATATTTTCAAATACTGGACTAATTGAATACAATTTTCCTTTCGAGAGTTCCTTCACAAATCTCAATGTCCCCACCTTGATATGTGTTTGATTGTATTTGAGGCTAATTATTGTTCCTATCATTTGATATACGATGTGATGTGACTGTGGAGTAGGTGATTTGATGATTCTGCTGGAAAAGAAAGGTTTGTTGGTGATGGCAGTGCAATGGAAATGCTCATGGAGAAGAGTTGAATGGCATGAACAATCACATATTGAGGAAGAAGCCAAGGAAGGATCTATTTGGAATGTTGTGTGAAATCTGTTGTGCGTTGATCTTCAACGGAGGAGGATCTGAACATGATTACAAGAGATAAATTAGATAAGAGAGGTCGTGTGTAATCATGCTACATTCTTCGTTTGTATGGATATTTGCGAAGTGGATCTAATAAGAGAGGTTATCTCTATAATTATGCTACGTTCTTCATTTGTATGGACATTTCTGCAAAAGTTGATCTAACCGCTACTCGTATTTATTTGTTTAAAGGCATTTCTTCTAATGGGTAGAGGAACAATTCCCCAAGCTATGTCGATGATATATCACTGTTCTATGTCAACTTTGGAGATGAGAACTGCGTCTACTGTGGGATCAATCGTTGGTTATTCAGAAATGTGAACATAAATCAATGAATTCTTTGTTGATCCTGGAAGCCACACCCAACAACCTTATCGAGAGAGGCCACCTAGAAAAGGCCAAGGCTATGATGGAAAGATTTGACGGATGCCCAATGTTCCAGAGGAATTAGATGAATTGAACGAGGCCAACGAATATTTCAAGATGGTGAACGTCAGTTCTGTAAAACATTTTGCAGAGGAAATATCGGTCGGATCTCTGTCATAAAAAAATGATATTCTCGGATATTTTGTTCAAAACAAAAACATCCCACTAATACCGCCAGGAGGGGTTGTTTTATGCCGATTATACACTAAACGCATCAAGCATTGAATTTATCCATCCAGGAATAATATTACTTTGAAACGTGATGGAAGCAATGTTGTTTACTAATGCCTTTTACAACTCGGTTATTCTCTTTGCACTGATCCTCCTCATTTCTCAAGCTTGTTTTCTTGAGAAAATAGAAGCTAATAATATTAGACAGCACTCATCTGAGATGGAAAAGTTTGATGAAGTAATGAAACTGTTAATGCAATGGGCTAATGCTTTGGGAGCTCAGTTGGCTATGGAGAAAGGAGGCCACCTCAAATACTTAAAAGCTTTTGGAATTGCCAATCATGACAGTGTTGAAGCAGTCACTACAAAGAATGTTATGAGATATAATAGTTTCTCCAAAGTCACGGGAACTGCCATTCTCAAGCTTGTTTAGGTCACAACATAGAATACTCTACCAGGGGATCCTTTGCTTGACCATCCAAAAGGTTTAGTTGTGTTCGTAAGCATGGATAACGATGGAATAGTGAAGAGTTTTAAACATCATGGACTAGCAGACGAGGCTCATTCATTGGTCATGAGACTGAATCAGCATAGTATCACATTTAATATCACATTTGCGGCACTGAATAGGGTCTTGACACGGGGCGGCGCTCACATTTGTGTCACTGAATAGGCTCTTGACACGGGGCGGGGCCTGAGAGGCTCTCAACAGACGATGAAGCCTTGAGAGGCACCATCCCCTTAAAGAACGCCTTCGGCGTAATTATATGTATATAATTATATATGTCATTCAATAATCCAATCAATTTATATAAATATAAAACATATCTAAACATGTCAACAAACTCATACTTTCAACACACAAGTAATGCTTTCAACAATTCATCAACCAAGTTACTAATAGCTAATATAATCATATTAATTTATTCATCGATCGACCAATCATAGTAATGTACTCACGAATTGGCGTATGCATGGCCAATGCACACGTCTTAAGCGTGGTTACTAATAATCACTTTTAATGCTCATAATATATCATTATTACATGCTTGCAAACAACATACATAAGAACAATTAAACAATGCATCATTCATCATATATAAGCATTCATACAGAAGCAATAAAACATAATTAGGTAAACATAATGATGAAATTGAGTATATAATCATGATGGTTAATAACAATCAAGAACACCATCCAATCCATCATTGGTCCCATCCATCCCATCACTACTCCAACCACCTAATCACCACTACTTCGAGCTCTTGACCTCACCATCCCATCCTCTACTGGAATATACTATGGAATCTCAACTACGCGTATGACCATGTATAGAACCCGTAAGCGGAAGTTTCAATCGACCACATCGACCAAGCTTCCCCAATAGGAACCCACTAGTTTTCATCCCACACCCACGGGAGCGTGCTCAACATAGCCCTCCCACGACTCCGGGTTTCGGACGATAAACGGTGGGAAATGCTTCCACCCCCCTGATAGTACTAGGGTCAATGCCCTACATCAACCATATTGTGCCATCATTGATCTAAGGGGTCTAGTCATCGAAGAACCACTTTGGGCAAGTCATAGTTCCTGTCAAAACTCACACTTGCCCACAAGTCATAGAAATATTGGAATTCACAATAAAATAACATGAAAACTGATATAACATCATTATCCTCTTGATGTCCAAGACATCTTGTGCCCCTTGGCACTGTAGGAATCTGACTATCTTGTAACCAATCAATATGTGGAATAGTTCATCATTAACATGAATATCATATACATACATAACCAATTCATTTGAGTGTTAATCCATATCAATAAAATGACATTTAAATAGAATCATGTAAGTTCTTTCTGCAACCAAACTAAATTAGCATTCCACATATTAATATTCCATATTCAATTTTGCATGTTCAAATGAAATAACATATTCATTGTCATTAATAAATTAAAACAATAGATTCTATTTATCATCCACACCTCATAGGAGTACATTTTATACTCTTATGAAACATTGGATTGCATTTATCTTTCAATCGATGTCTGATGCAAAGAGGTTTTTGAATTATAGGTAGAAATGGGGTTTGAACCCTCTATCTCTTAAAAGATCTTTTCTTTTCTTCGATGCCAAAACAGAGAGTTGACATTATGTCGGTTTGGGTTAAACTCCTGAGTCTACTAGTTAATTTTTTCTTGGCGGAAGTTTTTTATGGAATCAAGAAAGCACTAGTTCACCTCTATGAACCAAATCTCTCATTTCGAGGCTCTGGCTTGATTACCCTTACTTGTATCCTTATATGGGTGGATCTAAAATAGGGGATAATTGAAATCATAATCCCGAAAAAAGGTGGCATTGAGTTTGATTAGTTGTTGAACTATTCAAGTGTACCTTTTCAATGGTCTAGGTGTCAAACATATGGGCATTTGGTGGTGGATTACAACCTTCCCCATTAGAAAAAAGTATGGGTAAAAAAAGGATCAAGGTAGTACACAACTTAGTTTTATGATAGCGTCAAGGAAATCCATTGCCAAAATTAGTGAAAGGGGTGATACACTCCTCCCTATAAGAAAATATGGGAGTGGATAGGAAAAATATCAAGGTGGCCGAAGGAAAACTACAAGTTTTCCCTTAGAGTAACCTACCCTTGTCACCTCACCATAATCCCATATTCAAGCAAAGGAGTCTTTGAGTGAACTCGCTTCTTTTGGAATGACTTTATACGATCCATGTAAGCAAATTTATAATTACATCCCTCCCCTCTTACTTTTTCTACCTCATATGTTTGGGTACACAGGGTACTACCAAAGGACCGAACACCAAGAGCAACCACTTCACACAAACAGATCACAGATCAACACACCGATGTTTTGACGTGGTTTAAACCCTCTTGAGGGAAACACTCCACGGCCCCGGCCAAATAGCTTCTACGGGACAATTTATTATGCAAAGAAAGAAAGTTACAAATGAGCTTCTCATAATCGATCAACTAAACAATGACCCTCCATGCTCTTTAAATAGAGATCATGGACCAATCGGGTGTTAAGCCACAGATCAAGGTTAGGTTTGATCTAAGAGAAGTTGAGCCGTCGGATCACTCTATGTCGGGAACATATCGTGACCGTCGGATTAAGTATTTAAAAATGCATACTAATGCATACTAAAGAAACACACTATCCTTAACGGATATATTACACAAGTTGATCTTAACTAACTCCTAAGTGTCTAAATATCTTAACATCCCCCCTTAAGAACAACTTGGGATAGGATTGAAGGATTTACAAAAGTGACACTATTAGGAGAAGGAAGGAGGCATTAGAGCCTATCCCCCCTTAATGACAAGTTCCTGAACTCCTAACATAGATTGAAGTTTAGAAAACTTCGCTTCTGTAAGAGACTTGGTGAAGATGTCTGCAACTTGATCATCTGTAGGGCAAAAGAGCACTTCAAGAACACGATCATGAACAAGATTTCTGATGAAGTGTATATGTAGATCAATGTGTTTGCTGCGTTGATATAGAACTGGATCTTTGGCAAGCTTTATGGCACTTTGATTGTCACACCAAAGTGGAGTAGGCTGTTGCTGCTCAAATCCAAACTCTGAAAGGATCTGTCGAAGCCATAAAGCTTCCTGACTGGCATTAACTGGTGCTCGATATTCTGCCTCTGCTAAAGAAAGAGCAAGAGCTTGTTGTTTCTTACAAGCCTAAGTAATAGGTCCAGATCCCATATTGAAAACATAACATGCAGTAGACTTTCGATCATCAGGATCGTCGGCCAATCTGAATCAGTGAAACCAACCAACAAAGGTTTCCCCCTTGTACTGTAATGAATCCCAAACTGAACTATACCTCGAATATATCAAAGTATTCTTTTAGCTACTTTCCAATGACTTTCATGAGGTGTCTGCATATAACGGGCAACATGACCAACGATAAAGGAAAGGTCAGGACGAGAATGAGTCAAGTATAAAAGACTACCAACAAGTTGACGATACAAGGTGGCATCGACTTCAGGTGAAGTACAAGTGGCAGAAAGTTTGACTCCAGACTGGAAGGGAGAAGGGGTTGGTGTACAATCTTCCATGTGAAAGCGACGAAGAAGGTCACAAGCATACTTAGACTGAGAAAGAAAGATTCCTTCTTTGGTTTGCAGGACTTGGAGACCAAGAAAATAATGCAAATGTCGTAAGTCTGACATTTCAAAATTTTGTTTAAGACTGGATTTCACATGGGTTATAAGCTTAGGGTCACTACCAGTAAGAATAAGGTCATCAACATATAGAACAAGTATGATGAGATGGTTTCCTACTTTCTTGGTATAGACATTGGGGTCAGAATGGCATCTAGAAAAACCAGTGTCAAGGAGAAAGTTATCCATTTTGGCATACCAAGCTCTAGGATCTTGTTTAAGGCCATATAAGGATTTCTTAAGGCGGCAAACAAGGCTAGAGTTATTCTAAACATAGCCAGGAGGTTGTTCCATGTAAATTTCCTCCTGTAAATCACCATGTAAGAAGGCAGACTTGACATCCATTTGATGGACTTCCTAGTTGTGTAAGGCTGCAAGGGAAAGAACAAGGCAGATGGAGTTCATTTTTGCGACGGGAGCAAAGGTTTCATTGTAGTCAATCCCTTCAACTTGGGAAAAACCTTTGGCAACTAACCTTGCCTTAAGTCTTTCAACACTTCCATCTGATGCATACTTAGTTCTGTAGACCCATTTACATCTGACAAGTTTTCTTCCTTTTGGAAGAGGTACAAGATCCCAAGTATCATTCGCCATTACGGAACGATATTCTTCATCCATGGCTGCATCCCAATCTGGATTCCTTGAAGCTTCTGCAAAAGTTTCTGGATCACGATTCTCGAAAACTTGAGCCAAAAGAGAAGAGGCTCGCTGAAATTGAGAATGTGTTCGACGTTGATCTCTAGGATCACCGGCAAGATCACCAGCTGCTTCACATGTTGAACGGACCCATCGAGGAAGCACTTGTGCTGGTGCAACTGGAGGAACATGAGCAAGCGGAGGTGGATTTTCATCCTCACTATCATCATCAGAAACTGGAGTTGGAAACCTGTCAAGGAAGTTGGAAGAAGAAGAAGAAGACACAAATGCCGAATCAGGCTTGCAGGCCAAAGATGGCACAATCGCCGAGTTAGGCTCGCAGGCCAAGAGATTTTCATCAAATTTAACATGTCTTCTAATGATTATATCATGAGAATGTGGTTGAACAAGTCTATAACCTTTTACATCTTCAGAATATCCAACAAATATGCACTTTTCACTTTTAGGCTGCAATGCTTTCCGTTTTTCATCCGAAATGTGAGCCCATGCTTCACTACCAAACACATGGAAGTGACTTACATCAGGTTTAGTTTTACTCTATGCTTCTTCCGGTGTTATACCTTGTAATGCTTTAGTGGGGGTGTGATTAACTATGTAATTTGCACAATTAATGGCTTCAGCCCAAAATTGAAGACTTAGTCCCTTAGATTGGATCATACAATTATCCATTTCTTTTAAAGTGCAGTTCTTCTGCTCAGCTACACCATTTTGTTGTGGTGTATATGGAATAGTGTGCTATTGTTGGATGCCTTGTTCAGTGCAGAAAGTAGTGAACTTTTTGTTAACATATTCTCCTCCATTGTCAGATCTTAACTTAATAATTTGATGACCAGATTATTTTTCAACAAGGGCCTTGTAGGCCAAGAACATGTTAAATACTTCGCTCTTAAGTTTTGGGAAATAAACCCAAGTGCATCTGGTGTAATCACCAATGAAAGTTAAGAAATATTTGAAACCAAAAAAGGAAGCAGATGGAAGAGGACCACACAAGTCACTATGCACAAGCTCCAAGGGAACCGAGGCGTGCTAAGAGGCACGTTTGTCAAAACTGTCCCGATGATGTTTTCCGAGTACACAACCGGAACAAACAACATCTCTGCAAGATACCATCGGAAGACCTGTCACCATATTTTCTTTACATAGTTGTTGCAATGAGCGATAATTTAAGTAACCAAATCGCTCATGCCAAAGTTTGCTCAAGTTATCACTATGAGCAACAAAAACTGAAGGGAAAGGTGATGACCCAAAGTTATTAAACTTGTACAACCTGGTAATATCATCAACAATTCCGGTAGCTAGGACCTGTTGAGGATCTTTAAAATCCTTGATTACAACTTGGTGAGGTGTAAAGGTCACAGTTTTACCTTCACCAGAATGAGTGATCTGATAGACTGATAACAAATTGCAGGAAATTCTTGGAACACATAGTACATCACTAAAATGACCATTATCCACTGGAACTGTTCCAGCTCCTACAACACTTAGAGATCTATCATCACCAACAAATATTTGTTTGGTGTTACATTCATGCATAGTAGAAAAGATGGCTTGATCCTTAGCCATATAATAAGATGCTCTAGAATCAATGAGCCATTCATTTGAAGTAGACGAAGAAGATGCATTATAAGAATAACCAGAAGCACAAAGTGGATGTCCATGAGAGGCAGATTCTGAAGGCGAATCTAGGCTGATGTGGTGCTTCTTTATTGCTGCTTCCAAGGCTTCCATCTTCTTGAAACACTTAGATTCATCATGATTATCTTTCTCGCAATAGTTGCAATGACGCTCAGTCTTCTTGCCTTTTGGCTTGGATCCTTTGTCATTTTTTAAAGAAGGAGCTGACTGAGAGGGTTTGGGACCCTTGTTTGACTTATTATTGCGAAAATTTTGTTTCTTGGGAGGCTTGGACTTTTCTTTCTGTTGGGAGAATAAAGCTTTCCCAGATGTATCTGCATTGTTGATTATTCCAAGCTGAATGAGTTTATCTTGTTCTCTAATCAAGGAATCACAAAAGGATTCAAGACTAGGCTCTTGATAGCTAGCTGCATTCAAGGATGCTTTCATGGAGTAAAATGTAGATACAAAAATAGAATATGCAGGTCCAAGTTTGGAAAGAATATGATAAATGCATTGTTTGTCTTCCCTCTCAATCTTACATTCTGCACATAAGAGTTTAAGAGTTTTGTACTTAGATAAATAATCTTGAATGCATGAAAAGTCACTTGGATTTAAAGAAATCAACTCATTTTCGAGTTGGTGACCTCGAATTTCATTGTGTTTACCAAACACAGATTCCAACTTGTCCCAAGCAGCATTAGGTTCATCAATTCCAGATATGTGGAATCACAAATCAGTAGAGATTGACATCCCAATCAATCCACGAGCTTCATCACATCGATTTGCCCATTTTATTTTCTTATCATCATCAGTGGGTTCTTTTTCTTTCACTGAGGTAATTTTGAAAAGTCCCCTACTTCGTATAACATCCTCCATACGAGATTTCCATGAGAAATAGTTGGAACTGTTAAGTAGAATGTCACAAGGGGCGGCCATATTTGTAAATTAATGGCAATAAAAGCAGAAACCAATAGTTTGGATATGAAGATCTCGAAAAAATAGGCGGTTTAAAAAAAAAATGGCACTGAAAATTGACTCTGTATGATGAAGTTATGCTTGAACAAAGAAACTGTTGAAGATGTCCCCAATAGTGACGTGGCAGCTAGAGAATGTCCAGCAAAAAAAAAGAACCCCCCTCTTCCGAAGATGAACCTTTTGACAATCACTTTACAAGAAAGTTGCTTTAAGTGAACCACTTTTGTAAAATAAGTGATTTCACTTTTACAATGATATTACTTTTAAATAGTGCAACAATAATAAAAAAACTTAAGTGACTCACTTCTTTTCTATTTTTTATTATTTAAGTCAGATGCACTTTTACAATAAAATAACTTGAAAATAGAAATTGCATGCACTTTTAATTTTAAAAGTAACTTCCTAAGACTTGAACTCAAGACCTATTACGGAATAAAGCAACTTTGAACCAAGTGAGCTAGATTAAAAGATATGTAAAATATGGGAATGAGGAAGGGTTTTTTTTTTATTTTTTATTTTTTTTACTCTTCTTGCTCGGTTTGCGTGCTTGCCATTTTTCTTGCAAAACACACTACAAATAAAAACAAAAAAAACTTTTCCACACTTGTGGAGTTAGATCTCGTTAGCTTTCCCGGAAAGTCTACGTTCTCTCTGTTTCTGATTTGCCGAGATCGCGCAAGGTGCACGGCAAAGAGTATACGCAATCGAGAAAAACCCTTTCCCTTTATGTTTTTGATTTGCCGAGATCGCTCAAGGTGCACGAAAAAGAGCATACCGAGATGGGAAAACAACAATCTGAACCCAAAAAAATCTAATAGTAAAAAAAGATGGAATATGATTTTTTTCCTTTTAAAAAAAGAAAATAAAAAAATGCGTCACTGTAACATTATACCTTCAAATCTGATGAAATACGCGTTTTTAGAGCAACCGGGAACCGTTTTCGATCAAACGAAAACTATTTCCCAATGGAAAAGATGCTCCGGATGCAATGGAACACCTCCCACAACCCAGAAATGCACAGAAATACCAGAACTAGAAACCCTTTCGAGTTTCGGCAACACTAGTTCAAGATCTAGATCATAACCGGAAGCAGCACTTCATAAAAGCTCTGATACCATGTTTGGGTACACAGGGTACTACCAAAGGACCGAACACCAAGAGAAACCACTTCACACAAACAGATCAAAGATCAACACACCGATGTTTTGACGTGGTTTAAATCCTCTTGAGGGAAACACTCCACGGCCCCGGCCAAATAGCTTCTACGGGACAATTTATTATGCAAAGAAAGAAAGTTACAAATGAGCTTCTCATAATCGATCAACTAAACAATGACCCTCCATGCTCTTTAAATAGAGATAATGGACCAATCAGGTGTTAAGCCACGGATCAAGGTTAGGTTTGATCTAAGAGAAGTTGAGCCGTCGGATCACTCTATGTCGGGAACATATCGTGACCGTTGGATTAAGTATTTACAAATGCATACTAATGCATACTAAAGAAACACACTATCCCTAACGGATATATTACACAAGTTGATCTTAACTAACTCCTAAGTGTCTAAATATCCTAACATCATATGGATTGTAACATAGTTTTTGGGTCATGGGAAAATAATTCGTTGAAGTGGATTCTAATTGGGAGAAGGGGGGGGGGGACTTTTAAAAGGGATATCAAGGTTTAGGTATTTTCAACATTCCCCTTTATGTACCCTTATTGAGATCCTAGATAAGAATGTTGGTGTTCCATCATCATCTGATTATACTGTAAACGTAAGTGATCATAACGACAACTCTAGTTTTCCTTATGAATGTGGGAAGGAGGAGGCTACTAGGCACAATATTTAATCCATAAAATATGGAGGTTTTGTTTTTAATAGAGGTGTCAAAGGAGGTTTACAACAATCTGAAAAAAAAGGGGGCAATGGAAGGGGTAGAAAATCCTTCATTTTCCTAGCCTAGAAAAAAGCTAGTAGTGAAATTTTGTCAGGCAAGCAACTTTCCTTGAAATGGGTTCTTAGAGAATCCAATACCCCTGGTATGTGTCATAAATGATCTTCCTAACCCTAAATGTTAGGGGCCTGGACAACCCTTCCAAAAATCTTCCTTTAAAGAGGGTCATGGAAGCACATAATCCTGATTTGATCATTTTGCAAGAATGTCTAAAGGGTGAGAGGTTGTATCAATGATAGAAAAATCATTAGGGGGTTTATGTTCATTGACTCTAGGGGTAGGTCTAGGGGGATTAAAGTTTTAGTTTCTCTTTTTATTATAAATTAGGATACATGCTCTTCTCTTGGGATATAAGAAAGGAGCTCACAATATTGAATATTTATGGGCCTTACAATGTTAGAATGGCATACTGGGACATGGTTTTCAATTGGGTATGGATTAATCAAGGTCTAACAATAATAGGGGGAGACCTTAATTTTCTCCTAAGAGATTCAATGATTTGCGGGATTTTGGCTCAAGTTTACTCTCTCTAGTTATTTTGTGAGAAAATTAGAGGAATCTTGTTTGATTGACGTTGAGCCTATAAAATTATCTCCTACCTAGAGGAACAAATGATCCGGGAATGTTAGAATAGTTAAAAGATTAAACAAGTTTTTTATATCCAAGTTATAGTTGGAGGAACCATTCAGGATTAAGCAATGGACTAGTTTTGGGGGTGATTGAGATCATGTCCCTATTTTGATTAAATTAGCTTCAACATAGAAAAATCCCACAAGCCCATTCAAATTTAATATGGGAAGGTTGAGAGAGGAAGATTTTATGAAGTTGATTAAATATGTTTGGGTCAATTTTGATGGCTCTTCTAGGGAGTCTGTTTTCTATACAGTTTGCATCAAACCTAAAAAGGGTAAAGTAGGCATACTTTGAGTGGTCTAAAGCCAAAAAGGCATGGGATAAAAGATCTCTTAAAGAAGTGGAGGTTGGACTAGAAGAAATCTATAATAGTGATGGATTTAGTTTTCTTACAACAAAATCAAGACTGGTCACCTCTCTGGAAGAACAAATAGGAAATTGTTATTGATAAGGAATCGGAGTGTATATTAATGAGTAGAGCTTTGTGGCTTGTATCTAGATATGGGAACCCTAAATTATTTCATCAATTTACCAACCACATGAATAACATAAATTATATTTAGAAGATTGAGAAGAAATATGGATCAAATGCAACAAGTTTTAAGGACATTGATAAATAGGGCATACATTACTTTGAGAAAATTTATAATACTAACGATAGATCTATAATTGTTGAAGTGGTTTCTTTAACTTTTTTCTTCCTCAGTTTTGTAAACTTCTGAGAAACTCAAATTCCTATGGAGGAGTTTGACCATGAGGAACATATGTCAATGCTAGTGCATAACATTTAGAAATATTAAAACCTTGGCCTTGAAGATATACTTGTTGATTTTTTTTGGGTTTCTTTGACATTATTGAAGAGGATTTAAGGAAGTTCATTGAAGAATCAAGGTCAATTGGGAAGATTTAGCATCATATAATGCTAATTTTTTTCCCATTAATTCCAAAATATAATAACCCTACATATTTTGGCATTTTTATGCCCATGTCCCTTTGTAATTGCATCTACAAAATTAGTGCAATGATTATAGCAAAGAGGGTTAGAATATTATTATCTAATTATATATCTAGACAATAATTTGGTTTCTTGGAATGTAGGCAGGTTCATGAGGTTTTTTGGGGTATCCCAAGAGGGTTCTATACTATCAAATTCAATAAGTGAAAGGATATGGTGGTAAAGGTCAATCTATCTAAAGGCTATGATAGAGTTAGTTGGTTGTACTTTAGATTAGTGCTCATTCATTTGGGATTCTCTATTCCATTCATTAACTAGGTTATGAGTTTTATCACTTCCATATCTTTTTATATTTTGATAAATGGGTCAGATACTAAGCTTTTTAGGCCTAGAATGGGATTGAGGTAGGGTTTCACAATCTCCCCACTCATTTTCTTTATTGTAGTTAAAGATTTGAGTGAAGCACTGAAGGAGGCTAAGAATTCTAGTGGTTTCAAAGGAATGAAAATTGACAACTCCTATTCCTTATCTCAATTTTTATTTGTTGATAACATTCTGATTTTTTATGATGGATATAGGAGGGATGCATACAAACTCAAGGAAATAATGAACCTATATTGTTTTACTACATGTATGCATGTAAACCTATAAAAGTCCACTATTTTCTTTGCGGGACTTTCTAAAAAAATACAAGGATCGTATCCCTCACTTGTTTCCATTTAATCAATCAAAGTTGGAGCATGGATTGAAGTTTTTTTTCACTCCAATTGATTATGTGAAGAGGGATTGGAAGTGGTTCACTATAAAGGTGGAAAAGAGACTAAATGTGTGGTGCAATGGGTGGATCTCTCGAGGTGACAAACTTATTTTAGTAAAAATTGCCTTAGAAGAAATACATTGGATGTCAATACCATGGATACCCAAAAGTATTATGGAAGTGATTAGAAGCATTAGTTTAATATTTATTTGGTTTGGTTATAGAGAAAAGAAGGGGTAGGAGGGGACATGGGTTAAAGAATATCTTCTTATTTTTTAAGGCCTTGGCTGCAAAAGTTCCTAGAGATGCATTCAAGGGAAAGGGATTTGGTGTCAAGTGGTAAAGGTTATGTACTTAGTACTTGATTCCTCAAATGACTTAGTCAGATAAAAAACCCCATAATGAACATTCACAATGTTTTAGTCATTTGGAAATTTGTGGTCTCAGATTTCCCCTTTATTGTAAATTGACTTGTTTGGAAAGTGGGTAGGGGGTTAAAGGTCAAGGTAAGTGAGGATCCATGGATTGGTTGTGGGGATGACTATAAGCTTCCATTTCATACTAGTCATGTTTTTTTTTTAAAGGCCTCTACAACCTAAATCATATAGCTTATTTAGATATGTCTACAATTTGGAATCAAGAATGGAATCATGCCAAGGAATTGGAACTCAAAGGGGAGGATGTGGCTATAAGGGAGAATTATTTGGAAAAAATAAAGTCTAGTCATGTTAGATTAAAGGATTAGGAGGACAACCTCCTATGGTATTGGGATCCTTTGGTTAGCTCTACCCCAAAGGAAGGTTATAAGGCATTAAATTCTCATGGTGCTAAGTTCTTGTAGAAGTGGTAGTGGAAGAAGATTTGAAGGTTCAAATGTACCTCAAAATTATGTGGCTACTAATAAATAATAAAGCATTGCTATGAGATAACCTTCAAAAAAGGAACAACAAGGACCAAGGTGGTGTATATTGTGCAAATAAAGTAGTGAAACAAATTACCATATCATAATGTCTTTTGCCTTCTCAAAACGGGTTTGGAAGGAGGTTGAAGGACTATTCATATTAAGAGATGTTTTGATAGGGTACACCATTAAAGAAGGACTAAGGGGTTGGCATGAAAATTAAATTGTAAAAAATTATAAAGCCTTAACTTTGGTTCTTGGTTGGGGTATATGATTGGCAAGGAACACTAGACTACGTGATCACAAGCCTATATCTCATTTCCAATGTGTTGGTCAGGGATTAAATATAATGGCTAATTTCAAACAAGTTAAATACGCAAAGTCTCCTAGGCATATCACTAAGGAAACCATAGATAAGTTTGGAGCTTATGGATATTATGATGAAGCCTCTCAGGGTGATATCTTGATAGGTGGGGCATGGTGAATAGTATATATGATGAAATTCATTCCATTAACTCTTTTATTTAAATTATTAGTAGAACATAAATTAAAATAAAAAAATAACAAAATAAAGTAGGATTTTACAATGAAAAGGACAAAATTACAACTACAATAGTTAATTGTAGGTAACCAAATATCATAATATCGATACCTTTATTGATGAAAGCAACATTCAATTTCCACTTTAAGGGGGACAAGAAATATTATTACATTAATTCTACTCCTTTATATAGTTTCTAGTGAAGGAACCTTCTAGTAAGTATTCTTACATATATTGCTTTCACATGGTATCTACTTTTGGGGATTTATTTAATATAGATGGCCTCAATGCATAAAAACCTATCTATTTAAGTGGGTTAGGGTAGGACCCTAACATGCTATCCCCCTTAAAAAAAACATTGTCCTCAAGGCTAGAGATGTCGAAATTGCTAAAGTATATCTGTTGGCTCCCATGTAGCATCCTTAGGCTAGGTATATTTCCATTGGATAAAGGCCCCTTAGATGGTGCACTAGCAGAGACAACATTATGATTTGTCAAGGATGGTCTCAAGCTCTAGCCAAATGGAACCTTCTTCATCCAATTTTGGAAGGCTAGTTTGAATATGATCATGAGGGATGACCACTTTCTTCAAGGAGGATACATGAAAGATGGTATGGATATGAGAGTGGCCAAGTAACTCAAATTTGTAATTCATGAGGCCCACACATTTGATGACCTTATAGGGCCCATAAAACTTGGAAGTAAGCTTCTAGTGGTATTTGGCCTTAAGCGAGGTATGCTTATACAGATGTAGGTCGAGAAATACATGACCCCCTTATGCAAAATGGCATTATGAATGGTGTTGGTCAGCATGTTGATTAATATTATTTTAAGCCATTATGTCCTTGAGAGTTTGGAGAATGTCATCTTGAGCTATGAGTGTTTCGTCAACCTCTTGTAACTTAGAGATGCTTGGTAAGTAGGGTAGTACTGAGGAGGGATTTTGGCCATAGATAGCTTCAAAGGGAATCATTCAAGTGGCAATATGATAATTTTGATTATACCACCATTCTACTAAAGGTAATCACTAACTCCATTAGGATTTCAACTTTGAAGTAAAGCACTGCAAATATGCTTCCAGGAACTTGTTGATAACTTTAGTTTGACCATTAGTTTGGGGGTGATAGGAGGTGTTGGGATTCAGTTGAGTGCCTTGGAGCCTAAACAAATTTTGCAATAAATTGTTAGTGAAGTTGGGGTCACGGTCTATGACAATATATTGTGGTATACCATAGAGTTTGAAGATATTATCCATAATTACTTGAGCTACCATAGAGGCCTTGAAAGGGTATTGTATGGAAACAAATGAGCATATTTTGAAAGGAGATCAACCACAACCAGGATTACAGACTTATTGCCAAATTTTTGTAACTCCACAATAAAATCCACAGAAATGTCAGTCCATATTGCAAGTGGAATTGGAAGTGGTTGAATTTCACTTAGAGGTTTCAATGTCTCATCTTTATGTATTTGGAAAGTGTCACGTTCTGCCACAAATGTGCAAATGTCCTTCTTCATGCCTTCCTAGTAAAATGACCATTTTATCCTTTCATATGTTTGATGAAATACTGAATAACTCACTATGGGGGATGGATGCAACTTAGATAACACCTATGATTTTAATGCTATATTCTTATGCACATATAGACGTCCTTTATAACAAATATCATCATTGTGTTAAGTTCAACTTGGATATGCAAGGGGTTCATGTTGAAGTTGTTGGATCATAGTACTAAGCATGGGATTTGTCAACCGTTCATTATGGACATCATTCAACCAATCTACTATGATGAAGGAGAGGGAAAAGAGGGAACCTTCTTCTTCTTCTACTCTCTCTCTCTCTCTCTAGCATATGCTACCACATTCTCCTTTCCCTTCTAGTAAATAATCTCATAGTCATATCCCAACATTTTGGTGACCCATTTTTATTGCTCAAAGGTGGAAGTTATTTATTTCAGAAAATATTCAAGTTGCGACGATTGGATTTGATCTGGAAACGCGTTTTTTATAGTAAAATCCAATGGTCTACCTTCTTCCATGAGAACTACTCAAATGCCTTTACCTGAGGCATCACATTCCAAGACAACACTTTTAATGAAGTTGGGAAAAGTGAGTAGTATAGTGGTACACATAGCCTCCTTTAAGTCCTAGAAATCCTTTTTTGATGCATCATTCCAATTGAAAGCGTATTTTATTATAGAAAAGTTGTGAGTGGAGCTACAATCTACCATAGTTACAAAAAAAATCTATAATCACCAATGATAGCTAGAAAACCTATGAGGAATTTAAGAGTTTTAGGGTGAGGCCAATCCTTAATTGATTTAATTCTCTTTATATCCACTCACACAACCTATTGACTAACAATATGGCCCAAATATTCTGCTCGAGAGACACCAAGGGAACATTTGGGCCTTTTAAGAAAGAGTTGTTGTTTCTCATGTTATTGTAAGATTCATGTTGTTGTAAGACTTAATCCACATGGGCTACATGGGCTTGCTAATATTTACTGTAGATCAATATGTCATAAAAAATCTAGGACACAATTTACGTAGAAAGGGTTTAAATATTGTGTTCATGAGACTCTAGAAGGTGGAGGGTGCATTTCAAAGGCCAAATGGAATCATGAATAACTCGTAATGGCCTTCATTAATGTGAAAAGTGGTTTTGGGTATATCCCACTCACTCATGAGAAATTTATGATAGCCTAAGTGGAGATCAAGTTTGGTGAAGAATTGAGAAACCTTGACCTCATCCAAAAGATCATCAATGACATTAATGACAAACTTATCCTTGACATCCAAGTTGTTCAAAGCACGGAAGTCAAGACACATGCACCGAGTGCATTATTTCTTAAGGACCATAACAACTAGGGAAGAATAAGAGTTGGTACTGGGTCATGTGACACCAACAACTAACAACTCCCGATTAATCTTTTCAATTTCCGTTTTTTTGGAAAATGGATGGTGATATGGGCATATGTTTGGTGGGAGGATACTAGGTATGAGTGGAATGGAATGGCCATGCTCATCGCATGAAGGAGTTATTTCTTTCGGAATGTCGAAGATGGATTGGTGTTTATCCAAGACTAACTACATGTCAAAAGGAATGGGTTGGGAAGGAATCTAAAAAGCTTGAGTGGCATGGAATTGAGCCATAATTCCTTAATGACCCTTTTTCATAATACTTTTCATACGGTGTGAGCTGATAATCTCTAGAGATCTGTATATGATTCCTTTAAGAGTGTAGTTATGCCTTACCTATTGGAAACTAATGTATAAGACATTGAAATCCATGGTGATAGGGCCCAATGTTCATAGCCATTCAACACCCAAGACAATATCACATCCACCCATTTCAATAGCAAACATGTAGGTTTTGAGAGAATAATCACCCATATGAAGCCACACATTTTCATAACGACCACCATATTTCATAGCACCATTTAAAAGCACGATTTTAAAGTTGTCCACAACATGGATACAAATGTGTGTTTCTTGGGCTACCTAATGATGAATAAAATTATGCGCGCTACCACTGCTAATTAGGACTTTGACCTTTTGATGTTTGAGGTACCAATCAATTTGAGGGTTTAGGGAGCAAAAAGACTCGTCATGGCATGCAAAGAGATATGGGGTTTTTCCTCCTTCAAATCAGGCTAGGGAATGTCTTCTATCGATGTATGAGGGACCTCATGGAAGCTAGTGCCAACTTCCTAATTGGTAAAAATGTCCTCTAAAATGAACAAAAAGAGTTTTCTCTCCTTAAATTTATGGCCAAGGGAATATTTCTCATCATAGTTGTAGCATAGAACTTTGAGTTAGTAGTCCACCATTTTAGCTCGAGTTAAATTTTGGATCTTGAGAGGTGGAGAGGACAGGGAGGGATTAATGGAAGGGACGATATGTGGATGGGAATAAAGAATAAATGGGGCTTTTTTTATTTGATATTTCATCACCTTTTGGGATTATTTATCTTATTGAGTGGCATCCAAACAAGTAGTAGGATGAGCTATTGAGACCTATGCACATATCTCTTCTTTCTAATACTTGATCAAACATGCCTGTTAACACCCAAAAAGTGATCACTAGCTCATTTCCCTATTCACATGACCCATTTGTCCACTTTTCCTACAATTTTAGCCTCTAAACCTTCAAAAGGTCACCAAAAAGACCAAAATCCATCTTTTCCCCCTCAAAATATTTATTTTTCCTCAAAAAATACAAAAAACCCTCCAAAGGGGTCCAAAATCCCCAAAAATCAATTAAAAGGCAATAAAAATATTAAATATATTCAAAAATGAAAAAAGAGGGAAAAAGAGGAAAATGAAACCTAAACCATTTTTACCAATACCATTGGTTACCTAAAACCATGGTTGTATTTTCCATCACCAAAAACCTATAAAAAGGTGATAGAGGCTCCCCATTATTCATCCCCATTCATCCTATCCTTATGCTGCCAAATTCTTTCTTGAGAGCCCTAGCCTCCTTTTTGAGTTTGAAGATCCCCATTAGCATCTGGGAGAAGAAGAGATCATTGGAGCTTTGGAGCACCTCACCATTGTAGCTGCTCAAGCTCAACCATCCTCACCCTTTGAGGTAATAGAAAATATTCAAGTTTTTATTTCTGTCTCTCATGGATCTATTTTGTTTAATGTTGTTAATCTAGGGTTATTTTCTTGCATATGTTAGATCAAGATTTACTTTTTACATCTATTTACTTTTACTGTTTAATCTAAACTGCCACTACAAGTTAGTAGGTGTACATTAGCACATGCTTGGTTGAAAAACCAAGCAACAGTTTTTGGCGACTCCACTGGGATTTTGAATCTTTGAATCTCTCTTTAGATCTAGATTTCTTATTAATTTTGTTGTTATTAAGCTTTATAGTTGTAGATCTGGCCTGCTACTAAGCCCATAGCTTACTGCCCTAGCCATTGGCCCTTTCTGCAGCCCACACAGTCCAAAAATTTGATTTTTGGCTTTTGTTTTCAGCGACTTTTTCCATCTTGGAAATCACAGGATTTTACACCCGCAGCCACGATCCACATCGTAGGTTTTTCGTCGAAAGCCGCGATATAAAAAATCTGTTTTTTTCCTCGATATCGCGGGTTTTTGCCTGTCAACCGTGATCCATATCACTGGTCTTTGACCCACAGCCGCAATCCACATCATGGGGTTTTGACCCACAGCTACGATTCCATATCGCGGCTTACTTCCCACCAACAGCGACGCAGATCGCGGGTTTTTCCCAGATCGCCACGATCCGGATCGTAAGATTTGCCACAGATAGCCACGATTTCGTCCTGAACCCAACAATTTGCCGTTTGACTTTTTGTCACCCATTTCGGCCCATTTTTTCCAGCCATATCCCCTGCAATTTCACAGCCCATTGTCTTACTTGCAGCTTTTGAGATTCATTTTCCTTTTCTGTTACTTGCTTTACTACATCATTTTGAAAAAAATTCAGTTTATTGAAAGAAAAAGTTTTAAAGCATTTTTCAGTTAAAAATTTCATATTTTGCAAGTTGAAATCATAATTTTAATTTGCTTGATATTTCGCCCAAGTGAGGCATTTTATTTTTTGGTACATAACCACACCTACACACACTCTATCACCATAAATCAAAGTGAGCCTTAAAATCTTTTTAACTCAACCAACATCCTAACCCCACTTGGGGAACATCAAAAGAATATTGTAGTTAGGTAAGATTGAGGGGATAGGTATCCAAATAACTCCTCTCACTCACTTTCATTTTGAGACATAGTGGTTGACATTTAGGGTACCAAAATCCCTTAGTACTTATTGGCACGGTTATACACCAACTTGTCGAAAAGGCCTCTCCCTTAGGAGGGTCGAAGTAGAAAGACTGGTTCCGGAGGACTAAGTGGAATACCACAATCCATTCAGTCATCGAAGGATACCTACTCATTGTTCTCGGTGTACTACCCGTATGGAAGTACATCGACTATAGAACAAGAGCTGCAGATTCACCTTTCTGGACGTGTCATGAATGGGGTATCTTAGTGGCCTATCTTCTAGGATTGTCTACCTGGTATCCCTCTCGGTAGGGGGATATTTAGCCTTTGATTCTACAATTCATATTGTCTGACTTGGATTTCATCACCTTGCAGAGGATACGTCTTGTTGAATCATAATACCTTTTTAGTTAGGTGTTTGCATGCTCTATTACCTCCCATTGGTTAGTGAGTACACCATTTTTATTTTTTAGAAACCGTTTGCTTGTTGGTTTTCTGACCACCCTTTTTTATTACTCCACTTATCGTAGCACATATGTTACTGTAAGTGTTTCGAGTTTGGTTGTTGGCCTGAGTGCCATTATTTTTTGCACTCCCCTCCTGTACACACGGTTGCATTTGGGTTTTGGAGCTTTTCACTCCCCACCACCTACTAGAGTTACTTGCCATACGTCACCATTGAGTCCTTGCGATGCTCTAGACGCTTCCGGGGTGAACCCCCACAGTTTGGTTCACTTGAAACCACTAGTCACAGGCGTAGAGCCTTGTCACTTGACCCCACACGTCATTGGCATAGAGCCCCATCATCCGATTCTAACGCACCTCATTTCACATCTGACTCTGAGGAAGAATCCGAAAATCCCACATACACCGCACCCACTAGCCCCATGGCTGGTATGACTTTTGACCCTTTCTTCACAGGGACTGTTGGTGGAACATCAACCACCCCCGCCACCACAATGGCCACCATGGTAGCCACAACTACAACAACTCCCTTAGGTATGCCCAATATGGGACCCACACCTACCCTTGACATGCCCACAATGGGACCTACACCTACCATACCCGCCACTACTCAGATCCCAACAGTTACTGGACCTAATCCAAACCCATATGTAACTCATGTTACACTTGGGGGCACAGGCCCCTCCCACACACCTTTGGTTGGGGGGCACATCCCTTTTACTGCTAATATTCCCTTAGGGGGCAGTGGCCTAATCAATAATGCTACCACTAGCACTTATGCCTCATCGACCATGCCTAACCCGTCGACCAATCTACCATTTATGGCTAGTCTTAACCTACCAGACTTGGAAATATTAACAAATGATCCTATTAGACATGATCCTACTTGTCCCCAAATTCCAACTAAACTCCCATCTGACATCCCCAAGTTTGAAGGGAAGGCTGGTGAAGACCCACAAAACCACATCATGTCTTTTCATCTATGGTGTTCCTCAAACTCCATAGTAAATGACTCCATTTGTCTACGTTTGTTACAACAAAATTTTATTGGCTCAGCAGCCAAATGGTATATTGAGCAGCCCCATGGGACACACCCTCCGTTTACATCCCTTGCCTCAAATTTCCTATAGTTCTTTCAACTACCCGTCTGCTATGATGCAGGAGTGGAAATCCTACTATCTTGTAGATAGAACACAACTACCCATACCATAGATCATATCCATGAGTGGCGTAAGCATCGTAGTCTATGCGAGATCAAGCTTGACGACCATATTTTCTTGGATTGGTTCCTGACATCTCTCCTTCCACTCATTTCTAAAGATGTGGCTTCTGAACAACCCCAGTCGGAAGAAGAAGCCATTCTAAAAGCCCATCAATTCGATTTAATCTACGCTCAATCGGGCTACCTATACATAATTTTACCTGACACTCCCCGAGGTGACCCATCCCGGAACAACATGCTGGGGGCATCACATGCTGCTGACAGCATCATTGGCCAGGTTATGTCACAAAACAAACCCTTCACCATGATGAGTACCAACAATGCCCCAGACCTTTCAAGGGCTATATCTCATTCTGTAGCTACAACTTCGTATGCTCCAATAACACATACCCACCACACTCATGGACCCTCATGTCCACCATAGTGTTATGGGTACGCACCCTTATATTATGCACCTCCTACATATTATAACCTGCAGGCCAATCATACCCCGGTTCAATCACAAGCCCAAGCGGCTTATTACTCTCAACAGGCAGCACCTCCTGCCCCAACACTTCCAATAGCTCAAGGTTACCAACAACCACAACAAGCACTTGGACCACCCCCGAACACCCCCACTTACTATCCACCGCAACCTAGTCCAGCACTTGCGCGACCTCAAAATCCTCCTACTGCCCAAGGGAAAGTGTATGCATAACAGAACTAGCCCCAAAACCAGAACAACCAATGCAATCAAGGAGGTCAACAGAACCGCAGAAGAGGACGCAACCGCAGGAACAATCAACCTCAAAACCACAGCGGTCGGCAATCGAATTCTCCAAATAATAACAATGCTGCCCCTGCCAACCAAAACCCTGATCGACCACCGAAACAGGGTAAAATCCCTAACTTAAGAACAAACCATCCATGTTCCTTTTGTTCGGTATACGACCATTACACACACAATTGCCCCCATTTAGATAAAGCACACCAACTTTGGACCGATGACGCCCAACACCAAGGGAACACGGCACAACCAGCACCCCCACCACAACCACAACCCATGGTATTATAAAATCCTTTACCCACACAAGGAGTCTTGAACAATCACCCGTTGAATCCTCCTCAAGGAAACACAACACCACAACAACAAATTACTTATGCTGCAACTACTTCCCAAACCATGGACACAGGTACTCACCATCTATTAATGATGTCATCGAATGATATCCACCTTCAAACTCGCAGAAACCAATACGACCCCACTCTGGAAGCCATGCCTGCTGATAACACCACCAATGCTATTCCCATAGATCAGCCTTTACGTATACCCACCATACCGTTAGACGGGGGCCCTAAAGCCCCTCGCTTACCCCTATGATGGATCAACAATAACATTAGCGGTCGTGCCGCCTCAAATTATAATATTGTGGATGATCTTACTCAGTCCCCAGCTGCTATGTCCGCCTTAGAAGTCTTAAAAAACTATCCAACACAGAGAAAACTACTATTGTCCGCCATTGGTGCAATAGATCCTAACGACTCTCGGATGATGGCATTTGACTTAGACCAAGACGAACCATGTTTTCCTTCTACGTTAGCATTTCAGGTTTTTGTATCTATTTGGAACCTTGTAGTTCATCGATGCATCATCGACGAAGGTGCCTCGACCTACGTACTATTGAAATTTGTCTGGAAGAAGCTGGGATTTCCCACATTACAACCATCAACAACCGCATTAAGAGATTACGATGGCCGTTCAGCTGAACCCCAAGGCCTCTTGGCCAATGTTCCCATTCATCTAGGTGGCAAAACGATACTAATCGATATAGAGGTTATCAATGCCTAGCTTGATTACAACTTCTTACTTGGTCGTAGTTACATGTATGCTACGAAGGTCGTTGCTTCATCCGTCTTCTGCATCATGATGTCCCCCCATGAGGGACGTGTGGTCAAAATTGACCAAATAACATACTACGATCCCAATGCCCCTGCTGCTCCTGAAAATGTTCTCCCCATGATTGAACAACCTGTTCAGAATGCTCCTACATCTTTCGTCTCCACAGTCGGACCCGGAATATATTTGGAATCACCCATGACTTCCAATTTCCAATCCATTCCACCCCCTTTAAATATAACCGAAATATATGATTTGTGCACCATCTCGCACAACACAAAGGTACCAAATAAACAACCCCCTTTTCTCCCACAACCACCCTCAGTACCAACTCATATAGGAGCCACACCAATTCATACTATCCCATTCTTATTTTCCCCTTCAGGCACAATCAATACACCAGTCATGGCTACACTCAACCTCCCCAGATTGACGTTAGGACTACCTGTGTAGTACCTTCCTGCCCCAACACTCCCACAACACCCCCCCCCCCCCCCCCCCCCCGACACCGAATGTCATTCTACAGCCGGTGCAACCCATCAATACTTCTAATCGTCCACCCCCCGGTGTGCCAAACATTCCAAGCCGCCCTCCTTCAACGAGGGCATCCACTTCAACATCTAGTTATGCTCTCCCTACACTCTGCTACACTAGGGGTAGAGGCCCACAACCCTATACCACTGCACCTGCAACTTGTACCACCCCACCAACTCCAAAGCTGGTGAAGAATCCCCCAACATTTCGTGCTCCCCTCAAATGCTCTATGTGCGACGATTTAGGCCATGCTACCCATCAATGTCCATAATTACCAGCACTTCAAGAACACATGCAAATATTGGATGACGATGTTAACATCCCAGTTGTTAAACTTGAACTAGCCCCTTAGCCTCACGATAAATTGCTGCGTACCAACCACCCTTGTGCAATATGTGGCATTTACAGTCATTATTCACATCATTGTTCTGATCTCCCAAATTATAGAGCAGCTCTATATGAACTGAATAATGCCGACCTAGAGACATCGCCTCCTCTTATTGAGAAAATTCATCCCCCACCATCTTCCTCCTCGGAAGATATTAACACAATTTACATGGTTTCCAATGGAGACCCCTCTGTCGGGTCGACCCCTACCATTGATCCCTCCGACCCACATATTCAACCTTTTCAAATCAAAGAGGAAACCACATTTCCACAGCATGGGGACAGGCTCAAAACCTTGCCTACTCATCATCGTCGTCATTCTCTTCGGAGATACTAGGGTCATCCACCTCGCAAGGTGAATCCCCCATCATCATATCATTACTTCAGTATTCCACCATGGCCCACGACCTCATGGTACACCCCCCTTCCAGTAGTTGGTCAATGCCCTGTTGATCCCTCTCTAAGACAACATCTACACCGCATTGACACCTCTGAGTTCGGGGGCATAATAGATTACCTCGAACCTGGGATAGAGGGAAAGATCAATCATTTTGACCCTACCCCATCACATCAATCTCAACACTTCAATGAGCCCATCGTTCAAACCAACACATATGTGATCCATAATCACAAACCCCATGCACATAACATGGGGGCAGGTCATTAACCCTGCTCACTTTTTCACATTTGTGATCTCAACCATTTTTTAGGTCACATGTCAATTGTATATTTGATTTGATTTGATATGCCTAGTATTTCGCCCCCGCGGGTCATCATTTCTCCCCACCACTACATCCTTGGCTTGGTGGGCTCACCTTTATTTATAGCCATTTTTTAACCTCATTTTTCCTTTGACCATTCCAGAGTCATTTGACCTCTATTTTTCGCACCCTTTGCATCGCCGGATTCAGATATCCATGCCCGTTGATGCTTGAGATCATTTCTTGCTCTCACCACCATATTTTTTGGGCATTTTTCACATGCCCCTCGTTGCCTCGATTTGCATGCCACATCGGTTGTTGTCTGTCTTTGACGTTCTTTATATTGCCAGATTCAGTTTTTCATGCTCGTGACGATGCTTGAGATCATTTCTCACTCTCACCAGCTTAATTTTCGGGCATTTATTACATGCCCCTCGTCGCATTGGTTTGCGTTCCACAACGACCATTGTCCGTTTTTGACATTCTTTATATCGCCGGATTCAGTTTTCCGCGCTCGTGATGACGCTTGAAATCATTTCTCACTCTCACTGAAAACTTTTAGCGACATTTTGGTCCCTACACCTTGTCGCCTCGATTTGCATGCCACATCGGCCATTGTCACTTTTTACCAATTCGTGCATTGATCCCTCCGCTCCATCTATACTGCAGTCATCCCGTTATTTGGCCACCATTCATAAACCCACAAGGATACCCCATCAGTGTTCCCCCTACCATTACAACATTTATCTAAACACTTCCTCCTTGCCTCGCCATCTCTTTTGTTCGGTATAATTTTACCCCTTTTTCAGGCCGATCAATTCCTTTACAAAAAAGGCACTTAGGGAGTTTCAGTTAAGCTCTTTTCTAACTCCTAAAACAATGAAAATATCGCTAAGCAATCTTGCTTCCTTTCATGCTCGTTAAACGTATATGAAAGGGTGTCTACCTGGTATAAGTTTAACCCTTTTCCGGACCTTGTAGACTATTACGAAAAATGAATACTCTAGTCCCATCAGCTAGAAGAGTTCTTCATTGCATCCTTTTAAGCTTTTTCGGGCCTTGGAGACTAACACAAGAAAAAGAACCCCCTCGAAGTCTGCTTATCGCTTTTAGACTCTCTAAAATTGAAAGAAAACACGAGCATGAACAGTCATGGGCTCGCACAAATCCACAGGACAGTACCATTTTGAGCACACTTTTATCCCTTCTTGAAGCTCCTTAAAAAATGAAGAAGGCCCCAATGGTGTCTCTCGGCGCCACAACAGATCATGTCTAGTCACACTATCATGGAAGCTTCCCCATTACGGTCGCCTTTGTTCAGAGTATTCTACAATGTGTCACCCTGAGAGTTTTCCGATATTATCCGTCAATTTATCCCCCAGAGTCACTCCCACTGCAGTACATATCCCTGATCACTTAAGCTATGGTCCCCATACCTAATGATTAGTCTCATATACTGTCAAGTGATCCATGCCATCATGCTATGAACAAAGGAAGTTTAAGTCCCCCCACTCTGAGACTCAGTTATTCCCCATCCCCATAGTATGGCAGTCCTACCTACAATACTATCATTTTTTAGTTGTACACCTCACGCTCCTATTAAGGAAACATCATTTCCTTGATACTTTCAGGTCTCCCTCTATCGACACCAACCAATCTATTTCAGAGGATAGACTCAGAGGTCCCTGTGCATTGGACTCATCACCATCAGTGGGGAGTGCCTAAGGATCATTTTGAAAGGAGTCCTTAGTGCCTGTCTGAATGATTGCTTCTCACATGCTCGACGTCAACACATTCATCGCATCGTTGAGATTCGTACAGGGTATCGGCCCTTTCAGTTATTAGTCGAAGACCCCGGATGTCCCCCAAATCAAGCACATTGGCAAGTCTATTTGAGAAACCCCAAGTTATAGTTTCTCACCAATATCTAGGTTGTGCTTGGTTTGGAAGTACCCCAGTTGTATACTTCCCCGAGTATACAGTTCAGTATACTTTTCAGATTTTGACTCACAATTATTGAGTTCCTACAGGTGTTGAAACACCACTCAACACGATTGTTGATTTTCCAGTGTATGAGTTATTCAGATCAGTCATGGTATGATCGTGAGTATGTCCCAACTTTGTGTCCCCTCTGGACCATTATGATGTACACAACAGTTCTACATGTATTGTTCATGGTCCCCTTTTGGGCCTCATTGTTATTTATATGTCTTGATACGAGCATGGGTATGCCCGCCTCGTCCATATATTGAGATTATTCCTCATTCATTATTGAGGCCATGTATTTTTAGTTTTTGCAGTTCGCATGGGACAGTTGTTCCAGTCTCCAATCGATCTCTTCTCTCCTCCAAACCCTAGGAAAAAGAAAAAAGAACTATGATGTCTATCATCCATATAACGACGAGCTCTTGCCCTCACACATCAGGGGGAACACCCAAAAAGTGCTCACTAGCTCATTTCCCTATTCACATGACCCATTTGTCCACTTTTCCTACCATTTTAGTCTCTAAAACCTTCAAAAGGTCACCAAAAAGACCAAAATCCATATTTCCCCCCTCAAAATATTTATTTTTCCTCAAAAAATACAAAAAACCTTCCTAAGGGGTCAAAAATTCCCAAAAATCAATTAAAAGGGAATAAAAATATAAAATATTTTCAAAAAAGGAAAAAGGAGGGAAAAAGAGGAAAAGGAAACTTAAACCATTTTTATCAATACCATTGGCTACCTAAAACCATGGTTGTATTTTCTATCACCAAAAACCTATAAAAAGGTGATAGAGGCTCCCCATTATTCATCCACATTTATCCTATCCTTATGCTGCCAAATTCTTTCTTGAGAGCCCTAGCCTCCTTTTTTAGTTGAAGATCCCCATTAGCATCTTGGAGAAGAAGAGATCATTGGAGCTTTGGAGCACCTCATCATTGTAGCTGCTCAAGTTCAACCATCCTCACCCTTTGAGGTAATAGAAAATATTCAAGTTTTTATTTCTGTCTCTCATGGATCTATTTTGTTTAATGTTGTTAATCTAGAGTTATTTTCTTGCATATGTTAGATCAAGATTTACTTTTTACATCTATTTACTTTTACTATTTAATCTAAACTGCTACTACAAGTTAGTAGGTGCACATTAGCACATGCTTGGTTGAAAAACCAAGCAACAATGCCTTATAAAAAGTGTTAGACATGCCTTCGATGCAAATGGCTAGATGCTCAAAAGATGAGACAAAATATTTGAATGTTCCTATATGTTCGAGCTTGGTTAGTTGCCCCAAATAATGAGTGTCTGTTTCAAAATTTTCATAGAGATCTGAAACATATTATGTCCAAACAATATATCCCTTGTAGGAGTCATTGTTCCATTGCCACCATTTCCAACATTTAAGATGTAAATATAAGACACCAACTCAAAGTTTCATCATATCATATATGGTTCCATGTAAGGAAAAGTGATGTTAAATCTAAGTGACTGATCATGTGGTATTTGATCAATTGAATTTGGTGAGATTTATTTTAGGAATTATATGCCACATTTGAGGAATTAAATCATGAATAAGCAGAGTGGAGTGAGAGTCATTGGGATTGGATGATTCAAATCCTTCCTTATGGGAAGGATATTTTGGATTTGGGTATCCTGAAGATGAATATTGAAGGAAAGAGTGTCATGAAGTGGGTTATATTGTCATAAATAAACTCCAATTTGGTAAGTTTTCCATGGGTACTGTCAAGATTTTGCTAAGTCAAGAAGTGGTTGTTGTATAACTTGTGTTTCTACTCATCATATAGTGTTTCCAATTTGGAAAATTTGTGGGAGAGCTCATCTCCTTGAGTGTTAGACATTATAAGGGAAATGGGTCCACAAAGACAGTACAAAAGAGTGGTACCAATGTGATTGACTTAATGTAAGGATTCTATTGAGATGTGTTGGAAATAAGGGTCTAAATATGTGGGTCCACATAAAAGGTTACTAGAAAGTGGTACTAATATGATCATCACAACACAAAGATTGCGTTGAGATAGGCCTGAAATAAGGGTGTAGAAAGAAACCATACTTTCTTTCTTTTTTTGTTGCTGCTCCTAGTGCAATTGTACTCCCACCTGAATATGTTGCATTGACATAATTCCCAAATTATTAATACTACAAATTATGTAGGAATTTCATGTATTGGTCACAGAGGACAAGGTTTCCAAGTTCCTAAGGGTAAGGGAGCACCAAGTGACATAAAAATATAGCTTGAATGGCATGGAATTGAGCCACAATTCTTGAATGGCCCCTTTTTAAAAACTTATCCAAGTAGTGCAAGTTGATCAATCTCTAGAGATCTGGTTGCAATTCCTTTAAGAGTGTAGTTATGCCCTACATGTTGGAAATTCATATATAAGGCATTGAAATCCATGGTGATAGGGCCTAATGTTCATAACCATTCAACACCCAAGAAAATATCACATCCAACCATTTCAATAGAAAACATGTAGGTTTTGAGGGAATAATCAGCTATTTGAAGCCAATTTCACAATGACCACAACATTTCATAGCTCCTTCATTTGCAATCATGATTTGGAAGTTGTTTCTTAAGCTACCCGATGATGAATAAAGTTATGCATGCTACCATTACCAATTAAGACTATGACCTTGTGATGTTTGAAGTAGATAATCAATTTGAGGGTTTTGGGAGAAGAAAGACCAGTCAATGCATGCAAATAGATCTAGGGTTCCTATTCCTACATATAAAGTTGGTAAATGTCTAGCATAGGTGAATGAGGGGCCTAATGGGTTCTAACATCAAC
Source organism: Larix kaempferi (assembly GCA_027924585.1). NCBI lineage: Eukaryota > Viridiplantae > Streptophyta > Pinopsida > Pinales > Pinaceae > Larix > Larix kaempferi. The sequence continues at coordinate 11,657,651 of BSBM01000344.1, forward strand.
TTCCTCTTTAAAAATGTCCTTTGAAATGACCATAGCGAGTTTTTATCCTTAAATTTATGGTGAGGGGAATATTTCTCATCAAAATTGTAGGAGATACCTTTGAGTTCCACTCTTCCATTTCAATTTAAGTTAAATTTTGAACCTTGAGAGGTGGAGAGGATGTGGAGGGATTAGTGGAAGGGAAGGTAGGTGGATGGGGATAGGGAATAAATGGGGCCTTTTTTATTTGAGAATTAATAAACTTTTGGGATTATTTAGCTCATTGAGTGGCGTTCAACCAAGTAGCAGGACAAGCCATTGAGAAATGTGCATGTATCGATTCTTTCAACCTAACGATCAAACATTCATCATAAAAAGTGGCAAGCATGCCTTCGATGTAGATGGGTAGATGCTCAAAAGATGGGACGAAATATTTGAATGTGCCCAAAATTTTAGCTTGGTTAGTTTCCCCAAAAAATGAGTGTTTGTTTCAAAACATTTATAGAGATAAGAAATAAATTATATCCAAGCAATATTACCCTTGTAGGATTTCTTGTGCCATTGTTAACATTCAAGATCTAAAAATAATACACCTACTCCAAGTTTCATCATATCATCTATGATGCCATACAAGGAAAAGTAATGTTCCATGTGAGTGACCCATGCTGTAGGGTTTGAATGTCGAATTTGGTGAGATTGAGTTGAGGAATTATGTTCCACAATTGAGGCATCAAATCATAGACAAGAAAAGTGGAGTGAGGGTCATTGGGATTGAATGATTTCTAGCTCAGGAAAGTGGAGTGAGGGTCATTGGGATCTCATCACATAAATTTTGGGATGAAGTGAGAGTCATTGGGATGGAGGAGCTATTGCAACTTTACAACTCATATTTGATGAGATCACATAAATTTTGTTTGGTTTCAATAGCTCCTCCTTCCACCATATCTATCAATAAAGGAATCAACAACTATGGTCAAAATCTAGATTCTTCTTTCTCAAGGGGGATGGATCATTATGGAGGAGAAAATTGGACATATCTTTGAATATGTCCATTAGAATTTCATATAATTATATTATGATGGTTTTCAAGTTTTCTTTTGAAAGGATATAACCCTTTTTTGTGAAGGATTGTCTGGTATCTTTTTTATTAGTTGTATATTTTTTTATTTTTTTTTGTAACTAGGGGAATCGACAACTAGAGACTGGGTTGGTACTCGCATGACATGGGGTCCAGGGATCCAATCCTACTACCACTATACCCCTAGGTTCCCCACACACCCCGCAAGCATGGGACACGGGTAAAGCCGGGTGTGATTTGAACTCGTGACCTCCATTTACAACTGTGACTTCATAACAACTGAATCGCCAATGAGCCACACCCGTGCGGGCTATTATTAATTGTATATTGATGCTTGTATAAAAGAACTATTTGGTAAACTACATTCTTGGTATTTTTGTTTCATATACAATTTTTCATTCTAAGTGAGGATAGATATATTCATAAGTTTGTATGTGGCAAAGGGATTCAAAAATATATTAGGATGTGATTTTATAGAAACAACTATGTGATTTTATTTGGCCTAATAAAGGCACTCTTGAATCTTGAATGATATTTGTGAATTTAAATTTTATCTGTATAAATAAAATTATGATTTCTTTTTAATGTTTTTCATGGAAAAAATTATTTTATAGGTATTCAAGGTATCGACATGGTTGTAATATTGGAATATGTTTAAGTTATTTGATGAAAGATGTGATATTTAAACAACTATTGGTGTGATTGGATACATAATCTATGTGTGCAATTATGGATATTCTGGTCTCATAAATTGAACCCTTACTTCCCGATACTCTCATGGCTACTTTTAGGTGTCAAAATGATTCATGAGAGTGCAACCTAATCAAAGTAACATGCAAATTTTATGAGAGTTGAACCATACAATACTAAATTTGGGGTCAAAAGAAGATGTTTATTATCTAACTAATTTTGACAAAAAACCTATGTTGTTTTAGGCTAGGCCTTAGAATTGGTTGTAACTCAACAAAAAGGCCTCACTAACATTGATTTATTGATGCTTATAAAAGTCATATAATCATGAAGAGATTGGATCCTTCACATTTTGCTTGGATATTTGACTATGTTTTGGCTTTGGAATAATGCTTCACCAAGCGTCACTGTATCAACAATATAGGTGTCATTTTATCCACATTAAAGCTGATAGATTGACATATAAACATTGTTTTGGGGGTGTCATTTTGATATAAGGATTAAGTCTATTGTTCCTTATTTGTTTTAAGGTAGAGGCTAAGTATCACGTGCCTAAGTTTAATGAGACTAAGTCTAGTGTGCATCACATATATACTCTATCTCTCAACCAAGTGGACTCATATCACATGCTCAACCAAATAGAACATAAGTCAAAGTCATGTATCAATAAAGGGGACACACATGCCACATCATTAACATCTGTACTATTAAAGGGAGGTTTACAACTCATCTCCACTAACTAATGTGCACATAATATTCTAACTACAAAAGTGTAAGACATCAATTCATACACACTAATACATGAACATTGAACCTCAAATACAATACATAATATAAGCACAATTGGGAACCTATGCACCATGAAAAATTTACCAAATCCATTGTAAAATTCATATGCCAATAAGCTTCCTACTAATGGCTGACTCTTCCTTGATTCAATTCCAAAGGGGATACATAACATCTAAATGTAATTTCATTACCTAAATATCATTTTGAAGGTATAGGACAAATTTGATTCATGAGGATATTATTGGTCTCTCGAGTTGTAGGTGGGCATGCGGGTTTATATTGGTTTTGGGTTAAGGTTAATTGCGGGTTAGTGAGGATTAATGGTTAGTAGTTAATAGGGTTATAGTGGTTAGTGGTTTTTGTTTAAGGGGATTGTGTGTTTAAAAGGGATTATGTTTAAGGTCGATTAGCTAAGGTAAGGGGGTTATATGGATTATGTATTAAGAGGGATAGGTAGGTTAGGGGGATTCATGACGGTTATATGGTTTAAGGGTTATGGGTGATAGGTGTTAGGGGGTAGTGGTGTATTGGTTATGGATTAGTTGATGTAGCATCTCCATTCATCATTCTGACCATAGAATGGCTATTTACTAATTTCCTCATGCAAACTTTTTCCCCAAAGAGGCCATTATTTGAATTCCAAACTAATTTAAGCCTCCCTCGAGTAAAATAAATTATGACATGCGCAAATGCATTGATGTAAAATACAATGGAAATAAAACTATCTCCTCTCTCTCTCTCTCTCTCTCTCACACACACACACCATGCCTAACAACCATATTCATAATAGGAAGTAAATATAATTTGCAAATTCATAGACAACAATGCATACTTATATTTTAACTGAAGAAGCTCCAAGAAATTGGTTGTGTAAGAGAAAATTTTCACCCAACCATAGGTATCAACTATAGATACCACCCCCAAGCCATACCATGTGGCCACCAAGGAAAAGGAAACACCTACATGCTTCACTCTCTCTCAACCCAACCCATTTCCCTCATGCTTAGCCAATTTGCTCACCACAAAGCACAACAGGCATCACATTCAACCATCCCATCCATGGAATCTCTTCCGGTACTACCCCACACAACATAAGGATAAGGAAGGCATACAATTTCTCTACTCAACAGTCCCCCAGAGTACCCAACAATTGTAGTTCTCTCTAGGGTGTGTAAAAAGAGTCCAACCTGTTGTAGACAACCTCTTGTAAAATCACTTCATGGCTTCTCAAGAATCCAGGTGTAGCATCCCAAAAAAATCACAAAAATTTTAAAATTTTTCTACCTGACAATTAATGCTTATTTAATATGTGCGGAATAGAACAAGGCATAAAAGGTTATCCTGCTGTAATAAATACCATGCTGGTTTATAGTATAAGAATTTGCGACTAACAGATTTATGTTTATGTCTTGATGTTATTCATACTCAACTGTACTATTGCAAACTTCTATTGTTGATGTTATGTTTTATGAATCAATTATCTTTGACTAATGTGCTTTTGTTGATTGATGAAGGGGTCCTACGGACGCCCCAAGGCTTACTTAGCATTCATGCTAAAGCATGTGAATTCGTACTTGTGGTAGTTTACAGGTAAGGATTTAAAGTTGCAACAAGTGACCATACAGTTTTTCAGTAATCTTCTTGTAAAATTTGAAGAGATAAAACTTTGGGCATTCTATCGGTGAGAATCTTGGTTCGAGACTAAAATCGTTCAAGTTATATATATCTTACTATGACTGCTGATGCAAACAGTGCATCTTAAATTCTGTAAATTGTAAGCTTGTATTGATTTAAAAGAAGATCTATATCGATCGTGTCTCAGCTTTATACTCAGAATTATATAAAATTTTCACTTAAGTTTCGTATTGAGCTGTACGTAACTGTCTATCTTTTCCCATAGCAATTTGTAGAAATTCTATGAATAGTTGTTTTAATATTTGACTAGGGACTACACCTTACGATGATGATGATAATTTGACTTAATATCTCGTCTAGGAAACTATGTTTTACGAGGATATTATCATGATGATAATTCGATTTGTTAACATGTCTTTAATTTCACTATACATTAGTGTGTAGGTAATTTCTTAGATTATTGCTATAATCTAATTGCAATGTATTTTGGAACATTATCAAATTTCTACATTTATATATAACACATTATGAAATGTGTGTTGTGTGTACTAGGGTGACCCTAGGTGACACTATGCAAATACGTGTTACTATGCAAATAATGTGAATTCTAACTAACTTTTAGCGTGTGGTGACAAGGTGGTGCAATACAACTTTACTATATTAAATATCCATTGTATTAATGTTATGATGTGAACGTTAAGTGTCACAGGTTGGAAAACATCAATGCTGCCATATGCATTAAATGTATACAACCATCAAGATGGTGGACTTCCATCGTGGATGGTATAGCAAGCTCGTTCACGTGCCATTATAGTGGTAAAAACCATCCTTGTGATGATGTGTAGACATACTAGTTCAATAGTAATTGAGCTGGCTCCTTCGTGGCAATTGAAATGATGGTTCATTTAATGTGGTAGATGGCTTGTTGTCTCGTAATTCTAACCGGTGATCTCCACCGTTGATCTGGTAGGATTTGATGGATGAGGGCTAAACCCTTCCTCCACTACTTCAAAGTGTTTATTGTAGTTTTGGCATTTGGTAGATGTGGCTCTGTGTCTGGCCGACAGGCTGAGGGTTTGTAGGGTTATCGTTTTGCAGTCCATAGGCATGATGCTTGCATTTTGAACTCGTGACCTGTGAAGAGTTTAAGAGCCAAACTCTCTAGTTTTTTACAGTGATGAATGTCTCAGTTCATGGCTTAGAGTCTATCTTTGGTGTGGTTCGATCCTCAGAACTGTTGAGGGTCTTTCTGAGTTCAATGAGATGCTAAGTCTTCGTCATAGTTTATACAGGTCTCGGTACTGTATAACTATTTAAATTAGTTGATAGCTTGGTGTTGGTTCCTTCTATATCAACATTCGACAATGTAAGGGTTTACAGTTACAGTTACACCTGTCTGGCGTTTATTGCTGCTATGAGCCATCATTTAAAAGGTAATGTGTTTTGAAACTTTGGCTGTAACTTTCATAAATGAGTGCTAACACAGTGATGGTTGTTCGAATTTGATACTGTAATCATTCTTTTCAAAGATACTATTTTTAACCACGCTATATTGTTTTTGTAGGTGTAATGTTCAATGGCTTCTCCAGTCTGGGCGTTGAAGGTTGGATACGGCTACACCAACCGGTAAGCCTCGGAGGTTGCCTTGAAAACTCTGGTTATAAGGAAGTGTTGGCCTATGAATGTTTGTTCTGTGGTCTTCATGTTTAACTCAGAGAATTTGTACTTCGAAGAGTTAGGGTTTATAGAAAAGTAAAGGATTTGGGGAGGATAATCCCTCTACCCAAAAGGCACGAACTTAGAGTGTTTGGATTGTAACTGTCATGTGGAAATATTCTTCTCCTAGACTTGGATAATGTAATAAGTTACGTTTTTCAATAATGATGGTAGATGTTTGGTGTATAGTTCATCTATTTGATAAACATGATGCTGCGTTTCCCTCTTTAAGAATTTCTCAGAGTTAGGGTTTCGTCTTTGATTTTGGAATGTATAGTTATTATGTTGCTCTTTGATATGACCATGGCATCAAACTTGTGTTTGTTATTTATGTTTAAAATTTCTCCTACAGACATTGTAATGACTGAATCCTGAAGATGATACTGTAAAATTAACTATTCGAACTATAGGAACGATTTTGGTATAAATGTTTGGTTTTTGACTCTGTCCTTTGATATGATAACGACATCCAACTTGCCCTTCTTATTACTTCTGTTTTTATATGTTAATGTAAAGAAATCTTGAAAGAAAACACATAAATGTGGTTTTAGTTTGATTCGACAGAGTGAATGCAAAACTTGTGTACTTTGTTTACTGGTGATAAAATATACGATGCATCGTGTAAGTTTCTCCTTCAATAGTTAATTGAAAAATGGCTAAGTGCCAAGGGTTTAAGATACTAGGTTTTAAAAAATAGTTTTGGCTGTATGCCGAGAGATAATAATAATAATAATAATAATAATAATATTGTTATGGTTGTGGAATGAATTGATAATCGTTTTCAATTAAAAGGGTATTACCCTCGGTTAAATAACCAGATCGTTGGTTGTGACTGGATTTTAATACTAGAATGAAGGAATGATATGCTAGTTTGGGTTAAGAGGGTTATAAATGGATTGATAGGGTTTTTAAGTTTTTCTACTGCATGTTTTGGAAAATATTTACAGAAATAAAGTAGACTCTGTTTGCTTGTCCTTTCTATATGTACAGTAGTGAAAAATAACAGTAGCCTATAGTAAACTTTTGAGAAGGAAACTATGAAAACTATAAACCCTGAATTGAAACTTGAAAAATAACATATTAGTTATGTATGATGAGATTATGCAATCGTCTTTAATTTCTGTATCAGCAGTGATTTCAATAATAAATACAAATCACAGAAATGATCTTTAAAATAGTAAACTTCGATTTGATGAAATAAAAATAGTACTGTAAACAAAATACAGTAATCAATATTAATTTCTAATAGTACGAAAGTTAACAATTTTATACAGAGTTATTCTTTTCATCATCTTGGCAATTTTCCTATCATATCTATTTATCTTAATTTGTCTCTGTACTGGAGTACGATGCAGTTCTATAGCATGGGAAAAAATGCAGAGAATATATGTTTCATTCATCATATATGTTCATAATTTTATCTCGATTCAGAAAACTAAAAGTAGGGGTAACTAAACCAGAACATATTCTGAAATTAAAAATTAGATACTTGCAGTAAATAGATTTAACTTAAATAATAGATAAACAAATAGAACTTGTAGATGACGATAGGTCCGACAAACACCCAAGGAGGCTTGTTCCTCCCAACCTATTCCAGAATAAGCAGCTCAACTGCTAGCTTCTTGTGAACCCCCGAGCCTGATTACTGAACCACTAAGTAGATGGAATCTGTGTAGAAGCAAGGCACTCAAAAATGCCTTCAACACTCAGCATCAACCTCCTGAAATAACATGTCTTCTCCACTCGGCATCAACCTCCTGAACTCAATAAGAGTTTGGCAGACTCACAACATAATCAACAACATAACATATCCCCTCATCAAATCTCTTGGGTGCAAACACAACAAAACCCCATGGTAAATTTTCTCGTCAGAAAAAGTGATGAACCTCAGTTCAAAATTTGATGGCTATTATATAGATTGCCTAGGTCTTTAGTGGTCAGTTTAGAATAAATGAGCCTCAAGCTCTAGTCCCATCTTTCAGGGAACTATGACCACATTTCAAGGGACTTGTCCCATACTAACAACTAGTTAGTTGCATCATGATGCAACCACTTGTCCATTTCCTTCTACCCCAAATTCCATTCCACCCAGTGGATCAGTAACCACTCTTTCAACAGTCCTCTTAGGTGTTTGTCTCCTATTTTATTTATTTAATAATAATATATTGTGCAAATTACAGTCATCCTTGGACACCTGTCCAGCATAAAACTTTACAATAAAAGTTATAATAATGTTTGCTAACACAAAATGTTTTCCAGCAAAAGGGGTATGTTACAAATACCCCCACTTAAGCTCAACATCATCCTCGATGTTGCTTATTCATCATCAAATTCCTCATGGAACAGAACTGGATATGCTTCCCGCATATTACTTTCCAGTTCCCAAGTAGCTTCATCAGGGCTAAGGTGCTTCCATTGCACCTTTACTTGCCCTATGGTGCGATTCTGAAGCATGATTTCCCTCCGATCGAGAATACAGTCCGGTTCCACCTGAAAATCTCCTTTGGGTTCCACCTATATGTCATTCCAATTCAGCACATGAGTAGCATCGTGCACATACTTCTTTAAAACAGAAACGTGAAAAACATTGTGGATTTTTAAATTATATGGCAATGCCAATTGATATGCAACAGCTCCAATCCTTGATAGGATTTCGAATGGTCCACAATACCTTGGTGCTAGCTTGACACAACTCCCAAGCTTCAAGGAACTTTTCTTGGGCTTTGCCTTTATAAAAACATGGTCTCCTACCTGAAATTCTCTTTCAGTGCGTTTCAAATCAGCATAGTTTTTCTGCCGATCTTGGGCAACCTTTAAGTTACCTTGAACCTGTTTCACGGTTAGCTCCATTTCTTTCAATAAATATGGTCCTAACATCAATCTGTCTACAGGGTTATCCCAAGAAATAAGAGTACAACATTTTCTCCCATACAAAATTTTAAATGGACTTAACTTAGCAGATGCTTGATAATTATTATTGTAGGCAAATTCTGCCAAGTGTAAGAAGTCTTCCCACTTTGATGGCTGATCTTTAACATACAATCTTAACATGTTTTCTAAAATCTGATTTACCCTCTCTGTTTGACCATCAGTTTGTGGGTGGAAAGAAGTGCTGAATTTTAATTTAGTATTTAATCCTTTAAACAGTGTTGTCCAAAAATTACTGGTGAACTTAGAGTCCCAGTCTGAAATAATTACCTTTCGAATTCCGTGTAAACGAAAAATTTGCTTCATGAAAATATCTGCAATGTTAGAAGCCTTGAAAGTAGTTTTAACAGGAATAAAATGAGCAGCTTTACTAATTTTATCAACAGCAACCATGATTGAGTCATCCTGCTTCTGATTTTTAGGAAAACTTGTAATAAAATCAATGCTTATAATTTCCCATTTCCATTCTAGAATTGGTAAAGACTGCAATAGTCCAGCTGGATGTTGGTGTTCAGCTTTGATAGTCTGACATTCAAAACATCTAGCTATATATTCAGCAACTTCACTCTTCATGTTGGGCCAAAAATACTCTTTTCTTAACATAGTTATCATTTTCTGATAACCAGGATGCCCTGAATAAGGACTCTTGTGAACTTCATCTAAAATCAACAACTTAATCTTCGAAAAATTAGGTACATAAATTATGTTTTTATATGTTAAGAAGCCTTTTTCATTAATACTGTAATCTGTTATAAAATTTTCAGATGAATGTTCAGCCACTTTATCATGTAATTTTTGGTAATTTTCGTCTTGCTTAATTCCTTCTTCGATCTGATTTTCCAGATCAGTTTTAAAAGTACTGATTGCTGCCACAAAACTCAATCTAGCATTTATGCTCAATGCATCAACAACCTTATTTTCCTTTCCATTAATGTGATGAATTTCAAAATCATACTCGCTAAGGAAAGCTAACTACCCAGCCTGCCTTGCGTTAAGATTTGTTTGATCCAATAAATACTTTAAGCCCTTAATATCAGTCATTAAAATGAATTTTCTTCCGATCAAGTGATGGCGCCACATTTTTAATGCATGTATCACGGCTGCCAACTCAAGATCATAGGTTGCATAATTCTTTTCATGTATTTTTAACTTCCTTGACTCAAAAGCAATAGCATGACCTTCCTGACTTAAGACCCCTCCAAGTCCATCGTTGCATGCATCTGTGCATACGACGAAATCCTTATTGGGATCTGCAATTTTTAAAATGGGTGTTGTAGTTAATAACTCTTTTAACTTATTAAAACTTTTTTGACACTTTTGATCCCATATGAATTTCTTCCCTTTCATCTGCAAAGAAGTGATGGGGTTAGCAATTCTAGAGAACCCTTCAATAAATTTTCTATAATAACCCGTTATTCCCATGAATGACCGTACATCAGCTACGTCTTTTGGGATAGGCCATTCACTAATTGCTTTTATTTTATCAGGATCAACAGAAATACCATCTTCAGAAATTATATGACCTAAATACTGAATTTTATCTTTATAAAAATCACACTTACTGAACTTAGTGTAAAGCTGATGTTCTCTAAGTACTTGTAAAATGATTTTTAAATGTTCGTCATGCTCTTTAGTTTTTGAGTAAACCAGAATATCATCAATGAATACCACTACTAACTTATCCAAATATTTATGCAGAATGTTGTTCATTAAACACATGAACACTGCCGGTGCGTTGGTTAGCCCAAAAGGCATAACTACGAACTCGTAGTGTCCATAATGCGTTCTGAATGCAGTTTTGAATATGTCCTCGTCTTTTATCCGGGCTTGATGATAACCTGACCTTAAATCAATTTTAGTGAATATCTCTGCTTCGCGTACTTGATCAAATAGATCATCTATGCGGAGTAAGGGATATCGGTTCTTAATCGTCATTTTATTAAGTTGACGGTAATAAATTTACAAATGCATGGTACCGCCTTTCTTTTTAACAAAAATTACTGGTGCTCCTCAAGGAGACACACTGGGCCTTATGTAGTTTTTATCTATTAATTCTTTCAGCTGAGATTTTAACTCATTTAACTCCAGAATATTCATCCTATAGGGAGCCTTCGAGTTTGGTACCGCACCGGGTACTAACTCAATGGTGAAATCAAGTTCCCTTTTCGGAGGTAATCCTAGAATTTCTTCCGGGAATACGTCAGAAAAGTCCCTAAGGATGGGAATATCCTCTAGTTTTAACTTGTCTTCTTTAGATGTACACTCGTCATTAACAACATTAACAGCAAACATTTTATAACCTTTTCTGGAAGCTCTCTTTACTTGTAAAGCATAAATCTGCCTTACTAAAATCTTCCTATGAATTCCTTTTACTGTTTCTATATTACCTTCATTATTTACACATGTAAAAGTTTTGTCATAACAATTTAGTAAAACTCTATGTTGTTCCAGCCAGTCCATACCAATCAACAAATCATATGACCCTAAGGGTAAAACATTCAGATTAATTTGCGTTTTCAACTGACTTATAAATACTTCACAATTCTTGACATAATCTGTAACCTTTCTTTTAGTTCCTGTTGCAAGCTGAACTAACCATGCATTATCAAATTTCTCTATTTTTAGCTTGCAACGGTTTACTAAAGTAGGTGAAATATAAATTAGATTTGCACCTGGATCTATTAGAATAGAAATAGACTCGTTTTGTATCATACCTTCAATTTCCACCATGGATGTTTGATGGTCCGCTTGACGATTCTCCAGTGCTGCATTTATCCTAGGCATTTCTTTTGCGATATATCCAACTGTAGGTTCTGCTTGCATAGTGTGAATATTGTTGGTTGTCCTCTTGTTGCGTGGGAAATCTGCTCTCTTATGTTGTCCTCCACATTCATAACACTTTATGGGTCCTTTCTATTCAGCATACTTTTTGTTGTTATTATTGTTATTGCTGTGATTATTATTATTAGGTACGTTTCTTGCAGCAGTAAAGTTCTGAGGTGCATTATTTCTGTAATTATTAGGAAAATTTCTGTTATTAAATTTTTTCTTAAAACCTCCAAAATTATGATTAAAATTCTTCTTTTTATAGTCAAACTGATTAGTCTTATTACCCTTCCAGCCAGTTGTTCCTTCTCTTTTTCTGTTTTGATCAAAACAAAAATTTGCCTTCCTCATGGCCTCTTCCAAAGTGGAAAGATTATCATACTCAATACAGTCTTTTATATTAAAAGGTAGACAACTGAGAAACCTTTGCACTTTAGGCTTTTCCTTGACCATATAGGGCACATACCTCAGTAAAGGAACTTGCTGCACAGTTCTTTCATGTTCATTGTACCCAACTTTAAATCGTAAAATTCCTTTAACTTATCTTCAAAATATTGTTCCGACAAAAACTTTTTTTTAAACAAACTTTTAAACATATTCCAGGTTACTTCTTTTTCTTTTATACTCTTAATTCTTTTAAGATCCCGCCACCAAATATCTGCCTTCCCGGTCATATTGTAAATAGCCACCTTGGATTTTAGTTGAGAAGAGTAGTCATAGATATTAAAGTACTTTTTCATTCCAGACAACCAAGCTTTTGCTATCTCACCCTTCTCACTTTCGTTGTTAAAAGTGGGTGGCTTAATCTTTTTAAATTCCCCAGTAATCTGTTCATGATGTTTATGTTTTCTCTTTTTAGAGCAGCATTCACTGTTACTGCTGTGATAATTTAAGTCATTATTACTTGAATCAGATTTAGAGGATGAGTAACTGTTCCTTTTATCATTTCTTGTCTTCTTATGCTTATGTTGGTGGGACATTGTTTCAGAATCAGCCTTCATTTCTGATTTTCTGCCTCTTTCATCACTATGACAATTTCCCTTTAAATTCTGTTGTAAGTCTTCCTGTACCTTAAGGATCCGTTCATTTTCTTCTTTAACAACTTTTAACTCAGATTTTAAATCCTGTACAGTGCGTAAAATTTCAGAAGACTGGTTATTTAATTCAACATAGATCCCTTCAGAATTATTATGATTAATATGTTCATTACGAGGAGATCTGTCCTCTACTGATTCTTCTGGTATTTCCATACCTGCAATTTAAAGGTCAATTTGTTATGTGCAAAAATAAAATTAAATTGCAAAAGTTAGTAACATAAACTTTTTGATTGTTTTATGTTTGCGCGCATGAGCCTAAATCAGGCCTAGAGTTTGAACTTGCGCTCTGATACCACATCTAACAACCCAAAAAAATCACAAAAATTTTAAAAATTTTCTATGTGACAATTAATGCTTATTTAATATGTGCGGAATAGAACACAGCATAAAAGGTTATCCTACTGTAATAAATACCATGCTGGTTTATAGTATAAGAATTTGCGACTAACAGATTTATGTTTATGTCTTGATGTTATTCATACTCAACTGTACTATTGCAAACTTCTATTGTTGATGTTATGTTTTATGAATCAGTTATCTTTGACTAATGTGCTTTTGTTGATTGATGAAGGGGTCCTACGGATGCCCCAAGGCTTACTTAGCATTCATGCTAAAGCATGTGAATTCGTACTTGTGGCAGTTTACAGGTAAGAATTTAAAGTTGCAACAAGTGACCATACAGTTTTTCAGTAATCTTCTTGTAAAATTTGAAGAGATAAAACTTTGGGCATTCTACCGGTGAGAATCTTGGTTTGAGACTAAAATTGTTCAAGTTATAGATATCTTACTATGACTGCTGATGCAAACAGTCGGCATCTTAAATTCTGTAAATTGTAAGCTTGTATTGATTTAAAAGAAGATCTATATCGATCGTGTCTCAGCTTTATACTCAAACTAATATAAAATTTTCACTTAAGTTTCGTATTGAGCTGTACGTAACTGTCTATCTTTTCCCATAGCAATTTGTAGAAATTCTATGAATAATTGTTTTAATATCTGACTAGGGACTACACCTTACGATGATGATGATGATAATTTGACTTAATATCTCATCTAGGAAACTATGTTTTATGAGGATATTATCATGATGATAATTCGATTTGTTAACATGTCTTTAATTTCACTACACATTAGTGTGTACATAATTTCTTAGATTATTGCTATAATCTAATTGCAATGTATTTTGGAACATTATCAAATTTCTACATTTATATATAACACATTATGAAATGTGTGTTGTGTGTACTAGGGTGACCCTAGGTGACACTATGCAACTATATGATGCTATGCAAATACGTGTTACTATGCAAATAATGTGAATTCTAACTAACTTTTAGTGTATGGTAGCAAGGTGGTGCAATACGACTTTACTATATTCAATATCCATTGTATTAATGTTATGATGTGAATGTTAAGTGTCACAGGTTGGCAAACATCAATGCTTCCATATGCATTAAATGTATACAACCATCGAGATGGTGGAATTCCATTGTGGATGGTATAGCGAGCTCGTTCATGTGCCATTATAGTGGTAAAAACTATCCTTGTGATGATGTGTTGACATACTAGTTCGATAGTAATTGAGATGGCTCCTTCGTGGCAATTGAAATGATGGTTCATTTAATGTGGTAGATGGCTTGTTGTCTCATAATTCTAACCGGTGATCTCCACCGTTGATATGGTAGGATTTGATGGATGAGGGCTAAACCCTTCCTCCACTACTTCGAAGTGTTTATTGTAGTTTTGGCATTTGGTAGATGTGGCTCTGCGTCTGGCTGATAGGCTGAGGGTTTGTAGGGTTATCGTTTTGCAGTCCAGAGGCATGATGCCTGCGTTTTGAACTCATGACCTGTGAAGAGTTTAAGAGCCGAACTCTCTAGGTTTTTATAGTGGTGAATGTCTCGGTTCATGGATTAGAGTCTGTCTTTGGTGTGGTTCGATCCTCAGACTTGTTGAGATGCTAAGTCTTCGTCATAGTTTATACAGGTCTCGATATTGTATAACTATTTAAATTAGTTGATAGCTCGGTGTTGGATCCTTCTATATCAGCATTCGACGATGTAAGGGTTTACAGTTGCAGTTACACTTGTGTTGCGTTTATTGCTGCTACGAGCCATCATTTAAAAGGTAATGTGTTTTGAAACTTTGGCTGTAACTTTCATAAATGAGTGCTAACATAGTGATGGTTGTTCGAATTTGATATTGTAATCATTCTTTTCAGAGATATTGTTTTTAACCACATCTATATTGTTTTTGCAGGTGTAATGTTCAATGGCTTCTCCAGTCTGGGCGTTGAAGGTTGGCTACGGATACACCAACTGGTAAGCCTCAGAGGTTGCCTTGAAAAATCTTGTTATAAGGAAGTGTTGGCCTATGAATGTTTGTTCTGTGGTCTTCGTGTTTAACTCGGAGAGTTTGTACGTCGACGAGTTAGGGTTTGTAGAAAAGTAAAGGATTTGGGGAGGATAATCCCTCGACCCAAAAGGCACAAACTTAGAGTGTTTGGATTGTAACTGTCGTGTGGAAATATTCTTCTCGTAGACTTGGATAATGTAATAAGTTACATTTTTCAATAACGATGGTAGATGTTTGGTATATAGTTCGTCTATTTGTTAAACATGATGCTGCGTTTCCCTCTTTAAGATTTTCCCATAGTTAGGGTTTCGTCTTTGTTTTTGGAATGTATAGTTCTTATGCTGCTCTTTGATATGACCACGGCATCAAACTGGTGTTTGTTATTTATGTTTAAAATTTCTCCTATAGACATTGCAATGACTGAATCCTGAAGATGATACTGTAAAATTAACTATTCGAACTACAGGAACGATTTTGGTATAAATGTTTGGTTTTTACTCTGTCCTTTGATATGATAACGGCATCCAACTTGCCCTTCTTATTACTTCTGTTTTTATATGTTAATGTAAAGAAATCTTGGAAGAAAACACAAAAATGTGGTTTTAGTTCGATTCGACAGGATGAATGCAAAACTTGTGTACTTTGTTTACTGTTGATAAAATATACGATGCGTCGTTTAAGTTTCTCCTTCAATAGTTAATTGAAAAATGGCTAAGTGCCAAGGGTTTAAGATACTAGGTTTTAAAAAATAGTGTTGGCTGTATGCCGAGAGATAATAATAATAATAATAATATTACTGTTATGGTTATGGAATGAATTGATAATCATTTTCAATTAAAAGGGTATTACCCTCAGTCAAATAACCAGATCGTTGGTTGTGATTGGATTTTAATACTAGAATGAAGGAATGATATGCTAGTTTGGGTTAAGAGGGTTATAAATGGATTGATAGGGTTTTTAAGTTTTTCTACTGCATGTTTTGGAAAATATTTACAGAAATAAAGTAGACTCTGTTTGCTTGTCCTTTTTGTATGTACAGTAGTGAAAAATAACAGTAGCCTATGGTAAAATTTTGAGAAGGAAATTATGAAAACTATAAACCTTGAATTGAAACTTGAAAAATAACATATTAGTTATGTATGATGAGATTATGCAATCTTCTTTAATTTCTGTATCAACAGTGATTTCAATAATGAATATAAATCACAGAAATGATCTTTAAAATAGTAAACTTCGATTTGATGAAATAAAAATAGTACTGTAAACAAAATACAGTAATCAATATTAATTTCTAACAGTAGGAAAGTTAACAATTTTATACAGAGTTATTATTTTCATCATCTTGGCAATTTGCCTATCATATCTATTTATCTTAATTTGTCTCTGTACTAGAGTACGATGTAGTTCCTATAACATGGGGAAAAATGCATAGAATATCTATTTCATTCATCATATCTGTTCATAATTTTATCTCGATTCAGAAAACTAAAAGTAGGGGTAACTAAACCAGAACATATTCTGAAATTAAAAATTAGATACTTGCAGTAAACAGGTTTAACTTAAATAATAGATAAACAAATAGAACCTGTAGATGACGATAGGGCCGACAAACACCCAAGGAGGCCTGTTCCTCCCAACCTATTCTAGAAGAAGCAGCTCAACTGCTAGCTTCTTGTGAACCCCCGAGCCTGATTACTGAACCACTAAGTAGATGGAATTTGTGTAGAAGCAAGGCACTCAAAAATGCCTTCAACACTCAACATCAACCTCCTAAAATAACATGCATTCTCCACTCAGAATCAACCTCCTGAATTCAATAAGAGTTTGGCAGACTCACAACATGATCAACAACATAGCTTATCCCATCATCAAATCTCTTGGGTGCAAACACAGAAAAACCCCAAGGTAAATTTCCTCGTCAAGAAAAGTGATGAACCTCAGTTCAAAATTTGATGGCTATTATATAGACTGCCTAGGTCTTTAGTGGTCAGTTTAGAATAAATGAGCCTCAAGCTCCAGTCCCATCTTTCAGGGCACTATGACCACATTTCAAGGGAGTTATCCCATACAAACAGCTAGTTAGTTGCATCATGATGCTGCCACTTATCCATTGCCTTCTACCCCAGATTCCATTCCACATAGTGGATCAGTAACCACTCTTTCAACAGTCCTCTTAGGTGTTTGTCTCCTATTTTATTTATTTAATAATAATATATTGTGCAAATTACAGTCATCCTCGGACACCTGTCCAACATAAAACTTTACAATAAAAGTTATAATAATGTTTGCTAACACAAAATGTTATCCCGCAAAAAGGGTATGTTACACCAGGGGTAGAAAATATATAGTGGGTAATTGTTTCCTATATTTCCCAACATATATGCTCATCTGCAACTATCCTCTTCACTCCAATGTCTCCAATTTTCTCTTCACGGTGATAATTTCTGGTTAATTTCATAGTTTGGTTAGTGTTGGTAGTATGGAGAGAACAACATGGGAAAAATTACAAAGTTTATGAATTCTACATGGAAAATGAGTGATAGATTCCAATGGATATGAGAGGATTGGTGAAAATACAACTGAAATTACTTTTGACCATAAAAGGAAGGACTCTTACAAAATTGTATGCATTCCATGCTTCCATAGCTTCATGAGAAGACCTTCCCACCAACCTCATAGATACATTCAAGGATTGGATTTAATAAGTCAAAGAGAATAAATAGATTCTTTAAGGAACGTGTAATAACATGGATGATTTCTAAGGATGAAACTTTGAAACATAAGGTTTAATCTTCTATAGGTCCCCCATTCCTCTTCCCCTCTAGTCCTCTTTACATATCCATCTTGGAACATTTTATTATTTTCCAACATAGATAGTTACATAAATTTAAATAATTGTGATAATCCAACCAGATGGCCCATACATGGATATTTACATAAAACATTCCTAGTGATTCACTAGTCGAGCCTTAGCCTTGAGCTCGGCACTAGGAATCTAAATACTAACATATTTACAACATTTATATATCTGATTTAATACATTCGAATGGTCAATTGCACTGGATTATGAGTTAGGTAGAAGTTAGTGGGGTGTAATAATTAAGAGTTTATGAAGTTATAATAGTTAGGAGTTAAGGCCAATTAGGGGTTAGTGGGATTATTATAGGCTTGGGTTAATTCTTGAAATGTGACTCTAAATGCTCTTATGTGAAAGGATTCCACTTATACATCCTATATCATGTTTGTAGGACTTGTGCATGGCCTTTGAGCCCAAAAATCAAGGATGAAAGAATAAATCCTTTCTTTTCAGTTCTAAACCATTGGTTTCACCACGAGAAATATTGATATTGAACTAGTCCTAGAAATTGGATATGTTTTCCTTTCATAGGGAAAAATTCAACATGTAGAGTTTGAACGATGGTACAAGGCCTAGATCATGGCCTTTGAGACCCAAAATTATGGATTAAAGGGTAATTCCATGGTTATTGGAACCAAGCCTTGATTTAGGAACAATAACTATCCTTGTTGAGCTCAAACATTGAAGTTGGGACGTAAATCCTCATGTAGGGAAAATATTGCAATTACAGGGCAATATGTTATGGTCTAAATCTTGTCTACATGTGTTTTGAGACCTAAAGTCAAGGTTAGGGGATATATTCCTAGCTTCCATCTCCAAGCCATGGGTTTTGTTGTTGTAAATGTAACTTCAGAAGATATTCATTTGTATTTTATATTTATATTATTATTGTATTTTCCTTGTAACTCCGACGGAGATGTTTTTCCTCCGTTCGGGGACGTCATTATTATGATTGGTCATGCTAGGTCATTGAGGTAAAACCTACATTATAAGTCGGGCCAATAGCACCCCAAAGAATAAATGTAAAAGGTATTATTGAGTCTCCCTAGTACAAGTCGGCCCAGTCAAGTTAGTCAAGCTGACCTAATTAGGAAAAAGGTCACCCAAACATAAAGTATAAATAGAGAGCTTTCTCTCTCATTTGGAGACACCACTCACTCACTCAAGTTCGCATTAGCAAGAGAGAGAAGAAAAGTTCACAGGAGGAGAAAGAGAGACAGATGCAAAATACTTCTTATTTTTGGGTTTTCCATTTTGTGATATTGTATTAGTGACGAATCTATATTTGAGGAAGTTGTGGGGTTTTATCCTTTATGGTTTCCCCGAGGAAAATTATTGTGTCTATTGTGTTTTGTTGTGCTTGTTATTCTTTCAGTTAAAGATCCTAGTTACATTGAATTAAACGACAATGTAATGTCTCCTTCTCCTTATTACATGCAGGGAAGGAAACATTAACAACGCACCGGGCTTTTAGCAGGCTTAGCCCCAATATTTAGACCCGTAAATAGGTAACAATTAAAACTTCTCTATACAAATGCAAAATTCAATAAAACAAAGCGGAATTTAAACATAACCATACATATAAGCATAGATTTGCATCAGCATATTTATCTCAAGCAATCAATAGGCAGAGAATTCAATCCCCTACTTAAGCTACATCATATCGATTTCATTAATCATGGAGAATAGTCATTCGAATAACAGATTGCAGAACACAGATTGTATATAAGGTAAACCACAGAGAATACTTATCTTGCAACGCAAATGTCCAACGACTAGCTACGTGAGAGCAACGTTCCACCCAACCATAGATCTCTGTCCAACATGTATTCTTTCAGCTGAGAGATCACCCCCGAGCTGGGCTGTGTATCCACTAAAGAGGAACTAGATGGCTCACTCACAGTCAGGGTTTCACTCAGACAGTCATGCTAAGCCAACACACAGTTGGGTTTTTCAAGCATGCAATAGGAAATGGGGAAGGATGCTAGTCCACTGAGCTCAATCCCAGAGCTAGGTCCACATCAAGATAGACTCAAACGATCCCAGCCTCCATTCGAACATCCACACTTGGATTTCTCACAGCTCTGTTCAGCAAATAACCCAAATCCGTCACTGGTTTTTTCGGGCAGTTAAACTGGGTTTTTCCATGGATTTTGGGGTAGCTATTGCTCCCAAATTCGCCCCAAGGCTCATACCAATGGATCCCCCATTGGATTTCACTGTCCAATACCCATTCTGGGCATTTTTGGCTTCCCAAAACGTGGGTTCATTCCAAGTCGCGATTTCTGGTTTCCTCACTGCTGGCACTCGTTTTTGGATGGGGAATGATGCTAGCTTCCTCCACCATGGAATGGGGAGGAAAAATGAAGTAACCCCCAAGAGGTAGAGTGACTTCTTGTACCAGAAAACAAAGCCCATACCTACCCATATGAATTTCAGGGCTGCCCATGCTCTATTGAAGCCAAGGGATGAAATCTCAACCACTTCCTTACAACAGTCATAAATGTCACCTAGGGAAGTCAATGGGTTCTCATAATGACATATGGCAGCCTAGGGTTTAGTCCCATAGCCCCCTCACCACTCCCTAGTGGATACACGTGGCCCCTTCTCATTCGTTGCCTCCATAGCCAGTTTTGGTATTTTATATTGCATGATGTTTATTTACATCCTATGACAATTTCCATGGCTTAAGAGCACATGGTATCGAAATATCAATACTTGCCCTTTAAATAAAATTCGGGCTTTCAATAGCGAGGCCTTGGCCTTGAGCTCCACGCTAGGAAAACATACATCACATGTACACATTATTTACATTAAAGGCTAATATATCCTAAGGGTCGAATTGGGGGTATTACAGACAAACTCTAACACAGTATCAGAGCTAACCTGAAAAGAAGGCATTGTGCAGCAGCGAGAAACTAGGGATTCCTAGTTCAAGGTATTCTCTCCACAGATCATCTGAAAAAGAGGGCTAGGCTAACTCACCCTAGGAGGGTGCATATTTTTGAGGAAGTATAATCGAATTTGGAGAATTTTTATTTTTGACCCAAACACTAGTGCCAGGAGAAAACTAGGGCATCAAGCTTTTGGGGGTTTTCTCCATCAATTTGGAAAAAAGAGTACATTGTACAACTCACCTTGAGGAGACGCATCTTCCTGTCCAATCAGAAGTTCAGAATTCCAAATTTGGAAAATTAGGATTTCTCTAACAAACCATAGGCCAGCTAGCTCTAGAACCAGGTTGGGAATCTTAAATTGGTAAGACCTAAATCTATGCTATTTCCATTTGAGGTTCTCATTTCAAAATGACTCACCATATCAAGCTTGAGGATAAGCTTGAGGGAGCTGACAAATTCTGTCACGAACCCAAAATTTGTAAAAATTTAAAATTTTTCTAAGTGGTCTTCTTTCCTTCCAATTGATCTAATCGCCATTAAAAATGCTTTGCGGAAATATATAACTGTATAATCAGTATCTAATTTCCTAAAACGCGACATTTAATGATTCATAAAATTATCATTGAACATTGATGCAAAAGGGTATTAGTATATAATTACAATAGGCGAAATTTACCTTTTATAATTGAGTGAATTCTTATGTAACTTATTATGCTTTGTAAAGGACCAAAAATGATTTTATACTATATTTTAAAAACAAGATATAACTTCAACAAAAGAGACTCTCCAAACATCGATAACTTACTAGCACGTACTATCATTCTAAATTTAAGATTTAAAACACTGGATTAAAATAATACTTACATTTTTGTGATCCTCACCATAAAGTATATACACATATAATAAAAGACAAAGATAAACACATCGGAAAGAGACTCTTTTCAGGTGGTTCACCCGCATCTTGGGCTACGTCTACAAAGGGGTTGTGTTATTTTATTTAAATTGAGAGGAAGAGGTTACATCCAACAACAAAGTTGTCGCCAACCACTTTCCTTCTTTTCTCTAGCTTCTCTCATAAAGAGTTTTACCAACTATCATTTTCAAACTAAACAAAGGCACCATAAATATATCTTACTTTCCTTAATATAAGTCAAGGTAATATATGTAAACTCATTCATTTAGTAATGGAGATAAAGGCTAACGTTCTCTTAACCTTGAATGTCAAGTCCTTTATAGTTTCACTTAAATTCTTATAACCTTAAGTACATGCATTAGGGTAATATCCTCATATTTATATCATACCTCTCATTCAATAGTTGGAACAAGGATAAATCCTTTTTATCATTTGTATTAAATTGTCAATATCAATGGCAAAAAGACTATGTGTTTACAATACTTTACCCAATAATATTTTCTTTTCAACAATAATTTATTATACTTTCACTTAATAGAACGAAGGTATAATTATCCTTTTCTCAAAGCTATAACGTTTCCACTCCACATTTTTTTTTACTTTCTTCATACTACTTGGGTTTTACCCACTCCACATTTTTAAACTTTCTTCACACTACTTGGGTTTTATCATTTCCACTCCACATTTTTAAACTTTCTTCACACTACTTGGGTTTTACCGTTTCATCGGTCAAATACACAAGAGAATATATCAACCACTATTTTTTTTTTACTAAGAAAAACATATATATAAATTTAATATTTTAACAACGGAAATAATAATAATAATATATATATATATATATATATATATATATATATATATATATTCCATTATACTATTATCCAAATGAGTTCTTTAATATAATAATAATTAAATTTAAAAACTCTCCCAATATAAAAGTGATGAATGAAGCATCCTAAGAAAAACTCAGCCATACGAAAATGCCTACTTAAGTTCTAAACTTCTACATACCATACTTTATAAGATCATTAGGATAAATAGAGACTCTACAACTTGATTCATACATGCTATAACAAAGGTCTATTATAATTTGATAAAGTATTAACTTTTTAACCACCAGAATCATATAAAAAAATATGTATAAAATAATTAACACCCTGGGAAATCGACGTTTGATGTTTATACTTCTCTTACCTAGATAATGCAAATACGCATTAAAACACACACCGTTTCAAGCATTAAAGTTCACAGGTCTATAATCGCACAAAGTATATTTTGAAAGATTTGGGCTCCATCTCTAAGGCTAAGTTGATTGATTCGAAAGATCCTTAATTAACTCATGAGCCAAACTTTGGTTGTGATCTCTATGCAAACTGAGATCCTCCACCATAAATCCAGAAGCAAATAAATAGTATTACGTAAACTTTGCAGGGCTAAGATCATCAGTGGAAAAATTAGGATCAGAAGGATCATATATATATATAATATATATATTCTACAAGATCATATATATATATAATATATATATTCTACAAACATCTGTATATATGTAAACCTTAATTGAACTGAGTGGCCATAAAGTTGGATTCGAATTACTTATGTAGATCAATGAGTGTAGAATTCGTTCTCTATTATGATCATGAACTCCATCAAGCAATTGTACAGATATCTATTAATAATAATAGTAAATCTACCAACATGGGATTGCAAATATCACTCATCCTGTGTGAACTTATTTGACAGTTAAAAGTATAAATAATTCTATGATCGAACACAAGCGGAGTTTGGAAGACCTGGACTCACGTTCTAAGTCTGAGTCGACTGATTCAGAAATAAAGTTTAATTGATGTTGAGGTGTAAGATAAGGGGCCACGATCTCACTCTGGATGTTGCTAACAAGGATTGACTATATAAATTTTCTTTTTTTTAGGGAGTGGTCGATCCAAGAATGCAAGGTAACAAACCCTTATAATAATAATAATAAGCAGGGTTAATGAACATATCAGAGTAACTCTGCTACCAACAGTGATTACAACTGGTGGGTGCTACCTCTAGTTTTGAAGGGAGATCCTACCTCCACGCACAAGTATATATATATATTTTTACAACACCAGCACTTAGTAAAATCAAACAACAAAATACCCTGCTAGACTGGGCATTAACTCTAAACAGAGATTTTGAAAATAAATAAATAAAAACGCAGAGTCGAGCTTAATGCATCACTAATCTCTATCATAAATTAATATAAGTCAACAATTATGCAAAGGTAAGAAGTAAACTTATCATAGGATTGTGTCCCCATCCTAGGCAGCCTTGTTCCCATCTCTTTCATCGTAAGGGTCACTCTTTCCCATCTTTGCACAGATTCAGTAGGAACTTCACACGAGGAGTAGACCAAACATTTACATTCCTCTCTTATGCAGAGATCTACCCACTTCTTGACATAAAGTTTGATCCTAAGCTCTGTCGCAGAGAGACTGAGGATGCATTCCCCTCACCTATATTGAGATCATGTACATGTAGAGGCATGATTCCATTCTAGACTCTATTCATCCCCCCGAGGTTACTGCCCTCCTCCCTCTTAAATAAGAGTGCTGAACTCTTTGTAGAGTCCTCCTACGGAATTAACTCTCCTCAAGAGGCCGTTAATGCCATGACTGTCCATCACCCGAAAGTGAAGTGACAAAAGTTAGTTGGGAGAACAATTAACTGCATGAATTGAGTGGGTGTCCCTCTATAAAAACTTATCTTTACGAATGTCAGATTAAAAGCTCTAAATATGTTACAAGTGGTGACAAATGCAAGCCACGTTCCTTCCAGGAGACACTCCTCCTTGATTTGCTCGAAAGGATTTTCCAGCTCCATTTTAGCTAGGTTTTTACATTCCTCCATGTTTTGTCAAAGGGAAAGCACTCACTTGAGTGACATAATATGTGTTAATATATTTTTAAAATTCTTGTATAGTCCAAGATCAGTCTTACCCATTAATAGAGTAAAGATCAAAATACAGAACACTTGAATAAGGGAGTCGACCCTCATTTGTTAACCCCCCCTTACCTCAATTATGTTCAATTGTTAGCATAATAA